>JAWWQZ010000087.1:0-1200000 GCA_033815515.1 Cryptocheilus praepositus
ATCGTTATAAGAGAACACGGAAAACGTCCGGATAATGGCAGCAAGGAAAGTTCGCGGAATTGATAGGATTCGATAGAATATGTACGCAAAACGGATCTAATTGCAATAGAGACGCTGCACTGACATATCCGTCGGGGTTAGGAAACGAATCGTTATAAGAGAACACGGAAAACGTCCGGAAAATGGCAGCAAGGAAAGTTCGCGGAATTGATAGGATTCGATAGAATATGTACGCAAAAAAACGGATCTAATTGCAATAAGAGACGGACGCTGCACTGAAATATCCGTCGGCTGGTTCCGTCGGGGTTAGGAAAGGAATCGTTATAAGAGAACACGGAAAACGTCCGGATAATGGCAGCAAGGAAAGTTCGCGGAATTGATAGGATTCGATAGAATATGTACGCAAAACGGATCTAATTGCAATAGAGACGCTGCACTGACATATCCGTCGGGGTTAGAAAAGGAATCGTTATAAGAGAACACGGAAAACGTCCGGAAAATTGGCAGCAAGGAAAGTTCGCGGAATTGATAGGATTCGAATTGATTCGATAGAATATGTACGCAAAACGGATCTAATTGCAATAGAGACGCTGCACTGACATATCCGTCGGGGTTAGAAAAGGAATCGTTATAAGAGAACACGGAAAACGTCCGGAAAATGGCAGCAAGGAAAGTTCGCGGAATTGATAGGATTCGATAGAATATGTACGCAAAACGGATCTAATTGCAATAGAGACGCTGCACTGACATATCCGTCGGGGTTAGAAAAGGAATCGTTATAAGAGAACACGGAAAACGTCCGGATAATGGCAGCAAGGAAAGTTCGCGGAATTGATAGGATTCGATAGAATATGTACGCAAAACGGATCTAATTGCAATAGAGACGCTGCACTGAAATATCCGTCGGGGTTAGGAAAGGAATCGTTATAAGAGAACACGGAAAACGTCCGAATAATGGCAGCAAGGAAAGTTCGCGGAATTGATAGGATTCGATAGAATATGTACGCAAAACGGATCTAATTGCAATAGAGACGCTGCACTGAAATATCCGTCGGGGTTAGGAAAGGAATCGTTATAAGAGAACACGGAAAACGTCCGGATAATGGCAGCAAGGAAAGTTCGCGGAATTGATAGGATTCGATAGAATATGTACGCAAAACGGATCTAATTGCAATAGAGACGCTGCACTGAAATATCCGTCGGGGTTAGGAAAGGAATCGTTATAAGAGAACACGGAAAACGTCCGGATAATGGCAGCAAGGAAAGTTCGCGGAATTGATAGGATTCGATAGAATATGTACGCAAAACGGATCTAATTGCAATAGAGACGCTGCAGAAATATCCGTCGGGGTTAGAAAAGGAATCGTTATAAGAGAACACGGAAAACGTCCGGATAATGGCAGCAAGGAAAGTTCGCGGAATTGATAGGATTCGAATTGATTCGATAGAATATGTACGCAAAACGGATCTAATTGCAATAGAGACGCTGCACTGACATATCCGTCGGGGTTAGGAAAGGAATCGTTATAAGAGAACACGGAAAACGTCCGGAAAATGGCAGCAAGGAAAGTTCGCGGAATTGATAGGATTCGATAGAATATGTACGCAAAACGGATCTAATTGCAATAGAGACGCTGCACTGACATATCCGTCGGGGTTAGGAAAGGAATCGTTATAAGAGAACACGGAAAACGTCCGGATAATGGCAGCAAGGAAAGTTCGCGGAATTGATAGGATTCGATAGAATATGTACGCAAAACGGATCTAATTGCAATAGAGACGCTGCACTGAAATATCCGTCCGTCACGGAAAACGTTAGGAAAGTTCGCGGAATTGATAGGATTCGAAGGAATCGTTATGCAAAGAGAACACGGAAAACGTAAGAGAACACGGATAATGGCAGCAAGGAAAGTTCGCGGAATTGATAGGATTCGATAGAATATGTACGCAAAACGGATCTAATTGCAATAGAGACGCTGCACTGACATATCCGTCGGGGTTAGAAAGGAATCGTTATAAGAGAACACGGAAAAGAAAATGGCAGCAAGGAAAGTTCGCGGAATTGATAGGATTCGATAGAATATGTACGCAAAACGGATCTAATTGCAATAGAGACGCTGCACTGACATATCCGTCGGGGTTAGAAAAGGAATCGTTATAAGAGAACACGGAAAACGTCCGGAAAATTGCAGCAAGGAAAGTTCGCGGAATTGATAGAGACGCTGCACTGATCCGTCGATAGAATATAAGAGAACACGGAAAACGTATGGCAGCAAAACGGATCTAATTGCAATAGAGACGCTGCACTGACATATCCGTCGGGGTTAGGAAACGAATCGTTATAAGAGAACAAGGAAAACGTCCGGAAAATGGCAGCAAGGAAAGTTCGCGGAATTGATAGGATTCGATAGAATATGTACGCAAAACGGATCTAATTGCAATAGAGACGCTGCACTGACATATCCGTCGGGGTTAGAAAAGGAATCGTTATAAGAGAACACGGAAAACGTCCGGATAATGGCAGCAAGGAAAGTTCGCGGAATTGATAGGATTCGATAGAATATGTACGCAAAACGGATCTAATTGCAATAGAGACGCTGCACTTAAATATCCGTCGGGGTTAGAAAAGGAATCGTTATAAGAGAACACGGAAAACGTCCGGATAATGGCAGCAAGGAAAGTTCGCGGAATTGATAGGATTCGATAGAATATGTACGCAAAACGGATCTAATTGCAATAGAGACGCTGCACTGACATATCCGTCGGGGTTAGAAAAGGAATCGTTATAAGAGAACACGGAAAACGTCCGGAAAATGGCAGCAAGGAAAGTTCGCGGAATTGATAGGATTCGATAGAATATGTACGCAAAACGGATCTAATTGCAATAGAGACGCTGCACTGACATATCCGTCGGGGTTAGGAAAGGAATCGTTATAAGAGAACACGGAAAACGTCCGGAAAATGGCAGCAAGGAAAGTTCGCGGAATTGATAGGATTCGATAGAATATGTACGCAAAACGGATCTAATTGCAATAGAGACGCTGCACTGACATATCCGTCGGGGTTAGGAAAGGAATCGTTATAAGAGAACACGGAAAACGTCCGGAAAATGGCAGCAAGGAAAGTTCGCGGAATTGATAGGATTCGATAGAATATGTACGCAAAACGGATCTAATTGCAATAGAGACGCTGCACTGAAATATCCGTCGGGGTTAGGAAAGGAATCGTTATAAGAGAACACGGAAAACGTCCGGATAATGGCAGCAAGGAAAGTTCGCGGAATTGATAGGATTCGATAGAATATGTACGCAAAACGGATCTAATTGCAATAGAGACGCTGCACTGAAATATCCGTCGGGGTTAGGAAAGGAATCGTTATAAGAGAACACGGAAAACGTCCGGATAATGGCAGCAAGGAAAGTTCGCGGAATTGATAGGATTCGATAGAATATGTACGCAAAACGGATCTAATTGCAATAGAGACGCTGCACTGACATATCCGTCGGGGTTAGGAAAGGAATCGTTATAAGAGAACACGGAAAACGTCCGGATAATGGCAGCAAGGAAAGTTCGCGGAATTGATAGGATTCGATAGAATATGTACGCAAAACGGATCTAATTGCAATAGAGACGCTGCACTGACATATCCGTCGGGGTTAGGAAACGAATCGTTATAAGAGAACACGGAAAACGTCCGGAAAATGGCAGCAAGGAAAGTTCGCGGAATTGATAGGATTCGATAGAATATGTACGCAAAACGGATCTAATTGCAATAGAGACGCTGCACTGACATATCCGTCGGGGTTAGGAAAGGAATCGTTATAAGAGAACACGGAAAACGTCCGGAAAATGGCAGCAAGGAAAGTTCGCGGAATTGATAGGATTCGATAGAATATGTACGCAAAACGGATCTAATTGCAATAGAGACGCTGCACTGACATATCCGTCGGGGTTAGAAAAGGAATCGTTATAAGAGAACACGGAAAACGTCAGGAAAATGGCAGCAAGGAAAGTTCGCGGAATTGATAGGATTCGATAGAATATGTACGCAAAACGGATCTAATTGCAATAGAGACGCTGCACTGAAATATCCGTCGGGGTTAGGAAAGGAATCGTTATAAGAGAACACGGAAAACGTCCGGATAATGGCAGCAAGGAAAGTTCGCGGAATTGATAGGATTCGATAGAATATGTACGCAAAACGGATCTAATTGCAATAGAGACGCTGCACTGACATATCCGTCGGGGTTAGAAAAGGAATCGTTATAAGAGAACACGGAAAACGTCCGGAAAATGGCAGCAAGGAAAGTTCGCGGAATTGATAGGATTCGATAGAATATGTACGCAAAACGGATCTAATTGCAATAGAGACGCTGCACTGACATATCCGTCGGGGTTAGGAAACGAATCGTTATAAGAGAACACGGAAAACGTCCGGATAATGGCAGCAAGGAAAGTTCGCGGAATTGATAGGATTCGATAGAATATGTACGCAAAACGGATCTCAGAATATGTACGCAAAACGGATCGTTATAAGAGAACACGGAAAACGTGAAAATGGCAGCAAGGAAATTGCGATAGAATATGTACGCAAAACGGATCTAATAGAGACGTTAGAAAAGGAATCGCACGGAAAACGTCCGGAAAATGGCATATCCGTCGGGGTTAGCAAAACGGAATCGTTATAAGAGAACATCGTTATAAGAAAACGTCCGGATAATGGCAGCAAGGAAAGTTCGCGGAATTGATAGGATTCGATAGAATATGTACGCAAAACGGATCTAATTGCAATAGAGACGCTGCACTGACATATCCGTCGGGGTTAGGAAAGGAATCGTTATAAGAGAACACGGAAAACGTCCGGATAATGGCAGCAAGGAAAGTTCGCGGAATTGATAGGATTCGATAGAATATGTACGCAAAACGGATCTAATTGCAATAGAGACGCTGCACTGACATATCCGTCGAATTGGGTTAGAGAACTGAAATATCCGTCGGGGTTAGGAAAGGAATCGTTATAAGAGATCACGGAAAACGTACGGATAAAGGCAGCAAGGAAAGATGGAGGAAATGATAAGATTCGATAGAATATGTACGCAAAACGGATCGTTACGCTAGACGCTGCACTGACATAGTTAGAAAAGGAATCGTTATAAGAGAACACGGAAAACGTCCGGAAAATGGCAGCAAGGAAAGTTCGCGGAATTGATAGGATTCGATAGAATATGTACGCAAAACGGATCTAATTGCAATAGAGACGCTGCACTGACATATCCGTCGGGGTTAGGAAACGAATCGTTATAAGAGAACACGGAAAACGTCCGGAAAATGGCAGCAAGGAAAGTTCGCGGAATTGATAGGATTCGATAGAATATGTACGCAAAACGGATCTAATTGCAATAGAGACGCTGCACTGAAATATCCGTCGGGGTTAGGAAAGGAATCGTTATAAGAGAACACGGAATACGTCCGGAAAATGGCAGCAAGGAAAGTTCGCGGAATTGATAGGATTCGATAGAATATGTACGCAAAACGGATCTAATTGCAATAGAGACGCTGCACTGACATATCCGTCGGGGTTAGAAAAGGAATCGTTATAAGAGAACACGGAAAACGTCCGGAAAATGGCAGCAAGGAAAGTTCGCGGAATTGATAGGATTCGATAGAATATGTACGCAAAACGGATCTAATTGCAATAGAGACGCTGCACTGACATATCCGTCGGGGTTAGAAAAGGAATCGTTATAAGAGAACACGGAAAACGTCCGGATAATGGCAGCAAGGAAAGTTCGCGGAATTGATAGGATTCGATAGAATATGTACGCAAAACGGATCTAATTGCAATAGAGACGCTGCACTGAAATATCCGTCGGGGTTAGGAAAGGAATCGTTATAAGAGAACACGGAAAACGTCCGGAAAATGGCAGCAAGGAAAGTTCGCGGAATTGATAGGATTCGATAGAATATGAAAGTTCGCGGAATTGATAGGATTCGATAGAATATGTACGCAAAACGGATCTAATTGCAATAGAGACGCTGCACTGAAATATCCGTCGGGGTTAGGAAAGGAATCGTTATAAGAGAACACGGAAAACGTCCGGAAAATGGCAGCAAGGAAAGTTCGCGGAATTGATAGGATTCGATAGAATATGTACGCAAAACGGATCTAATTGCAATAGAGACGCTGCACTGACATATCCGTCGGGGTTAGGAAACGAATCGTTATAAGAGAACACGGAAAACGTCCGGAAAATGGCAGCAAGGAAAGTTCGCGGAATTGATAGGATTCGATAGAATATGTACGCAAAACGGATCTAATTGCAATAGAGACGCTGCACTGAAATATCCGTCGGGGTTAGGAAAGGAATCGTTATAAGAGAACACGGAAAACGTCCGGATAATGGCAGCAAGGAAAGTTCGCGGAATTGATAGGATTCGATAGAATATGTACGCAAAACGGATCTAATTGCAATAGAGACGCTGCACTGACATATCCGTCGGGGTTAGAAAAGGAATCGTTATAAGAGAACACGGAAAACGTCCGGAAAATGGCAGCAAGGAAAGTTCGCGGAATTGATAGGATTCGATAGAATATGTACGCAAAACGGATCTAATTGCAATAGAGACGCTGCACTGAAATATCCGTCGGGGTTAGGAAACGAATCGTTATAAGAGAACACGGAAAACGTCCGGAAAATGGCAGCAAGGAAAGTTCGCGGAATTGATAGGATTCGATAGAATATGTACGCAAAACGGATCTAATTGCAATAGAGACGCTGCACTGACATATCCGTCGGGGTTAGAAAAGGAATCGTTATAAGAGAACACGGAAAACGTCCGGAAAATGGCAGCAAGGAAAGTTCGCGGAATTGATAGGATTCGATAGAATATGTACGCAAAACGGATCTAATTGCAATAGAGACGCTGCACTGAAATATCCGTCGGGGTTAGGAAAGGAATCGTTATAAGAGAACACGGAAAACGTCCGGAAAATGGCAGCAAGGAAAGTTCGCGGAATTGATAGGATTCGATAGAATATGTACGCAAAACGGATCTAATTGCAATAGAGACGCTGCACTGAAATATCCGTCGGGGTTAGAAAAGGAATCGTTATAAGAGAACACGGAAAACGTCCGGATAATGGCAGCAAGGAAAGTTCGCGGAATTGATAGGATTCGATAGAATATGTACGCAAAACGGATCTAATTGCAATAGAGACGCTGAAATGAAATATCCGTCGGGGTTAGTAAAGGAATCGTTATAAGAGAACACGGAAAACGTATGGCAGCAAGGAAAGTTCGCGGAATTGATAGGATTCGATAGAATATGTACGCAAAACGGATCTAATTGCAATAGAGACGCTGCACTGAAATATCCGTCGGGGTTAGAAAAGGAATCGTTATAAGAGAACACGGAAAACGTCCGGATAATGGCAGCAAGGAAAGTTCGCGGAATTGATAGGATTCGATAGAATATGTACGCAAAACGGATCTAATTGCAATAGAGACGCTGCACTGACATATCCGTCGGGGTTAGAAAAGGAATCGTTATAAGAGAACACGGAAAACGTCCGGATAATGGCAGCAAGGAAAGTTCGCGGAATTGATAGGATTCGATAGAATATGTACGCAAAACGGATCTAATTGATATACAGACGCTGCACTGCATCACCAGCGGGGTTAGCAAAAGAATCGTTATAAGAGAACACGGAAAAAAACAAGGAAAGTCGCGGAATTGATAGAACATGGCAGCAAGTTCGCGGAATTGATAGGATTCGATAGAATATGTACGCAAAACGGATCTAATTGCAATAGAGACGCTGCACTGAAATATCCGTCGGGGTTCGAAAAGGAATCGTTATACGAGAACACGGAAAACGTCCGGATAATGGCAGCAAGGAAAGTTCGCGGAATTGATAGGATTCGATAGAATATGTACGCAAAACGGATCTAATTGCAATAGAGACGCTGCACTGACATATCCGTCGGGGTTAGGAAAGGAATCGTTATAAGAGAACACGGAAAACGTTCGGAAAATGGCAGCAAGGAAAGTTCGCGGAATTGATAGGATTCGATAGAATATGGAAAATGGCAGCGTTATAAGAGAACACGGAAAACGTCCGGATAATGGCAGCAAGGAAAGTTCGCGGAATTGATAGGATTCGATAGAATATGTACGCAAAACGGATCTAATTGCAATAGAGACGCTGCACTGAAATATCCGTCGGGGTTAGGAAAGGAATCGTTATAAGAGAACACGGAAAACGTACGGAAAATGGCAGCAAGGAAAGTTCGCGGAATTGATAGGATTCGATAGAATATGTACGCAAAACGGATCTAATTGCAATAGAGACGCTGCACTGACATATCCGTCGGGGTTAGAAAAGGAATCGTTATAAGAGAACACGGAAAACGTCCGGAAAATGGCAGCAAGGAAAGTTCGCGGAATTGATAGGATTCGATAGAATATGTACGCAAAACGGATCTAATTGCAATAGAGACGCTGCACTGACATATCCGTCGGGGTTAGAAAAGGAATCGTTATAAGAGAACACGGAAAACGTCCGGATAATGGCAGCAAGGAAAGTTCGCGGAATTGATAGGATTCGATAGAATATGTACGCAAAACGGATCTAATTGCAATAGAGACGCTGCACTGAAATATCCGTCGGGGTTAGGAAAGGAATCGTTATAAGAGAACACGGAAAACGTTCGGACAATGGCAGCAAGGAAAGTTCGCGGAATTGATAGGATTCGAATTGATTCGATAGAATATGTACGCAAAACGGATCTAATTGCAATAGAGACGCTGCACTGAAATATCCGTCGGGGTTAGGAAAGGAATCGTTATAAGAGAACACGGAAAACGTCCGGAAAATGGCAGCAAGGAAAGTTCGCGGAATTGATAGGATTCGATAGAATATGTACGCAAAACGGAGCAAGGAAAGTTCGCGGACGTCCGGATTGATAGGATTCGATAGAATATGTACGCAAAACGGATCTAATTGCAATAGAGACGCTGCACTGAAATATCCGTCGGGGTTAGGAAAGGAATCGTTATAAGAGAACACGGAAAACGTCCGGATAATGGCAGCAAGGAAAGTTCGCGGAATTGATAGGATTCGAATTGATTCGATAGAATATGTACGCAAAACGGATCTAATTGCAATAGAGACGCTGCACTGACATATCCGTCGGGGTTAGAAAAGGAATCGTTATAAGAGAACACGGAAAACGTCCGGAAAATGGCAGCAAGGAAAGTTCGCGGAATTGATAGGATTCGATAGAATATGTACGCAAAACGGATCTAATTGCAATAGAGACGCTGCACTGAAATATCCGTCGGGGTTAGGAAAGGAATCGTTATAAGAGAACACGGAAAACGTCCGGAAAATGGCAGCAAGGAAAGTTCGCGCAATTGATAGGATTCGATAGATTATGTACGCAAAACGGATCTATTTGCAATAGAGACGCTGCACTGAAATATCCGTCGGGGTTAGGAAACGAATCGTTATAAGAGAACACGGAAAACGTCGGAAAATGGCAGCAAGGAAAGTTCGCGGAATTGATAGGATTCGATAGAATATGTACGCAAAACGGATCTAATTGCAATAGAGACGCTGCACTGAAATATCCGTCGGGGTTAGAAAAGGAATCGTTATAAGAGAACACGGAAAACGTCCGGATAATGGCAGCAAGGAAAGTTCGCGGAATTGATAGGATTCGATAGAATATGTACGCAAAACGGATCTAATTGCAATAGAGACGCTGCACTGAAATATCCGTCGGGGTTAGGAAAGGAATCGTTATAAGAGAACACGGAAAACGTCCGGATAATGGCAGCAAGGAAAGTTCGCGGAATTGATAGGATTCGATAGAATATGTACGCAAAACGGATCTAATTGCAATAGAGACGCTGCACTGAAATATCCGTCGTTATAAGGGAAAACGTTAATGGCAAAGGAAATCGTGATATAAGACGCAAAACGGAATTGCAATAGAGACGCTGCAATATCCGTCGGGGTTAGAAAGGAATCGTTATAAGACGGAAAACGTCCGAATAATGGCAGCAAGGAAAGTTCTCGTAATTGATAGGATTCGGAATTGATAGGATTCGATAGAATATGTACGCAAAACGGATCTAATTGCAATAGAGACGCTGCACTGAAATATCCGTCGGGGTTAGAAAAGGAATCGTTATAAGAGAACACGGAAAACGTCCGGATAATGGCAGCAAGGAAAGTTCGCGGAATTGATAGGATTCGATAGAATATGTACGCAAAACGGATCTAATTGCAATAGAGACGCTGCACTGACATATCCGTCGGGGTTAGAAAAGGAATCGTTATAAGAGAACACGGAAACCGTCCGGAAAATGGCAGCAAGGAAAGTTCGCGGAATTGATAGGATTCGATAGAATATGTACGCAAAACGGATCTAATTGATAGAGAGGAAATATCCGTCGGGGTTTCGATAGAATATGTACGCAAAAAGGATCTAATTGCAATAGAGACGCTGCACTGAAATATCCGTCGGGGTTAGGAAAGGAATCGTTATAAGAGAACACGGAAAACGTCCGGATAATGGCAGCAAGGAAAGTTCGCGGAATTGATAGGATTCGATAGAATATGTACGCAAAACGGATCTAATTGCAATAGAGACGCTGCACTGAAATATCCGTCGGGGTTAGGAAAGGAATCGTTATAAGAGAACACGGAAAACGTCCGGATAATGGCAGCAAGGAAAGTTCGCGGAATTGATAGGATTCGAATTGATTCGATAGAATATGTACGCAAAACGGATCTAATTGCAATAGAGACGCTGCACTGAAATATCCGTCGGGGTTAGAAAAGGAATCGTTATAACAGAACACGGAAAACGTCCGGATAATGGCAGGAAGGAAAGTTCGCGGAATTGATAGGATTCGAATTGATTCAAAAAAATATGTACGCAAAACGTAAACGCGCCGCGTATCGTTGTGTACCCTGCCATGGGCAGTAGTATGGGTCCGTGAGCGTGAGAGGCTTAAGTTGGAAGTGTGCGGAAATTCAGCTAATGATTTACCGTCTTTCGTTGTTTTGCGTAATGAAACTATCAAGCCTGTACTCGTACTATACTAGGGTCAGAGAGAAATGTTTTCCGCTTTAATGAATCGATGTAACACCGTTCTTCGTAAAACGGAGCTAATTGCAATAGAGACGCTGCACTGAAATATCCGTCGGGGTTAAAAAAGGGATCGTTATAACAGAACACGGAAAACGTCCGGATAATGGCAGGAAGGAATGTTCAGAAGTTCGGATAGTTTCAAACTGACTAATACATGTGCCGCTAGTTATGGAACCGGTCTGAATCAGAAACATTATGTAATACGACGCTTAAGGAAAGTAAATGACTATCTTAATTTCGGTAACAAAACCTCAGCTTTGCAAGATTTATTGAAGCCATTCACTTTGACCCGCGATGCATATTCTAACTAACTGACTTTCTCATGGTTTTATTTCCTTTTTCCAATTAATTTTTACTACATTTCATGACATTAGAACGGCGAACTCTTTTATCGCGTAATCCGTGTTCAAGTGTGTGCGTTGATTATTCTAATCTTTCCTGAGTCTCGAAGAAATATGCTATAATTCTCACGTCAATGGCACTACAAGTTGTATCAGAATGTTGCGAGGTATCTCATTCGGTCGGTACTCGTGGGACAAAATTATCGCGGGAAAGTTCGTGCAACGTAACTGTTGGGGTGAACGCCGCGGTGTCCTTAATGTCGATTGCACACGAAAGAGGTCAAAGGGCGCGACATTGGGAAGGACTTAGGGGAAGGAATTCTGCTCGAGAGGGAATTCTTCTGACCCCGCTATGTTTTATAAGCGTGCCTCATTAAAAATAATGAGACGTAGGAGTGTATCGGTGTGAAAGTATTGGGTGACAGCCGGAAACTGTTCGTAATGCAAGGTGATCGTAAACACACCGAAATCTCAGACTGTACAAAGGTGGAACTTAAATTGATACGCTGTTTCTATCCGCCGATATTTCAGCACACGGAAACTTACGTAATTACAAACCAAAACAGTTCAAACAGATTGAAATTTACATGTTTGAACGGTTATGTGCGAGCAAGTAGATAAACTCAATTTCCCGGGGTAGAGATGTGTGAAAGTTTAAATTATTAAATGCCTGGTGCTTATTTGTTTAAACAGTTGGCTGTTGGGTAACTCGCTTCGGGCACTTTCGGTACAATTTTCAACGAAATGGAAAATGCAGCATGTTAGTGTCAGTAGACGTGAATAAAACGGACGGCGCCGTCTTACTTTCTTGTCGGCTCGTAGATATAAACACAGAGTTAGTACATTATACATAAATTCTCGCGATAACTGATTGAAGCCAATTAAAGAACGATTGGTGCAATATCGACGTTTCGTTTTATTGTCAAACGAAGATTGGCTTTCTACTAGAGCCATTGATTTTATCTCGATTCGCAACCGCTTAAGCATATTTCGAAGTATTGATCAATGTCGAGCCGACAGTGTATCGCGGTAAATTGCTCGGTGTAATTTAAATTCACGTGAAGCTCCCGCTGAAGCATTTACAGCATTTAAGAGTCCCATAAAACTCTCCACGCGCTACATTGAGAGAACGAGAGGGGGTATAAAGATTTCCCAAACTTTTCACTTTTGCGTTACCGGGCAATCGAAAGAAAGTTTGGCCGTAAAACGCACCTCATTTCCTCCGAAGATCTTTTTATTGCATAATTGCATGCGGAGTGAATACATTTTGCGCGGAACTTTTAAAAACCGCCGGCTTCTGAATGAGGATGCAGACCTTAAACCCAGGCCTGCGCATCTGCTCGTTCGCCAAGTAGATTTTCAGTAATATCTACCCTTCACGGAGGAGGTTCGCTTTTTTCGAAAAGAAAATTCAACGGTTTTCGGTAAAAACCTCTTCGCTCCGAACGTACACCGCGACCGAATAAAAGGAACAGATAAAAAGGGTGGACAAGAAGCGTGCTCACCTTTGACCTCCCTCGACGTGCATTTCAACGTACGATATTTCCTCTCCTCATTGGCTTCCAAGCACTGGTGATAGCACATGTGCCGTTATATTTCCTCATCGCGTCGGCGTAAAAGAAAACAGAAAATTTTTGTTCCCATCGGGCAAAGCGGAAAGTAGTGAACGCGACGGAATCGATATCCCGCTCTCCGCTTAGGGTTTAACGTCAGAGCGCTCGTTTCGTGTGTGACGACGAAGTTTTACATTCCTCACGTTTTTACACGCAGTGCGATGTCTTCGTGTCGGCGACACTTTAACCACCGCATAATGTTTTTAACGCGCGAACGACCCCAGCTACTCATCCTTGGCAGCGTGTCATTGTTGCGAATCTATATCCCCGCGTATTCGCAGGTACACATTACTGTAAGATCGCATAGAATGTGCATAACGGGCATACGGATAGAGGTCTTGCACACGTATGCTGTCGAGCTTTTAGCCGTACACATTTGTGCACATGGGCACATACGATCGTATACGTACACCGCGACGCGAACGTGTGCGTTTGTCATATATGTACCGGGGGCTATATTTCAATATTCCAAGCACGATCGACGGTTTATTGCGCGCAATTTTATACGAAGCCGTAGAAAACGTGGGAAGCAGACCTTATGGCAAGGAACTCTCCGCGGTTCGCATCGCTTGAAGATTGCACTCGAGTTGCTGGTCTGATGTCTTGTTTATACTTTGGGACGTTTTCGTTAAGGCGCATCGCCGTGGGTGGTCTTTTAGTCGATGGAAACCGATCGGTATTTTGATTTGGTGTATGAAACTGGCATAGGTGGCTTCGAATCTATGAGATTGTCGTTTACTTCCAGGAACGTTCAATAGGTTCGGGGTTCCATCACTTAATGATAGACTGATCTGAATGTTACGTCGGTTTACACATTATCGATCATTTGACCGTTAACCACATAGAATCATTCTTTGCACTAAATATTCCTTAATTAAGTACGGTTGGTTCGCGGTTAATGTCGATGTTACGTGAAATATCTAATTTTAGCAAACATTCTAATATCCTATACCTGCGAAACATTATCTCGGAATCCGTCCGCAATACACCGAGAATTATTTTAACGCCTCCACCAAACTGAAAACCATATCGCACATCGGTGGAAAAAAATGAATTTCACTAACCACCCTCGAATCTATGAGATTGTGGTTTACTTCCGGGAACATTCAATAGGTTCGGGGTTCCATCACTTAATGATAGACTGATTTGAATGTTACGTCGGTTTACACATTATCGATCATTTGATCGTTAACCACATCGAGTCATTCTTTGCACTAAATATTGCTCAATTAAGTACGGTTGGTTCGCAGTTAATGTCGATGTTACGTGAAATATCTAATTTTAGCAAACATTCTAATATCTTATACCTGCGAAGCATTATCTCGGAATCCGTCCGCAATATACCGAGAATTATTTTAACGCGTCCACCAAACTGAAAACCATATCGCACGTCGGTGGAAAAAAATGAATTTCATTAACCACCCTCGAGCCAGGTAACCGCAAATTCTCTGCGGGATTCGATCGCGGATCCACCCCTTACCGATTACAAGCCAGACACGGGGGGCCGGTATAGGTGAAAGAACAAGAGGGCGATAATTTACAAGGCAACAAAAGGAGCCATTCGCGAAATGCTGAGGGGAAGACAACGAGTGAGACACCCTCTTCCGCATCGGGGCTTTGCCACCTATTCTTTTTCCACGTCGATATACGCGCATCCCCCGAGCTCAAACTCACGTATACGCTCATCGTCATCGAGCACGAGCGATTATCATCAAGCGTATTGTCACACACGTTCTCACCGTCGCGAAACATATTGCCGTGCACATCGTCAGTAGACTCAAACGGTACACCTACTTGCATACTCGTTCGTCCCGCGTTTTCCGAGCGACTTGACCATTTTGTTCGTAGACGACGGCCGGGATATCGATTCGAAGACTAGGCTCCGCTATTAAAGCACAATGCCGCAGAGCGCCAGTTAACCGCTGGAAAATCGCGCACCTGTTTGTAAAAGCTAGAGAGTGTATCGGAAGTCAGTGAGGCGACGAGCATTTTCTAGGCGGGTTATTGCCGTGCGAGCGTGCTACTATTTACCGACAATGCCGTGATTTCACGGTCCCGCGGACGTTGAGAAGGCTTCTCTACCGTTTGCCCGTTCTGTAGATTCCTTTTTCTCGTCTCTCGACGTGCGGCTGAGGGTTCGGCGGTACACATCACAATTATTTGCTAAAGGAAACGCTGTACGGTTTGGACAGGCGCAAGTTCAAGGTGTTCGCTCATTGCAATATGCACAGATTTTTATCCGAATTTTCAAATTCATAAAAATTACATTTTTTTTGCGCAAATATGATTTGTAGGCGGCAGTTGATAAATTGTTCAGTTTATACAGATATAGTATTAATACATTTGTAATGTACCCTGCGATATTAATTCGGTAGAAAACAATTTTTTGAACATTATTGAGTTTTGTCGACGTTCAAATTTAAGTTGAACTGTTAACACGGTGAACGTAGATCCTTTTAGAAGAAAACAGAAATATTTGCCGGCCTTGTTCTGTGGTATTCTGAATTGCATTAATTGTTAAGAATAAAACAGTTCAAATATGTTAGGAAACAAGACTGGTGTTTGGCCACTTTCATTGTTTTTAAGTGAAATGTTGGCGTAGGCGAAAGAAAACGTTTGTCTTGAAAGTTAATTGGTGCACAAATTTATGGAAATACGCGAGCGGCTTGTGTTGAGTTTGAAGAAACGGTGAATTGGCATGATAGGAATCTGAATTGCACACAGTTGCGGTTATTTGATGAAAGGTTTATTTAGTGGAACAGGCATTAAAACGGTTTTCGAAACGACTTCGCTTTCTATGCCTTTCTCCGGTAAAACAGTTTGTTTTTTATCGAGCTATTCTTGGTTCTTGATTCCATGCCAGTGGACTATTAGTTTTACCTTTGATTTTTTTCTCAGTTTATTTTAACAAAGGAAACATTTATCTGTTTAATAATGCTCATTTTAAGTTAATGCTAAAGCCACAGTTAAATTCATCGTTAGGAAGATTATCGTCACAGCAGTAAATTTGGATTTGCCAAAATTGGTAAAGCGGGAAATTATAGAGATAATAAAATTATAACTCTGAGAACCGATTACTGTGGACAGTAGTATAGAATCAGAATGGGTTTTGTATCGGTATAAATCAGATAGCGTCGCGGACAGATCAAACATCCTGATTTTTCGCGATTATGCACGGCAGACGAGAAAGTCGAATATTTTGAACGAGCCGAAAGGTGCGCATTTCGTACAAAGTAAATGAAATATTGATTGGCTCGCCCTAATATGCAATTTCTTGAGTGCTCTTTAGGCGACCTACGTGAGCGGTCATAAAAGAGAAATAACTACCCTTCCCCCTTTGCACTGAACTAAAGCACACTCCCGTTCCCTAGATCCTGATGGCTTTCCGGCAGAGAAACATTGCTGATGGCACTATCGTGAATGGTACTTTTATTAAACATTCATTCAAATAGCGGAATCGGTTTGCTTCAAGTAGCTTTCGTTTCGATAGCTTTGCCATAAAATGGAAAAGAGTGAGAATTTCGTTTGACCGATATATACGCATTGTTAAATTTATATGATACATATTTACCTGAAAGGAGATGCAACGGCAGCCATTTTAGCAATTGAAAAATGAATGCCGCGCTAAAGCATATTTCAAGTTAAATTATTTCCTAGGCGAGAATGTCCGCATTAATGACGTCTGACTCATTTGCTAATTACTTACCGCCGCTCTGTATAATTATTCCGCATTACTCCAACGGCAGTTGATAGCAATCGCGCGCGTCGGATAATTATACCCCGCGCGTGTGTGAGTATTCTTCTCCATTGCTCCCAAATTGTTCAATGTCCCACTTGGGTGCAGATTTTTTTTTATCACTGCCTCTATCAAATTCCGTCGGAACCGCAATTTAACATGACGCTGCTAATAATTCGAATAGCTTGACGCGTAAATGCTGGTTACGGCTGGCAGTATGAAGATTTAAACGCAGATATGAGATTAAGATGCGCGTCACGCTTATTAACACAACTGCACGAATATCACTAATGTATAAGTGGAGAGAAGTGGCGTCAAGTTATTCTATACTCGGGTCTCTCCAACTTCCTCCAGAAACTCTAGACAACCCTTCCAGGCTTGTTTCAACGTCTGCCTGAACATGTGCGCCTTGTTAGCAGCAAAAGGGTTAAACAATGTGTCGCTTACAGCAGGAATCCCCGCACGAGTGGTACGTAGTTGTGAGTGTGCGGCCGATCGCGTGTACGTGAGCGTATTGGGTCTAAACGTAGTGAGATCGTTCTCGGTTTACATACGAAAATGTTGGCTAGAATGTGTGGCGAGTGTATGCACAGTTCAGAACGAGGCGCGTGTTTAACACTTTGACTGCCAAGTGTATTTTACTATATTAGAACGGCGCCGCTATGAAATGCTATAGCGTTCGATTGAATAATGCAAAATGTAAATAATGTGCAGGTATTGGGGACCAAAGAATCGCATCACTATTCTAATAACAACTGCATTTATAAAATAATAATTGCTACCCGCTGCGAATATTTTGGATCTTCGGTAAAATGTCTTGCGTCGATCACCGGTGACCATCATGACAGTCAAAGTGTTAAAAGCAACAGCAACACAAGAAGATAAACAAAATGCCGTAGCGTGGGCCTGTCAAACTGAGCGAAATAAAGCACATCTCTTTCGGAAAAAAGACTGTAAAAATGTGGACAAAGGAAAATGTTACCTGTAGGACGCATAGACTGTGTATGATACAGAACACGACACACGTTCGGGATCAACGAGCAAACGCGAAAGTAAACAATGTTCCCTGAACAACGGTCCTTTTTCCGTAAGAAGTGTGAAAGCGCTCTACGCACTGCCGATGAATAAGAAACCATTAAATCACCGCAGACGCGAAGGTGACAGCAGAAAAACGAAAACTGGCCGGCCGAAAATGAATAAAACAATGGTGAAATAGAGCGGGCGCATTTGAAATGCGAAACGGTGGTGCGCTCAGCGACGGCATACATATCCATGCTAAAGACCAAAAAATGCTTGCGCAGCGACGAAGGGCATAAAATAGCGAAGGACACGTTTCAGGAGAATTGCGAATTCCTACCGATAACCGCGCAATATTCCGCTCCGCTCGAAGTAGAAGAAGCAGCCTCTATCTGGCTGGATGGCTGGAGTCGTTCGTCGTTTTCCGACTACAGCTAAACCCGTGAAAGATGTTAATAAGGGTAAAACGGCTGCTCTCATGAGGATTCTCTCATTCGCGATGGCCTCATCGCCGGAGTCGTGAGGAAGCCGGCGGAAAGCTGAAGGCGCAGGGGGCTAACGTAGAGGGCTGTAAGGGTGGGAGGGGAGATTTAGGGGTAGGGAGAGTGCGCATAGCAATCTAGGAGGCGTGCTAGGTGGTAATTCACTGTCCTGAGGGCAGAGTCAAGAATTTCACCTAGCGCCGGTGCTCCGGCTTCCCCTTTGATGCCGGCCTTTAGCCCCGGGCTGTTTAGCTCATTTGCCGCCTGACTTGCGCGCGAAAACCTTTTGACGTATCCCTGCTTACGCCCCGGGGCCCTGTCTGCCCCGGATCCATCCCCGTCATTTATTGACCCTGGCGCCATTTTAACGAGGTAACGCTGGCCTAACGTGACTTTGTCGATACTTACCTTGTTCGACGATCTCGCGGCCACAAACTTCCGCGGATCAGAGTTCCTAGTCTCGGCGAGCTGAGAGTTTTCAAAGTGGGAGTGAGACATGCGGCTGCTAATGAACGCGTTGTGATCGCTATATAAACAACTTGCGGAGGACGCGTTAATTAATACGTTGTTGCGCGGAATGTTGCTCTATGCGACTTAGAATTTAGTCACCTAGGTGTGATCATTGCGTGTTATCGGAAGTTGAGCTATTCTATATATACGTTTCTGTAGGTGGTAGTGAACGGGTTAGGATTGCTCTATAAACAACTCACGGAAGACATTTTAAATAATACGTTGTAGCTCAGAATGTTGACTGTACGAGACTTGAAATGTAGTCACTTAGGTGTGATCATTGCGTGTTATCGGAAGTTGAGCTATTCTATATATACGTTTCTGTAGGTGGTAGTGAACGGGTTAGGATTGCTCTATAAACAACTCACGGAAGACATTTTAAATAATACGTTGTAGCTCAGAATGTTGATTGTATGAGACTTGAAATTTAGTCACTTAGGTGTGATCATTACGTGTTATCGGAAGTTGAGCTATTCTATAACGACGTTTGTGTAGGTGGTAGTGAACGGGTTAGGATTGCTCTATAAACAACTCACGGAAGACATTTTAAATAATACCGTGCTGCTCAGAATGTTGACTGTATGAGACTTGAAATTTAGTCACTTAGGTGTAATCATTGCGTATTATTGGAAGTTCAGCTATTCTATATGTAGGTTTGTGTAGGTGGTAGTGAACGGATTAGGATTGCTCTATAAACAACTCACGGAAGACATTTTAAATAATACGTTGCTGCTCAGAACGTTGACTGTATGAGACTTGAAATTTAGTCACTTAGGTGTGAATATCGCGTGTTTTCGGAAGTTGAGGTGTTCAATATACATGTAGGTGTGTGTGTAGTTGGTACTGAACGGATTGTGATCATTGTATAAATAACTCACGAAAGACACGTTAATTAATACATTGCTGCTTAGAATGTTGGCTGTATGAGACTCTTAGAATTTAGTGACCTAACTGTGATCGTTTCGTGTTATCGGAAGTTCAAATATTCGAGATTGCGGATGTGTAAAAATGGCTATGCAAAATACGAAAGCTAATACTCTTAAGACATGTAAAAAAAGAAAGCTTTATAGAAGATGTGTATTATAACTACCGTATTATTCAAAGGTTAGCTTTGTGTCAATCACATATAATGTACCGCGTAGTATCATTTAACATTATGTAGAAGAATTTTTTTTCATGGGCCAATACCAGTCACTGATAATCAAAACGATCTTTAATTAGTTAAAAGGTTGGAGATTGAGAAGCCAATTTATCCGGCGTTTCAGCACTATGTGCTTGCCCTCTTCAAAGGAATTAATAATTTTAAACTAATGCTGGCTATATGGAATTTTGGAGCTACATATAAGAAATTGAAATAATAATCATTAATCATCAAAACTCAGTAATCATCACATAATTGAATAGTGCTCACATATGTTCAAAATTATTATACATAACGTAAACTAAAGTAGACGACGTGTAACGTAAATGTACAAATTCATATGGGATCGATATAGCCTCACGAGAGAATTTTTTTTTTTTTGCATGACATCAGACAGAAAGTAAACTAAGGTCGACGGCGGGTAACGTCATTTGACGAATTCATACGGGATCCAAGTAAATTCACATATTAATGAATGAATTTCGTATGCTTGCATGACTTTAAATGTCACGAAAACTGAAGTAGACGACTTCTAATGTAAATCTGATGAATTCATATGGGATCAATATAAATTCATGTAGTAATAAGTGAACGCTGTAGTTTTGCATATCATCAAATAGAACGTAAATTAAGCTAGAGGTTGTGTAATGTAAATTTGTCAATTTCATATTGAAACGATATAAATTCACGTGGTAATGAGCGAGTTTTCTATTTTTGCATATTATTAAACATAATATAAGTAAAGTAGATAATGTCTAACGTGAATTTGACGCATTTATTCTGAGTCGATACGAATTCACGTGTTCAAGAGTAAATTTTATATTTCTGCATGTCATCATACAAATATTTAAATCAAGATAGACTGCATGTAACATGAATTTGACAAAATTACATTGAATCAAATACAAATGAATTTTTTAACTTTGCATGTCATCAAACGTAACTAAAATTAAAGTAGATGCTTTCTAACGTGAATTTGACGATTATATTTTTGGGTTGACGTAAATTCACGTATTAATTTAAGAATTTTTCATTTTGCATGACTTCAAACATAATGATAATTGCATATTAATGAATGAATCTTGTATTTTTCCATGACTTTTAACATAATGAGAACTAAAGCAGGCTATATATAACATGAATTTGATGACTTTTATAACATGATATGAATTTAGGTATTAATTAGTGAATTTTGTATTTATGCATGTCATCAAACATATTTTAAATTAAAGTAGATGTTTTCTGAATCTTGTGAATCTGACGACATAAAATCATGATTATTTTAACAGATTTTATAACATTGATTAATGAATGAACATTTCTGACTGCATGACATAAAATCATGTATTATTTATATATATATAAGATAATAGATTTTTCTATTTTGCATGACTTCAAACATAATGATAATTGCGTACTAATGAATGAATCTTGTATTTTTGCATGACATTTCACATAACTAGAACTAAAGCAGGTGATATGTAACATGAATTTGATGAGATTTTATAACATTGATATGAATTTAGATATTAATTAGTAAATTTTGTATTTGTGCATGTCATCAAACATATTTTAAATTAAAGTAGATGTTTTCTAACGTGAATCTGACGAGTACATTTCTGAGTCGACATAAAATCATGTATTATTTTAAGATTTTTCTATTTTGCATGACTTCAAACATAATGATAATTGCGTATTAATGAATGAATCTTGTATTTTTGCATGACATTTAACATAACTAGAACTAAAGCAGGCGATATGTAACATGAATTTGATGACTTTATATAACATTGATATGAATTTAGGTATTAATTAGTGAATTTTGTATTATATATATATAAGATAATATAAATATATATATAAGATTTTTCTATTTTGCATGACTTCAAACATAATGATAATTGCGTACTAATGAATGAATCTTGTATTTTTGCATGACATTTCACATAACTAGAACTAAAGCAGGTGATATGTAACATGAATTTGATGAGATTTTATAACATTGATATGAATTTAGATATTAATTAGTAAATTTTGTATTTGTGCATGTCATCAAACATATTTTAAATTAAAGTAGATGTTTTCTAACGTGAATCTGACGAGTACATTTCTGAGTCGACATAAAATCATGTATTATTTTAAGATTTTTCTATTTTGCATGACTTCAAACATAATGATAATTGCGTATTAATGAATGAATCTTGTATTTTTGCATGACATTTAACATAATTAGAACTAAAGCAGGCGATATGTAACATGAATTTGATGACTTTATATAACATTGATATGAATTTAGGTATTAATTAGTGAATTTTGTATTATATATATATAAGATAATATAAATATGTATATAAGATTTTTCTATTTTGCATGACTTCAAACATAATGATAATTGCGTACTAATGAATGAATCTTGTATTTTTGCATGACATTTCACATAACTAGAACTAAAGCAGGTGATATGTAACATGAATTTGATGAGATTTTATAACATTGATATGAATTTAGATATTAATTAGTAAATTTTGTATTTGTGCATGTCATCAAACATATTTTAAATTAAAGTAGATGTTTTCTAACGTGAATCTGACGAGTACATTTCTGAGTCGACATAAAATCATGTATTATTTTAAGATTTTTCTATTTTGCATGACTTCAAACATAATGATAATTGCGTATTAATGAATATCTTGTAATGTAACATGAATGATGACTTTATATAACATTGATATGAATTTAGGTATTAATTAGTGAATTTTGTATTATATATATATAAGATAATGTAAATATATATATAAGATTTTTCTATTTTGCATGACTTCAAACATAATGATAATTGCGTACTAATGAATGAATCTTGTATTTTTGCATGACATTTCACATAACTAGAACTAAAGCAGGTGATATGTAACATGAATTTGATGAGATTTTATAACATTGATATGAATTTAGATATTAATTAGTAAATGTTTGTATTTGTGCATGTCATCAAACATATTTTAAATTAAAGTAGATGTTTTCTAACGTGAATCTGACGAGTACATTTCTGAGTCGACATAAAATCATGTATTATTTTAAGATTTTTCTATTTTGCATGACTTCAAACATAATGATAATTGCGTATTAATGAATGAATCTTGTATTTTTGCATGACATTTAACATAACTAGAACTAAAGCAGGTGATATGTAACATGAATTTGATGAGATTTTATAACATTGATATGAATTTAGATATTATTAGTAAATATTTGATTTTGTCATCAAACATATTTTAAATTAAAGTAGAATCGAGTACATTTCTGAGTTACATTGCGTCTGAGTATTCATGTATTATTTTAAGATTTGAATCAAACATAATGACGTATTAATGAATGTACATTTAACATAATATATATAACATAATTTGATGACTTTATATAACATCGATATGAATTTAGGTATTAATTAGTGAATTTTGTATTATATATATATATAAGATAATATAAATATATATATAAGATTTTTCTATTTTGCATGACTTCAAACATAATGATAATTGCGTACTAATGAATGAATCTTGTATTTTTGCATGACATTTCACATAACTAGAACTAAAGCAGGTGATATGTAACATGAATTTGATGAGATTTTATAACATTGATATGAATTTAGATATTAATTAGTAAATTTTATATTTGTGCATGTCATCAAACATATTTTAAATTAAAGTAGATGTTTTCTAACGTGAATCTGACGAGTACATTTCTGAGTCGACATAAAATCATGTGAATTTTGTATTATATATATATTAATTAAGATTTTTCTATTTTGCATGACTTCAAACATAATGATAATTGCGTACTAATGAATGAATCTTGTATTTTTGCATGACATTTCACATAACTAGAACTAAAGCAGGTGATATGTAACATGAATTTGATGAGATTTTATAACATTGATATGAATTTAGATATTAATTAGTAAATTTTATATTTGTGCATGTCATCAAACATATTTTAAATTAAAGTAGATGTTTTCTAACGTGAATCTGACGAGTACATTTCTGAGTCGACATAAAATCATGTATTATTTTAAGATTTTTCTATTTTGCATGACTTCAAACATAATGATAATTGCGTACTAATGAATGAATCTTGTATTTTTGCATGACATTTCACATAACTAGAACTAAAGCAGGTGATATGTAACATGAATTTGATGAGATTTTATAACATTGATATGAATTTAGATATTAATTACTAAATTTTGTATTTGTGCATGTCATCAAACATATTTTAAATTAAAGTAGATGTTTTCTAACGTGAATCTGACGAGTACATTTCTGAGTCGACATAAAATCATGTATTATTTTAAGATTTTTCTATTTTGCATGACTTCAAACATAATGATAATTGCGTATTAATGAATGAATCTTGTATTTTTGCATGACATTTAACATAATTAGAACTAAAACAGGCGATATGTAACATGAATTTGATGACTTTATATAACATTGATATGAATTTAGGTATTAATTAGTGAATTTTGTATTATATATATATAAGATAATATAAATATATATATAAGATTTTTCTATTTTGCATGACTTCAAACATAATGATAATTGCGTACTAATGAATGAATCTTGTATTTTTGCATGACATTTCACATAACTAGAACTAAAGCAGGTGATATGTAACATGAATTTGATGAGATTTTATAACATTGATATGAATTTAGATATTAATTAGTAAATTTTGTATTTGTGCATGTCATCAAACATATTTTAAATTAAAGTAGATGTTTTCTAACGTGAATCTGACGAGTACATTTCTGAGTCGACATAAAATCATGTATTATTTTAAGATTTTTCTATTTTGCATGACTTCAAACATAATGATAATTGCGTACTAATGAATGAATCTTGTATTTTTGCATGACATTTCACATAACTAGAACTAAAGCAGGTGATATGTAACATGAATTTGATGAGATTTTATAACATTGATATGAATTTAGATATTAATTAGTAAATTTTGTATTTGTGCATGTCATCAAACATATTTTAAATTAAAGTAGATGTTTTCTAACGTGAATCTGACGAGTACATTTCTGAGTCGACATAAAATCATGTATTATTTTAAGATTTTTCTATTTTGCATGACTTCAAACATAATGATAATTGCGTATTAATGAATGAATCTTGTATTTTTGCATGACATTTAACATAATTAGAACTAAAACAGGCGATATGTAACATGAATTTGATGACTTTATATAACATTAATATGAATTTAGGTATTAATTAGTGAATTTTGTATTATATATATATAAGATAATATAAATATATATAGAAGATTTTTCTATTTTGCATGACTTCAAACATAATGATGATTTTTGCATGACATTTATAATAACTAAATTGAGTAACATGAATTTGATAGATTTTATAACATTGATATGAATTTAGATATTAATTAGAATTTTGTATGTCATATATATATATAATGTTTTCTAATAATGTAGTCGACATAAAATATATATAAGATTTTTCTATTTTGCATGACTTCAAACATAATGATAATTGCGTACTAATGAATGAATCTTGTATTTTTGCATGACATTTCACATAACTAGAACTAAAGCAGGTGATATGTAACATGAATTTTATGAGATTTTATAACATTGATATGAATTTAGATATTAATTAGTGAATTTTGTATTTGTGCATGTCATCAAACATATTTTAAATTAAAGTAGATGTTTTCTAACGTGAATCTGACGAGTACATTTCTGAGTCGACATAAAATCATGTATTATTTTAAGATTTTTCTATTTTGCATGACTTCACACATAATGATAATTGCGTATTAATGAATGAATCTTGTATTTTTGCATGACATTTAACACAACGAGAAATAAAACGCACCACGTATAACGTGAATTTGATGAGTTTATATAAGGTCGATACGAATTCAGGTATTAATCAGTGACTTTTGTATTTTTTCGTAACATCAAATAGAATGTATAGCTAAAATGGGCGATTTGTTGTGTCAGTTTCCTGGACTGATATTGTACCGATACAAACTTACGTATTATAGAGTAAATTTTGTGTTGTTGCGTGTGATGATAATAAGGTGATGATCTTACAGTTGCAATTCAGTAGGTGTTCTTTTATAATGTATGTTTTTATAACGGTAGATGCAAAATTAATTTTGCAATATAGCATTTCAAAACGGCGGGAAGTGTAGCAATACATACTTGGATATTTCACGAAAATGTCCTCACAAATGATTAATTTTATGTAAAATTTCTGTCCCCGTTTCACTTTGTCGCCAGTACAATAACATTGTTATCTATGTTTAATTAATTTTAATTTATGATTAACGCTCACCTTTGACATTTGAAATTCAACTGAGGCCGTTGAACTCGGCTCATTGTTTCTGTACTCCATTCAGGTCAGACCGGTCGTTCGTCCATTCGTTCATTCGTTTCCCCAGTGAGAAGCAACTAAATTAAGAGGTCTTTTAATAAGATCTATTTTAATGACCGAAATGTTTACAATTTCTTACCGAAGTATCGTTGCATTTTAAAACTACCGTCTGTTCATGTTTGGGAGATATAGGACGACAATGGTCGGAATGATTTATCATAACTTTTCCATTACATTCTGATTAAGTAATTATGACAACGACTTTCACAAAGCGGTTGCACTTGGTATTTACCAATTTGCATCATTGTCCTTCTCATTATACTTTCTTTCGTTGCGGAACAATCAATTCGTTCGGACTGAACTCAGCGTAATAATATTTGAATTCTGTGGAGCACGAAATTACCACTGATTGTACGCAAACGTGCATTTTCTTTGTACCGGCACTTGGACGCTGCGAACATGTCACGTGGAATCCAGAAGTTCCGCTGCTTGCCGTATTAGACCGACTCATTCTCGGCGGACAACAAAGTAAAACGAATTTTTTAGCCGTACCTACGGTTATAACTTTTATAGCTCCTCCGGTGCGCACTCTTCTCTTGCTCTCTCATTTTCTCCTTCTCTTCTATTCCTCCTCCTCTTGGCGCTGCATGGCATGAAATTGCGCTCGACGAAAATTTCAACGTTTATCGCGGTCGGAAATGTTTACCGCGCACTTTTATATTTTCCTTGCGCTCACGTACGTTCCTTCGTACACTTTCAATTATTGGACCTTTATAGCTTTTATCATGCCAAGCCTGCATAACGATAACGGAACACAATGTTCCCGCGGAGAGAGTACATGAAACATTTTATCTCTGTAGTGACGCCGCAGTTATGCAGACGATACGAGAAATTACTTGCGGCCTTATGTGGTGTATGCGAACGTATGCCGTTCGTGGTAGACGTTTTTTCATTAAAGTTTGAAATAATCGTGAAACTCGCGTTTCGTGATTTCAATTAAATCGTGTCCCTCGCAAACATGATCGGATAGTAGAGAAAGCTAAATAACGTATCAGTATTGGTTGCATTTATGTATTTAAGATAAATGGAATCAATTTTTTAGCGTATTCGAATTTTAAAAAAGTGCAATGCAGCGATGAATTATAATGTGAGACACGAAACTGCCTGATAACACGGTATATATAAGTGCCATACCAATTCGGTGTGTTATCATTTCACGTTTAATATTTCCTTGGATCAGTTTTATTTAAATGTGCCATCTCCAATATGACAGTTTTCGATAACATGGAACTACCACCACATTCGTATGAGTTTAGAATCATATAAAATGGTTTTAAAAAACACAGGGCCAATTAATGTTTAATATTTCCTTGGATCATTTTATTTGAAGGTGCCATCTCCAATATGGCAGTTTTCGATAACATGGAACTACCACCACTCTATGAGTTTAGAATCATATAAAATGGTTTTGAAAAACACAGGGCCAATTAATGTTTAATATTTCCTCGGATCATTTTATTTGAAGGTGCCATCTTCAATATGGCAGTTTTCGATAACATGGAACTACCACCACTCTATGAGTTTAGAATCATATAAAATGGTTTTGAAAAACACAGGGCCAATTAACGTTTAATATTTTCTTGAGTAATTTTATTTGAACGTGCCATATTCAATATTACATTTTTCGATAACATGCAACTAGCACCATATTCGTATGAGTTTAGAATCATATAAAATGGTTTTGAAAAACACACAGCCAATTAATGTTTAATACTTCCTTGGATCATTTTATTTGAACGTGCCATATTCAATATTACAATTTTCGATAATATGCAACTACCTCCATATTCGTATGGATCTAGAATCGTATAAGATGGTTTTGAAAAACACAGAGCCAATTAACCTTAAAGAGTTTGGAGTTTGCGTTTATACCCATCAGATAATTTGAATGTGTCATACACCTGTGATTAGAATGAACTCAGTTTGCTCTTCTGGTTCTATTTAAACCGCATGTTCCATGCGTTTAGATAACGTGTACAGTATCGACCTTAATGTACCTTTCCGTATTCCACCGCGACATAAGACAATTAACGCTCGAAAATCCGTACGTTTCTTGCTGTCCATTCGGCGTGTTGTAAATTAATATACGTTCCAATTTAGGTGTTAAGCACGTTTGGGATTACGGGGTCCCAGACCGACGCACGGATTTACCCGCATCTCGCGTCGACCCTGTTAAGAAGCCTTGAATTTGGATTATTGCTTAAATTACTGAAGTTAGCGAATGGGGTAATGAGTGTACTCAGTTGTGCAAATCGTCACGCCTGACTGTATGAGCCGTTATAGATTTAACAACCTTGTTGTTAGAGTTATTGCAAAAGTTAAGGCATGTGTGTAGGCTGAGCGGCATACGTGACTGTATAGCTTAAAGGTGGAATTATCAAAATTTCATCGGATTCCCAGTTGGATGCATACTCAAACTTAATAGATTTGATACCGCATGAAAGTCATATACAGTACATAACATAATGCAATCCGACAAATCGCGCAAATGTGACACGATCAAATATTTCGTGATATCGGGGAAAGTTGTGGTCGACGGCTGACAATATATTTCGGCCGGAAGAAAGTTAACGTTCGTGAGACCATCTAGTTGCACCGAACCGAATATGTGATTTAACAAATCCAGGAGTACGGGGCAAAATTTCAGCTACGACTAAGCGCCATATGAACGGCAAATCTGCACTTGCAATTTGCGGACCAGCTTGCCGCGAGTTTTCGACACGCCGTGCCCGACCGACTCTGATTATTCGCAAAACGGATAGAGTCAAGTGTTCCGTCGGTGCAATTTGATTTCTTCCTCGCGCGCAGTCAGTTTCTCCAATCATTCCCGCGGTTCGGATCTTTTGCCTCAAACTCCATCAATCCTCTTTTTCGCTAGCGTCGTTATACGTATTCTTTCCGTCCTTCCTCTTCCTCCCGGCTTCTCACTTTTCCCAACGACCTTCTGCCATCTTTCTCCCTCGGTCTCTCCTGCTTACACTCCCCGCACTCTACGTAGACTCGCCGTAATCACAAGTTCAATCCAGGTCGTAACTTCCTCTCGCGGAGTGTAATTTCAAGGCTGTTAACCGTTCCCGAAGGCTGTTTTCCTTTCCTTCTTACGCGTCTGCTACCGGTCCGATCTTTCTTTAAGCGTTTTTGAATCGTGCTACGAGCAGCTGCGACCGCCCCTAAATTAATGGGGTGGTTTAGGGATCCTTGGGGAACCGATAAAAATGATCGTATCTCGTTACTTCATGCTCGAAGGAACGCGATCTTGATTTTATCAGTGTCGGTTTGTCTTGTTTCTACTTCGATGGGTTCGGTTAAGTTTCATTTGGAATGCGTGGAAGATGAAACAATTATCGAGCACTTTGAGTTTCTCCAGTATAATTTCTCAGAGGAGTTAGTTATTGTTAACATTGTTGCGTGGACTTGGGAGGCCAAAATAAAGTTCTGCAAGCTGAATGGCGCGTGACTAGAATTGGCTTTAGGTGCTTCGGTCAAGCATGTATTGTAGGTTTTGTAGGTCTAACGGAGATAAAAAGAGAGAATGGTCTAAGGTGTCGTGACACAAAAAGTTTTGACTAATTTCTCATTATGCGGTTTATTCTAACATGCGACTGATCTGCTTCGCTTCGGGACTCATTTGTTTACACAAATTATCATAGTTAGTTATATTTTTATAAGTTTATTCTAATAAGGGACTAGTATTTATTTTTAGACTGGTTCATTTATATATAGATGAACGCGAAGGATTTTTTAGGAGACCATTCAGTAAGAGGAAATAAAGGATATGTCATACGTTAAAGCCACCGCGTAACTATCTCAACATCTTAACAATTAATATTTGCATGGCCTCAATGTTTACGTACATAACATCACGCACACAACGGTGTCCTAAAAGAACGGAGCAACGTTCATCGTATTTCTTGTATCGAAATTCGGTAGGAAAAAATGTTTTACATTCGCAACTAGCACACGGTCCGGCCGTGATCCCGGCAGCGACGAACGTGGGTTCTCCGCCGGTCACGTTTCCCATGCAGCACCTCGACCTGTTAATGGAACGGAACGACCGCAAAGGACCGTAAGCGCAAAGCAACGAGTATCCTCAAAGGTCACTGCGGGCGGAGCATTTCGAATCTCTGATCGGGCGTGAACGTTTGTTTAGGAAATCCTTTCATTGCCTCGCGGTGTCTTTCCTTCCCTCTTCCTCTTTCGCCCCGGCATTATTCGCTCCCGTTTCGTCGCAGGACCATCTCGCATTTCATCTCTCACCGCACAACCATTTCTCGTACTCTCGTTTCTCTCGTCTCTGCCCCTTTTCCACTCGACTCTCTCCGTTTTTCCTCGCTCGCGCTTTTCTCTCTCAGCTGTGCAGCGCTCACGCGTTCCCTGCCAGACTCGATATCCTCGTCTCTGTCCGCCGTTGTGGCTGCAACGCTCCTTCCTCAAGGCATTCAACAGGTATCTACAGAAGCGATGAGTTCGCTACGCAACCCCCTCTCGGCCCGTCGAACCGGTCGGCGCTGATCTGCGCTCTCGGTCCAAGGGCGCCTGCGTCGGTAAGGTGGATTCGACTGCGATTCGGCTCGGCCTCGCTGTCTCTCGCCAGTACGCCGTCGACCGTCGAAGCTGGTCGTTCTCTACAACCGGTCTCTTTGTTCCAAACAGTCGACAGTCAGGCTGTGTCCGTGCACTGACATATTACGGAAGTGTCCTGAGGTAACGCGTTTAGGCTACCCAGCGGCAGGATCCGAGAGGTTGCGACCTTCTTTCCTACCGTCGCCTGCGCGCTCTTGTCGGTGCACTGACATATACGGAAGTGTTTCGGGCATCCGGCTGCTGCAGGTCCAAACGTTTATAGGTATTCAATGTAGAACCGGTTATTTTATGAGTACATGCACCGATGCGTGCAAGTGTTACGAGCTCATGCCGGGAGAATGTTAATGTATGCTCTGCAAGTCATTGCTTTTTGCGAACCGTCACCTGTCAGGATCTGTCAGTGCACTGACGTTTCGGGGTAATGTTTCGAGTATGGCGATCGGAGGATCCTGCATCGGCGTCGTAAAAATGCTGATGTGTTGAGAATATCGGTTATGAGGGTCCGGCTCCTGAACTCCGAGTGATAGTTGTCCCTTCTGTCGCGCACGATCCTTGGGACGCGGAGCGAGGCCAGATTACGAGTTCGTTGACACCGAGTCCTTTCTTCGAGAAACCGGTGATTCACCGCTGTTGCGGCTAGTTTGTCTAGGTCCAGGCCGAGCGCCGGGGATTTCGATCACTGTTCGCCTCCGGCGTGTAGGAATGCGAACGGAGTTTGATAATCTGGGATGCCGGCTGGCGAAAGGGTGCATTATCCGTTCGATCTGTGTCAGGATGCGTCGGAATGCATTTGCACCGAGGTACACAGGCGTGGGTTTGATCGGTGTGCTTTTTATTGGAACCTCACGGCAATGCCTTGGTAACGTACACTTGTAAACAATCATGACCTATAACGACTGTTCCGTGCCAAGACACAATTTCTTTGTTCCTGCGTAGTACGATGAGTTATTTATGCTTCCGTCACATCGGTCTTTCGCGTCTGTCATATAAAATCTACATTGTCTTTCCGCAAAACAACCCGTAAATAATTGAAACACACCGAGAGCTTCGCCTTTAACAATTCCCTGCTCATACCGGAAAGTACACGATCACAAAGTAAAATTCTTCAGGCACCATCCCCGTCAGATTCGACCTACCGCAATGAAATGCATAACGAACCACGGATTAAGTATCAAGGGACTCAGTATCTGGTTCCACTCTGTGTTCCACGACCCTCGTACATTGCCTGCGACACGTGTTTCCCACTGATCTTATCACGTTGCCATCGCTATAACGGGAGACTCCCTTCTTCGTGCCTCATGAGGAATCTTCCTCGCAGTGTCCGCTCGGAGAATTAATGTTCGGTGCAGTCCTTTCATATATTCGCGAACCAGACAGCGTTATATGGAGAGTGAGAGAGACTATGCGTTTGTTCAGCGGTACGCCCGCTTGCCACTGGACACTAAAGTCACGTAGGCGATCGCGCACGTGCTTTGAAACCGTTCTGCCCCTGAGAAATCCGGCGACGCGTCACTCATTCTCACGACGTCGGGACGCTCACTCTGTCCAGCGTCGATGTCCTTTTGACTGTCTGACCGACGACAGGGCTCGATGAACTTCACGCTCCATTTTTCAGCCGCGGCGAGTTATGTCATCGAGAGCCGAGTAACATCGGTGCGATTCTTTTGATGCGGGTTAAAGACGATGATAATGAGGAAGGTAAAGTGCATGGCGACGGATGTAACGACTTACTTGATTGTGGTTTATGTCGTTTCGATGATTAGTTTATTTGACGATGGTGCGGAATTTGAAAATTGATCACGTCGTTGTGGTAATAGTTTGCGGCATAGTGAAAGTGTTACGGCAGGTAGAGAATTACAAAAGGGACCTCGAGCGGATCGTATTATTTAACCTTTTCAATTAGAGAGTACCGTTTAGTACTTTGCATTTTTGCGTGCCACGTTAATTAAGGTAGTAATTGAGAAACGATTGAGAAGCGATTATGTAATAACAGATTGTTTTTCTTTTTGTGCGATGGACTCGTTAGTAAAGTATGCATATGCTCTCCGTAAAACTGTATATACGTACCGTAAAACCATTGTTTTTCTTTTTTTATGGTGCACCGCGGGGTATGATTTAAATATTGAGAGGATCGGAGATAAAATAGGTTGGTTCTAATTAATAACACGGAATATGTAAGTGGAATTAACATAATGAACCGTAAAAGAGCCTCGAGTTTCTTGGTTCTATACCAGACGCATAGTTTAGTGCAAAGGGTTAGAGTGCACCATAGTAATGTTGTTTCGGAGTTTGTGTTAGATTGCGAATGTTTTGGGTATACCTAGATGTCACCTTTAATTAACCGTTCCGCTTGTTACATTTCAAGTTCACCGCTATTGCGATTTTATTTCTCACTTAGTTCTCAGCTTGGTGAATGAATATTTATTAGAAATTCCTTCCGCCGTTTCTCAGCCTTCGTGAGAGTTTCACCGACTCACGGTCGCTATTATTGCAGCGGAAGGTAATCAACTCCACGCTCTTTTATTTGATTAGCCGAAAATGACGTCGTTTTGTCGCTTTCGCGTTAATTTTTCCCATTTCTCTCGATGATCGCGAGACAAAAGCGACGTTTCACGATCTAGTACGTCGACCCCGCATGTCGACAGACAGAATTTCCCCGTTTTATTTTTAGCTCCGCGTCTGGACTGTCGCAGTAAAGAGAAGTTGACAGCTTTCAGCGTGTCCGTCTTGCCCGATAAAGATCAAAGAAAGATTCCTGAAGCTTAGACACTGCGTCAGTTGACAAATGCCGAGTTTGTAACCAGTTCAGACCCGATTTACATCGACGTGCGATCGTCCGTGAAGTTCGCGTTCGTTCTACTTATATTGTACGTTCTTCCGTAAACACTTTCGCGATATCGATTGTTTGCGTAACTTCATCCGGAACTTAGTCAACCCACCTCTGCACGTCGATAGCGTACGCTGAAAAAAAACGCTTGACATCCTTTCCCCGATACTTCATAACTATTCTAACAAAAACTCGTCAATCACCGGTTGCGTAATTCGCGGAAAGTCTCTCGCGTAACAACTGCAGGTTTATGCGCAGGGATTCAATTCTGAAGCGAAAACTATTTTTAGGAGAACGCTCGTCGAACCGCACTGCGGAATAAATTGCAGGCTCCATGACCTTTTTAATTCGCCGGGTTATTTAAAGGCTCGTAATATCAACGATGAGAGAAGGTCGGTGAGTTTTCGGCGACACGCTCCGGTGAAAGGATTTTGTCCAAGTGGGACGTGAGATTCGGACGAGGGGAATGGCGGCGGTGGGTGGAGGAATCGACTCGAGAAAGGTCGCACTTTCGACGCGGCTCATTTGTGCGTGTTCTTTTTCCCGACCACGCTCACGTTCTTGAATAAGCCCCTCGCCTCTTGCCTCTCGACCCTGTCGTTTGTTATGGAGTTCCGAAGAATAGCCCCCGGGGATGGAGATTAACCCCGTGTAGTGCCATTTAGGCCACGGCGGTGGGTGTCAGAAGAGATTTATCAAAGCTGTGCCTTATCAAAATCATCCCACTCCTTTTTTGCGCAATTTTTCAATTAGTCAAATGCAAGTCCATCACGTTCTTCGAACTTTCGATCACATCGTCTATCTACTCAGTCTGTCTCTTCAAACGCGTAATGAATTTTCTCCCCGTTTTTAATGATTTTCGTCGTTTATTCTGTATTCCGGATAATTGAAAAAAGTCAATTCTTTAATACTATATTTTCAAGGTGTCACCCTGTATTTGATTATTCCGTGATTAAATTTGGCCGAAAGTTATAAACGACAAAATTATGCCACATTTATAATATACAATTACGGCAAATCTTGATGTGCACAGTCTCTTATTTTCTTTGAGTAATTTGAGGGTTCAAGAATAGGAAAGAATATATGAACTACGATATATATATATATATACACATAAATTAAATTATCCAGCAATTTCTTTTGGTTACATTGATAACATATCGAAAAATATGACTCACGTAAGATGTCTGACCAATTGGGAGTAAATTCAGTAAATGCTATTATTTGTATTATTATAAACGTTAGTGTACATCGATATATTTGCTATTTCCACGCAAGTGCGATAATTCGTCGGCCTTGGCCACATAATTCGTTGCATATTAAGCAGTGCCATATATTACTAACCAAGGCAGGGTCACCGTTACGCCTCGGTGACACTCTGGCATGCCATCAATTCGATTCCTTCGAGTCGTCTCTTAGAAACGAAAGAGGGTAGCGCGAGACCGTGACAATAGTAGGACGCGATGCTCCATTTTTCGAGTGCAGGAGAGTAACACTCGCTTTTTTTTACAGGGTGCGCAAGTAGTGCGGTAGAGCTTCATTTTTCAAGCGCAGTAACACTTTGAGCCTGACAGCGGTGTCGCTTGCATTTCACTCTCTTGCACATGGTGTCCTGCATTTTTGTATGCATTTTTGTTTCCACCAGTTGGAACAGCCAAGTTATTTCTCGAGAATAATATATCGCTTTGAACGTTGTGTATGGTAGCGGTGATATGTGAAATTCAGGCTGCGCATAGAATCGTTCGATGCTATACATTTTTATGGAGATAAAGGTTCAGACGGTTTCACGGATGTTTTTCAGGCACCTAGTATCCCACGGATACTGCACTGGTTTTTCGGCAAACGTACACGCGTGTCTTCCTTTCCGACGAAATTTTATTTGTCCCTTCGTTAACGTCGCAGAAGTACGATGGATTTATTTCAGAACGATTTCCTGGAAAGTTTCAAGTTGCGGGTATAGTTGGTAACCGCGCGAGTTATTTTCATTTTCGTGGAATCGGGGACGCTTTCGCTTTTGGCCCGCAGTACTGGTCGCGAGCAATTCCGATTCAATCTGTTCCTATAGATTGCAGTATATATCTTGTTGACATTAAACGTTTGCAACATGTCCGATTGATCTGAGTTATAATGCCAGCTGTTTTTCCGAAGCTTGCTTGTCGGTAGGTTCCGGTATCCATTTTTTACGGTGAAGATAAACATCCTTTTTTTCGGCCATTCATTAAATGGACGTTGCGATAACCTGAAGTTGAATGAAATTCCCAACAGCGCATTAATGGCACGGCTATTCATTTATGTTGGGCCGAGTCACGCGTGACACTTCACCTTGTTATCAGTGACAAGTGATAAAACGACACACTTTTGCTCAGTTTAAATGTTGACTTCGGGTTTCGTCGCTCTGCAACTAAAAATCTGCAGTTTATTTGCCGTTATTAAGATGCGGTAAGCAAACGGTGTCGTAATATCGCACGACGCGAATAGACAAAAATGTTTCCGTTGCGAATTCGATAAGATCCGTTTAAAGCGTCCAATCTTTGAAACCAAATTATACGATTTGTTATCTGGCAATACATTGAATAATAGGATTCGACCAGTCAGAGCAAACTGTTGTGTTATAAAGATTTAACCGACATCGCAGAACACATTTTTCCCGAACCTCGCGCGTTCTAGCCTTGCGCCGTCAGTGAGATTCAGCAAATCGGCTGTATAACATTTTTACACCCGCCTTGCACACGATTTAACTTTCGACGTTGTATCGAATCGGTTGCGTGAGACGTGGTCTTGCCGTTAAACGACGTTACGAAATTTTTTCGCACCTGTTTTCGCTTGCAGCTGACGGTATCCCGTAACACGTCGCGGAGTTGAAATTGAAATAGGTAAATCGGGTTGGCAGTAGGTGTACGTAAAGTCGACAATGGACTTCAGACTATAGACGAAACACTATAGCCCACTCCGCTTTCTCCTTTCCTCGGGCGTCGGGCAAAATCTATTCTAGCGCTCTTTACTCGGCGAAGGTCAGCTAAATAATACATACGACAGTTCCGGACTCCTTGAAAGGTGACGCCTAGCGTTTGCCTAACACACCGCAAAAGCATGATATCACGCCTTGCTGCTCGTAACTTTCATTTGCGCCGGTCTTTCTTTTCTACCCGGAATCTTCTTCAGTCTCTTGGCACGGCATTTTTATAGTTTAGACAATGTCGACGATGTAACTTGCGAGCTGTGCGCCGCAGGGACCTAGATATGTCGAGAGTGTCCCGAGAACTTAACGCTCTCTCGTTCGAGTGATATTTCGCCTGACGCAACAAGCGATATTTTTCTATCGCGCCGTATTTCGAGCAGCTGTTTTGCCGCACCTTTAAATTTTGCATGCGGATCGATATTTTGCACGACAGTTAAGTCGGTGCAGTAGCGAACGCGGGATTAGTTTCATAGTATACTTATAATCGTGTGACACTTGATGTCGTTGCCTACGTTTGCATAGACAATTGTTACCGCTGTACGTATGATCGGCAGAAAAAATCAGTTTAATCGTCATAAGCGAGAGGAGACGGCAGTTTAATTTGTCGCCTAGCCGTGAAAATTGAAAAATCTGCGAAAGACCGTCGTGGCCAAAAACGAACGAAATGTCCCGCGGTTTGTCTTCGATTAGATAAAGTAGGAACGGTGACGAAGGGAAGAATGAAATATCGCGGGACGTCCGGAGAGAAACGAGTCGGTCTTGAAAACGAGACGGCAAAAGGAATGGTGCTGCAGTAAGAAAACGGAAAAGGGAGGTCGTGTGCTAGCATAGAACGCTGCGAGAGGGAAAACCGGAAGTAGACGGCAAACCGTGTATAGAGGGCTATATAGACAGCGTCATGAGCACTGTTCGACGTCGATTACGGACTCTCTTCATTAGCAGTCCGTTGGTTGAGCCAATTTCGCAATTTTGCAATTTCGAAAATTGCCTCGGCTATTCTCGTTTGCGCGCGTCTCGTTGCAGCAACCGTAATGAACGCAAATTAGCTGAAAACAATTTACGCAGCAGACGTTTCTTCCTGTTTGCTCCCCTTCTATCGACCGTAAATTGAAAGGTAGCCGTTATTCCCTAAACATAGTCGCGCACGAATTGAAGCTGAACACCACCGCGAACGTAGGTCGCGTCGTAATCGCAACGGCTGAAGAACGGAGAGTCCGAATTCAATGGCCGGCACGCATTATCTTTGATTTTCCACCGCTGGAAGTGCGGTGCGCACGAAAATGTCGGCGACATAGCTTGCGTACAGTCGTATACGAGATACATCTTCGTCAAAGTCAGGTCAGAAGCGAGTTCAAAGAGTGACGCGATGTCAACTGCGGCTGGAATTTCTCTCACCCTCTCACCTTCTCACCCCTCACAACCCCCTGCGCTTCGTCTTCGTTTCCGGTACCTTCGTTCACCCCTTCCTACGTTCTCTCTCTCTCTTTCTCTCTCTATCTCGCCTCGTTTCATTTTCTCTATATCCTTTCCACGCTTATCCGTCTTCGCGTCGCGCGCCCGCCCTTCCCCGACCCTCCCGATTTCTATTTAAATATAAAACGACGTCGCGTGAAAAATTAAACACCGCACTCGGTGCCGAATGGTGATTAATGGATTCGATTCGTCAGATCGCAGCGGCGGGCCAGCAAGAAAAATCGCGTCGGGCGAAAAGGGGTTGAGCTCTGCAAAAGGTGTGCGCTGGGTAGGCGGGAGGAAGGAAGGAAGGAAGGAAGGAAGAAGGTGTGGTGACGGTGGTTTTTGATCGTGGTCTCGTCGTGCTCGTGCTCTCGCGGTAAAGGCAGGTGTTGAACGAGTGTGTGTGTGTGCTGGAATAAAGGGTAAGACGAGGAGAGGAAAGGAGAGCGGGAGAGAGGATTTTATTCGTTGTAAGAGCGAGGATCCATTCGCGACGGGGAGTGCCGGAAGCCGACGACCATGACGGAGGGCAGACTCGACGTAAGTGTAAGTCACAAACGATTTCTTTCCTCCCCATTTCGCGGCCTCGACTTCTCTCCCACGTGTCGTGCCCATCGGGACTCCCGCCTATCGATCCTTGGAATGGATCGCGGGATCAGATTATAAAGGGCGACGACTTGGCATGCGTCCAGCGTGCCGAGGCTCAGATAAATCGTCGGATGAGTGTCATTTGTATTCCGGGACATTGTCTTTTAAGATCGTATACTGTATTATGTAAACCGAAATGTACATAGTACGCGAAGGCGTGCTGCGGTATAGTGGGTTTACCATTTTGCGGGGATTCTACATGGGATAGGGAAATATGAAACAGATTTGTCATGGAAAGTACAGAGAATCGATTAATTTAATTAACAAACTTATGTGGAAGGTTCAACGTAACGATAGGTGGCTTATATAACAAGTTATAATTGTTAATGTGAATATGGGTAGAGATACCTATGAAACAGGACATATAGAATAAAACATTCTCTACGTATCAGTAAAATTAGGGTGAATCTCCGCTGGTTGTCTAAAGACTTTAGAATTCTTTCAGTCAATCCTGTCGAACAGCGATAAGAAAAACTTTTTTTCCGTCGTACGAGCGCGAACTTTTCCGTAAATAAATTTGATCGCTGTCAATCGATCTTCCGGATGCGTTCTTGTAAGAGGCGTGACTCGCTCGACAGGAGACGAGATCGTCGCAATTTACTTCACCCTGATGTCACGCGCAAATCACTTCCCTCCTTTAGAAACTCACCTCGTTTTTCTTTACATCCAACGGGAAAGCACGATTTTTTAAACAAACTGCAGGCCACATGTTACGAGTGATTAACTGACCATCCGCGTCGTTGGCGAGTTTCGATTGGCTGGCAGGTTTACAGTTTAATGTTTACAAATTTGGACTCGATTCGTTTGCGGATTCACTTTTTAACTCAATTTCGAACCGCTTCGGGGCAGCAACGGGCATTTTTTTTGTGCAAACACCTGTTACATTAAATCGGAAGATCACGCGCGCCGCATAAGCAAACGAATCGAAGGCTGCATTTTTTTTTATTCTACTTTGCCAATCAGTATTTACCGTAGCTGTGTACTTAACTTCTGCAGCACGCTGGCTGTAGGCAATCAGCGACAAAGATCGGAACGATTCGATGTTTGCTCGTTCATTAACGTTTTCTTATATTTAAAAAGTTGGATACCATTTTGAATCGGTTTACATTCTTCACGTTCCCGTGAAATCCTTCTCTTTTGTGTAATCTAAGGAATAGGTTTATTCTTCGCGGTACTCGTAATACGCTAGGCTATTGTGCGCAAGTGGCGCTTTCCCATAAATTGGACGATCGTTATCGCGCGTTTCGGATCAATATCAACCGAGGGTAGATGATATTGCGGTCATAATATTTTTCGGATCACACTGTAGTTTCGCAGCATGCGGAAAACGATCTCTCCGCGGTCGCCATCTTTCAAGTGATCATCATGTATCAACCGGATGAAACCCCGGCCAGCTCTCTCTATCTGTGAGAGACGTTCCGTCTGAATTAAATCATTTTTCAAATTTATGGCCGACGCGGCATGGGCGGATCATATATGTAGTCAATATGTAGGCACTCGGTTATTATGAGTGTAACATGTGATATGGGAAGAGAACATAAATCAGGTTAATTTTATTATTCATACCGCCTATCAATCCTTCAACATGTGTGTACTTTGCATGTGATTCCATATTTTCGTAACTCCGATTGCGGACCTTCGCTTGTCACAACTTTAAATGTAATATATCACCTTACGTTTTTCAAATCCGACGATTTGAAAATACCTGACGTGAAAAAATATGTTCCGCGTCACTGCATGTTCCGCATACATCCTTCATGACTAACAAAACAACCAATATACGCGTGCATGAATATGCATATACACGTTATACTTGGCCTTTTTATTAATTATCGCTCGAAAATATTCGTGTCATGAATACAGATATTACGAACGATATTCCATACCGTAGAGTTTTCAAGTTCGCTTACACTCTCCGCGGCTCGTTGTTATTTATAAATGCGAAAACCCAATCAAGGGATTCGCATAGCGAGCGCGGCATATTTTCATTGTGCGTATCGACATGCCTCCATCACGACAGTAATGAGATCGTTAGCGTACATCATTATATACAAATCTAATTCGTGCGCTGTGATGAGTCCGCGTGATTATTCGCCGTTGTTTTATCGCTGATATTTGTCGAATAAAAGATTAATTAGATGGTCCGGGCGGGCCGATCGATTAATCCACGTCGCATTAGCCTGTTTGTCTTTGTGATTATGCTGATGACACGGAACGAGAGCTGCCATTTGGCAACGGTGCACCGACAATGTTGGTCACCACCACTCAGCCGCGAAAGAAAAGCTCGCGTCAATGGTATTATTACGTTTACCGATCCGATGTCAGGGCACGAGTAGACGTTAGACAGGATATTCGTCGTTCGCTGACATTTTTCAACCGCGTTCTACACGAACGACGATCATGCTCAGTTCGGGTTACACTTCTCGTTGAGTAAGTGGAATTCTCGCGGCCGGGATTCAACGAGATTCGATTTGCATTCGTCCGAATTTTGTTCGTGCGAGTTCGAAGTCAGTTTCGCGTGGCCTGCGGTTGAGCAGAATTTTTTTCCGAGGCGGAATTGAGTTCCAAGTTTTTGCCCTCTTGCATACGTAGCAAAGATGTTTGCGAATTCGGTTATTCTAATCTAGTAAAGTGCTGAAGCTCGACGACAACGTAAGAGAGCCCTCTCTCTCCGAAATTGTATTTCTGGAGCAAACGGTTTGGAATCGAGTACATTGATAAACTGCGTTCGGAACGAACTCGTCGCTATCTCCGGCTTGCGGAATACCCCTTCTGCGATTAATTAAGATTAAGATCCGCGCACGTTCAATTGCGCGGAGTTTCGCCTTACGGAGGGATCCTCGTGCGCAATGAAAAACACGCACTCGCTGGGTACTGTTTTACCCAGATTACAATCTCTGAGTGGTTATCGAACGTGCCGAAAAAAGGTTAATAAAATTACGGGCAATTTTCCGTCGGAGATACATTTCAATAATCCATCGGAACTCGCTTCAGTCATTTTGTAGACATCGAACTGCGAACAACGTGTATTGAAATAGCGACCATACTTTTTTTTCATTGCGAATGTATGCGCAACCGCTCGAATACGAATCAATGCGGTAATAATAACGCAAGTTGTGTAATTCGTCGTTCCGTTCGATTAATGTAACCGTGCACTCTGGTAATGAACAAAGCGATTTGTTTGCGAGCATCTTGATTGTTTTGCTTAATTAGAACATGCCACGAGCACGGTAAACATATACCCCAAACATACGAATACGCAGCCAAATGACCTTCGCGCTCAGGGCAAATATTGGCAATCCGTCAATTTTATTTATTTACGCCATAAGTCGTGACCGTGTGGCGCCTCTATTTATCTAGCCAAAAACCCGCTGCAACGTTTCTCGACCAACCGTAGCACAGATTTGCCGACACGACAGCGCGCGATTTATAAAATTACGCCTACGGGAAGTATTCTGGCGGGGCGGCACTAAATTCGCGCGAATCTTATCGACTCTCGTCGACATACGATACCAACCGACACCAAACTCGCTTCGTCTCACAGTGCCATCGCTCGTCGACAATGGTCCGTATTCCACAGGTGTTCGGGGTCGACAGGCGAATTTTCGGAGGTCGATTTTGTGAATAAATTTTTACGCGCCGCGGCAGTATTTACACGTCGAGCGTGATTGCCGCGACAACCGTTTTATCGAGACCAAAATTCGCGATCCAGGGCAGAACGGCATTGCGGAACAACAGCATTTAGCCGCGGAGTAAACGTTATAACGTTTCCGGTAATTATGGCATTTTCACTTTTTTTTCCACTATCGCTGAGGACTGTGTCGCGTTTAAAAGGGATAAACACACACTTATGTACCTGCAATAACCACCTCTTGCTTTCCCTTTGTCAAGTTTTATCGCGCTTGTTTCCGGGTACATCCAAATTCGTCATATCTAAGTAAATTGGGATAAAATCCCAACAGAATCTTCGGGTACCGTAAAAGTGCTCGCTGCCTAGCAACACGGCGGTAATACATAACTGTTCTGACGATCGTTAATCACTATGGTTTTTTCTCTCGAAGTCGTCTGCCGTCACAGCGGTCAGCGGTAAAGAATTTATCCGCGTTCGGTGTTCGAGTAAATGTTGCGTAACGCAACAGTCATCTGCGAAGCAAAATATCGATACTAGATGGTGTGTTTACATTCAAGCTTATTATAATTTACTTAAATAGCGAAGGAATATGAAACCATTTTTGGTTAAAAATGTTTGTGACATCTTAAGAAGTGTCCAAAAAGTACATAAGATCATTACCCTTATTGATATCAATTTTATATATTTATAAAAATAATTATTTAACTGAATGAGATTATTTAATAATATTTAATATTGAAAAAATAACATTAATTAATTATTGAAATATGATTGTAGCATTTTTAATTAAAATTCCTATTTTTGGATTCCATATTTGATTACCAAAAGCACATGTTGAAGCCCCAGTATATGGTTCATTAATTTTAGCTAGAATTATTTTAAAAATAAGTAGAATATATATAATGCTATCTTTCAACAATCAAGCATATCGAATCAAGAAAAAGTTTTACATTTCTCCATTGTTTAAGTGAAACATCGTTACGTTCGTCGGTAGAACGCGTAAAAAGAGAGGCCGATTAGAAGGTGCGTGTATAAAGACACTGAAGTTGCGTCTGCGTGAGCATTCGCCGAGTGGACGCGCGTGAATTCGTGCGATTGTTTATAATTCGGCCATTGTCAAACTGGGCCCAACTCAGCTGCGCCTGTCAGACAAAGGGCCCGAAATTACGACTGGCATGGGTGTAAATGGAAACCCCGAGCTGAATGAATACCCGACTGCAGGTAATAATCGCGTTTAACCCCTCTCCAGCTCGTTCAACCCTTCCACGCCGACCCTTTAGTTCCACTCTTTCGCGCGTTTCAGCGACTCTTGCAGCGTCGACACGCGCTTTATCTTTACAGTGGACAATCGCCGTGCAAATGATCAAACGTTTCGCTCACCTTCTACGCGGACTGGATCGGTCTGTGCGGCAGTTTGCGTCCAAGGGTTAACTGGTGGTCGATCTTGCATGCGACGTGGGTGGGCAAAGGACAAAGTTCGTTTACGAGCGTTCTGCAGATAGTGGGTGTTCGTATATCATCCGGTGAGACGAGTTCTCGCCGTGCGAGTCTGGTGCCCGCGATGTTATCGTGGAAGGCGTTTGGACGCACAGTTTCTACAACTGCGGCGGACCGTTGGTTCAGGCATATTCAGGTTCGGCGATGGTATTTATCCTCTTTGGCGTGTTTTTAACCCTTTGCACTCCGCTGTCCCCTCTCAGGGGACATTAAGGTTTATTACGGATTACAGGGAATTAATTTATTTCAGCGCAACTTTTTGAGACGTGCATGTTTGCCTAAAGTTTTCTGTTGAAATGGTATAAGAAATCAAATCAAAATATAGTAAAATTACTAAGACATATAAAAAATATGTCGGCCGGTTTTGCTACGACTCACCAACCACCGGACCTTGAAAATTTTAATCTCCATAGGCCATAAAACCGTTGTGGGGCAAAGAAAACGGGATTGCATTGTTTGTTCTGACAGAAAAACACCTGATGGCAGGCGTCAAACGACTTGTTATTGTCAAAATACATAAATCAGCCTGAAATGCATATTGGGGAGTGGTTTACAGTTAATCAGACTGAACAAAATTATAAAAAATAGAATATTGATTTTTTTGCAAATATATATATCTCGATGTCAACAAATTCATATAAGTTCAATATCATTATAATACGTTACTACAATACCAAAACTATATTAATAATATCAGCTAACGTGCAGAATGGTTCGGAGTGCAAAGGGTTAATATCGTCCGTAAACGCTTTTAAATTCGTCCATCCGGGATTTTGATGGAGTCAGCTCTTTTTTTATTTGTTCCGCCCCGTCACGGCTGCTTCGTAATTTCAAATGATACATTTAGTCGGGGGCATTAAAAGTTAGGTAAAATTTCAAGTTTGCCGACCGCCGCGGAAAGGAAGGAAACGCAAAGTGAATGTTAATACGCCTGCGGAGTGTTAATTCTCGTTTCCGCCCCGAACAGGTTAATGAACGAAATAAAGTAAGTAATTTACCTGACTAAATATTTATTCCGGCATCCGTAGAGGGGGGTGAGCCGCTGGGCGTTCAACAAGTCCGACGAAACTTTTCTGTCTGAGTGTGCGTTACCTAACTCGCGGCCGAGAGAATGTTTAGCTCTTTGCCTGCGCAATTTCCGTGGCACGCGTAAAACATCCATTACTTCGGTTACAGCGTTACTAGCGGGGCGAGAAAACGCGCGGGAGGCGGAAAAAAGGGGTTTCATAAAATATCACTTTCATTCCACAAAAAAAACAGGTGATACCGACCCCGGGGTACGAATTCTTTATGCGCCAACTTTCGAACCTCCGGCATTTCTTAAGCGCGGAAACTTCCGTTTCTCAATGTATTTAATCTTTATTTCGCGATTCTCTTATTAAAATACTCTTCACTCCGAAGCGCCCAGAGCAAGTTTTGCGAACGGAAAGTCGCGTCTGAATTTCAATTCCGTGGACTTACGCGGAAATTGGAGTCCGTAGTCTGAGTTTTTCACCTTTAAACGAAGCATCAAATTTTCGCATCGAAACTTGCAAGGGTTATTTGTACTGGCGGTGTATTGAGAGAGTAACTTCATACGAATATTTCGTTAATTATTTTTTTGCACGGGCATATTATGCATCTGACCGAAGACGATTAAAAATATATTTTATTTAAATCGCCGCGAGGCTATGACGATTTATTCAATATACGGAATCCGCTTCTATGCGCGTTCGAATATAAACGCTTAGATCGATCAGTTTTGCCCAGTACGCGGTCCGCAGATCCGTACGCTGAAAAACGAAAATACGGAAGGTGTGTCGTGGATTCCTATCAAAGGGACAATTCAATTCGGTAACGCTGCGGTTCGTATCCGCTATTTCGCCATGCCGCCTGATGTAGCAGAAGTAGCATTGTACTACCTATCTACCCCCCCTCGTGCGCATTGCGGAATTTGGACGGCGAGGTCTGGCGCAGATATTTCAGGCACGTTGAACAAACTCGCTTCTGGCGTGTCCACCTTCGCGCGCGTCTGCGCTTAATAGTGGAAATATTTAAATTGCGACGATTTTTTTCTCCACCCTTTTCAGCCCGGTAGATATTTTTCGGAAAGGACTTCCCAGATTTTTCGTTCATCTCTTCAACCGGCGATGAAACAGTTAGGGTATAAATAGAGTCGGCCCAGATTACATTGGTTAATCAGTTAAAGGTGTTGCTTCGGGATATGTTAGCAAGTATCCAGGTCCTTTGTTGAGAACCTAAAAGACCTTTGCCCTTCTGAATCTATCGTTATTTCACATGCGTTATTAATTGTACGTGCAAAGGTAATAATTTTGAAAGAAACAAACGCCGCACCCCCATTAATTTTGTAATTTATTAGTTATTGTTACCTGGAATTTTCTGTACCTTTACTGTGTGGATGATGTATTGGGGAATAAGTAAACTATTGTTAATACGCTAAATACCGAACGATGAAATGAATTTGGCCAATTATTGAATGAGAACACTAACGTGTTCGATGGATACACGAAGACATAATTTTGGGTCTTCGATTTTTAACGTACCAATAAAAATTAATTTTATCGTTAACTAATTTAATTTCGTGCAGTTCCAAAATGTCCCGAGATAACTAATAAATTTCACAGTTCAGCCATGAAAAGCGTATCGTTTCAAATACTTTAAAAAGGTTGAAAAAACAGTAAAGAAATTAAAAGCCACTCTGCCAGACATGGAGTCACAGCTGTCCTAGGGGAAACCTTTGCCATAAAAAGAAAAACACAATACTCCTGAGGATGGAACCCGGGTGGACCCGAAACATATCGCGTTGACAAATACAGTCCGTATTTCAACCATGAAAAAAGCGAAATCGTAAAATCGAAAAAACATTTTATTTTATGTCATGCTCAGATGAAATTATCACGACACATCGGATTTCACTCACTACCCTAGGTGTTTCTCGCCCCGTGCAAAGATCGTTTTCGACATGGAGAGAGTGTTTTTGGGGAGTAAAGTGCAATTTCCCGCGAGCCACTTCTGCCTCTTTGTTTCCACGGCAGTTTCTTTATGCGGAGCCGCGTAACGTAACGGAAGTGCGACGGACGTGGCGCGGAGTTCGTCTCGGAATTTACGCGACCGTAAATATTATTTATAGGAGCGGCAACTGTCTCGGGACTTCGGTAGTTTAAGATCCTCGCGTCTCGATTCTTCGACAACACAGTCTACGCGCGCACGTTTTCTCCTTTTTCGGATGAACGAAATTGCGCCCGCATACTTCGTATAAGGTTCTCCGGTAATATCTTACGGTTTTCGAATAAATAATACCCCCGCCCGATTTTCTCTCTTTGCTGGGATACCAATTTGAATTGCCGTTGGCTCGGTCGAATAGCTCGTTGTTCTCATTCATTTGTTTTACGGCGTTGGAGGGGACGCACGAGTTTCAATATGAAAGTGGCCGAATTCGAACATATTCCGCGAGGGCATGTTTTTAGTTACAAGGGAGTGGGGCGGTAGACTTTCGGGGCGGGGGACTTTTAAATAAAGTTACGCTTGATGGTAGTCAAACTTTACTGCAGTTGGCCGGAGTGGGTATCAGATGGTATCGAAGTTTTAGTGCAGTTCAGAGAGTGGTGCGTGACATCCTATCCATTATATGCTACGACTCTTTTGTTTATACGATTCTACCGAACGTATTAATTCGCAAACTATCGGACCGTTCTGATGGCGTGTCGTAAAAGTATCCTTTCTAACATTCTATAATGCATTCCTCCATTATATGATTCTGGAAAAATTATATCTGTCGCGATGGAAGTACTTTCGTCTCGGAATGTTGTATGCTATTGAAATAATTCGATAAGAATTGCTTCATTTATACCTGGCATAGAATGCATAAAATAAAATAATTTAAGAATTGCAGATTTATCGCTAATCTACGTTTCCCTTTAAAGTAAACACCAGCCTGGCTAATAAGTTTAAACTGGCGGAACGGGTTGAATATCTTAAACGTCCTAGACCTGTCGGACACAATTACCTATTGTGTATGCAACCGTATAAAACCAAACACCCGCATATTGACCTCCTTAACCGGGTAACCTCGTTAGTCAAGTACCTTTTCAGCGATCTTGAATTCTTCTCAGTTAGTACCGACATGTTACGCAAACATAACGCAGAATATTGTAAACAATCTTCAATTACTCCCACCTATTTCGTTTTCCCACATTTATCACCCCTTGCAAATCGGACTTAAAACCTTCCGCACTAAATAACTGCACCAAGTACGCGCATTAACATTCATATTAACCCGCTCTATCTTTCGTTTGTTCCGTCAATCTACTTCTGCACATACTCTATTCGCACACTCGACCGTATTTCATAAATGCCCTCGACTCACATACGTATTCCTTCGCGCACACATCCTAACGGCTGGCGGGCTCCATTTTCTCGCCTACAATAACAATCCCTGACTTTCGCGTCAGGGCATTGAACGTTCTCGCTGATGTGGCCGAATTTTCGCCGAACGACGAAAGGAACGCGTCCCCGGTCCCTTATCGCGAAAGTTTCGCCGGGAAAAAGGCGTGGCCGGGTTAATCCGCCGACGTGAAAAGTTCGCCTCTTGGAGAGGCACTTCTCTCATTATTCCGGCGCGCGCCGTCTCGCCGTCCTCTTCGTCCTTTCTCGCGTAACGCTGAAGTAACGGATATGCGCAGTGCGGAATTCGTGCGGCCAAAGGGCCAAACATTTCGTCAAGCACGCTGAACAAACTTGTACCTGGCGCGGGGGCGGGTGGAGTTGAGAGTCCAGGCAGAGATGCGCAAAGTGATTCTCGGGCAACGCCGGTGGAAAGTTCACCTTCACCGGGTAGGTGAACTTTAGCGTCGGTAAGTTAGAAAGTCCCCACCCCTACGCCGAACACTGCGTTAACCCCCCTCAACCCATTTCCATGGTCATAGTTAACGGGGGAGCCTGGCGGGAGAACTTTATACCGTTCTTCTTCGCTCGCCCGCCCGCGCAAGCAAGATCTATCGACGGCGGACCTTGGCAGTTTAGTTAATCGCTGCTTTATCAGGCGACGCTCCCCTTTTACGATTCGTTGACATTGATTACGTCGTTCCTGCGACTGTTCGTACGCGGTTTCATGCTCCTTGTGGTCGTACATACAAATTCGTTGTTACGCAAGAATCAGTTAGGTTCACTGTTGCTGGGCTGATTAGGCGATGTATGTTGCTTCGTAAGTAAGTCTTGTTCCTAGAGTACGGACATGCATCGCGACTTCATGAGTGCCATTAAGTTGGAACGAGTGACGCAAGTACCTAAGACCTCACGCTCTACGTCGGAGCAGCCGCGAAAACTAAGGGCTGCGCAGCAGTTCCAATTCGACGGTAGACACGTCATTAACATGTTAAGCGCCACGCCGGGCCCTAGGGACCGGCGCTAGACTTTTCGTTCGGGCCTCGTCGGTCTGCACGGACCGGTGGCGGGCTTTTCGTTCGTATTATCATCGCGCATATGTCTGTCCTTTCGTACTTGTGAGATTGTACGTTTAATTTAGGCGGCATCGTTTTTGTTTGGTCAATGGTTTAAGGAAAACAATATAATACATAAAAACATTAATGTGAAATGGTATGAAATGGTATCGAAAATTGGCTTGAATTATTATTGAACACCGCTGTTGTAAATTCCTTTTTCATACACCAAGAAACAACGGGCCAGAAGATGTCTATCACAGTGTACCGTCAAAAATTGATAGATACATTTCGGCAGAAGGAGGAACAAGTGGACACCCGTATAAATCCCTAATATAAGTCCCTAGGACCCGGCGTGGCGCTTAACGTGTTAAACTGTCAACGCCACCGTTTTCTTTTATTCCTCAATTTTCGAATTCAGCAGTAACAATATCTTGTCCGGCTCAGCTCACATAGTCCTTGCATAATTCCAGAAATACGCGGCCACGTGAATTATCCGATTATTCGGATACCGAACGGATAACAAATAATCCTAACCCGAGTTTAAAGCCATTCTAGGACTCCGTCCGCGTTCCGTTTCGCACGTCCGCTTTTCCAACGCAGGGTATCGCGCTGGCGAGGCTCTACGTACGATGAGCCGTAATAATGTGCCATTACGATTCCAATTGGCATTCGCAGATTGGGTTTGACCGTAATGGCGTGCGCGGAACAGCAAAGTCAGTTCTTCCACGTTGCCCGCGGTCACGTGCGACGTAAACAAACGCGCATTACGAGTCGTAGTAATGCTCGCAGTAATGCTCATAGCGCTCGTAATTATCCCGTTAGACAATTTGCACATGCCTGGGCAAGTACAGCGAGACGTTCTCGTTTTGGCGCGCCTGTATGTACCGACAGTTTGCCTCTCAATTTCCTTATTGAGCGCCGTCTGTCCCTCCCGATTGTTCACGCCCGACCTATGGATTTCAATCGCATATTCATTGAGAGTGCGGGGTATGAATCAGGCGTACGTGATGCACACGCGATACGTTACACGGGATTAGGCGAGGGAAGCCACAATATGCGATGTCCGGTCAACTAACCATTTTTGCGGTATTAATTTCGTTGTACGTCGGTCATTTAATGCGGAAATTTACAACCAGTCTACCGCAAGAATTTGTGAAGAATGCGATACTCGAGTAGTCACGGGTAATACCCCCTTTTCATAAAATAATAAAAGTTGTATTTATTTTTTTCATGTCGGTAGCAAATATGCAGTTTTAGTATGTGACAGAATTTTAGTAATTAGTTCGGATGGGCTGTGAGATGAAAGGCGTTGAAAATCGTTGAAATACTAGAATGCGGAAAATGAAAGAGATGCGGGTTTTTACATTACTGTACTTTACGAAAAATTTACAGGATGTACGTTAATGCGCGCAATTGTTCGCGAGGAAACGGGTCGAACGGCTGTAGTATATTTCAGCGAAATAAAATCATTGCTCTTTTTGCGGAAACATTCGCTGCAATCGCGTGTTTCATGTTTAATCAGAAAAAGTTGCAATTTACATATTTAATAGCCTGCCTAATGTATTCGGGAAAACGGATACGCCGTCTTTTCACGGGTATTTATGATACGATTTAATCCGGCAAACATCATCAGTGCTAACTAGCTGCGAGCACATTAATTTGGGAAAACAGCGTGCGCTGATCGACAGGCGCACCGCGATGACAGGTATAACAGGCAAACATATCACTGCATGCGAGACTGTGTCGCCGGCACACTCGTTATATGAGGGCCACCACACACACGTACGGTAAATTGAGTCGCGAGTCGCGAAACAAAAACGCTCGGGCGTCGGGATAAAATGTTTTCACTTCGCGAAAAAATAGAAAGTGGACAGTGGCGGTGAAAATGTCAGAAAGGTATATCCTACTCTCTATGTCTGCACATTGTTCTTTCACTTTGTCTCATAATTTGTCACTCGGCGCGTCGCAGAATTCCGATCTTTTCATCACTTTCACTTAGTTTACATTTCTGTGTATTTAGGGATATGTATTAGTCTCTTGCGTATTTAAATTGACAAAGATACACAATTAATTGAATAATAGAGCGATTGATTATCTGGTAGGAAACATTATTTATTTTTGGTCCAAGGCAGTCAACAATTTGTTGAACGTTTATGGGTATAATTTATTTTCGGCCTCTAAACCACAAATTCTTGAAGGTATGTGATTGGATGCAGCACCCACTTTCTTCTAGTTGAGGCTATAATGCAGTTCATGTAATCGCTATTTAAAATGGAAGCAAGCCTATGTAAAAAGACACGCTGTCTTGGCAATACTGCGTTAGAACAGTAAGGCATTCGAATGTTAAGAAATTCGGATGCGGAAAGTTCCATTACACTTCCAACTTGTGTAGAAAAGTACAAACTACTACATTCGCAAGGTATCCATTCTTTCATCTGTTTGTCGGCCTATTCATGTGTCCTTTGCCGGAAAGGAGGACACTAGCAAATTTCATCTGCCCGTTCCTTTGTCCTTTGTCAAAAAGAGGAATACTGGCAAATTTGCCTAAGTGGAAAATTTCGAAAAGTTCATATTCCGCTTTTTACCAGCCACTATCCGCTTTCTTCTCTGCTGCTGTAAAAGCAAATACCTCGGAGCGTTTAACGAAAGACCCGTCCTGAGTCTCTTTCCAGAAAAACAGATGGACTGTGTCTGCCTACATTTAGGTAACGGCCTTTACGCAACGACAGTACGTCATTTTAAAAGGGACTCCAAGCATAATGACTGTAATTGCGGTAATTGTCCTCGTAACTTGCGCGTCGTTTACATCGACGCCCACCCCGCAGTCTCTTTGCAACGAACGTCTATGCGTTTATTTGGTAAACGGTGTGGATTTATTCTGTCGTCTGAAAAAAGAGACGCAAGCGTCACGTTTTGCCGCCGTAAAAGCGACGAGAATCGTCGCGGCGTAAAGTTGCCGTTATATCTTTCCCTCAAGAATAATCCGTCGTTTTATCAACTCGCTTGAAGTGTCACTGAAGGATCTTGCAGTTTACAGATTTTTTTGCGAACACGTGTCCATTTTGAGAACGTAAAGCCGCGCGGTGCACGAAACAGTTAAAAATGTAATATAAAACTTTGTGTGCCAACTGTCGAACGGTTGAAGAAGTAATATTAAATGTTTGCAAGTTACCTCTTGTAAGATTCGCTGAAATACCGTCGTGCAACAATAAAACGCGTATTAAACTCGCTCCGCAATAAGAACGGCGGGCGCTTTTCAGGGCATGCTCGTCTTCATATCGCTCTGACCATCGAATTACTTTATTTTTTGCCACCGCATTCCGTCCTCCGGCATTTTATCTGTCGTGTGCCTATAAGCACTTCAAATACCGCTTACCTCTTATAGCGTGTTATTAATAAAGCGAGGAAATACAGCAGCCGCTTATGTCGCGAATATTCAGTCGCCCGACTTTCACTGCCATTGTCACTGTGTTGCACTCCGACATTCGCCTTGGACTACGAACCGTGCGCGTATCATCGAACCCATCATTTAACTTGTCCGTTTAACCTTTCTGTCTCCAACGGCGTCGGAAACCGGTAAGCAACCTTTCACGCAACAGCACACTCAAGAATTCCCCGATACAATTAATTTCGACGCAGTTTATAACCGTGAATAAATACGTGAATGGCAAACTGCGTCGCTCGTAGATCACTGCCGCCCGTGCGTATAGGAAATCGAAGTCCATAATGCCGCAATTACAAGATAGTTAAGCCGGCAATGCTATTATGCCGCGGGAAATACGCTGCCAGCGCAGAATCTCCTCGACAAAAGGATAAATCATCTCTATCGCGCGTTTCTTATATCACTGACCGCCGGTATGTCGTAACAATCGTGTTATACCCGTCCCCGATCCATTGTCAGCCTTGTCACCCGCCTTCCACCACATCCTTGCAACGCGATCGTCGTCTACGCTGCGAATTGTCTTCTATCAATTATTCAGCTTAAAATAACTTCTATTTGTCGGCCACCCGGCACTGCGGAACTCTGTTGGTTCAACCGCGTCATCTCAATCTCGAAGGCGGTTGAATGAAACCAGCCGACGAACTTTCAAGATAGCACTGTCATCCCCCCCCCCCCCTCTCGTCATTACCGATCATCGACTGGTAGTGAACGCGTTAAACGACGTCCCACAACCCGCCCAAATTCATCATTTATCAGCACCATATTGCATCTCCTCCGTCCCATCGATTTCCCGTACGCAGCGCCCCGCTAAACGGAGAAGCCCCGGAGATTTGAATACGGACACTGGCGGGCGGCAAGCGTGTGCGTGCGTTTATTAGAATTTCGTGAAGCCCGTTACATCCGTCCCGAGGTCTCGAGCTCGTCAACCACCCGCGCGACGTGATAAACGAGCGGTTACCGGCCGCTGAAAAGTCCTGGCCCCCAAAGCAGTGTCACGCAGGAGCAGGAAGAGCCGGTGGCTTCCAAGGGTGGGGGTCCTGTGAAATTTCGGGAATATAAAGCGGGCGAGAGGAACGCCACAATTTCCGGAAGTCGCTTTCAAATGCGCGCTGGGCTTAACGGCGCCGAAATGTGACTAACGTAATAAAAAGGGAGACAACTTACTGGGACACGACGTCGCTCGTCGCGTCTGTTGTTGCTGCGGTCCTCGCTGCTACGGTATTCATGCTGGACGGTGCCACTCCGGTTCGTGTGTCTGAGGACGAACGTGGCAATTCGGTTGCGCTCGTTTGTTGCCCGTGGATTGTTGAGGATCAGGACGCGGGGGTATGGCTTGGATTGACGGCTGAGAGGCGAGAGATTGAATAGTGATGTTGGAAGAGATAGCTATGTGTATCTTGCGATAGTTTAACACGTTGAGTGCCACGCGTATTTTTAAGGAAATCCCAGTCAGGCCACGCGCGCTGCTTAGAAGCGTTCGTATTGTGGTATAGCAATGTACTAACAGATTGAAATTTACTCGATACAGATATGTAGATATATTAGGGACATTCTTTCTTATCGTAGTAGATTTAGAAGATTTAGGAAGGAATGCTTATGGATTCATTCAACACATTAGGCGCCAAGTCTGTTTTGTCTTGTTTATTATTTGGCCTGATAGATAACATTTCATTGAAATCGGTTTGCTGTCGGGGTTCTGCTTATCTTATGACAAAGTAATGCATACATTTTAGAAATGCGACTCAATCGGGTAGAGCAATGGTTAGAAAAATGACTAAAGAAGTTGCCACATTTTTTGATACGTGCAAAGGACAACCGTTGTTATGTTTACCATGTTCCATAAAATTCATTAAAATTTTTTGATAAGAAATACAAGAATGCATTAGTAATACAATCTTGTAATAAATACAAATCAAGTAAATTTTAAATACATTTTCAGTAATTGAAAGTTCGGAAAGTTCAGTGTCAGTCACCAATGACTGACATGGCACTCAACGTGTTAATGATGGAGACCTGTAGTCGCTGCCGAATTTGCTGTATATCGTAGACTATTAAATGACGTGTGTGATTTCTATCTTATCGCAGTTTACTTAAATGATCCACGAATATAAAGACCGCTTTAGATTGGGAATGTTGATTGGAGACTTTGATCATTTACAATTTAGCACGTCTAGGGGTTACGGATGTTCTTTCTTCAGGAGTGTTGAAAAAAAAGATGTGGGTTACGAATTTACGGGCGGTAATTATTTTAATTTTAATGATTACATTTAATTATTTGAGTGTAATCTTTTGTATATGATCTTTGCGTACGACTGTTTCTATTATTTTCGGGAAGTTTAGTTATATTTTTGGTTTGCTCTGTGTAAAGCCATTCGTTCTTGTACGTAATCGACTCGCGCACTAATGGCATCATCAAGCCGACGCCACATTTGCCACAGTTACATTTTAAAACTTTATAAAGCGAAAATCGTTTTTAGAACAATGTTCTTTTACGTGTAGTTGGTGAAATATTCTATTCATTATTTCATGCCTCCACTACTGTTGTAGTCTCTCTTCGTTCATTACATGTCTTTTTTACGTAATCATTTGTTTATTTTTTTTTTTAATTGGATCAAAACTTGTGGCTAGCAATGTAGGTAATATTTAGAAGTTTTTGTTGCTGAAGCTTTGACGGATTACAAATGTTAAACGGATCATAGATTTAAAAAAAAATGAACGGTATGAGAGAATGTCGTGAAAAGCGTACGATTGTACGGAATGTACGGGCTTGAATTATGAGCTAAGCCACGCTGTGAAAGCGGAGGGCGTAAAATACTTATTATGCAGAAAAGAATGCAGTCTGCGTGATGGTCGTTGCCAAGGAGAAGAGGTACCACTCGCTGGGACATTTCGGTTCGGGCAGGACAAAAGAAGCAATTGAGAAAATGGTAATTCGGGAAATCATATTTCGTGTCTCTTCTCTTGTCCAGCTCGCAATGAAAAATCCGGAAGAGGAAAGGCAATGGCGTTAGGTTATTCTTTAACGCGTGACTTTAATTTATTTCGTGCGAATAAGGAGCGTTGAATATGTCTGACAGTTTTTGTTGTGTTGCAACAAATTCGGCTGCCCTGCTAACAAAATGTAATTGCGCATAGAAACAGCCTCGAATTATTTCATTAATTAGAGAACGAGCAAAGCATCGAGAGAGCGTTGTTCAACAAATACTGAACATACATTACACTGTTCAGCTACTGCTTGCCAACGGGGTACAATTGCAAAGCGTCCCTCGCTAATGCAGTAATACTTATTGCAAGACCGATAATTTACAAGTATCGAGTGACCTATTATTAGGTCGCGGCGCTTTAGTGACCAGCTCACGGGTACCGTCAAAATGCCACGAATCTCAATAATCAATTGCCTCGTTATAGTTAGCCAAATTGTGTTTCAATGAGCGTCGGGTTCAGGTCGCCGGTTCTGGCCCGGCGATAAAACGAAATGTAGGCCAAGTTTGCCTGTCATTTTCGCGTAATTGGCGCGTCGTTCAAACACATCGCAAACGAAAATATTACAGAGTAAACTGCATAATCTCTTGTCATCACGTGCACAATTGACCCCTTTACCCGTACATTTTAATCAAGTTTGCATGGTTCAACCCAGTTTTCGTTAGATATCCCTTCCTTTTTTAAATGAGCTGACAAAATTGAATTTCGTGAAACCCCACGCAGTATATAGAACGGAGGAGGAATTTATGAAATGCGTAATATGCGAGGACAAACATGGAAGGTTAATCCGAGGAGTATAAACGACATCTTAGTCGAACGCGGGAATAAGGTCAATAAGAACGGTCAGTGGGATGGTATTGATGGTGCTGCGAGGCTGTAGGGCATTAATCGAGGATGCAAGACGCGTGACCCATGCTCGAGTGCTTTCGATCACGGGCCACTCGAGCGAGGAGGAAGTGCACGACAATCGCGTGCCACTTTCACCGTGACATCGTACGCGGGTTAAATAGCATAGGCAAGCATACGGGACCAAGCATACCCATCTTCCTACAGAGAAAGTTCTCGCAAACGAGAAGAAAACTTCCGAGAAAGAGTTTCGAAGACGACGTAAAGTAACCTACAATACTGAACGTATTGAACGTAGTATATGAAGTTGCAAACCAATGTATTTCGTATTAGGCAGGTAATCGACGTATTAGGCAGAACTTGTCATGACTGTAGCTTCTTAAAACAGAACTGAAAATTGAAGTTTTTGTATTATTGACGAGTAGTTTATATCGACGATATGATACAGCAATAGTGTTTCTTATATCGACGACTCGTGGCGCCGGATGATACAGCATCAGAAATCGGTGTAGTGGCATGTTTGGTAAAAATTAGTACCCCTCTCCCTTGGAAGTGCGGGGGTGTCAGAAGATTTCCCCTCCGTCACAAAAAAAAAAAAAAAAAAAGCAGTAGTGTTTGGATTAGTACTCTTCGAGATAAAAGTTTTTGAAAAATTATACAGAAAATTGAATATTGCAGTTTTCAATGCATTGAGTTGAAGCAACTCATTTATATTTGTGCTGAAATGTGGAAGTAATAACTGTAAGAAATTCTAAGATGCGGCGGTAGGGTTGTCATTAGACATAACAGATGCAAAATTTGAATTTTTCCTCATGACGACCCGAGAATGCGCCACGTACCTTTGCAAGAAAAAAGTTTTCTCCAATAGGTCGAAAATCCCCCAAAACAAGTACACAAATCGGGACATAACAATAGGCAATAATAACACACCTCAATAATAGACATTCGAACACATACCGCAACATATTCGTAGTAAACAAACATACAATCCCAATACATCAACTACATCACCTAAGTTACGAAACAACGCTGCCCGTATCGTACATCCATAACGTTTTTGTGCGTTCCGCGATCAACTCATTCGAAGCCGCGCATCGCAGTCTGACAATAATCGCGCATCAACAGGGAAATTATCATCGCCCGACCCGTCCGGATAATGATTCTGCTGACACGCTGGTTAATGAAGCTTTAAAGGGCAGATGTCATTTGCGGCAATTCACGTTGGCATGACACAGGTCCGCCGTCAGACTAGAAGCGTGAGGCATCAAGCGAACACGGGCGTATGGGTTGAATGCGCGCGCGTATGCATACAGGTTAGTTGACAAAGGCCGTTGGCAGGGAAGAAACAGGGTCTCGAGACCGCGAAACAGTGTCTGCAGGCGGTGGATTTTAAAGAATAACGAGTCTCGGTGCGCGGAGGTGTCGCGCGGGGATAGGCTTGTTCCGGGGCAAAATGCTTGTCTGCAAACAGAGACAGAGGCCTAGGCGCACGGGCCTTCTCCTCTTTGCCCTCCCCCAACCCATCTGAGCTTTCTATTTGCAAGAGCACTGGGGCGCACGGCTCTCTTATGAATAGCAAATGAAACGGGAATGAAACACAACGTTCGTATGTCTGTTGCCGCCGAGGTTGAGGCCAGAACTTCTATCTCCCTTATTTTCGCTTACCCTCTCTTTTTTACTCTTCACGCTTTTCTTGATTCTTCCGTTTTTTATTGTCTCGCATTGCTTGGGTATCCTTGTCTTGCTTCAGAGCTGTGGAAGCATTTTTCCTCGTCATTCGGTAGCTTCGGCTGTTTTGCGCTTCGCGGCAAGTCTAACGGCATCTGCCAGTAGTTCCTTTACGTTTCGGTCTTTTCGTTCATTCTTTCACTATTTTATTGTTTGGAAGCATCTTCATTTTTGTCACATTCCTTGCGGTCCCGTGCTTAATGCCACGTAAAACATAATTCTTTATCACTCCTTTCTTACACCAAATCTCATCCCGTTTTTGGCGCCCTTTTTTTTTGCCATTTTTCCATCGCTTACCCTATCTTATCGCCTTTTTTTCCGTCTTTTATGGTAATCTTTAATATTTCCCGTTTTACTCCATCTCGTGCATCTCCCTTGCAAATCGTTTTGTAGCATTCTAATGTCTTCGTACCACGTGACTCCGCAGATACACGTAAAGGGAAACATGACGATGCATTAAAGTTTCAGCCGCAAACCACTTTCCTCTTCCATTTACGCATTTTCCGACATCGCGGCGACTTCGAAATGAACATTTAGCTGTGCATATGGATGAATGCGCTGCGCGTGTGCGACGGTCGGTTGTTCAGACACACGCAAAGAAGTGACTCGCTATTTATATAGTCGCTGCCGTTTTTGTTTTCCGAGGGATTGCCGTAATTATCCTTATCAGCTCGGTCGTTATCCGACGACCGTGGGATTGTTAACTCTCATACGGGAGCTCGTTGTTGCCGTGTAACTCGATGTTCGTGCCGCGATACGCCTGGCCTAGTGCTCGACATAAATTACATGCACGCAGGAAGCCATAGATACAGCGTTCGAGGACTCGCACCGTTTGTGAAAAATATTTGCCACGCGTGTTGACTCTGATAATCTGCACGAACCGATCGCTGATAAGTGCAATAGCAAACTTGTTGAGTGGTCGAGTGTTATAACTGTCTATTCTCGGTGCATTTATTTCTGTGGAACACGGCTGTTACGCACCGATGAAGAAACGATGCTAGGTTATGTCACGGACATACGCGGCTGGAATCGTAGGTAGGGCTGTGTCAAGGGTGTCTTGCCCTAGACACTTTGCCCCGCGGTAGGGCATGCTAGACTCATAGCTTATATTAGAACGGTGCGGCTGTCGAGCACCAGTGAGAAAGTTTTGCAGCGACTCTACCATCTGCCGTTAGGCGTCACAGAATATTCCAACGTTTCCGCGGGTACTCGACCCTTGCAGAGTTATAACATAAGCCGTGAGCCCGGCAAGTTCTATGGCTGGACATAGTGAGACGATACGTTGGAATCCCTTTTCTTCATTGGTGCGTACCAGCGAGCGTTTGTCGAAAGTTGTGAATGTTCTGTGGCGGTTAGACGGTAGATTCATAAAACTTATTTTTACTTTTCGCAGAATTTGCATGGATAAATTTACGTACGGAACAATACGTGAAACTTACGCCTCGATGGACGGTGTATTTCATTTCGTGCTTTGTAAATCTGATTTATGCGCACGTGTAGGTTTACACTTGTACAGAGCGTGCAACCGATACCGGACATCTTGAAATATGGCTCCGCGGTCGGTATTCATCGGGCCGTTGCTCTTATTAAATGTATTACCGGTACTCGGGATCCTTGCCATTCTCTCGCTACCCAATGGAATATTTACCGGGATAATAATTAAGCGTCGACCGCACCTTCGTCGAAAATATTAATGTTTTCTACGCGATTGGGTAGCGAGTATTTGAATTAATCACGCTGTTTAAACAGTATTATTTTATCCCGCGTTTACACAAGCTCGCGATGGTTTCCGGAATATCAGCGCAATTTGTCATTCGAGTGTAAGTTGACCCGGGGGCGTGTTTATTATTTTATGGAAATTAATGCAATATTCATGACGGTGGAATCTTGCTCATATTTCGTAGCCGGCTGAAGATGCGCTCTTACTTTCGTATCACTCGCGAAACGGGGTGAATGAGCGCAAACAAACACTCCGGGTAATTCGCTTTTATAGCAGGTAAATAAACGAATCTCAGATTGTTGAAAGTAACGTACATACAGCGTTCTGTAAGCAGCTTCGTTTTCCGTGGCGGGGAAAATTAACATCACCGTCATCCGAGCACTTAGATTCGTAAAAATCTAAATTCCATATTCATTAAGTTAGACACACATTATACGTGCGTCTAGTAGGGTTAAGTGACAGCTACGTATTATACATTCCGGAAATTCTTACACGTACAGCGTCCACTCTGTAATCTGAGCGCTGAGTTGACAATCATTTACGACATCTTTTTCTTAAGTGTCGAATGCCTGACATACCGCATTCTCTCAATACGTATACGACACTCTGGTTCAAAACGGGCAACTAGCCTGTTGTTTTCGTGAGCGGCTCGTAAAGCAAGAATGGTTTTACGGTTTACTCTAGGAACGGATCTGCGTAAATGTACATACACGCGCTAAACTTTATCTTCACGCACATGCACTCAACTTTATCCCCGGCTTTTTGGGTAATGTGCTCGCTCCGTTGTAGTGGGTCTTTCTTGCGAAATATGCCGTGAAGGCAAATCATTAGCTTGCCAGGGGCAAATCCAGCATTAGAAGTTTCATGATCGTGGTTAATCCAATAAAGTCCATTATCCCGTGATTAGCTCTTGGATAGTTATGGATCGGTACTCAACCTCGGAAGTGATGTATTACATTCAAATTGGCCACGTAAATGTTCGCGAGTGTATTGATCGACGGTGTGTTACGTTGTTGACTGTAATTCCGGAAATCGAGCGCACTCGTTCGACTATTCGCGCGATGGATGGGTTCTTCAGAATGATCGTGGAAATTAAATTCGTGGGTTCAAGCCGTAATTTACTTTGAAACTCATCATTTTCATGCCACGGGCTTCGATGGTGCTAGAAGTAACGAACTCTGATAAGTTGTTACAGTGTTTGTGGCGTGGACAGAGGGTCGTTCAATCTGACTAAGTAAATTAGTTACGTATAGTAAGCATTGAAAAAAATGCATTTTAAAAGGTAATGGCGTACAGCGTAGAAAAATTATTTGTGCCATTCTCTAATTTGTAGTTGGTCATTAGTCGTGCGCAGAGACATTTATCCGTAATACATCGCCGTACATGAACAATAATTTAGCGTCGTCGAATTTCTACTCGCTGCAATCTCTGTTTTATAATACGATAGGATACGGTCTCGTGGCGTACAGCGGTCATTCGTATTTCTTCAATGTTCCACTTTCCTCCTTGTTTCTTCTAAGCGACCGCGCGATGCACTGTGTAGTCGCGCATCGGATCGTTATCCTGTACGTTCGTTTTTCACGTAACTTTTCTCCGCGGAACGGCTTACTCACTCCGTCCGCTCAGACCACTGCTTTTCACAAACTTTCGGAAATCTGACGTGGCTTATTCGATCGACTTGTTACGTTCCACTACCCCGTACATTTAAACACGAAAAGAATAGATTCATTCCGCACTACTATGGGCACCCCAAAAATACTCATCTGTTTTGACGCTACGTCAATACAATTAATTAGTCCTAAAAACTATTCTGCAGATATAAGTAGGAATATAATCATTATAAAAAAAAACGAATTACAAATATATTTCAGATCATTACAATCACATTATCAAATTTACTGTCACCGCGCAATTTACGTGGCAGATATGAAGCGAAATGTACGTTCATTTCCTACCGGTTCATTAATCTTCCTAACGCGGGTGGTCGCGGATGTTTCTATTCCGGCGAAAAATCATAATGCGCGAACAGCGATTGAAAAAACGACAACTAGAAGTACGAGGACTGGAGATGAGGACGCCGACCGAATGGGATCCGCATTCGGATGGTGGCGCATCCTCTCAGAATTCATCGATCTACTTATTTCCCGACCTGTCGTAATATTCTCCCGCACCTTTGACTCTTCTCGTTCCTGCTCGGCTGGTACAGGGTGTTCGCGAAGTCCACGTACAACCATAAAGACATACCGACGAGTCTCTAACTGCCTGTGGTGGATGCTTATCGCAACGATGCTCAGGGAATGTAAGCTCTGTAACTTGCTTTAAAACGTACGCCAGTTATCGTAACCGTAACTAGAGTACGTTTTGTTGCGATGATACCTAGGACTAACCCTGATCCAGCCTCCGATAGTACGCCCTCCTCTCGTGAGGATCATTCTTCGACATTGTGTCCTTTCCGCACATTTTCACTCACGACTCCCAAAACTGTTTCGAATCGTTTCGTTCTGCTCCTACTACTTTCCGCCTAAAGAACATTTCCGCATATCACACCGCGTATGCGTGCAACACTCCATATTATCTTTTACATTGTCCACGGTTTCTATCTTCGGCATTACTCGCTAAATACTTGTTTTAATTTCCACCGTCGCAATTTCATATCGCGCAAGACGATTATTGGTGCACGCAGTGCAGACGAAGAATGTAGATTTTCCGGTCACCCTGTACTTCGACAACCTTATCTCATCCATGGAAAAGTACGGCGCAATCTCTCGCTCGCTGTGTCGTACTCTTTCCTCCCTTTCTCTCTCACTCCCTCTCTCTCGATCTATCTTTCTCTCGCTTTTCCATCCCCTATATGTCTCTCTACTTCGTTCCTTACCCCTTTCCAGTCTCCCATTGGCGTACCTCTTCGACACCCGCGAGTACGAATTGAATTGGCAGCGACTCAAAGTGCAGCCGGAGCTCTTCGATATGACTCGCTGCGTCTTCCTTTTAAAAGAGGCAGCCGAGGAGCAGATCTTAGCGCTTCGTTGACAACGCGCGTTTCTGTTTTTGTCCCGAACGTCTTCGCCCGTGAAGTGCGTCGTGTGCGACATAGCGCACGCTCGCGTTTCTGCGCTGAAAACTCACGTGCGAGTTACGTCAGGATTCGAGGGGTGGAAATCAGTTCGGTCGGGAAACGTGCATGTCGACCCCATTGTCTTTTGTGCTGTATTGTTGCGTCGCTATTGGCGCCGGACCAGGACGCTGTGTGGGGAGTTTCGAAACGTGGATGTGGGTACTGTATGAAACGAGGTAATGGGGGCTGGACATTATTGCTGGTAATTAGCGTGACATTGAGATATTGCGAGAAAATATGTCCATCTGTTTTCTACGTTACAAAAGCAGATTTTACGGTGCAGGTGAACATTTACTTTTGCTATATATAAGTAAAGTGCTTACAATCGTTGGCTTTCGATTTTGCGATTTTATGATGAGTGTGAACATAATGCGGATTCAGAATAAATCTTGCGACATTTCGGTGTAACAGGAGGCACACTGCTGTTTCAAGAAAATTGCGTGTCAACTTATATTCTCTTGTAGACGCAGATTCTAACTTTAAATTTCTATTGTGCGCAGTCGAACTTATTGTCACCATACGTAAGTTGTATGCGTGTGACATGAAATCCATATATATACGTTTAGCAGTGGGAGGGTTAAGTTTCCGAAACCGATTCTAGCATCACCGACTTTAGAACACGACTTCAACCCAGACCTTATTCTTGCCCTCGTTAAAGGCATTGTTCCCGATGCATTTTCGAAGCGGAACCCTCGAGAAATCCGCTGTACGACGTGGAACGTTTCGCGGGTAAGAATTGACTTGGCAATGACTCAAGTGTCTCTCTCCCACTTCGGCGTTCTCCTTTTTTTTCGCCCCACTCTCTGTATCCCCCGTTGCGACTTTATTCCCGCAGACACTGCCTCCGCTTTTGCAGATCATTTATTTTGTCCCAACGTTTTGCGGGGGTGGAAAAGGGTGCGCTTCGCTGCGAAGATAAGGCAAAAAAGCTTTGCCTGTTTTTGTTAATAAACCTCGGCGCGCTCTGTATGCCCGACGGCTGAATTATTGCTGGGATGAAGCTTGAAAGAGAGAAAGAGGGAAGCGGAACGAAGGTGGACAGAATTTTGATCTTTATGCACAACGGAGACGGATATGACGCTCGTTTCAGACGCAATTCCCTTCGCGCTTTTGTTTTTCAGTCCTCTTTACACGATGATTTCTTTACGGTTACCTCTAAAGGCACAAATTGAGTTATTGCCAAAGCAAAGAATAGCGGATTAAATAATGAAGGATGCTATGCGATGATAGACGTTGATTACCCTGGTAAGAAATGTATTAGTTTAACACGGCGCGCAAATTGGTTCATACTAGGTGCAAAAGTTTCAGGAACGACGCCGAACATTATTTTTAAATTTTGCCCATGTATTTCAAATGTATTATAAGGCATCTTCATCGTTACTAATATGCAGAAAAAATGAAATGTAAGGTTTGTTAGAAAATTACATAGAGTTAACCGTGCTGAGATTATTGCTTCCATAAAATCCGGCGGTCATTTTTATCAAATATGAGCCGCGTCAATAAACATACAGATCAACGTCGCGACCGCACTACCGTGAACAATTTATGCCGCTACCTGGTACGGTGATTTTCGGGGAGAAAGAAGAGGGATGAATAGCAACGGAGTAGTTTCTCAAGTATTATCATCCTTTCTGCCGCGATTACGTATTCAGGATGATATGACTTTCTTCAACGTAACTGAGGGCGGTCGTGTCACCGCTCCTCGTGGTTTCTGAGCAGCGGCAGTCGCAACTTTGCGAATGTTGAAGTATCCGCGTTCAAAACGTTAGTATCCTCGGCAGGATTGCCGAGGAAGCACGTTTCTCCGTCTCTTCAAGGAGACATGCCTGGCGTCTCCAAGAACCCGAATTGCGACGAGTTGTCGATGAAAAATTTCACGAGCTTCCCTCTTCATGCTTGCATTCGGGGCAATGAAAGTAGGGTGGGATGACGGGAATTTCGCTCGAATCAGCGGCTACGGCATCCGGGAAAATGTACATATTGAAAAGTGTTGACCCTACCGTAACCGAATATCTCCCTCTATGTGACATTTCTGTTATCGCGGTTTTCCGAATTCTAAAGATTTATGAAGGTGCAAGTTTTATTGTTTCCGGTTGATTTTTCGGTAGGTGCGGTTTTTTGACCTAAATTTTATTTTTGTAAAGGAAAATGGGGCGATTGGAATCTAAACGTGTATTTTGTGGGAACACTTGAATTTGAAGAAGCACTTGGTGCATGGGATTCACCACATGTGACACTGCCTATTGAATAAGATTGGGGGCTGTCGACGTGACGTGCGCCATTTGCATAAAGCACATGTGCGATTGTTCGTTGTTTTCGATTTTCTATATAAATGCTACCGGCTCGCCTCTAATGGACGTCTGGATAAGGGTCACAGATGAACCACGAAAAAGAGGGGCTGGCGGGTTTGAAAAGAGAGCTGTGAAAAGAATTAGGGTGAAGGATACGCGAGATGGGAAGAGATTAGTGTGCAGCAGGTATGACGAATGTAACCACGAAGAAAGTCGAGCTATAGGATTTCATATAAGCCCCCCGACAGCGAAGAGGTAATCTAGACGTCGTCGGTTTATAGAGGGCCAACGGCATATCTACTTCGTCCTTCTTTTCCTTTTTACTCCTGCCTCCTTCGAACGTCCACCTACTTTCAACCTTTCGCATTTTCCTTAAAACCTTTGACTCTCTCGCTTGTATTCCTCCTGCCTGTCTTTTAACCACCATTAATGCACCGTTTCCCGACTCGTCGGCTCTTTGCCTTATTTACTTTCATTCTTCTACTTCTATGTACTTTTCGACTCAAAACATTTTCCCTGCCAACTTTTGTTTCTGCACTTCGTTTTTCATGCTTTTAACACATCTGTCTCTGTATCTTTCCTTTCTCGCCCTCTGAGATTTATGTTATGCCGCGAGATGGAGAACGTCTTCCATACGTCTATGTCTATGCATTTCATATTCGTGCAATCTTCTATTTTTCGACCTTCTTTCGGATGGTTACACTATTTTTCGCGGCTCTCAGGTTCTTACGCGACTTCTTTTTTAACGTTGCCCAGGGTTTTTTTATGTACGTTAATGGACTCGTCAAATAGGATTTCTACCAAGAAGTTGTCTCGTTCTAGAACGCATATTGTTCGCTGGAAGGTGTTATTAGGTTCAGGGTGTACATTATAACCAGGCTGCAGTCTAGCTCTAGTGAAAAGACTGCAACTGTTATGCGGTGCCTAGCGATACATGCTAGAGTCGTTACACTTATATGCGCTTCGCAAGAATCATACGAATACATTCGCGTATAATTTTGAATTCTCTGTTCTCCTCGGTACTTTTTTGTAACTTATCCTTTTATTATTTCGCTGTTTGTACTATTTTCATTTTCCAAACCGGTCTATCTTCAGGGCAGTTTATCCTCTATCGGAAAGTATCGGTCTTAAACAGAAAAAAACATTTGAAATTTTTCACCTATTTTTAAACGTTAACGCGGCAAAAACGTTAAAGTCGCTTTTCAGTCGGCTGCGTCGAATCAGTAGGTCTAGAATGAACTCCTTTTGCCTTAAATACGGATATATTTCTTGGCAGGACTAGCTAGGCTCGTGGCTCATGTTATAACCGTGCAGAGGAACACTCGTGAGAAAGTTGTAGATCTTCCGTAGCATCCAGCGGCAGATGGTAGAACCACGTTCACCTTTTTCATTTTTGCCCACTTTCCCTTGCGCAGCGTCTTTCCGGTTGCCCGTGTACGCCTCTTTCTCCTCGTCGAGTGACACGCCTCTCAGCTGATTTTCCTGCTACCTCCCGTGGAAAGGGTGCACAATCGCGAGGCATTTTCCATCGGCCGGAAAATCGACAGCGATAAATACTTGCCGCACCTAGCCGCTATTGTTGCCTAGGCCCTCGTCAAACAATAGCGTGGATGACTACGGGTGGGATGAGGTTGGAGATGGCTGAACCGAGACGGCGGAAAGGAATATGGGGTGGAAGGGTTGGGAAAAGGGAATGCCGTAGAAGTAGAAACGACGATGCTTCAGCTGGAAGCTACAGGAGAATGGGGAAAATGAGTTATTCATCCAGGAGTATTCGTGCCGTTGGTGTTTCAGGCGATTGCGTCTTTAATACGCATTGCGAGACGGAAACGGGGTTTGTCCCCTTTGCGAACGTGAAAAGTAGCGGGTGGTTTGTTGGGTATCGTTAGGTGAGGATTTATTGTTTATCGCACCTAGCAGGTTGGCGTGAGCGGAAGATTAAAAAAAGTAGGCTTTAGGACACGTTAATTACGGAACATAAAGACGCTATTGTGACAAGATAATTTTATTAATGCGCCAGAATCGTAATTTCGGCTCACTTTTTAGAGAAGCTTTTGAAGGTTTCTTCAATTAAAATATCTGATTAAAGGGTATATTTATGAGCATTTATTGTAACTTAATTTTAATTTTGTTAAATTAAATATTTGGCTCGTGAGTTGTAGTCGTAACATTGTTGATATGCCGAATTCAATTTTTATTGCATTGCGGAAAAATATTCGCCGTCGCTGCTGTATGCCAAGTTATAAATGAGAAATATTCAGGTCATACGTACAGAAACCGAAGGCTCGTGTGTTTGAACGACGGGACATTGAATAGGATAAACATACGTATATGGTACTATTACTTTTTTCACTAAATGATTACATATCGAATTAACTTCTTTATACGTGTAACATATACCTTTTCATATATGTAGTTTAGCATCGGGTACTCATTTAATCGGAAACAACCACAGCATAAATAGTAATGCGGGTGAGAAATTGTAAGCGTACTTTACATCGGGTGACAAGAGACCATAAGCGATTTCTGAAGAATTACATTCGTAACCGGAAATATGTCTCCCGCCGCCTGAGGCGATGAAAAATCAAGAATTAAGATTCGATCTGGCTTCCGCCCCATTCCGTGCCTTCGACTTTTAACAACGGAATTGCAAAGCCGCTTTACGACCGTCAGAACGGATTACGGGCGAACACACTTTTCTCTCCCGCGATTCGTCGTCCGTTCCTGTCCCTTCCTGCCCCTTCCTGCTTTTTTGTTGATCTTTATACCTTGCTCCACGGTATTCTTTCCTCGCGGTCCGTTGATTCGCACAAATCGAACCCCAGGTTATTACATTCTCCGTTCTGTCAATTTTCCCTCCCCCGGATATGACGTCCCTCTCCTTGATCCTTATGAGATTTTCGAGAGATATGATACTCTTCTCTGTGTTCGGACTGACTTCCTTCGAAACGCTACTTCTTTCTCCTTTCCGCCGTCTCGGTTCAATGCCGTCTATGTTTTTGCACACGCGAGATTCGTGATTGCGTCATATTAAAATACTGCGACATTCTTCTGAGAGCGGTCCGATGCGCAGAGTATGCACTGCGCGTTCGCCACTGCGAGGAATACATTTTTCTCGGCACGGGGAAAAAGTTTGGTGCACGTACTCCCGGTAAATCATTTATCACGTGTTTTTTTTTCAGACCGTGCATTTTGCCATCGCATTAGATATGCCGCGACATAGCACATTTCTACGGCTGATGCCAATGTCAGTGATGAAAAAAAATGCATTTGCAAACGAGCATACGCTGTACACGATGAACCGTGTTTCCGGGCAGGGTGGTTTGTTAGAAGTACGACAAACTACCCGTGAACACCGAATCCACTGAACAACGTGAAAAACAGAATATCGCATGTTGCAAAATAGATCGTACTGCAGCACAGTTTATTTGCATTGCATACCATTGTTTTTTGTTTGTATTCCTGCACATGAACGCAATTCCGACTCACATTTCCACGAGCCACTAATCGATTGTTTCCAAACTAACCCTCTTGCGTCGAATCGCAGAGGTACTGAAAAACTCTCAATTTCGAAATGCAGCGCGCGAATATTGCTCGTGCGCGTCTTCGCAATTTTAAGTTTAGCCACCCCTGTGCCCGTGAGTTTTCCGCGTGGCTGGACGAATATTACTTAAATGTGGGGGAAGAGATACGGAGCAGAAGAAGAGTTAGTCATTCGGTCTCATTCGTAATCCTCGATCAACGAAGTTCGTTCGTTCGCGTCTTTAATCTTTTACAATGAAGTGCGAACGAAGCCACTTTAAGTTCACTGAAACGGATTACCAGCGTCGACGACGGTGGTCGCTCGAGTGCTCTGCGACTTTTTCGCCGGTCTCCCTATCCATCCCGCTTCGTTGCACTTTCATTACGCTTCGTTGGCTCGATCACGCGTCGAAGTTCGATTCGTTACATTTCTGCCGTTCTGGCTCCGGGCTACGCGGGTGGGATCGATTTCATTTCAATAATTGTGTCGGGTAACACGATATCTCAAGCAGTTATCCGGTTTCATGCCAGGATGCCCGTTTCTCCAGAACAGTGATCCGCGTTCCTTAATAAAATTTCGAAGAGAAACGGAAGAATACGTTTTAACGTAACGTATTCAGAAAAAATTAATTATTACCTATTTTGTTCAGTGATTCGACGTTATGCGGTTAATGTCGAATGAAAGGGGTTCATGCGGTATGAGGTTTGGTATTTATTGGTAGACGAGGAATAATTTTGACGTAAAGAAAATTGTGGCACTTGATTATGTTCGTATTTATTGGTAGACAAAACCGAAGAATATGTTAGTGTCAACAGTGAAGCACAAGAACTTGCGATTTAGTATAACTCGGAGTAGGATTATCCTTGTTTTAGGAGTAGGATTGCATCGGAAATATAAGGGTCGTCGATAAAAGAAAGTACGATTTTTGTATTGCAATGCATGAAATGATAAAACGTAATATAATGATTTCTTTCTGATATACAACATTTATTAGTAACAGTGATGTTTTCATTGATTGTTAGCGATGTGCTAAATGATTGCTATTAACTTTGATAAACTTGCATTAAACGATGAATAACGAACGCATCTGTCTAGTCCGCGTACGTGCTGCGGCTCGTAAACAGTTCGTGTGCGCATTAAAACTGTGGGCAATAACACTGGAAAATATGCACCGTTGCATCATGGATGCATATTCCGCGATCAGATAACGGCTCTCGTTCGAAAGAGATGAGCTTTTGCATGCTATAACGCATTGACTGCCGTGTCACCCAACAACTGATGACGTATGTATATTTTCCCCCAATGGTTACGTAAATCAAACATCAGCGACGGGATATTTACTTTATTATCGACTTTATTGGATACTTGATTATTTGATGAATATTTAACAAAAAGAAATGTAAATGTTTTCATCCGTTCTTCGGAACTATTACTTCGGAAGTTTTCATCGTTTTGCTGATCCAAAATGTATTATCCTAGTATTTCGGTGGAAATGTTATCGAATTTCATGGCAGTAAATGAATTAAAGCAGCCCATTAGTGTTGTGTGAAATGAAATGACGCAACGTCAATGTTGTCTATTTAAAAACCATCATCTTTTCCCGTGCATATCGCTGTTTATTATCGTGTCAAATCATACATATGCGCGTAAATATAGACAAGGAAAATTGCTTTTCCAGTAACCTTTTATTTAGCTCGTCATTACTATGTTCAAGCCCCAATTACGATAAAACACGTTGCATAATCGTCTCTACAGTTTTAACGCTCGTTTGCATATTTTGTTTCCCAGCAAACAGCAGAGAAACCTCTGTCAAGACATAAGAAAAAAAAGTGCGCAGAGACGAAGAAGTTTGCAAGAGTCGGCATCAATCCACTAGCCAAATGACTTCTGCGCGTACCGCCCATTAGTACGAACGGTTTCATTATTCTTATATCCCTATACGCAGCATGCTTTAATTCAGATTACTTTACCTCGAAACACACTAAACTTTGTTTCGTAATTTTTCACTCCGCCTTTTCCATTCAGGGAATAAATCTTGCTTTGTAATCCTGGCTTTTGTACCTTCTACAAACGTTAACGAAATAAAGTTCGCAATGTTGTTGTGGCGATAGTGTACCGGGGAAAAACGTACAGAGTATAAGATGCAAGACACAAAATACAAGCCACAGGGAGATTAGATTAATAGCTTAGTATTTTTCAGCATGCCGGAATTCTATCAGATTAGTTTGAAAGGCATTTCGATACACATTAAACAGTGTTCTCCTGTGGACATTCGTGATTAGGTTCCACAGAATTTTCAATATACATTATACATTATACATTAAATAGTGTACAATAATCGTTTCATTTACGCAGATAATTGGTTCGACGAAGACACGGCGTAAATGCAAACCACCTAAATAGAACCATGAAAAGCCGTTTAAAATAAGGATCCGATCCACATTCTCAAATATGTATTTAGATCTTGCTAAGCTAAACAAATTTTAATCAGAGGCTTTTTAAACATTTAGTGGCAACAGAACACAATTTTTGATATAATAATTTAATATTCTATAAATATATGATAATCTTATATATCATATATTTGATGCAATTATTAATTCAGTTAATTCTCATACATGTTACTTATTCGAAGTCACTCTCGCTCATCGCTGAGCAGCTGGTACCCCCAACGCGTTAAAGTGAAACCGCGTTAACGGAGGGATTACTCTACTTGAAAGCATCGCGAGGTACGCTTCGCTGACTGCACCAACTCAACACCACCCTTATGAGCCGTCTAGCACGAACATTCTTCTCTTCTCACAGCCTCATCAGCCACAACTGCTGTCTCCGGAACTTTCTCCAATCATTCACACCGTAATTACTGTGAGCACAGATTCACGATCTATATACACTATCTATATACATTGGTGAGACTTAATTGCCTCGCACACCTCCACCCCATCAACTTGCGTTGCGGGAAGTAACCACGTCACACGTACGTACACACGCAGCATCGTTCGTCGGGGATAAATCACTAATGTCCATTGAGTTCAGCGTTTCATACGTCCGTTCGCAGTTGGTGCTCTTATTATGAACGATTAGGGTCATATGGTGCCCTGGGCACGCGCCTTTCGCCTCGGCGTGGCGGCAAGGCTTAGAATTGTTCGTTGCTCTATACGGCCGGATTGCTTTTGCCGGCGGTGTCGGCAAACAATGCCAACAATGGCAACAATACCGACAATGACCGAGTCTCCCGGCACTCGCAGCCCACCGGACAATCGGCGTTCTTACTCTTAAGTCTCAACATTGGCGAGTCCCAGCTTCCACATCGACGGGCTTTCTTAACGTTCGAACAAAGCCATTTCGAGGAAGCCGCGCGAATTGAATTACCGTTGTTCGCGAAAGACTATCCGCGACCCTGAGAGGCGTGCGCTTTCTTAGTCGCTAAGGAATGCGTTGTAGACGTGCGATAATGCGTCGAGGGCACGCTACTTGCCTTTAAAGTTAAACTTGTTGCGGCGAAGGCGTGCGGGTCTGACGTACGGATAACTTGATTGATATATGCACGGTGCACGGCACATGGCATGTGTTGTCGGTCGGATGTGGATGACGCTCGAAGCGTCAGGGAGACGTATGGTGGGATATATATATATATATGCAACGCGATTATACTGCAGTTAGCACTGAACAACAGAATCATTTTATCGTAGTGTGTTTTTCGTTTCTTTCACTAAGTTTGACACCATTCGGAAGAGGTGTTTTGTAACAATTCACCAGATGTTGCTGAAAATTATACTTATATATGCAGACAAGACTACCATAAAAGTTTAACAAATAATATTTTATGTAAATGGCGATGTGATAATTAGTTCATGAATTATTAATGACAAAATGGAGTCGTAATTTTAATTCATATTTTGAGGTTATTTCAAATTATACAAATTACACAAAAACAAGTCATTATTGACATGGCAACTGTATTTACGTTGCGCATTTTCGATCAAGTTTCATAAGTTTGCGTAGAATTCCCAAATATTTTCGTGACAACTTCATGATAATAGACCCGTCCCTTCGGCCGCTTCTACATCCGCTAGTTCAAGTTACTTCTACTTGGCATCTTTCCCTGTGGACGTGGAACTAGTCCACCGACGCGTATTAGCTTTTCATACTTACACGTTACGTTGCGCGTAAAGCAATGTGTCCGCCGACGTTATCCGCTGTAATGTGTTACGACGCGTAAGAAATAGGACTCCTGCAGAATTCAGTCAAAATAAGCCGTTAAAGTAAAGTGGACCCGTCTGGTAACTTGTCAGTGTAACTAAATTCGAGTAGTTGCTGTTTAAAACGAAAGGAGATTCTACTTAGAAACTAAAATAATATTCACGCCGTAATGCACGAGCGTTTGGATACTCTGTCGGGCTCGTAGGTATAATTAATTAACTTCGCAATAGACGAAAATTGAATAATTCGTGCAATTTTATCGAAATCAAATAAGCTTACCGACACGTGTGTTATTTCATGTTTAATTAAGTTCAATGGGCCGATAACGCGTATATGCTACAATAACAGTAGCACATTGGGATAGCGAAGTACAGCTTAAAATCGAGCTTGCGCCGCTAGCACAAGTAATGCCGTTAAGTTTAGCTTACAGATATAAATGTCCGATAATTGGAAGCATGTTGCTTTATGGCGACTTGTGCTGAGACATGGTGCAGAGAGGTTCTACACGTAATAAACATTTGTGGTAGTAACTATAATGGCGGAGCAACGATAGAGTGGTATGTTACAACGACAAGACCCATTCGGTGTAATTTGCCTTGGCTCACGTAGATAGTCCTTTGTATACACGTGCGTGCTTACGTAACGGAGCTTTAGATCAGGACAGAACTACACGATTTATCCCTTGAGCAAGATTTGTGTCCGGTTTAATGCGCTAGCTTGAATACGTTGCATGAAATATCGAATTGTTTAAAATTATTAAACGCAGAGGGTAATGATCACGACTGCATTAGGGTAAATAACAGTGAGTTATACTACTTTATTCTAAAGCGTTATAGGCTGTCCGAAACGTGTTCGTTGTGTCTGGGGTTGTTTTAATCGTTGCTGAACTGTTTTTTTTTTCAATAGCATTTTATTTTGCCCGTTCCATACGTTCACTATTATTTCTGTGTGACGATGTTATACGTGCTCACTAATATTGCTCCTTATTTTTGAACTCGCGTCTATTCAAAGTTTGGCAGCGCCAAAGTTCCGTCAACAAATTCGGCGATATCTCGTATTCCAGACAACTGGTTTTCCAAACATATAAATCGAACAATTTCCAGGATCCAAGTTTTCGGAGAGAATGCCTATAATGTTAACGCCATAGCAGTTTGCGCACGGAACAAGGAAATCCAATTATTCGGGAAAGACTGCCGCTCCGCGGTTTGCCTCGGCTTGTCGAGGCAGGCGTCGATATTTACATGTGGTCGCATAACTGTAGAACTTTCGGATTGAGTGGGGCTCCCATACTCGTAGACTTCGCTTTCCGCGGGAATGGAATGCGATTCTACGAATTTAAGGGCGGAAGTTCGCCGCGCTTATATGCGCGCACTGCCGAGAAACCTCACGGAATCAGTTTATCGTGCATACGTAATTTTCTCATCCTTTTCAAAAGCGTTTTTGTGACGGCGGCTTCTGTCGCGTGCGAAGGAAATTTGAGGATACGGTTTTTTCATTTCGCGTTATAGTATTGAGAAACGATACAGCGAACCTCCGAAAGTGGATCCCAGAGCCGCTGTCTTTCGTCTGCACTCGAAAATGTCTTTGTCATTCATAAAATGTCTAATTTCCCCTTCGGCGGTTTTTGGATTCAATTGTCTATGGGTCAACTGTGTGTGCTTTGGTTATCAAGAGCCCCATTATTGGGCAGCGGTTTGCTGTCGATACTGCCATTGACATAATCGCATGCACGTTCGATATATGCACTGCTGAGTGACACATTGCAGTATCCGGCTCATGTCAATGGGTCCCTCTAGTATTTTTCCCGTCCTCTGTTTATTCAGTAGATACAGGCTGTGTTGGCATAAATGGAACAAACTGTTTTCTTGTCAGAGAAAGAAACGTGAAAAAGCGTTACAGGAAAACACTGCTTATTCGGGGACGCGAATGTCTCGACGTTAATAATAATTTTATACAGGCTCCTACTTTGGAGCTTTTTTCGTCGGAAAAGGGGGGCATTTGAGAATATGCAGGTGACACGGATAATATTACTTTCGTGTAACACTTCTTACGTTACTTCGTACAAATTCGAAAACTACCACTCTTGCGGAGGTTAGGCATTCAATGTTTTATATCATCATAAAACCCAGTTAATCGCGTAGGGGTTCTGATATATTGCAGATGGACCTTAAACCGATAGGGCTAGACAGCGATAGCCCTGCGTAATCCAATAACCGTGGACAGTTCAGATCGAATATACAGCAAATCCGCGTAACAGATTGGACTCTTCCCTTTCCTGTGTACGACGGGCTTCTACGAATTTCCAGCATCGAGACCGCTGCGGTTTATACGTCTACTAACTTCGGGATTTCCAAGTCAATTAGCCGAGGGTTGTCCAATTCCGCGATGTCCCAATGAAGCGCCACTTAATCGTGGACGTAAAACTTCCTTTCAAACTTCGATCGATCTGTAGAATTCAATGTACACTTCCGCTTCATAGATCATCCGTACCTTCATAAAAATCATGCTGTAAAAACCAGCGTACCGGGGCATTGCATGACGGGATTAATTGAACATACAATTAAACAATTTACTGATAAAATATCGTTATTGATACATATATAAACAGAAAATAAATGTGGACAGAACGTAAATTAAAATGAACTCAAACAACGCATTTTATGAGAATGCGTATACCAATGTTTTTTTTTCACGTGTGCTTTTTTATACAATCGCAATATACGGTTATTATTATATATTGGGAACTTAGCTGATTCTTAATAAATGAAATAGAAATTAGTCGAGTATCACGAATTACATCAGTGTCTCGCATTATGCCTGTCGTATGATAAATAATTATACAATATATTACCTGCATAAACTAAATTTCAATCTACAGTAATCTTGTAAACCATGTTTATTTTAAAACGTAACTACATATATTGCAGAATTAGCCGATTATTTCCTCATTCTTGTCATACTGAGCCTGTCTGACTAAATTCACTCATTTCCACTTGCGCCGTCTTGAAATAATTTTCTTTAAATTCGTCTCGATTCTACCGATCCATTCACTCGTAATATATTCTGCGAAGCGCGGCTCGTCCTTTTTTCAACCAGAAATGTGCAATGATCGCAACTCGTTAAACGTTTCAGAATAGGCCCCATTTACCACCGCGACGCGATTTTATGCTTTGACTTTGAGGCGCAGCGCGAGCCAGCTAAATATTCGGCACACTCGGCGCCTGTAAAAAGAAAAGAACACGAAACGCGGGCAAATTAGAGAATGTAATTTTTCTTAGCTTTGTGCGCAGACGACGACGGCGAGGACGACGAGACTTGGGCACCACTCGACGCAAATTGGTCGCGTTAATTAAGTTACCGCTTTAGTGTCGAGTGTATTCCGTCGTGCGTACGAAATAAGTAGGTTACGAACGAGGCAGGGGTGCCAATTAGAAGAAGAAGAAATACATTTGGGACGTGGGAACCGATGTAAAATCGGTCTTTACAAATTCCTTTTTTCACCCCTGTGGCCATCGCACGCGCGTCACAATTTTTAACGCAATTTATAACGGGCGCCAGTCGTTTTGCTTGCGCGAGGCTTGCCTCCGTGCAAAAATTTATTAACAGAAGTATAAGAACGGAAAATATGTTGCGTCTGTCGGTACGAGCTTTTTTCTTTCTAAGCGGAGTAATGTGCTTTTCTTTCTACGTGCTTGCGGTAAATTCGGGCTGGCTTCCTACCGACACTCGCTTGTAATTGGCGGTATTCTGCCATATATACCACCGAAACCATGAATTCATTTTGCTCGCAGACTGAATGCGGCGTGCGTTGAATGAAATCGTTCTGTCAGTTTTACCAGAGCTTTATTCGTGCGCTGCATGCTTTCGATTCAGCGTTATCGTACTTTCGACAATTTAACGACTTTTGTCACTTCAATCAACTTATCAGTTAGCATAGTTTTGGTCAGGCGGCATTTCCGAAATGGGAAAGAGATTATGTTCGTATTATACGACGTTGTTGGTGTCACTTTCTTGTAATTTGATTTTGAACTCGCAAAATTTTACATTAGTTCTATTAGTTTTTTTTTCATACGAACCGTTGTAATTATTTTTGTTGATAATAATAGTTGACAGTGCCTCCGCCTCTTAAATTCGAACAGCCAGTCTCATGTTCATCAGAAAACTATGTGATGAAGTTTGCATTAATAATACAATGCTTATTTACTTCAAATTCCCACAATAACACGTATCAGTCGAAATCATTATTACCACGAATTAGAAAAATGCAAAAAATGCATTAAAAAATATGCAAAATTGACAATATACCGAAGACGGTATCATTAAAACGGAAATACTATGATCCCTACAATATCTCCAAAGAACTCGTCTACCTTCTATTAGACGTCGCCAAACGAACTTAGCGTGTTTTTGCATCTTCGACGTCACAGACCCTGCTTTTGACGTCTTCGCGCATCACACGTCCGCGACTTATCATACCTTTCCAATACGTGCCTCAGTATGCGCCTTTCCTAATGCCCTGTATCCGAGATTCTTCGTACATCAATCCGTTAAATCACAACGCAGATCACAACTAACTACGCTCAAACAGATTTTTGTCCCTTCCCCCAATGCACACGGGCGGTCGCAAGTCCGATGTTTTCAATACGCGTCTTTGTGGGCGCCTTTCGAAATATCGTCTATCTGTAATACTTTCTACGCCAGTCGTTCGCGAGTACGTCACAAAGTCGTAACTATACGCGCTCAAAGATCGTGTGTGGGGTGAAACGCGGTGGAATCGGAGACGGAGGTGGTTCGAGGATTGGAGGCGACAGAAAGCAAGGGTAGAGATGAGGAGGATTCCCCAACTGCTCGTGGGGGCAGATGAAGTCGGGGGAAACGGTCGCTCGAGACGGCACGGCGTCGCCATGTAATAGCCCAACCCTTAGACCGAAGAATCTATTTTATTGAGCCGCTATCATTGTTTACGAGAGCAGCGTAAACCGCGGAATTACGGCGGATCGTTTCGTTCGCGCAGAAATGCAATAAATATACCGTCGGCCGTCACTGACGAGACACGGGCACTCTTACGTTGGCGAGCTTCGAATTCCGCGGCTGAAAACAAAGTAATTGAAAATTTCCTCGGCGACGTGCAAAATATTGCGGGTTAGATGAGTTCTATGAGGGTGTAATTATTTCGCGCCGAAAACACAAATTGTGCTATTGGCAGAGTTGGACTTAATTTGTTGATTTTGTAATATTCGTTTTTATTAAATTTAATAATATTTTTATTGAATAATATTATGGTGTTACCGTCATGCTAATTCAATAGATGTAATTTAAAACATAAAATTCAGAATGACATTGATGCTGCTGTGCCTTGGGAAGTTTATACAATGATAATTGTTAATTGGTAAGCTAATTAAATAATGAAGAAGAAAAACACCTACAGATTGCAGTACTTATCAGCCACTATGCAAAATTCATGTACGTAGATCATAGGTTAAATTCGCAGTTGGTTAAAACCTAAATGAGTATAATTACAGGTATTCCTGTAAGAGTAATATATTCTACTAATGAAGTAAGCCATTTATGTAACATGCACGCGCGTTACAGCAATTACATTTTGAAGTATGCCTGGAATGTTTCCCCAAGCATTTGTCGGCGGCAATAAAAATAGTATAAATTATTGTAGGTGCTAATGAGGTAACGCGATGCTACATTAGCATTCAAAACGACGCGTTAATGTAGCTTAGGCACGTTTTGGCTCTTAGGATCTTGCACTTGTTTTCTTGCACATTCATCTACTGTCAATTATTGGTACATGTGTAGTGTATTTTTTCTCTACTTAAGGCCGCAGTGATACTTATCAGACAACGTGAAAGGCAGAATCCGTAAACTGCTTTGCCGTAGAGGTATAACAAGTCATGTAATTAGTTCCTCGTCATTACGCAAACGTGAACTTACCTTGGCACATGACAGACGCAGCGATTCCTGATTTCCCTCGTTCTCAGATTACAGCTGGCGATTCGGTCGAACATCCGGAATGTTAAACTGTTAGTCATTCGCAGGCAGCGGTGCGAGTGATTGAAATTATCATCGGTGTTATAAATAGCCATTTACAGGCAGCGAATGGCCGGGTTTAATGAGCGGAGAAATGCCAGGCGCAAAATGAATATTACATTCAATTGAAATATGCACATTGGTGTTAGGCAAGATGCAAGATTAAATAGGGAATGTTTCCTGGTTAAATTGTCCAACGGTTCGGCGTCGTTATCAGGAAAAACGCGAAATATGAAAAATTGTCGTGAAGCTGCGTTTTCGGGAATATCAAAATAAATTTGCGCGGTGGTAGATGGGATTAAATATTATTTCTGTCGATAAAATTTGAAACTCTCGATGTTCTGTTATTAAACATGAGATATTCGGTGTTGGAAATAATTCAAATGTATTGCTGGATATTTTAATTTTTAACGTACAGATCGGCATAAAGATTAACAAACCAGTACGTACGATGAGTTATGCAATTTGAACGGAATATAGCTTTTTTCATTGATTCTCAAATAAAATTGGATAGCAAAAATTGTACAGTATCGCCTATATTTTCCTATAACCTGATAGTTTTTAAACGACATTCGTATTTTTTGTATTAAATTAAATTTTTGAATATTCATACAGTTTTTAATGAAGCATATAAACATAGTAAAGTAGTTCAGTAGTTCAGTACTTATGATATAGTATATTTCTGACTTCTGCTATCGAACATTTCTTGAAATATTTATTTCCAACGATTTTGCAATAACGTATAAATGTGTAACATGACGGAAAACACAGTTTTATTAAAAGTATGCATATTTATTTAAAAAAGCGTTATTATCCGTTGTCCTGAAAAACTAAGAACAAACTCTACTATTTGCGTGCGTTTGTTACATTTTCCGCAGAAGTAAGTTTACAGAAAAATAAACATCGCCACGTCACGCGACTTTATTTTACCATTTTTCCTATAGTCACGAAAAGAGCTACGGGCCGTCCCAATTGCGTCTACCCACCTCGCACACAATGGCACTCGTGAAAGTATTCGACACGGATCCGCGATCCACGCTGCGGTAACGGCGAGTACGCATAAACAATAACCGAGAGTGGGAGCAAATGGCGAGCGTTAAGCGACGCGGTATCTCCGCATTGTCGAAAGCGAGCATTGTCGCAAAAACTACCCGCGCGCGGCGTAAATTACAGAAAACGGTAGGCGATAGAGTCGAAAAGCGAGAGGCGCGCGCGCTGTTTATTGCAACGCGGGCGCGGTCGGAAAATACGAGGCGTCGGGAAAATGGCGGATTCAAAACGACGATCGGCAACGAACAAAAGGGCGCCGCGGCCGATAAAGGAATGAAAGCGATCGTTGTCAAAACTGAAATGCCAGGGAGTTACGACGCGAGGAAACGGCGGGTGTATCACGACGAGATATTGTTCGCGAGCCGGCGCACTGCAATTCGAATGCGGGAGCTCGCGCGCTTCTCCGGCGGGCAGCGAAAAGGTCGCAAAGGTTATCGGCGGACACGATTTTCCGGATATCCCATCTACGCATTTCATCTGGCCGCGGTCCAGCGTAGTTCCGGCCAATATTCTCTGCCTACACCTTCGCGCGGACGTCCGTCCCCAAAATCGAGACTTCCCCGCGGGGAGGGCGGAGGGAAAGGGCCGAAACCGCGAATTTCTATTTTACGTCTTTCGGACAGTAGTGCAGCGGATGAACTCATCCCCGAGACCTCTTTCATTCCCTGTCCCGCCCGCTGTCTGCCTCGGTCTCTCTTTTACTCGCGACGCGTCACTGTGAACTCGATTGATCCATCTGCCAACGCGGTAACCGACGGAATGAAAACTTCGGCCGGCCGTGTATATGTCGTTTCATTTGGCGTAGATAAATAGAACAGGCGAGCTTTAATGTGGGTATTTGCGGGCTGTCGATGTTCCGGCGGGAGTTGGGAATCGTGCGAGAAAGAGTTTGAACAATACGCTTCAACCGTGAAACCTGCCGATATCGGTGCCGCGTTACAATTACGTCGAAAATTGTTTCCTCGGCGGAGAATGTAACAAGATGCTATATCCGGGCTGCAGATCAATTTTGCGCGATAAGGCGGGAGAAATAATTAAAAACTGCCATTCCGTCTTTGTCGCGTAATGTCAACGGTTCTGAGAAATGAACGAAATCCTTTTCCACTACGCAAAATGATTCTAACAAATAGAGTTATAAAATACATAAAAATATGCATGTAGAAATTGAATACGTGAAACTAGAGAGTATAATATTTATAAACAATAACAACACAATCAAGACACTTTGGTTTTATTTCCTAATCTTTCGTAGTTTCGCCTTTACGCCGTTTCGTCTTTACGTCTTATCGTCAACTGACTCCTAAGCAACCAAATAACAGAATTCAACAAACTCGTCACCTATGATACATCAATATAATAATTGAGGATCATAGGTGACCTTTCATTGCCAATTAGAGGACCGTGTATTTGAGATCCCACATGTATGTAAAATATAAATTAAGTTTTAGCTGCTGCCCGGCCTCGAAATTCATCGAATGATCACCGCGTTCTTGTACGAATAAAACACCGCTCGTCACGCCGAAAAATCTTCGAGAAGTCGAACTTCCTTGGAACGTGAAAATTAATTTTTATCCTGCGCCGTGTGGGCAGCCCGATACAATCAGCGTCATCAGGCTCCTAATCCAACTTTCGCCAGTGGCTAGATTTCACTTATAAACCCTTTTGACCCATTTTCCACTTACTTCGCCGCTTCCACGCGAGAGCGACAAAAATTGGAGTTTCCAACTGGCACTCACTCCGGTAACCGTGCAGTCTCTCCTCGCGCCGCACGAAAACAAGTTGTCGCACACGCGAAAAAGTGACTGCGCAAATTCGTGAAGTGGCAAAAGCGGCGGAGAAAGACAAAAGCGCGAGTTGGCCGGTCAGGACTGAAAAGAGGAGAGACGGACAGAGCGCGTGACGAAGAGTTGGCCGAGGTCGGAGGCACCAATTACACGATGGCGAATCGGACGAGTGGGAAGGGAGTGCAAGGAAGAGAACTTTGCCGAGCGTAATGACCACTTTCTTACCACTCTTACCGTTCGGGTTGTCTCTCCAAGATGCTCCGAGAACAGGACCTACGGCATGGGGAGATTTATTCTTCACTGCCAGCCGGAAAGAATTACGAGCATTCCTTCGGCAATCTCCGAAAGAACGTATATGACGCTCGTGAACTAGCGTAGCGGGGGTGGACGGCGAGCGGGGAATATAGAAAAACAATTAGTAGCGCCTTCGTAAATCTTGAGACGTTTCGAAGAAGAGTCCTTGACGCTGTGATCTCGTTAAAAGATAGACGGGGGAACGAATTTTTTCCTCTTTTACATTCTTACTGTTAGTTTGTAATCGGTAATGTCACTTCTGTACTTATGCATGGGGGTTTATCTGACTGAAAATAGTTAAAACAAGTGGTAATATCTTATCGGGTTGGATATGGGTGGCTGACCTCGGGGAATATATTATGGAATTTCTGTTGTGTCATGTTGGCTCTTGTTTGTTTTACTTTCGTTCGCCATAATGTTCGTTACTAACCTTACATATTTCCAGTTAATGAAACTTATGTATATACGCGGTACTTCACGTGTAATAACTAGCATCAATTTAAGATCGAGCGTTATAGCGATGACCATACATACATTCGTATAATTTGTTTCTCAAGGTTGCTGTTATTGATCATCAGAATTATCGATTCAGCATCGAATTCAGTGTGCGGCCGTTTTCGCGCACCTATGTAACAAATGGCTGGCGTAGTAAACGACGTTCTAAATTTTACTGCGAGCGAAACTATTTAGTGCGTGTAAAAGTTGTACAACGACGCTTGACCCGTATTCTCAATTGCGTACGAGCGCTATCTCATACGTACGCTCATTTTACGATAACGTATACGTAGACGGGTTTTTCGTTCCGGAAACTTACTTCCTAGTTAATTTCGCATCATACAAATTTTAATTCGGTGCCTGTCATTGTTAAATTCAATTTATCATCGTGGTTACGATTCTCTGCTTTTCATTCTTTTATTCAGCTTTACGTCTGGCGATGTATTAATCAGAAAACCGAAAAACTCATAGATAACGTGTTAAAAAAAATAGGCTGACCCATGTTTAGAATCGCCGATCGTACATGACCGATGGTGTCAAAAAATTCTCAGTGTCGATTCGGGCGCTGAAGAATTCGACGGCAATAAAACACGAATCGACGCGCAATAAAATAAAAGCGGTGTGAGTGGCAAAACTACTGGCGCGGGCCGAAAAACTGTCTTTAATATCACTGTCCATCATTTTTCGCAGAACAAGAACCCGACAAAATTTGTTACCCCGCGAGGGTGGAATCGAGCTGCCAATATGTAACCGTTTGATTTATAGCACTGACCGAGAAATAACATTTTGTTATCGCCGGCGAAATGTATAGTGATTTATGGCATGGCCTCTCGCGATAAAACAAAAAAAAAACAATGAAAAAAAGCTACGGGAGTCGCGTGAGGTGCGGCGTGCGGGCGGCGAGGGTTTTAAAAGTGGGCGGAGCTGAGTGGGGGGTGGATTTCGCTAGGATGATCGCCTATCTGATTCGCGTTACCCGGAGTCTGCCTCGCGTTCCGTCGGAAAACGGCAAAATTGAATAATCCATCGGCAACCTATATCCCAAAGAGACACCCCAAAGTTTCCAGCTCGAGATCCCGGCGTTTCCTCGACATTACCCCCGAAGTTTCTCTGCCTCTCAGGCAATCGAGAAATTATGTCGGGTATTCGTCGCCAAACCAGCGCCGCCAGGCAGACAGGATTGAATCGATACGCACTTCAGCCCCATGTCTTGACGACACCCAATTCTAATTTCAGATGTGCTTGGACGCGATCACTTCTGAAATCGCGAGAGATTAATATCGCGAGCGCGAATGACGCAGGAAAGTGATTGCGAAGTGAAGGCAGTGAATACGGGCAAGCGTACTGCATTAAGCGCACAAACGATATTGTGCCCTCGCGATCGTGGAATCCGTTGACCAAAGGCACGGAGGAGAGTAACATTGTATGTCTGCTAGCTACGCGTGTCAATGCGGAATGTCTTGATTATGCTGTAAGGCAATTGTTGGACGACGTACGTGTTTTAATAGTTACAAGTGCAGATATTGCGTAGAGATATCATGTTGCATATTGCATGTAATGGAATTTTTAAGTGATGAAGCTCATAGAATTTTAAAAACCGCTTTGGTCCTAAAGTAAGTGTCTTTGAACGTGCGTCATTATGAACTGCTTGTTTATTTTAGTAACACTAATTACAAAAATCATTAGATCTTCTGGTCACTCTACAATCCAAAAGTGTACCGATTCTTAAATTGGATAATGAAGGAGTATATAAAGCCCTCTTCTGGTCGAAAATGTTCGATTTTAGAACTTTATTGTTAAAACTCCAAAGGCCAACATTTCAATCATAAGGTACTTTTGCGTATTTTTCGATTTTCCAATTAATATCACAACATTGCAGATAAACGCATCCCCTAACAATTGTCCACCACTGCCCAAGCACCAGCGTCTCAGCCGCTTATACCAATTCCTCCGCCTTCTGTCGCATTAATTTCAATTACGCAAATAAGAAAAATAGCCCTCCCACCCACCAGTGGCCGCGCACGAAAAATATTCGGATGATCATTTTGCGGGGCACAGACATCGTTAATTTCTCTTGCACCCTTCGTATAAATTCGCTCATAGCCCAAGCCTCTCGAATCGCGGCTTGCCTGCTTCTCCAGCGACCCTCGACGGTACTCGCCATAAGGAGCGAGCAGGTGGTGAGCGAGGGTCGCAGGGGGTTAGAGGGCAGGCTTGTGTAGGTCTGCGGCATGTTCCCGCGGCGCCATGACGAAATAATTAGTGGGAGCTAATGAGGGATGCGTGGATCCGACGCACACGTCCAACGCTCTTCCGCCGGAATAGGTGTTGCCTTCGATCCTTCGCGGAGGCTGACGTGTAGGCGTTAAACGCTTTAGGGACGCGAAATTTAATATGGCCCCGGCCGTAAAGGCTCTCCTGACTGCGCGGGGGCGTGCACTTTCGTAACGGCCGTTTTATGGATTTCATAGGCATGACCTTAACCGAGCACCTGTGTTTTCGAGGGACGCGATGTCGATTTTAATTTATTGCGCCGGAATTGGCCGGGAAGTGTGTAATGGCGGGCAATGGATTAACGTAGTATGATGGGGGCTATTAGAATTTTCAATGGGCAGACGCCGCCAATTGTGTAATAGCGTTATTTCTGCTATTCGATGATGCTTGTTTACGGATTGCTGTTTCACAGGAGGAAATAGACGCCGAGAGCAATTTCAATGGATTATTCCCGTTGGTAACGGTACAAATGCGGCTGGTCGTAACATGCGTAATGGGGTCTGTGTATTGTAGTTCTACAAGGCATGTATCGTCCGCAGCGGCCTTTTTAGCGCCGAAAGCCTAATGTAATTTTGATATTGTTAATTTGTGCGTTGCAAGTCGAAATCGGGTATATTAAATTGGATGTATCGTTATCGCAGAAAGTAGGAAACTGGCACACCTTACAGAACAACGCACAAACAGCAAAGTAGGAATAACTTAAACTGTAGATTACCGATCCTTTCCGTTTGACTGAGGCTGCCTAGTTTTAATTAATCGTAACTACCGTTTCTTCCAATTACAAACAGCACTCCGTATAGAACCTACATTTCGCTGTAACTAATATCAGCCATACAAATAAAAATAGCAGAAAATCCGTATAACGAAATATACAGCACAATACGTTATATAAGTATGCATAAAGACATTGCGATGTTTTAGCAACGGGATGGTGCTAATCCAAAACCCAACGAGCACGGCTCGTTCCAACGTTCGTCGAGGCAAAAGATGAAAAGCTGGCGGAGGAGGTGCCGTTGGCGTTCGCGCATTTGCTTTTACTTATGCCGAGTTTCTAATTAACGACGTCTCGTGGCGCCAATCGATGAAGCACTCGACCGACCTCCGAGCCTCTGCCGGATTTATTTCAGGAGGAAACGCAACGTTTTGATCACGTACCTCGTCCCTTCGCTTCCCGAGTCTACACCCCACCCACTCATGCTTGTTGAAACTCGCCTTTGTACTCGACATCAGTGCACTCTGCTTCCGACTTTATGCCGGGCTAATTACGGAGCCGGCAACAAAATTTCTACTTTCCCACAAATTTATACTCCCACGCATATTGGGCGGAAGCAAAGAGGAAGAAAACACGGGCGTGTTTCCTTTGCGCTTTTGTGCATTGTTCGGCGGAAAGATCTTTATTCGACTGGCGTTTCTTCTTTTATTTGCCACTTGAAGTTTGCAGTCACATTTTCGGAACTATTGAGAATTTCAGGGTGCGGATTGCATTTTTCTGAATCAATTCGTACTGCCTTTTAGTTTCTTCTCCTTTTCTTTACCGCTCTTTTCCCTTATTTCTCGGCATATCTCTGTAACTACATAGAATTATTGAGTACAGTCTGCACTTTTTTTAGTGCTTTTGGAGCCGCTTTGTACGAACGCATGGCCGAAATGATCGAGGAACATTTACTATTTGAGCCCGTTTCACAGACCGTTTCTCATTTTGTTTTCGCCTATTTTTGGTTATATCTCCGAAACTATTGCGAATATTCAGAGTGCGCCTTCCATTTCATATAGGTGAGCAAGTCGAGTGATTTACTCTCAGTTGGTGGTGGTTAAAAAACCCATGTTTCACTCATGTTTTTCTCGATTTATTAATCTATTTTTTGTCATATCTCGGAAACTATTTCGAATTTTTCAGCGCGGTTGCGATTTTTCCAAGTCTCTTTGTACCCACTTTCATCCGGCACAATTGCAAATCGATCGGTAAAGATTTAATTTTTTGCCTATTTTCGCGTTTTTTCAGCGTATTTTTCTTATTTTTTTCTCCATATTGTTGCTTGTAACTCGAGAACCATTGCAAATTTTGAGGCGTGGTTCGAATTTTTTCCAGTCTGCAGACCCTAAAGTGTCCCACGTAACCATGGAGGGATACATTTCTCTTTGCAACATTCGTGTTGTAAAACAATATCGATAGTGTTCTCCTTCCATTGCTTTCGCACAGAGGAAAATTGTTCATAATGTAATGGTTCTATTGCCAATTGTTGTTTTTGATATGTACAATCGCAAGCGTTATAAAGTTTACTGGTTTCCATTGTTTCGCCATTCTTCCGGCTACGCTGCCGGTTCAGTTAATTTCTGTGTATGCGTCAATCGATTGTAAAGAGTTAATGCATGATTACCAGGTTGCCACTCGACTTTTTATATTCTCAATAGCTAAATTGCATTTGCCGCAATTAAAATCCTGATTCAAAGAATACCACTCTCGTTTCAAGTTGCGAATCAAAGTTTATCGATATACATCTCTTTGCTTATTACGAATCTCTAATTAACAACGTCGTACTTGAACCGATAATAGGGTCGTGCACCATCCACTCGATTCGTTTCGCGAGAAACACAACATGCTGATTACACCGACTCTTACGGTATAGAACAAGTGGCTGTGATACATCAAAGAAGATACTAAACTATGCAAGGGTAGGAAATTCAAGCGCACTTTGCTAATCTGAAGCTGACGACTTTCACCAGATTTCATACACGGTATAGACATGAAAATACACTTGTGTACCGATATCATGAAGCAACTGGCCTTTATATAGTTATTATAGTTCAATCGTGTGTATTAAACTATTAGCATAGTAGTTTGTTTTCTTTTACGTGATAGGTCCGGAAAGAAGAGTTGCTTCACATTCGCGCTCGATTAAAACATTTATATTCAGTTTAATCCTGCTCCGTTTAGTTTTCAATAAGCTTACGTATTATATATAAAGATATATACGATTGCATATACGCCTTAATAGTCGTTTACATTCAGGCCATTTTCTTCGTTTTGCTTTCACATCATTCCCTGGTTGCTCTACATAAGCAACAACCTATGATAACAGCAGACGCAAAAAGGGTTAAAGTTTTAAGATGATTGGATACTTTGTCGACGCAAAAATGGCGCCCCTTATCAAGTATCCTCTATTCGAGGGAACGGCTTTCTTCGGTATTGAGATTGCGCGTGTTTATGCTGGAAAACATTTGAGCGTCCCTTTCCCAAGGCGTATTCATATATTTCCGAAACTTCCCAGCGATAACCAGTCGTGAGCTTTCTGACCGTTCGCAAGGACCGTGTAACTGCTCAGATAACCAAATCTTCCTCGCTCTTTCCTTTTATCTTGTTGCGAAGATCGGGAACTCCCCTAAATTCCGCGTCTCTTTTACACCGCTTCGCTGTTCGACGAGTACGCGAACGATATTTGTCAAACTTCATTGCAAAAGGCAGAGTAGTCGACATTTTTTTTTATTTACTTCCATTTGTGAGAAATATCGCCTATAAAAACGTTTATTTTCTCTTCACAAACTAGTCGAGCCTTGTGATACAACGGTAACCGGGACCATTAATTCCAAATTATCTACATTTTCGCGCTCGCTCTGTATTCTTCCAGTGCGCAGAGGACCGAATTCCCAAATTAATATTCGTTTCCCGTTCATTTGCACGGACGATTCCCGGAATCACATGGCTCGAGCGCAAACAGTCGGCGTTTTGCCCGAATTGATATCACGGTTTCGGGAAATCGGGGAATCGATATTCCGAAAACCGTGATATCAACGGGCGGGGTTGGGTAGGTGGGACGAAATGCCGGTCGAGTGTAGTTTCGCGCGAAATAGCGCGCTGTAACGGTTATAGTAACAACGATAGTCGAACATTAGAGTGGCACGGGGTCGATTCAAATGTCACGCGCACATTCTCGCGTGTGCGGATGGTACGCGTTGAGAAACATGCAAGCATAGCGATGGATGTATGCATGTTCGCGCGACGAGTCGACGATATTCACCCGTTCCGTAACGCCGAACAAAGCGACGCGTTTTGCCTGTCTCATGAAAACTTTCGTCTAAAAGACAGTGACGCGCGAAAAGGCGGCCTCTATCGCTTATTCCGATTTTCCCTTTGCTGCACTCCGCGAACCTTGCGTTTGCGCTCGTTACCGGGTACTTCAGACGCGTCGCTGAACTTTCGCGCACCTTGTTTAACCCAATTTGCACGAGGTTCGGAGATGAGAGAGTCGCGAATCGCAGTGTACTGCCGCGTCTCATATTTTTTCAGCCGGTTATTTGGAATATGTACTTGGAATTAAGATGTATAGAGTCGGTTCGGGAAATGTAAGTGGCGAAATAAAAGTGTGTATTATTACGAATAACTTTAATAAAGCGTTGTTAGGTTATGATTTGTTCGAATTGCTGATTGATTATTCAAAGTATTAGTACGGGGATATTGGGTTGCCAACAAAAACTATTAGATTATCTGACCGAGATGTTATTCACTACTTATTTTAATTTGATTATTGTTCATAAACTTCAAATACTGCGTTGATCGTTTGCCACAGTTTTTCGAAGAATTTACGTAAATCAGTAAACAGGCTGTTTATGGCATGTAATGAACAATCACACCTGATAAAATATTTGCACGACGAAAATTCGTTGCGATAATCACCCAACATAAATATTTCCCCAAAAATATTCGTATAAACACATGTGCTCATCATGATCAAAAGCGCAGTATAATATATGAATTTAACATTTTATATAATATTCAGCACCGCCACCAACTTTCTCTGACATATCTTGCCTCTCATAGCCAAAAGCGAAGAATAATATGTGAAAAAAATAATTTCATGGAAGCATTTTATACAATGTTTATGTAAGGATGGCCTATTTGTTCCAAAAATTAGGGTGAGACGGGGTTTTCATAAATCATAAAACACTTAATTGAGACGACCACACTTTATTGACTGGTCATGACCGACTCTTATGATTGACTTTAAAATTTGAATGTTATAGCATTCATTTTCATGATGATGCAGAATGACATGAATCCTTATATGATTATATAAAATTAAATTCAAAATAGTTGACTTAAAAATTTGAATGCTATAGTATTCATGTCTTAAAGTAAATTATTTTGAATTAAATTTTATATAACCATAGACGCATTCTTGTCACTCTGCATCATCATGAAAATGAATGCTATAACATTCAAATTTTAAAGTCGATCATAAGAGTCGGTCATGAGCAGTCAATAAAGTGTGCTCGTATTCTTACATTTAGCATTACTACAAATTTTTTCTGGCATATCTCGGCGTAATTAATATGCTGGGTGAACTTACACATTGTCACGCTGCAACGCGCCGTTACAGTTTACGCTTGGGCTGGAAAGCGATGGATGCATTTGCATCGGAACAATTCGAATGATGGAGTTCGACAACGGGGCCCTAACTCCTTAACACTTCCGCAAATGATCCCTTCCGTCTAGTCCACTTGACGGCTAATCATTTACCCCGGAGCCATTCAGACGACTCCCGTTCAAGATTGCACAAGTACTGTGCGGTGGTGTTTCGGCGGCTGCTGTGGTATCGGTCCAACGATATCTGTGCGCGGTTGCGGTGCACTCCCGTTGCGCATTGAGGGTGTGCACCCGATATTGAGCCATCGGCTAAATGCCGAGACATTGTCCGCACTCGCTCCCGATAACCGATTTTTTATCGTTCCACGACCTGTGAACAGTACACGCCCGACTGAAGGGTTCTTTCTTTTAACTATCGTCCAATAAATTGTTTCCTACCGCACCACTCTTCAGCAATCTGCACAGATCAGACGAGACATGATTGCATACATTCACGTATCAAGGGAGAATTGTTCGAATGCGCTGTAATAAAAGGTCGACGGATAAAAGATATCCAGACGCGGGGGTACTCAAACATTTTTAATGGTGCCTGAATTTCGGTAATATATTTTGAAACGGTTGTTTGAAAAGCTCTCATCTTTAGTCAGGGGTAGAAAAATAGTTTGTGCAGATATGATAGGGACACTCCTGTAATAGGTGCGGCTTGCGGTATCATTCTGTTCAGGCGGAAAAGATATAGCTTCCAAAATTCGAAAGTTTTGTCTACGATTGCAATTATAATAATGGCCAGTAAAATCGCGAACGACTCCTTGATCGTGGCAGAATATGAAGAATTCTATTTTGACGTATATTTGGCACGGAGCGCCGGTGTCATTTGGCAGCCGTACAAAACGACTTTCTTTCATTACACGACCGTAATATTCAACTTGTTTGCGTAAAGAAGTTCCCATCCTCGCGCAGCGCTAATCGATACCAAAGCACAATTTTATTTTAACGTCTGCAAACGAGCGTTTTGCAACACTTGAAGACTGCCGACGAGTACATTTGCCGGTAACAGGGTTTCATCGGTTGTTATGATATTGCTCTTACCGTATCCGCGGGTACCGTTGCGGCGTTATTATAGGCACTTCCAACCGTTTTTATCGGCGCCATAAGGAAATCGAATTGGACGGAATACGTTTTATGCATCTTTACAGCCCGCGTTCATACGCGTACCGTACGCTTCTGTGCGCCTGCGATTCGGAAAATGGTTTTCGCGAACGGACGGCACACGATGGCCCATCCAAAATGTGGCTGTCGTCGGTGGAGTGCGAATTTATCCTCATGTCGTCCTAAAGTGAACGGAAATCGATGGGCATTTTTTACGCCCCCGAATTAAGACCGCAAACAAAGACTACTTGCAAAACTCCAAATGCCATAATTTTGTATGCATTGTGCACAAATGACGATACATCGCGCATTTGTATCATCGCGATCGCAGTTGTTTCTAATAACGTATTCTTTTTCCTTTTAATACGCACAGTTTAGGAGATTTATAGACATTCAATATTTAACGACGCATCAAGCTTTGCATTGATAGCATGACATAATTGTCAACTGCTCTTTCGGAGTATCTCGATCGTTGGTATTTCGGTCACGCGATTTTCTTACCCATTTCGAGTGTCCTCTTATTGTTATAATTTTGGGCGTGCTTGCAGTACTCCGGGGCATGTACGTGCAGGCCGATATTCCGGGCCAAAGTCAGACGCAGAACAATCGATAGTATGTCAGACGAAGATGTCCGGGAACGTTCGCCGGAGTTACTGAGTTATAACACGTCCCAACCACTTGATGAAGAATAATGATCGTCGACCACTTCTGCCTCCTCATCCCAGTCTTTTCCTCTTATACACTTTTCTTATTACGAGCGACTTGACGCGGTTTAACCAATTCAGATACCATTATTTTCACAGCACCTACTGCACCACTTTACTCTCGCCTGCACTGATGACAAATATAATATCTTTTGCGTGGGTTCAAGTAGAAATGTATTTCTTTGGATGTTGTAAGACGAGTAATGCTCTTGTGTAATACTCTTAATTTTACTTTGATGGGTACTGCGTTACAACGAGTGTAGTTAACTTCTTCACTGTTTCCGAGCAGAATAATTTACCGGCATCGATGCATACAATGGAATAAAAAATAATGCTAAATTATATAGATGACATTGCCATCGTATAAATTTAAGGTCGAGAGACGTCTCTTTTCCTGCGAATATAGCTAATACACAAGTAGAAAAACGGAATGAACGGTGATGCTAAGTTACACATAAAACATTATTACCATATGAAATTACTGTCGAGAAATAACGCGTTCCCGCGTAGCGAAGCTAAAAGTTACCTTGTTCAAGCGAACAGCTGTACTCGATGAAAAACGGCGCGACTTATTATTCTCGAAAACTAGTCCGAAGTACCTAGACCTACTTTCGCCTGCGCTCTTTCGCCGGCGGAGCGCAAAGCTTCCCTGTGTTCCCGCTTGATGTCTATAAATTCGGCGGAGAACCGCCACGGCCGACATAAAAATGTAGCCGCACCGTGAGAGAGAAAGCCCCACAGGCAGAAGGCGGGAGTCGGGTTTATAGCCATTTTAAACCGGATGAAGCGTCTCGTTCCTGCTTGGCAAAAAGTTCGCCCACACGCGCCTCCTTCCTTCGTAAGAGCACGATAATTTTTAAAAGAAATTAGACCCGGCGCGGAAATGGTCGCGGGCGGGAGAAAGAAAAGCGGCCGGGCGGGCGCGAGGGAGAGAGTTATGGAAGATTGCGAGTAAGTGAAAGAACGAAGGACGGGGCGAGTAAAGCGAGGAGTGCAAAGGACTGAGAGACGAGGGCAGAACCGCGCGTACACGAAAACGCGGCCTGGCCGACTAGGAAATTGCCTCTCGCCTCACGTTTTGAGTGACGCAGGGAGACGGCCCGTTAGAGGAACAGAATGTGAGAACAAGAGGGAGCTGGAGGGCGGGACAAAAAATAGGAAGGACGCTTCGCCACGATCCCGACGCGACTCGACTCGCCACCACGTGTCTCCGGACACTAAACCTGTCTAATTTTCGTAATTTGTCGCGGCGAAATATTTCAGGGCGCCTCTGACGAGGCGCTTTTCTTCCTGGGCGTCCCTACCTCCGCTCAACCCCGTCGTACACGCGGGTAAGGACGTGCACACATTTGCTCTTTCGCAAAAACGCAGGTGCGCGCACGTAGAGGTGTTTAGTTCTGCGTCGGAAGGGGTGCGCGTAAGATAACCGCGAGGTGGAAAAAGAAGCGTAAAGAGGAGGGTGGCGAGTGATGAGAGGCATGAAAAGAGGGCCGCTGGTTAGAGGTCGGTGGGCGGGCTGCAGAATGTAACCCGGTCCCTCGCCAATGTTCGGCCCGTTTAATCTCCCGGGCGATAAATTTGTGAAATTAAATCATAGAATATTATATTACTCGCGCGCATAATAGGCACTTTGCTGGTAATGTACGATAGGATTATTAGCATAATCTAAGATTCTCGGCCACCTGCACTACTGCAGGGTATAACGCGCACACCGTTCACGCGTGTCCGTGTTTGAGAGCCAAGCAACATACGTGTCAACTGTAACGTGCGATAGAGGACGTGCACGAAGTTGTGCAATGCTGCAATAAACGGTTGCGCGTTCCACGGAGTTGCCGTTGTCAATTATTTTGGTCAGTCGGTATTCACGTCAGATTATCTCTTTCGATACTTTTGCGTTTGCTTACCGAGAACGGTACTGTTCATGGTTAGCGAAATTTTGGTCACGTACTGTGTTTCATGCATTACCGTGTTACGTTTGCAGCAATGGATCCCGTCGAATAAAATAAACAGTATCCGCTGATGCATAACTTTGCGCACGCCTTATAGTTGTGTACGCGGGTAAATATTCGGGCCATACATATATTCATGCGGAGAGTAATAGTTCCGTGTCGGTGCCAATAGCGGCAGTTTACTAATACCTCGCTGCGCGGAATATTGGGAATGTCATTGTAGGAAGATTATTGCATTGGTTGTCGGTTGGAAATCGTTCGTGTAACCTTCGGGCCTTCGGGTACATCGATTCTCGATAGCTCTAATAAAACGAAAAAGAGAACAAAGTCTGTTCGACGACGATTGAGTTAGGGCTTCGTCGATATTATTTTTGCGGCCGACGATCGTTCGCTCGCACACTCCTTGAATTCGATCCCTTCTTTTTTCGTCGTGCGCTCGGAAAGCTAAACTGTATGTTTATATCGACGGCCAAACGTCGACGGGATAAAGTGACTTTCGCGACTGATATTGTTTCGGCTTGGGACCTGCTCTTTTTCTCTTTATTCTCCCGCAGAAGGCGGACGACTGATGAGGAACGGAAAGATGCGCGGCAACGACCAAAATAAAAGAAGTAAATATTCGGGAGAACTATTCTCTCACACGGTATTTCAGTTTCAACCCGTATTTTACCGTAAAGTCCTACTTTTGGTATCATCGCTCGGAATATCCCACCCGGTAAAGTCTAACTAATTCTGAGTAATAAATTTCGATCGCTAATACCTAAAGCTCGACGAGTATTTAAGCAGAAAGAGGAATGGTCTGATGGAGAATTTAACATTTTTCCAGGCTTTGCGTAAATCGGACGTTTCGACGCATATTGTAGGCAAAGCTCTGCTAATTCTACAATACATCCAATTTCGCAATACATTGAAATAAACATCTGACTTAGAAAACTGCATTAGGTGCAAGCACGTTTGTACAACTGGCATATTTGTAGAGAACAGACACGGTAGTATATTGCTGTTTTATCATTCGCACATTATTAACTTACTCTACTCACTTTCATCCCAGTATTTTATTCCTTAGCATCACGAGATTAGCCAAATTTCGCCTGTTTATCTGTTATTACGTTATCTATGAATTCTTTCCGCATACTATTTTTAAATAAAAACAGGTTAAATATATTTTAATCCATCGCCCTTCGAGTTATTTTAATATTACAGAATAGGATGTTATTCATACGTAACTACTAGAAACAACGCTTTATATCCCATTACGCCCCAAAATTGACTCAGGCCAAAAAGAAGTGGGAAAAGTACGAAATTGCTAAGAAATTCACGTATCCCTTAGCGCATCGTTGCTCATCGGCAAGGCTCACGCATCATCCTTTATTAAACATCGGTTAGATTAGCTTGTTCGAAACATTTTTACAGCTTCTTGTTTTAATCTCGTTCGGGCTCTCCCAAGTGCTTTATCGCCGTGGCGGGAAATAATAATGGCACGAGAGGATACTGTGGCTGAAATGCCCTTCCACCCATACCCCCAACCCTCTCTCTTTCTATTTCCCCCTCTTTCACTCACGGCCATTATTAAATGTTTTTACGATCAATTTGCGGTTTTACTCGCCAGTCAGCGGCAGCACAAAGTGGCTTTGCGAGGGCACCCTCGCGTATCATAAAATTTTCTTTCCGTTCTTCGATCTCGATTTGCATAACGCCTACATATCCCAAGCGATCTGACTCTCCTTCGCTCGCCTCTTTGGATCTCAAACCCGATCGGTCTCCTATAGATCGCTGGACCATTCTAACCGCTTGTCACTCGGCTATCGATTCGATGTCCCGTATATGTGCTATCATTCCAGAGCCGTGAAGTGCTTGATTCTCACGTTGAGTGCTGAACGTTTACCTTTTATAGAAAGATGAGAGTGGATCCGGGCGCGGCAGTTATTTATTTTGCTGTGCGAGCGATATTAATGCTTGCACGGGAGAATTTCGAGTGGCTCGCATTACTTACGAGAGCGGGAGGGCGAAAAGTGAAAAATAAATAGGTCGATTGCCGGTTGTTATGCTAATTTAAATGCTACGTCCGTGCGGAGCTTTAAAAACGTGAAACTATGATATTTGGAGGTCTTGTACGAGTAATCTGACGTGTAAAACGTTCACAAAATATAATCACGAACTGCCGCGCAGTGAATTTATTCTTCGCGGCAGCCACGGCTGGATTTTGCCGTGCGCGCATACATGTTATTAAATATTTTTATGGTGAATTTTCGAGTTGTTTCCGATAGTCGTTGCCGGTAGCGCTCGCGAAGTGACTCCATCGAACTTCTTTCAGTGTCGATCGTAAAATTTCCCTTCGAACGTTCCCTGCGCCTTGGCATCGACACTTTTTTCTCGCACCTCGCCTGCGAACTTTTTCTCCGCGAATTACGGCGATGCTCGTTAAGTTTTATATTTTCGCGATAACGCCGAACTCTTCGTTCGCCGACAGGTAAACGCTCGCCAGTAAAAATTCACGTCGGACAACAATAATAACGCGGGTTGTAACCGGAGAGGGTAGTTCGGTGCGTCAATTTACGACAGACCTTGGATTACGAGCGTCATTCAGGACCTAATTAGGCCGTAAGTGCCGGGATCGTCTGTAAATGACAAGCGCTTAGTCCATTCCAGAGATATAGCATTCGACTGTCCATCTTCAGACACATCATCTAAATTCGGTGTCGATATACTCACGAGTACGATGGACTGGTAAATTCTCATTCACACCTCGTGCTTGTCTTTAGTGTACGCCTTACTCCACTGTCTTGTATGGTGTTAGCAAATTTGCTATAGGCGACTAAGTTTTTTACAAATTATCAAATTTCAATTTCACGAACAACTGAAGCGTTAATCCCCCCAAGCTGAGTGTGAAAATGGAAATCGTACGCTGTGACTACGCGGATAGTTGGTAACTATAGAAAAGTAATTATCATGGGCCAGCAATATCTCTTTTTGCCTCATTTAATCGTTACACGTGTATAAAGAAATATAGTCAGTCGTTATAGTTGCATATAAAGTTTATTCTCAGCTATAAAGCATGTTCTTTGATACTAACGTCTCTCACCGTAAAATCACCTTGCACCCAGGCGAAAATTGCTTATTCAGCGCACACACATCGCCAAACATCAAAGTTTCTCCATTCATCGCATGCTCAAGAATCAGGCGCGCCAACATTTAAGCCTGTTCCCACATTTCGCGAACTAAAAAGCGCGAGAATAACAGCGCGTAAGAGCCTTCCGAGTCCTGCTCTATTTTCATATTATCGACCGTCCGCACCTGTTCCCGCTCTTATCTCTCTAACGTTCTCCGCCACACATGCATGTATGCCTGTCGCAACAATTTTCGTGTTCCACTTCGTTCACTCCTATTTAGGCCGCGCTCTCGTGTGTGCCAAAGGAAAGAGTCCCAGGATTCAGAGACACGCATGTGTCCGCTTATCGTGCGCGTCCATAGATTCTATACGTCGTGTGCGAATCGGTAACCGGAGACCGTCCCCCGACCAATCGACAATCTACCATCAGGGCAAGTCTACGTACACGTACACAACGATGCGCGGTAAATGGGTTTCGTATCGAGTGTTTGCCGCACTGCCATAGTTTCTATTAATTTCCGGCGAGACCTAGGCTGACGCGGAATTGTGGTGCTACGTATGGGGGCGCTAATGCAATTTCGTTTCGGAAGGTAGAAAGTGTTGAGGTAATAAGTCGGTGGACAAAGTACACTTTCATGCTTTTCATCCAGTGTTTGTAGATAATAAAATCGAGTGTTCTGCTTGTGGGTGCGGGCAAAAAGTTTTAAAGTTGAAAGTCGGCGTGGACGAAGGTTATGGGTATATTTGCATTAATAATATAGTTTCCTTACTTGCAATGTTCGCACGCTATATTTACAAAGGATCGTAAAACAGATAAGAAACAATAAGATGTACCGATTAACGTACCTATTACTGTTGGCAAAATTATGTTTTAAATTGGGGTAATAAATCGGTGGAGAGAGTACACTTTCATGCTTTTGATCCAGTGTTTACAGATAAGAAAATCGAGTGTTCTGCTCGTGGATAGGGGGCAAAAAGTTTTAAAGTTGAAAGTCGGCGTGGACGAAGGTTATAGGCATATTTGCATTAATAATATAGTTTCCTTATGTGCAATGTACGCACGCGATATTTACAAAGGATCGTAAAACAGATAAGAAGCAATAAGATGTACCGATTAACGTACCTATTACTGTTGGCAAAATTATGTTTTAAATTGGGGTAATAAGTCGGTGGACAAAGTACACTTTCATGCTTTTCATCCAGTGTTTGCAGATAAGAAAATCGAGTGTTCTGCTTGTGGGTGGGGGCAAAAAGTTTTAAAGTTGAAAGTCGGCGTGGACGAAGGTTATGGGCATATTTGCATTAATAATACAGTTTCCTTATTTGCAATGCTCGCACGCTATGTTTACAAAGGATCGTAAAACAGATAAGAAACAATAAGATGTACCGATTAACGTACCTATTACTGTTGGCACAATTATGTTTTAAATGTGAGGGATTAGTTGTTGTGGAAGGATGTTGTGAGCGAATTTGCATTAATAACATAGTTTCCTCATTTAAAGTGTTCGTACGCTATATTTACGAAGAATTGTTATAAAAACAAAAAATGATAACTAAAATTACAAGTTTGCGTGTTTTTAAATTTTTTGAAGAACTTTGTGTGAGGTCTAGTTCGAAGATTTTTCTTTTTTTGCGCAATACTCATGACCCAACCAGGAGTCCAACGTTTTTGATTCATGTGTTAATATACGTTCAATGATACTGTCTATATTAGCTCACTTGCAACATTACGCACAATTTCGTTCGGTTGTAAATTAAATACTAATGAAATTCCACAAAACGCAATAAGAGGTAACTCATTGGATGATTGCATCTCCATTGAGAACGCATGACAAATCACAAGTCACTTCTACTGTCGTGGAGCCAGTTCTTTCTCTATGGTTTGGTATAAAATGTGCCGTGTTTTGCAGCGACAAATTTGTCAATATATTTTTACTAGCGTGCTAGTGGAAATCGATAATGTTTTATCGCGTGGATCAATAGCCGGGCAATATAGCTTGGCGAACGTTTATTTTGTTCGAGACGTCTTTTTTGTGTTGTTTCGTTGTTGGTAGTTTCGTAATATCTGTTAGTCTTGCTCCAATAAATTTGATCGGAGAGTAAAGCACTGAGTAATCCCTTTTGTCTGCACATTAGACTTAACAAAATTTTATTTATATACAATTTATGATATAACACTAAGAAAATATTTTATATAGTATAAATTGAATAATAACTTTACAAATTCCAAAGTACACTAGTAATTGTCAACTTGGATCATAGACGTTATAACATTTGACATTACTTCAGGCAAAATAAAGCTGTTTCAATTTTACTTCGAAACAACACATTTACACGAGGCAAAATTCACACTAGGAACTCAATATTGTGCTGATTTCATAGAAAGCATAGCCCATCTCAATACTGATTATTCAGTACTTTATCCCAAATGACATTCATCACTTTCGGGTGATTTGCACATTCCGTTAAAATTTTTTATTCGAAAATGTCATGTACTTCCGTCGCATACCTTGTACGGAAAAAAACTGTCGCTCCCGGAACATTTCACTATAACTGAACGTTTTCATTAAAACTCCATACGTGGTTCAGTGACAAGCAGCTCATAAAAATTCCAGGCTCCCGACGATTTCCCGAAATTTATGTCCGCCACAGGGCGACGTCAACAGGGAGACGGTGCGGACGCGGGTTTTTTTCCTTTTTTCGGAAAATCATATCCCGGGCTCATGAACGCGTGGAATTTTTACTGGTCGTCGATGCGGCGAGATTTTACGGCCTCATTGGAATCTGATAGGGACGGGATCCGAAGACGTTCAATTTTACGAGAGATCCGTCTCGTTCTTGATAGATCTGTGGATATCGCGAGGAATTCCTCAAGCGTGCCATACCTCGAGTCAAATGATCGGTTCGGTGATTCATTGTTTGATAAATGTCTGATTTCTCCACCGAAATACTCAGCATCCCAACTACGCGTTCTGAGTTTTAAGAGGGTGTTCCGGTTTGCGGGGGAAACATTAAATCAGGAATTTGCGTTCGCTGAAAGCTAAACGTCTTTACATTTTTATTTCCGAAAATTGATATTCTCCAAAAATGATAAAAGTTAAACGCCTATTTCGGTCCCGCGACACAAGTAAGGCCACTCGATTCTGAAAGTTTGAACGCGTTTTTCCCAGAATAGCATTTTCGAATAGCTTGGAAAACGTAACCACGTATTAACAACGCGTGCCCTGATTGCTGTTAAAATGGAATTAATTTCCTCAAAATTTCTGCCCTCATGCGTTTAAAACCAGACCTAATAACACTCACCCAATTAACAATTTTATTTTCCTTCCACAAACATTCATGTGCTTATTTTAATTATGTGAAATACTTGGTTATTAGCTTCCCCTTTTATCAATATCGATTTCACCATCTTTATCAATCAACGCACAAAATTTGCAGCGCCCTTAATTATTTATGAGCACAGCGCTCTGCCTCAACATGTAAATTCGACCCCGCCTGAAATCAATTTTCCGAAAACACAGTGGATCCTGCTCCGAGATAACGTCTTGCGGAGCTGAACACGTAGAATGCTAAATAGAACAGATCGATCGCAGCGTATTTCGCGAAACGTATCCGTCTTCGCTCAACCGCGAACTTAATTCGTCGCAGATTCGTAGAATCGTTGTCTCGCGAGCGATTGTTTCGCACGCAGAAATTGTAGCTCAGACGTGGTAGCCTTCGTCTCGCGCCGGGCATACGTGAGATGCAACATCCCTGGCAGAAACTTCGCCTCGCAATATAATACGTTATCGTGAACTATGTAACTAGATGACTCCATGCTATTTCGTATACCGGCTCTTCAATTATTGTCCCAAATTGCGCCTCTGCCGCATTGAAGTTTAGCTCAGCATTCTGTGAACTATTCTATGCTCGGTCGTGCTTGAAATGTAACGGTAGTGAATGGAAATTAATATAATGGGGTTGATGCGATTTATTTGTGGATGCAGAGCTTTCTGTGGAGACACTGCTTATTTCTACCATTTCTCTGGTAATCTTCGTGTAAGCGGAGGCGTGTTGATTGTTACTTTTTGTTAAAGAAACTTTTCGTAATTAACACGTTGACCGCCATGGCGGTCATCGGTGACCGACGCAAAAGGTCTCACGGAAAATTAAAAAAATACCCAATCGGTAGCATTTATAATTTTGTAAATGCAATTAATATTAAATAGTGATTCAATTCTTTGGTCTCCGATGCCTTTGCATTATTTTCATTTTGCATAATTCAATCATATTCTGTAGTACTTCATTACGTTGCGGTTTTAATATAGTAAAATACGACGGCAGTTAACGTGTTAAATTGCAACTGTTTATTAATCAATTAATGTGCATTAATTGTAGTAACAGAAACTCGCAATATTCAATTGCGTGTAAGAACGTGTGGTTTATGAAGGTTTCATATTTAATATCGTCAATTCAGAAAGATTATGCAACTTCGTAAATAAATTTAATTTTTAAATAATGTCGAACAAAATTCATATTCTTATTAAGTTGTACCAATGGTCCAAGCAAAACTTCTGCTGTCACTCATACCTGCTCTGTGCATAATTGTTTCTTCAACAATGATTAACAACATTACGAAATGAACACAGTTCCTTCTATAACACATACAACGTATGGGACGAAATATCATGAATTCGTTTCGATAAACTTCTTATCGTGTACTGTTGGTACGTTGAGCGGTCTAAGCCGGTCGCAGTGACCAGTCGGCGGTAGTTGTTTGGAATCTAACGTTCTTAGTTTGCGAACCACTATAGTCCAGCTCTCCAAGGCTGGCGCATCATCGGGGCTGGTACAGACAGCTCTTGCGGTTCCGCAGAGTAGCTGCCTTGCAAACCGCAAAACCGTCTGTGCCGGACTACTGCCACTGGCCCGAACGAATTTTCGAAGCATCAGACCGCGCTAGATAGGTTTAGCCTATTCGCAAGGCTGCATGCCGATAAGCGACTAGGCTGAAATGCACCACTCAATAATTCAGCATTAACACTTGAGATTTGCAAAGCAGTTCTACGTGCGGCGGTAAAAATGAGAGAAAAATACAGTCTGCCAACAGTCATTTCGTGGTGCGGTTTGATAATAATACTGTGAAATTCGCGAAAGTTGCATCGACATGCTCGACTAAATGGCTCAGGTATTATCGTATTTTAATGAACCGAGATACAGAAGCGTAGTATGCGTTCAACTATTCAACAAGGTCTGAAAGCGCAAAATTGTCGGCGCGGTTCAGAAATGTTTATTTCTGGGAACAACTATTTTTCTGGATAGGCGTTTTTGTAAACTTTCCCATCATTTCAGCTCCATTTTCGGTAGTTCCCGCTGATTTCGGCGGCAAGCTTCGTCGTGCGATTTTAGCATTTGCCCGGCGTAAGCACCTGTTTGTTCGCACCGCACTTTTATATGCGTCTTTCATATGTTCTGCGACATGTTCGGCGAAGTATGTAAAAGTTTATCGTGCCGAGGCGGCGATGCAGACTTTATTCGTCGCCCCGGTACCACGCCGTTATATGCGCATGTATCGCACATTTTCGCTATTGGCAGTAACGGCGTGGGTGCGAAAGCGTAAAAAATGCGTCGCAAGCTAATGCGCTCATAAATCGTCATATCTTACGGCGTCGCCCTCGTCGCGTCTCGTTAATGACATTCGCACCTGCTCGTTAATGTGTTTGATTTCTGCTTTGAAGTTTGTCGGGACGACTTAAAAACTATTCCCACCCTCACACGCTCTTTAAACAATCGTCACGTATGAGCTATAGCGTGTCATGTAGGTTTTAATAAAATATAAAGTAGTTTCGATTCACGCATTGACTGCCGAGAGTACTTTTGATTAGGTACTCTGTATATTATGGCATATATCATATATTAACATGCTAGGTCAGTACGTCCATACGCGTATCGCCGTGTTTGTATCTACCGGTTTGATCATCACCGCGCGTAGAGAATAATTCACTGCCTACAAGGCCACGCAAAGTGTAAATGTACCGTGACCGCACGTTGTGGTTAGAGTGCATCGCAAGGGTTAATTTCCCGGCAAGGAAAACCCACTTGTCGTAAAGGGACCATCAAAGGCGCGTCTCGCTAATATCCAAATTGTATTTAACTGTAATTTCTTCGCCATATTCCAATATGGCCAAAAGTCCGTTGCCGTGTTCACGTCAAAAATATATGAATATGCTAACTTGCCGCTTAGGCGAACTGCCGTCGGTTCTTCTAACGTCGGAAGTGCCGGTATCATGCATAAAGGTCCGCTTAAACGCGACACCTGGGGACAGAAGGAAGGCCAACTGCTCGTAAGATCGGGCATTACGAATGTTCTGTATGCAGAGTACATGTTCTGCGAGTGCACACTCTACAAGTATAATGAGAGCGAATGATACGCGTCGTCGCCTGATAACAAAGTCAGGCGACTCTTGCTTTCCGGCTTCGAAACGCGTTCTGGGTTTTTAGTGTAGCGATTTTTTGGCAGCCGTGGTTAGTTGAGCTCCAAGTTGTTATTGATGGTTATAGTTAGACGTTTAAATTGCTCCTTGTAATAAGCATAGCGATTGAAGTTTGCGTCCATTCAAAATATGGGTACAAGGAGACTCGTACTGATTTTCGTAGGATTTTACTTACCCACGGACATTGGACGTATTTCATAATGGTTATAGTTAGACGTTTAAATTGCTCCTTGTAATAAGCATAGCGATTGAAGTTTGCGTCCATTCAAAATATACGTACAAGGAGACTCGTACTGATTTTCGTAGGATTTTACTTACCCACGGACAGTGGACGTATTTCATAATTCTTACATGAGTGAGGGTAGCGCGGTTGAAAAGGACGAAGGAAATGCTTTGGACACACGAAAAAGCTGATCTCAATGCAGTCAGCAAAAATGTTGCTACAATGGGTGGACGTATTAAAATGAACGTTAGAAGTAAACGGAAACTTGAATACATTTCAACTTGTAGTGATCGAAATATGTCTATAGGACGCCGAATAAAATGTCTTCTAAGCACTACCAGGTTTTTTCGCGTTACGAATATGCTCGGTATTCCTATTTTAAAGACGGGTATAACGAGAAATGTACTGCTTTTCACAAGATTTTATTTACTTGCCGATATTGGGTACTGTAAAGTACAAAGGAAGTGCTTTGCCAGGGAGTGGGCCTCATGTTATACAGAAAGTCTTTCGATTTTGAAGAGTTAAGTTGAACAGTTTTGATTGAAGCTTGGGCAAGAATGAGAATTTGAAACTTTGGTAGACAAGGAGATTTTTATTTTATTTTAGTATACCACACTGTGCAGTTTAAAGTTTTACGTGATTATTTTCCGGATAATTGACATTATATTGTGGCATTATTTCAACAACTGTTTAGACTGTCAATTCGACAATTTGCAACAGAATTGGTGACAAAGTATAAAATGCTACGCTGTGTTCACGGGAAAGTGTACGTTTGCGTCTTGACTCTTCTCTACAAATGTAGTGCATTCTCAACCAAGTTCGTCGTATCAAAAGAATTAATTGAGGTTAGAGATAATATTGATACTGTAACGTTACCTTCTAACGGCCCTTTATAAACACCCTTGTTCACTTTTGCACATCGTTGCACCGACCAAATGTTTTTTAAGGACCGCTAATTAAATGTAAAGTCGTTTGAATAATTACGAGTGACAGTATGTATCCGTAAACGCTGTTTTTAGTCGGTGATTGGACCAACGTTCTTTTAATTTTATGTTCGATCTTCGCCATCGCTCTTTTCAACTTTGCTTCCGCAGGTACTCGTTATACCCTGCATACCGATGCACGAAAATAACAGCGTTACGCAGGGCATGTTTCGCGATAAGTACGAAATTGGGTAGTAACGTTACTAGTCTACATGCACTCTTGACGAATATTACAGCAGTTAACTCTCCCATCGTAAATGTCTCTGAAGCAAAATTCCTATAGCGTCGGTGTGAGTAATGAAAACAACGAGATCGCCAGCCTCGGTCATGTTTACATGCACGCGACCGAAACTTATGTTCGCCAGTGTCATTTCGGTAACGTTCACTTTCCACGACGCAAGCACCGGGAACAGCGTCCCTTTATAGTCGTCCCTTCTTTCCTCGCATATTCAAAATTCACGTTCGTCGTGCCCGCACGAAATCACGACGCGACGCTCCAGCAAAGGCGAATGCCAAATTTCGAGCGCCCGCGCGAGAAGTGAAACGGGAATAGCCCTTTGCCGCCGCAAGTCGCCCGCTAACCAAAGGAATCCGAGCAAACGGCGGATTTGATCAAAGTGCGCGACGCGCGTCTCGGCGATCCCATTCAGCGAGAGAGAAGTTGCCCAATCGGTCAAAGGTTGCTTTCGTTCGGTCGACAAAGCGGGGATCCGGACGTCGATGCGCGACAAACGGTGAGTCGGCGTTTGAAAAACGATCTGGCCGCGAAAGAAAGACACGCCGGGGCGGAAGGCACGAAAGAGACGCGCAACGTCGGGTGTCCACGGGCCGGCCAACAAAATAGAGAATAAATCTGGGTTACAGGAGACGCGCGACTCCTCTCGCCGCTGTCCCTCCTTTCTCCCTCGACTTTTATCTTTTTAGCTGACCCTTTCGCGCGGCGTCCGTTCCGCGTTGCATACTTTTATCACTGTTGTTCTTGCGACCGTTTCGCACCTTGCTCCCCCGCCACCTTGTGAAAACTGAGTTGGCCGTGTTGTGCCGCGAGCTGCTTCCGCGTACCTGCAGTAACTTGCCACCGTTGCATTCCGTTAATTCTGGCTCCGGCTTATTCGCGGAGTCAGCGGCTTCGGGTGGCCGTGTTCGGAAGATTAGTATCGCGGCTTGTTTGCGAAAATGCCTGCTGATGCACGGTCCGACCGTTTTCCAGATGTTTTCGGGCGGATTCTGTTAGTCCCAATATCTGTTATCGAGGCGATGTATCGCGCGTACGTAAGCGCCGCCATGGGAATGAGCGAATTAACTGACGGACGAAAAGTAGAAGAGTTATGTAAAGGGTAGCGTGCGTGGTGATGTGCTGAAGTTTTCAGATTGCGGGCAAGTAGATGTAAGATGTGGACGTACGTAGGATGGTGTAGGCGGTTTTAACATGTGTCGTAACGGATTGATTTGTGGTCACCTTCTGTTCAGGTTGCGTGGGGCGAATCAGTTCAATTATATTAAAGTTACGCTTTTTACTTGTGATGTAGGCCTTACAATTTTTGTAATACTGCGAGCTATATCATTATTAAGGAAAGAGTGTATAGTTTAAGATACCATTGGATAATAAAGCGATAGCTTGAGTTTTCGAGGAAAAAGGCAGTCGAAGAAAATTACTTAATGCCGCGATACGTTCTCTGCGATTTAGGTGATATTAAGATGTCGATACGTGATTGTACATTTTTTTTCAATTCTTCGCGTTATTTATAAATGGCTTGAGCGGAAGGCGCAGCGTCGGGCGTGTGCGCGTGTTAATGAAACGTGAAAAAGTGATGATTTTAATTATTAAAAAACTACTTTATTCAATAACTTATACTCGTGCGCGTGGCTGGTCTACGGGTGTCTATTTTTCAGTTGTAATCAGTCATCCGAACCCATTCATCCGACACCGTCACAGTATTACACAGATACCTTAACAAAAGACAAAACCTTCTACAATATCTACAATTCGTTTTATTTATGAACAAAACGCTGAGTGTAATGCTGCTCTGTACGTGGTTTAAGCTGTTATTGGTTATTCTTGTATATTCTGCACTGCTGCACTCTATCCGCGCTGTTATATTCGCACTGTCTACGTTGATATACTATTTTACTCACGCTGATGCACTTCGCGTTAATACAATCTATACTGATATTCCGCACGGTAATCCTTGCTGACTGATTGTGCGCGCGACACTTTATCGCGTCGTTCCTTCTACCGCTTGAAAGTTTTTAGCGATATTGCGACGCGCAGAGAGCACAGTGATATAAAACTGTCGAAGAAAAATCGGTGCGATAAATTAAAAGGCTCCGCAAGAACACTCGGTCATCTAAATATCTCGGGCTGTCAAACAGCATTGATTGCAGTCGCAGCGTAACAATTGCCATCGTTCGAGATTGGCCAGTGGACTTGAGAATCCGCTGCTTCGTAACGGGATTACAATAAAAAACAGCTTGGTTAGCTGCAAAGACGGTGATATCGTGGCACATACATGGCGCAGCGACGTAAAACTCGTAAAATCACGGTCGGGCGCAGATGGAAGATTACTATCGGCTGGCGAGGAAAATGCACCCCGAATGCCTGGAGGCCGGGAGTAGTTACGTTTCGGATTTCGTTTCTCGATACGTAACGCAAATCGTACGTATTACTAGTTTCCGCTTTTGAACGTTCACCACGCCCCGTGCGGTTTATTTGCCCATAAACCGCATCGACAAATAAACCGCACTGGGCGGGACGGATATCGGCAAGCCGGGAATAGTAATAGGACTGACAACGGTCGCAAAAGCCTCGGATCTTTAATTGCACGTAGGGCCGAATTACACGTATGGGCACGGTGTAATTGTAGACTGGTCAGCGAACGGGATAACGTTTCCCATGGAGTTTTGTGGTGGCCGTTACTTTGCCCCTTTATTTTCGACAGACTAGTCCGCGGAGTCTACTATTATTGTGCGACTTTCTTCTACGGGGCGCTATGTTTTTCGGTGATGGGAGGAAAATGAAATTGCTGTTTTATGGGGCAAACGTCGCGCTTGAGATTTCCGGAGTGCCTTGTCCGACAGCGTGTAAACACTGGCGGAAAAGATTGACGTTTACGGAAAAAAGCTAATTGCTATTTTACGACTCAATTATACATTAGTACTTTCGAGTGTTTTCAACGGTGTGGGTATCGGTACCTGCGGACAATTTTAGGTTGCACGAACGTTTTTGTGTAAGGACGCGCTTTGTAGTTAGGATTGAATAAAAAATGTGATTTTATTAAATGAACGGACAGTACGTATTAGCGCTGGTGGAAAAGATTGAAGATTACAGAAAAAAGGCAAATTGCCGTTTTACGATGCAATTAGGAATTTGTGAGTTTAAAATGGTTTGAATAGCATAGGTATGGACGCTCGTGGAAAATTTCAGGTTATTCGAACGTTTTCGTTTAAGCAAGAGTTTTCTGGTTAGAACGTAATGAAAAGAACGAATCTATTAAACGAATGAAAAATATGTATTTACACTGGTGGAAAAGATTGACGATTGCAGAATAAAAGGAAATTGCCGTTTTTCGACGCAATTATGCATTTGTGACTTTCGAGCGTTTTGAACGGCGCTGGTACTCACGCTCGTGGAAAATTTCAGGCTACTCGAACGTTTTCGTCCAAGGGAACGCTTTATGGTTAGGACATAATGAAAAGAACGAGTCTATTAATAGAACGAAATGCGCGAATTAACGCTGGCGGAAAAGATTGACGATTACAGAAGAAAAGCAAATTGCCATGTTACGACGCACTTATGCATTTGTGACTTTCGAATGCGTTGAAATTTCACGTTACTCGAACGTTTTTATCTAAGGAGCCGCTTTGTGATTAGGACAGAATGAAAAGTACGAATTCGAGTACGTCATTACTACCACCAGCGTGCACCGGTTCCGGCCCTTAAAAACTTCCACTCCGCCAGCAAGTCAGTCTCGTCTAAAAATTCAAATTCCCATCCCGTCCGGTCCCGCGCGGCGATCAGTAAGTATGCCTCGTCTATATTCAATGTCAGAAAATTCAGCCGCCGCTTAAGAGGCGATTATCTCCTTTAACCCGCGATTTAACGAGGACTCCGTCCCGCCTCGGATACCGGAAATTTCATCCGCGCGTAATTTGGTTCCTCCGGCATACGTCCCCTTTTCTTTCCGTCCCTCCTCCGCCTCACATGTTATAGAAACCTCGTTAAATCCGTACGCTCGCTGCCAGTTTCTTCTTTCACCGTGGATACCCAGCAAAGAGGAAAGCGGAGGTAGGCAGAAATGGGATGCTCGCTGAGATAGCGTAACAAGCACGTTTCACTCGCAAAATGCGTCTCTCCGTGCCAGGCCCTGCATAAATCATATTTTTAAGTAGCTATCGATAAAACATCGTTGCCCCGGTGAAAAGTGCACGGCCGTTGCTGCGCCGGTGCGGGACGGATATGGCCATTCAGAGAGAGAAAAATGACGGAGGAAAATGGATGTCGCGTTTCGCGACGCTTCCTCACTCAATCCGGTAACGATTTTCCTTTCGGACCAGCCGAGGAAATTGTCGAGCGCTTCAGTCTTTTTGTCATTGTTCCTTGCCGCAGCTTGACGTTGACGGCGAAAGCTTTTGGCAGTGATCGGCGATTACGTCGGATGTCTTTTCCGATAAAATGAATATCGATACGTAACGCATTGACTTGTATGTGACATTATTTAATGCCGCGATAGAGAAATTGACGTGGCAGTCGCTATAATACCTTCGTGCATTTCAGTGGATTCGTTGCACTAGAAGATGCAACGCGCTGCTGTTCGGGATAATAGTCGATATAATACGTACGATATAAATTATATAAATAAATATAACAAATACGATATAAATATGAGATAAGGGTATAATGATAAACTAACACACCATACCAACGCGAAAACTAAGCTTAATTCGAGATAATGATTTATACCTGACAGCAAACGCTGACGTGATTTTTATTTAGATGCTTTCCTTTAATTTCATTTCTTCGTGTCGTGGAATTCTCTGTATTTCCTATATAATTTAAGTTAAGATAGGTTGATTCGTCGACTGGTTCGAAACGCTACCTTTAATCTAAGTCAGAAACGTTAATTATTCGGGTTTTTATAATATTTGAACGAAAACGATTATGAGATCTTCGCAGATGTTGTTCTGTTTGCCTTACGGAAATTCGATACGCACGTGTGTTATTTTGGCGGGTCCAACGCCCAGAAGGATGCACACTGGCAAATGGCATTGATTATGCCAACGGCAAATACGAACAAATGGTCTGTGTAATTTCGGATCGAATTAGCTCGGTGACTTGTATAGCCAAAGGCCGCGAGACGAAGGTTGGCTTATCAAACAGATGTACGTATGAAGGAAATTCTGTTCTGCGTGGATCCGTAATAGTACAAGGCACGAGAGAAAGTGGTCGATGATTCGGAAACTAAAAACTCGATGCAAATTACTTTAAATTAAATATACTTATTCGATTAAAATACTTATTCGTACATCGAAGAACAAATATCTTTTATTTTATTGCTGTTACAATTTTATAATAAGATTAATTAGTTCCAATTGCAAATTTGTTACGGTACGCACACAGTTTCAACACACATGATTCTCGGTTTATGCGTTAAGCGTGTGGTAAATTAAAATCAAAATGAAGCGTATATTTTCTTTGAAAGACCTGATTCACATGCGAAATCACTCCACAAGGGACATAGTATCTGATACGTCTGGGATTGAAATGTTCCATTTTGTAATTTGGACGATTCGTTCGATCGATCAGATTTCAAATGGAAAACAGTGGAAGGGTACTGCAGAATTGAAGTTTCGTAGGGATTGCGATTGCGTCTGTCGTCTGCTGATTTTAATCGAGTCGTAGCTTTCGTTATTTAATATTTGTCCACGCAACACTGAGCGAATTCACGCAAGATTAGGACAAATATTAACGTCTCAAATTTCGAAAAGGACGTATCGTCTATCGGAGAAAGCTCGTTATCGCTTTTAGCGAATGTGACCATTCTGACTAAAAACTTGCACATTTTTTGTCCTGTCGCAAGATAATACGGAACATGCATATTTCTTCAACGGGTTTAGATGCAGATTATTTCATAGATAAAGAACAACGTACAAGTTACTAGATACTCATAAAGTATCCACATATTTTTTATATGTCGAGTCAAGAAATAAAAGTTCCACAAGAACCATAAAAAGGCGTATCATTCCAAATAAATTCATCATCTATACATCGTTCGCACTTAACTATCTGAACCAGCTGCGCCTCATTAATTTGCAGTGCAGAAAGTATTCGCATTATATACACAACACTTTCAGGCACATAACGATTAATAGAGGCGTCAGTAGCACCTGCAAATGCACAGACGCAGTCGTAACCGTTCACTGCGAGTGCCTAATAGCCTGACTGCCGACGGACTCGTTTACTTTAAGTTTAGTGTCCGGCAGCAGGGCATTTTTTGACATTTACGGGGCGACGTCGACTGTACGCGAACGCCGTAACCCCCGACTCGTTCGTATTTTGAGGGAAACAGTAAATAACTGTCGTCTTCCAGAATTTATGGAATAGAGTAATAAAACTAGCCGTCTCGCTCACAACTTTAAAAGCGGCTTTCGCGTGGCAACCTTTATTACGACGGTCGTAGTGAACGCTGGAAAAAGAGGCCTGAACAACGCTGATGTAACCGTTACAGGGAGGACACCGGCGGATTTTGTGAAGGACAATGATTTTTAGTACAGTCGGTTGAACCTTTATGTCTCTCTTACAACAGCCTATCGAAAGTAATCGCTATTACTAGAATATTTTGACGCTGCAAGTCGTGGTGATTGTCACAATGCTGAAAGACTATAATGAGAGAAGAAGAAATTTTGATTTTAATCGTTGCATTCGGTTGGCATGGGCGAAGGCAGAACTTAACTTTTGGTGTGGCTTCTGATTATTGGTGGCTGTTGTGTTATTTATTGGTAAAAACTCCGGTTTAAGATGGATAAGATGATCTCCTTTGCCAGTTGATTATATCGATTTCCTGTAATAAAATTGGTGACATTTCTTCTATTTAAAAATGCCAACTAAAATGGGATTTGGTCTACTTTATTTATATAATTAAATGCACGAAATTTGAAGTAATCTCATGAGCCGAATAATAATATATTTCGTCATTCATCGTATAATTTCACACATTTTTACGCGGTTTATTTTTCAACATTACAGCCTTCTAGTTTAATTTATACATGAAGTTAATTGCAAAGCCGCTAAAAAATGTGTTTTATCGTCAAGGCTGCCATGAAAGAACTAAATTATAGTTAAACTAAATAAAAAATAATAACCCACAAGTTAGTTTGCTCTGGGTGTTTAACCTCGGTTTACCGGCGGCAAAGGTAATATTAATAAAATGGAAAAGTTTAATTCGCAAAAAACTCATGAGCACTCAGTAATACGCTTTGCTGTAATAGCCGTCGATAAAATTCGCTCGGTTCGAATTTTCTTTCTAAATTCTGCATCTGCAGTGTCGGTTTAACGTTAACGAAGGTAATATTAGCGGGGCGTGCAGGTTTAAATCGCAGAAAAGCCACGAGCGCACGCGGCCACGCACGGCAGCACGCTTTTGCCGTAAAGGCCGTCGCCAAAATTCGTTAGGCGCCCTTTCACGTTGCAATTTTCGGCGGTAATTGGTCAATCGACCACTTACAGCGCCAGCGCGATCCCGTCCTCTCAACCTCTTAGCGAACAACGCGCGCTTCTTAGCCAAAGGCAGCGCTGACGATGTAAATTGCAGCACTCTTTATCTTTGTTCCGTCAAAGTGCGAGTCGGCTCGTTATAGACATAACGCGCAAGGCTCCTCGGCCAGACTTGCGTTTTACGTGTCCTTCCGCTAACGTCATTATTAACGTCGCACGCCTCCGCGCTGAAATACGCTGTCAAAATAAGTTCGTGATTCTTGGCGAGAAGCTTTCGCTTTTTATCGGGGAGAGAACATTCGCGCGCAGATAGCCGCGCTACTCTGGCATCACTCTGAAAATTGCGCGTGCGCACTGAAAATTGCGGAAATGTGTGGCCGAAAAAAGGTGACGTGGATAATAGACTTCTCTGGTGTTCGCGGTGTAAATGGAATGAAAGAGCGTGGGAGACAAGATCATCTGATAATATTGTGGAGAGAAACTTGGGATGGGTACTGTGACGGCATTGTAGAGGTTTTGGTTGTGATGTTTGGTATGTGATGTTTTCGGTCGCTGAGTATAAAAGTGCACGTGTGTACGGAGAGCTGACGCTGATGGATAGATGTTTAATGGACGAAGCGTAATCTTGATGCCATTCGTTGGGTTGGATTTCAATGTTTTTAATGTTTCGACCGGTATTCACTGTTTGCGCACCGATCCCTGCTGTGATCCCATCTGTGATGTCATTGATGAAAAACGCCAAATTTTCTCATTGCCAAATTGTGCACCTATGGTATCTCGACAGAAATATCGGTCATGTCTGATAAAATAGCCCGTTCGTTAGGAAAGGGATTAATTGCGGAACAGAATAGAAGCGAAGAGTGCGCGTAACTTTTCATCCCGCAAGGCCGTTGATGGGGTTTCGTATAGAAAACTACGACCGTCCAAGAACACACAGAACTACGTTCCCTATTCATAAATTTTGCCAACTCCGACATATTGAATTACGCTACGGATCGAGACGTGTAACGTAATATACGTGAGCATGTATTCATGTCGATGGAAATTATGGAATAACGTGAAACGTATCATCAGAAATTGCTGAATTGCTGCACCATCGTGTGAACATAATAAAACGGCATAACGCGAATGACATGCATGGGTTATCTTTGACAGGGTGACATTGGGATTGAGGTATTGAAAATGATTCCTTAGCTTAGCTGCACTTGATGTAGGTAAGAATTAAAATAGTTTTTTCATTTATGTGATGATCAGGTAAAATTGCTATGACTAACCGAAAATCAACAGTGATCAGAAACTGCAATGCCATTAGAAAGCTTGGATCCATAAGCTGACGTATGAAAATTAGCGTAGTGATTGTTTTTGTGTACGAAACAAGAGTAGTTTGATTAATTCATTAACGCAATTCCTAAAAGTGATGAGTTCTGGGCTCCTGTTGAATCGGAAACTTGTAATTATGTTTCAACGCAATTCCTTTTATTTATAGTCATTATATGCCTTTTTCAGTCGTACTGTAGTTTGAAATATAGATTGAATTTTTCCTGAAAAATCCAGATGTACTGTACAATAGATACAATACATTCAAGAGACAAAACCGGCATATACGAATTTTCGTTGGGAATTAGAACATTAATTTCTCAACTGGCAATTGACTGAGCAATGCCCGTTTAATTGAATATTTATTTAATTCCGCCATATTACGGTTTACTATATTAGTTGACTGACGCTAAATTAATCAAAGTAATTACAGGCAGTGACATAATTAATCAATATTGGTCGATGTTCTATTACGCAGCAATCATAATGAAATGATGACTATTATTGAATTATCACTATCATTTATTGCATCGGCACCCGAAAATGGACCGCGTTACGATTGATTATTTTTCGTCATGAATGGCCGAATTGCGTAATGCGAATAACCGAGCTTATCGCAGCACGACACAATTGTAAAACGTGTCCTTCTTTTCTGTATCATTTGTCGCTAATTGGCCTCCAATCGATTGTCATCCGAGCATCTTCACTTCCCAATAATACATTGACGCCTGCGTCGCTGAATAGTATCGTTTCAAACAACGTTAACTTTTAAGCAAAGAAACTTTTCTCGTTCTTCCGTACCCGAGGGCATTATCGGAATTGGGGATATCTATTGAAATAAACATTAGCGCTGGTAGAATGACTACTTTCAAAGCTTGTTTGCAAGTATCATTGTCACGAATGGTATACATTCACTTTTACGGCATGAAGTCGCACACTTTATTGTATCGACTATAAAATTAGCCTCGCATTTAAATTCATTTGAATACAAAGTAAGTTTCTGTTTAAATTGACAATCAATTCCGCGAATAAAACAATGTTACGCTTAAATCTACAAATGTGTGGAGATGGCATTCTAGATTTTCTTGCAAAATAGAACGTAAGGAAACCATTAGAAATTAATGTATCTTGAGTCACATTAATTGCGCACGCTAACGAAAGTTTAATTTTTGAATACTGCAAAATACTGCAAGCGAGAGTAATGAATTGTTGAGCAAAGTATCGAAATCCGATATCTCTTTATCACCATTGATTTGCCGATTAATTTCTAAATCGTAGGCGTTGATAAAAAATAATAATTAACCAAAAGGTTATCCCCTTTAAAAAAAATCGCGTCCTTCCAAATATGAAACGCAGTTGCGTACATCACAATGAAACGATCTCAAGTGCAAATTGTATTTTTACCTGGTGTCGAATCATTTTTAATCGGCAGTATTTATTCGGGCCAGTAGAAGAGAAGCATTGCATAAAAGTCATAACTTTACCTGCGATAAATCGATCACTACACCGGAATTGGGTTAGTATAGCATCTCGTGTCAGACGTGGCCGACTGTTTAAAAGGTCTATACATTAATGAACACCATTATGAGGGGGCCAGGCAAAATATGCTTATGCACTTCGGCCGATACTCTCACTTAACTGCCTGTGGATTATCGCAAAGTGCGGAAAAAGCGTGAGGTGCCTTTATGCAAGGTCGAACAATAAAATAAGTTATTGAAAGGCTGGCGAAAGAAAAAATAATCGACCGTCGTTTCATTTTGAGTGTCCTTTTGAAGATTGGCGCATTTTATACCTATCGCCCGCTGTTATTGCAGAGAACACATCAAATAATCTCTTCACAGGATGTGCGCAGATATTAACGTCGTAAAAATTAATTTTTTTTTAATACAGTCGTTTAATAACTTTCTCGGGTAGCGGAAAGTATGGTGGAAAGGGCAGGGGGATGAAAAGTTCGTATATTTCAAGCGGCAATCTGGTAGACTAAGGCAGCGTGAATTATCGCGGGGATAAGAAAACGAGAAGTCTTCTTGCACTACGCGAGTTGAGTTAAAGATGCAACCGGGAGAAAGGAGTTACGTGAAGTTACGCTTAAGGGTCAGGCGGCAACGCGAAAAATAATGGACGCGGTGGACGAGCGATAAACTTCATTTTCTCGGTAGCGGTACTTTCGCCAGAGGCGCTGGATATAATGTTCCGTATTATAAACTGGCACGTTGTTGAATAATCTATATACTCATGCATATTGCATTTCTACATAGTGGTTTGCAGGTCTGTTTACAGGTTTGCGATACTTTGACATTGCAACAAACACGTAAACATCTACCGTAAACTATTATTCTTATTCTTAACTGTTAGAATAATATTGGATCTTAAATCGTGACATATAATTATCCAGTTATCATGGTTTTCAAAATTATAAAAGTCATGAGTCGTTACAGAATATGTTTCCGAAAATGTAAACATAGCTTCGGGGATACATTTAGTAGGTTAAAGTAAGAAAGAAAGTTAATTATTTCTTATTGTAGTCCACGGAACCTATTTTCAGTTTTGTCCAGATTTTCAGAAACACCTTATATATATAATACATATGTAAACCTGTGTATCACCACATACGTACATGAGCATATCTCATCCTCTAAACTTATTACATTTACACATTCTCCCGCCTAATTTATTCAATGCAACGTTCTGCACTCTAAATGCTATCAACGTATCAAAAAAGTCCCGACAACGTGAAGCATAATAATAGGAACAACTCCGTAGCTGATTGAGTAAAAAAACAATTTATCGGTTGGCTGGTGAATTTTCAGCATCAGTACAGTTTATCAGCCCGGGCTGAAGCCGATTGCAAGATTCGCGAATTTTCAGTCCAGTACAAAACCCTGCATGCCGTTCTAGCAAACCGGAGTAATTCCAGAAATCGGCGAATTTTATTTCACGACCGCGGATGAGTTTTGCCGCACTGCGGCGAATATGAAGACTCGTCAATTAGCTCGATTATCCGTGCGAAGCGCGTCGGGATCTCGGCAAATACGATCGAGAGGATCTCGGTGCACTTTCATCAATAGCCCGGCGTCGGTGGTCTAAACGCCGCGGATTACCACGGAGAAGGAAGGAACCGGGTACCTTATCCTTGTAGGAGCAGAGAACCGTGAGCGCGGACGAGCCCGGGAAGAAGGAATTAGGCGAAGCTCCGCTTAAAGATTATCGGGATAGCAATTGGATCGGAAATGTGTTCCTCGCTCGATATATTGGGTCTTTAAAGCAGCGTTTCTCAAAGTTCGCGGTCCGCAACGACGCTGCGCAATCTTGCAAATCAGTGTCCGCCTCAGTCACTAATTACCGTGATTAAGATTTCCTGCGACGCGATAATCCGGAGGGAGTCTACCTATCGACGGATACGGATGACGGAGTGTTTTTGCCGTGAAGATTGAAAAGGCAGGCGAGTTTACGAAGGAAATTCGCGTGACAATGCTGATCGGCGCAATGTGATAGTGTTTTACAATGTATTAAATTATTTACAATTACATTGTTCGTTACCGCGTTGGTTCATGTTATGCCACGTACATTCTCAGACAGTGTTGCATTGCTTCTTGCATCCAAAGTATCCGTTACCCGAACTTCGAAGACTGATAGCCGGGCAACTTACCCTTAACGGACCGTGAAGTAGTCGTCTTGCAACAGAATCTCGAACATCCGATACCCATCATTATAGCCGCCATATATTTATCATTTAATCCACCCTTGCCGATTTGGGCTCAGAAATCCTGTTAAACCAAGTTCGCCCGCCACGGCGTCCGACAATTACATCAAAACGTGCCTGTCGCTTCTACCATCTGCCGCCCATCGCAGCACATCCACCATTTCGTCATTTACCCCACATTCTCCCACACTCCGTCTTCTCCCTCGTCTCTTCAAGCTCCGTACCAAAAAACTTCGGTCGCCACCCCACGAATCTAACTTCCATCGCCTTCTGCTATACCGAAGCTCATTAATAGAAACCGCCCGCCATTCAACCACCGCGCATTACATTATACCGCGTTATCACCGCAACACTTATTATTTCGAACTCCACCGTGTTCGCGTATCGCATTGAAGCCACGCAAATGAACTGGCAGAGATAGTAAACAGAACTCTAACTGCGAGCGGAACGGAATGCATTAGCGTTGGGAACCCGACCCACCGTCGAGTTGCTGTTTGAGCGCGTTCGGGCCGGTTAATCGAGGGCTCCATTCTACTTTGAGAAACGCTGGTCGTACGCCAAGGGGAGCAGTGACGGGCGAATGTCGGGGGGTAAGTTGATGCACGGGAGTTCGAGGGGCGTGTTCGATGGAAAAGTCCGTCTCGCCGGGGTCCTCGAAGTTGCCTCGTTCGCGGGAGTCATCGGCCCAGATTCTCCGGATCTGGCGGCACTTGGGTTACACCCCGCCCTCAAATAACGGGGACACGTTTCGCGAACATCCTTGTCTGCCGGCGCGGCTTATGGGGACGGACGATTTCAATGCGGGATTTCGGGAGTTGCCAGAAAGGGGTTAGATGCGGTTACGTCTGGGATAATGCGTTGATCGGAGGGAATTATTTTATTAGCGGGTCGATTGGCAAGGGAGGATGGAGTTGTTGGCCCAATCGATGGGTTTTTCTTTATGGTATATATATTAAAATGATACATGCAGCAATGTAATATTTAAAATCAAATAATATAAATGCGTGATATATACAAAAATTATATACCTATACATACACTACATGTAATCCATTATTATAAGAGAGAGGTTTAATTGGTGGGTGAAGATACTGTGTGTAACGATTTGTTGAGTCCAGTCGGAACGATTGCTGCATGCATGCATATCATAACGTTTAACCCCCTTCCGGCAGCTTTTGAAATTCGTACATGTGTGTACATAAATAAGAATCGGTGCAAGATGTCAAAAAATTGTGAAAACGAACGCAAAATTCTTAGTGACCACTACGGAACGACTGCAGTTCGGAATTTCGGAGTTTGCTGGAGAACACTTTAAAACCGATAAAGCAATATGAACTATGACTGTTTGCCGGTGAAGTATGAAAATTAAAGCAAAATTAGATAAGACTATAAAAGCTGTTTTAATAGATACAATATGATACGTGGAATATAGCCAAATCATAATCTGGAATAAAATTGTCTTTATGAACATGTCATAGACAAATCAAATGCATTTTGAAAATTAACTGAAATTAATGTTCTGCAAGTAAATAAGCTCACGGGCACCGAAACATATTTTCGTGTACAGTTGGGCGTACCGGGGATTCGAATAAATAAATTACTATCGAACACACCGAATGCAAGGCATTCGCTCCGATGCACGTTCGGCAAGTATATTTCCCGTTGCAAAAATATGTCGTCCCAATGTCGACGACTACGACTACGATCGAGAATTCCATATCGGGAACGGCGGGGAACCGGGAATTTTCAAGAGCTAGAAACCTTTCTCGCCTTACACTCTTACACTCGAAAGTGCAACAAACCGTTGAGATGCCTCAAGACGAGGACATGCTCGACATGTTGTTGTTATATGAAAAATTGCGGTATTCGAAAGTAAAAGTAGTTGCTTCTTAACGAATAGAAGCAATGTAATAAGTATTACGATATTTCTAAATCTGTTCGGTAGGCCATGGATAACTTATTGTTACGATAATTTGAAGACTCATACTTTAAAAACGTCACACGCGGATCTTAATAGTATATATTGTGTACGAACTTTCTCATTATCTTAACACAACAAACATGTCCTGTCTTGCAATTGTGTCAACGGAGATTTTGCGATACGTTGGCCAAAGCTGTGTCTAATCTAACGAACCACCGGAATTCCAATCAGCGACAAAGTTTGTTAACCCATTGCACGTCGTTCCATTTCCTATATATACGGCGCTTTTTTAATTATCGCGAACGTTCTTTCGGGCTACAAAGATTTTCGAGTTCTTATGCCGTTCCCGTTCTTCTAAATCCCACATCCAGGTCGATATCTTAAATCTCGTCTGTCTTTCTCTTCATTAACTTATCCATCTCTTTTTATTGTGGCTTTTCTTTTCGTCTGTGCAATGTTCATTCCTCGCGATTGACCGTACTCTCTCATTGCTATCGTTCGGCTGTCCTATATCTGTGAATGCACATCCTCGCTCCGCCCTCTTTCGGTTTCTAACCCCTTCTTGACCCGGTTCGCTCTTCTTTCGTCAAACAGACGAAATAAAAGGTTGAAAGCGTTCAAGCTCACCCGCCCAACAGAAATCGTTTAATTGATTTTAGTCCGTGTAAGTGATACGTTCCAGTTCGTTCTGCGTAGACGATCGGAAGTAGTTATTACAGAAATTAATTGTTGGCAAACGTAGAAAAATTGATAACTTTCTATTTGACGTCAGTAGTAGGCTGTTAGCGTCCGACGATTTAGCTCGGTCGAAAGAAAAATTTGTCAGGTTACATTTGACTGTACGATTCCGCGAATGGGTTTTTTTTTTCTAACACGAATTCTGTTATAGAGTCTGTAATAAGGCGTTGACTATGAAATGTAAATGAATTTATCCTGAAATTGGTCTCAACTTCAAATTGATGCCGTGATTCATTCCGCATTACGAATTATCATATATGTAACACGTTTGACATTACTGAAAGTCAGTTAGGCAGGCGAGTTTTATTTAAAAATTACCATCCGGCTATTTTATTGGACTGGTGTGTACGTATGAATAAAAATTTCCTAGGTCCGCGTATAAATTAAAAAGGAGTCACGCCAGCGCGTGAGCGTTCCATCTGTTTGCATACAGAACGGGTGTAAAAGTACTGTACTAAAAATTATAACGCCGGATTTGGGTTGCGTTTGACACGGAGCCAAGAATTTTATGGCAGCCTGTCTCAACGGGTATTTGTGCCAGTGGCAAACAAAAATCCGAACAACGTCGAATTTCACGGTGTCCCAAAAAAAGATCGGCACAATGCTGATCAGTAAAAATTGCCTACGATTTCAAATATCAGAATACATTACGCGTAATTTATTACACGTCCGAAACGTTGTGTCACATTACATTACTACTTCACTTTACCGTTCGTATTATGCATCATATGAAAATCTGCATAATTAAATAATTCCAAATTATACCGCGCGTATATCATCGCTGCAGAAATCCCCGGTAAAAGTTCAGTTGCGCATCGGCTATACAGCTCCAAAATAATTCACTCTCCGTCTAATGAAGCTTCTCGTTACTTCCAGCCAACGCTACTAAACTGCTACATACGTCTCGTAAGGAAACAAACGAACGCGCACTTCTGCTAATTTTCGCCGATAAACGCGCACGGCACCTTCGCCAATTCCAGCAGCTGCGCGCACGGTCGAATCGAATGACAAATTAACGGGGCTAATAAATGAGCAGTCCAGTGGGAACGCGGAATCACGAAACGGTCGTTCGGTGTTAAAGAAAGAGCGGGGGGGGAAAGTTGGGTGTGGGAGGATGGTACTGGCAGAAGGAACTTTGGGCCTGGACGGTCGCATCGGTTTCGCTGGATAAATTCACTGCTGGCGGTAAATGTAAATGTCCGACGGCCGGCAGCAAATTTACCGACCAGATAAGGATAAGGGATGCACTGCGAGGTCGCGCAATCCGCAGGACCACGTGGGGTGTGTTCCGCGCGTATGTCCTGCGGGGTTTGGCGTGGAAAGAGCGAGGAAGTGTGTGCGAATCGTCGCATGACGCAGTGTGCGTGATAAAAGGAGAGAATAGGGGAAAATAAAATTGTGAAACGTTGGAGGGATAATGAGCGGGAATGAATGGGGGAGACTGAGAATGCGAAATGAGATTGGAGAAGAGGGGAGTAGATATGTTTTGACGTCGTGATTACTGATGAAGCGCAAAATCGGTTCCAGTCGCGAACCAGCTCAGTGAGGGTCAATCATTTTTAACGAAACTCATTTTTAACGAAATGTTCCGTCACACAAGTTTGTCAACATTTTTTAATGGTGATATTATGAGTCCAAAAACCGCCGCCGTGGCTGTACGTTTTGATATTGCGAACAAATGTGTGTGTATTGGGTATAATCGGATTCCTTTTCATCCTTCGCTGCGATACATTCAGCAATTCCGTCTTGCAAGACATTCAAGACCTTAAAGCAAGGGCGGTTTTCAGAACTGTGAAAACTGTTTACATTTTTCAAGAGTCCATCTCAAAGGTCTTTCAAAACAGTTTGAGATCTTGGGTTTATGGGGGCGATTCGAAAGGTCTTGGTACCGCTTGAATGGCTTCGCTAATCGCGACGTCTGATACCACTCAAGAAGCGCGTACATGCATCAACTTACGTCAACACGCCCAACCGTCCGATAAAATATCTCCCCCGATACATGGAGCACGTTACATCGGCTAACCCGACCTGTCCCTGACTCTCTCCACCCACGTACTGTGCACATACAGTCTGCCACGGCCAGACGACGACAGATTTATAGACTCGAAATTCGAAGCCAGTGCGGCCTTGCGTCGAGCGAGAGTTGCCTTTAGCGCGAAATTTTTCCAGCGAACTAAGTGCAGTTAAAGATCATGCTGCAAAGAATAGAAGCAGCTTTTAAACTGTAGGAATAATTCTACATGCAATGGGTTTATGTATCAGAAATATAAATACATGCATAACGATTGGAATAGTTACTGATAATCGTAGCAGGTCGTTATGGTATTGCAGAATTTGGCGTAAGAGTATAGATGTAGTTTAGATATTGAAAGAACGTTGACATATTTTGATAGAAAATATTATGGTAGTATTTACAGGGTTCAAAATCAAATCAAATACAAACACAATTGTTAGTAGAATAGAAGCAGCTTTTAAACGGTAGGAATAATTGTACATGCAATGGGTTTATGTGTCGGAAATATAAATACATGCATAATGATGGGAATAGTTAATGATAGTCGTAGCAGGACATTATTGCATTGCGGAATTTGGCGTAAGAGTATAAATGTAGTTTAGATATTGAAAGAACGTTGACATATTTTGATAGAAAATTTTATGGTAGTATTTACAGGGTTCAAAATCAAATCAAATACAAACACAATTGTTAGTACTCGATTATAATTACGCGGCTGGACCCTTTAGTCGATGCCGACGCGAGGAATTTCTTTTACTCTGAATAAACTTTATCGATAGTGCAATATAATGTCACAGCAATAAAGGAGAACGGAAGTTCGTTTGAAGAATATCACGGCAAACATAAAGAATACTCAATAATTGACTATGGGGCCCGGTATCAAACTGTCCATCATCTTTACGTTCAGCCCGCCATCGTCATGGGCACTAAAGCCATGTTCACATTCGTAATTCGGCGGGCCGTCTCAATGCGAACCCAAACGTATATTTTTCCGAAATCCCCGAACCGAGGGAAATGTCCATCATCACTCGCCCTATTTGGGACACACCTTGACGCAGTTACGAACTATATTACCGGGTCGTGAATTTTCTGAAGGCCGAGGCGTAAACTACGATCCCCGGAATGGTCAGTTTACGTCGGGAATAAAGCAGCTTCTGAATCGAAACCTCTCGAGCGGAGAGGGAACGGTATTTCACGAAGCAAACGATTATAGCGGCATAGCCGACGTCGCCGGCCGTCTCTGCTGTTGTGCGTCTGTGTAGGTGTCTATGTAGGGAGAGAAGGGTGTTACTCGGAATGCCATGGCAGATGCATGGAATTGCAAGCGCAATAAAGTAAACGCCGATGGCCGAAACGCACTTGCAAACGGCGCAGTTTCTTAACCCGTTCTACAGTAACAGTCTTCAGCCGTTCTGCAGATTCTACGGGTTATGCGCAACGTTTCGCCACATCGCGGCATAGTTATTACATGTTTACGTGGATGTCACCACTTCGTTGCAATTATAGTGAGCGAATGTAAGTCTAATGTGAATCTTTTTCCGTACTCGCGCGCTTGCATCGAATAGCGAAATTTTAAAGAGTAGGAAACAGCTGAGTCTGTACACATTTTAGGCCGTAAATTTAACGCGTTCGACATTTGTTATACAACGTTCATTAATGTTCACTTTCGTGGGAGGTACGATTTGTTTATTATTTTGCAGACACGCGATGTGTTTTTGTTGATAAAATATAATGTTTGCGCCAAAATATACATATCGGCATGAACAAAGTTAATCTGAAACCAGCTTAACATCGCGAAATTTCGTTCACCAGCTTCCATCAAACGATCCGTAAACTTACAATCAGAATACTCCCCCGCAAAATCCATCAGAACATCGCAACGTCCAAATATCGCAATAATACAATTACAAGCACCTCCACCCACTTGTCCCAAGCTGCAGGTAATTCCTCGCAAATTCACCGTATCATCCCCGAAGCCACGCGTTAACGGGATTACCCTTTACAACTGGCCACGGCAGTCTCGATTGGCATAATGCAGCCATTCTTACGCGCAATAGCAAGAAGCCAGGTGTCGTCTCGAGATGAAAGGGCAGGCGTGGGTGGGAAGAGGGCCGAAGAGGGTGGCACGCAGATAGCCGTTGCTCCCCAGGCTAATCCCCTGCAATTCCGGAAGCGCCGTTAGAGTCCCGTGATATATGCACTGGCTGAGCTCCAAAGGGCACGATTCCGCGTACGTGTGCGTATACCTTTGATACGCTTACGCGACATGTGCAGTTGGACCGGCCTCCGAGCATGGCCAGCTTGTTTGCCGCGATCCTTGCTTGCTTGTTTGCCTGCGTCTCACATAAAACGACGTATACAATTTCTGGCTCGCAGTCATTGTTTACGGCCGCATAGGAGTGTAAGATCAGCGCCCAAGGCGTTCTGCGCTGGAATGCAGGGAGTGTGTCTATGGAAGTGGTCGGACAGGCGTTGCGAGGGGTCTGCTGAGGTATGACGCCGCACAGCTCTAGGTGTTGAATGTTTGTACTACTGCCGCGTCACTAAATCTAATTGTTGTATTACACGGGTGGATTAACCGTTAACGGAATATTGCGGCGAATATCTGGGCGAAGCGTTTTACGGAGATGTTTAGTGGCGTCTTGGGAAAGATATGTCGGGAGCACTGATACTTTCAAAGGGGAGTTTTGCCGAAGCATTAACGATTACCGCGCGGTAGTCGTTGCGCGAAAAGAAGCTCCTGCCTGCGCTGTAACTCTCAGTATCCGCCGTTAAAACTCGACGTTTCTCGATATAATCACTCTCGTAAATTCCCGTTCCGATCCCTTGAGCCCCCGACTACATTTAATTCCCGGCCGCAAGCACCGACTCCACAGATTAAAAGGCGCGCCGGCCATTTTATACGTTTAATAAGCACGGTTCAATCAACGCGAACGAATCTGGTCGTGGCAAGCCGTCTCTCAGCGGGGACGAAAAAAATACGAATGTGACACCGATCGACCTCTTCTCGTAATCAAGGCACGGCCCGGCGGGTGTATGTCAATTAAACCCGAAAAATAGAGAAGAGAAATATATGCAAATACCGCGGCGACGCTGTGGCGCGATTCCCCTGTCGTCGCGCACAGAAATAAAACTTTTATTCACTCGACCCCCGTAGGACGAGCGCCGTTGAAAATCCGAATCCGCCACCGAATCATGCCGGCGAAATCGACGAATCCCGGCGTCGCGACGCTTACCGAATACGGAACGCACAGAGAGCCGGATGCCTGAACGTTCTATCCAGAGATTGGGTAATTTTATCAGTTAAAATTTTCACGTGCCCCGCAAGGCAATGCGCCGACGATATATACGACGCGCACGATAATTTAACGAGCCACCCATATACCGTGCCGAGTAATATCGTGAATTTCGTATGTCGGTCGCCTTGACGATTTTCCGCGGATATTATATGGAATCTTTCATCGATCGACCTGTGCAGCGCACAAAGCCGCGGACGGAATTGATACATTTTTCCCTGAGGTAGGTAGGCGTCGGCGAAGGATGGCGCGAAATTGAATACGCTTTTGTGATGTAATTATATTTCATGCGTATCGCCGGTGTCTGACGAAACTATACGGTGAATGGCGCGGCAGAAGTTGGCACCAACATATATCTTCGGTCCTTTGATTGATGCGCGAAGTACCCCAGAATCGACAGAAATTTGATTTGGACGTGACGAAAAGTATCGCAAGTATCTATATGCGTGCCATCCGAGTATGTAAAAATCTCCTCTCATTTCGTTTAATGTGTTAAATTCGAAACAACTTTCATTCGCACACTTTTTCGTGTCATACAAACACGGAACGCACCTTCCGTGACGTTTAAAAGCGGGTTAGCTTCCATAACGACACACACGAAGAATACATCTGACAACACGTCACATGGCATAGCGGCGGTTGACAGAGATACGGGAACGCACGAAGGGGGCATTTAATTCTTAAACGACGTCAACGTGTCTCCTCTATATTATTCAATCGTCAGCGGCGTTCAATATAAATTGCATGACGCTTGCACGCGGTGCAATGTGCATATACCTAATCGCCGCGCACGAAGTACGTTCCGGTACTTCCCGCGGCCGGTTACACGATTCGCAGCGGATGCAAATTTGCGCGGATTGGCTCGGGCACTTCGCCCTCTCGAGCATCCACTCTTATAAATAGTGACGCGTAGATCCGACTGTCATGCAATTCGGAGCCGTGATCTAATTTTAGCCCGCGCGGAAGAGCGGCTGCACAAAATGTGACGCAGTGAAGCGGCGAGAAGAGTTGAAGGGAGAGGAAAAATTACGAAAAGCCGGGAGAAGGGTGAATTGACGAGTAAAGATGAGTGCGTAAAGGAGGTATTGTTGAATTGCAATTTTCCGGGGACCGATCTCTGGAATGAAGATAGTTTTTTTCGACAAATGGTGTGTTTGGGTAAGGGTCATTTATTGAAATAATTTGGGGACTTGCAAATGAATACTGCTGGATACGCAATATTGCCTACGGAATCGTGGTTGAATTCTCAGGCAGGCTCAATTCTAATCTTGATTTAATTCTCAGTTATGGACTAATTGATCCAGTATTACGCTTGGGTATATTTATAGGTATTTCAGTATTTTCCACTATTTCTCCCATGGACTAAGATATTTTCGATAAATATGGATTTCGGTTAAAATAAGTCCTGATCGATATGTGCATATTAATGTAAATTATTCGTTTCTGACAGTTTCATTTAATAACTCGACGCGATGCGCAAAAATTGGCCATGCTGACCTTGCTTGATATTTGCATTTCCGACTAATGAAACCGTATCTGCATTCGTCTGTTTTTGACGTGTTTCGAACAGATTGTTCATCCCTCCACCCCTCTCTCTCACTCTCTTTCTCCCTCCCGAGATTAATTGCGATTATAATTGCAACGAGCGAAAATGCACGTATTATCTTTTAATATGTCAACGGCGTGCTTTTTCGTTAATTTCGTTTTCGCGTTATTTTCAATATCGCAGATTAATGAATCCATTTATATTCTTAATCCTTTATTTCAATAACAGCCGGCGTCACATTATTAAACGTAGGCACATTGGCTCACACTTTAACAATACAATCCCTACTCTTCAAATAGATAAAACATTAGCGTCAGTCTCTAATATCCGGAAGGCAAAAATCGCCCGAAATTTCGTGGGTTGGTGATTAGAAATGCTCGAGTACCCGTGCCACCAGTGTCCCCATGTGCCAGTACGAAACACGACTAAACTTGTCGAAACTGATAAATTGAAAGGTGGAAACCGGGACCCAAGAGAGAGACGAAAAGGGAAGGGTGGAAAGACAGAGAGAGAGAGAGGGGGAGAGTGAAGGAATGGAAGGTTCAGTCGATCTCTTGCGATCAGCTAGAAGTTTCCCCTCGATGCCGTGAAATATGCAGCCGGAGTGCGTCTACGTGCCAAAGCTCCTTTGTTTGGCGCTAGTTAAAACTTGGTAACGGTCCAAAGATAAGAGGATAAAGAGTGAGCGCGTGTTGCAGTCTGAGGAAGGCTGCCGCGGGTGGTCGTGGATGTAAGAACAGGCATGCTAGACAAAAAGTAGACCCAAGGTATGCGGAGAAACGCGAGGAAAGCTTGCAAGGATGTAGGCTTTTGATAAAGGCAGTGACAGAAAATGAGCGCACACGAGGAAATGAGAGAAATATGAATAGACAGCGACTGTATAAAATGCATGGATATCTCCGCATTTCCATAAAACGCGCGGGCATTTATTAAAGTCAGCCCAGGATTTTAATTATAATTAATACAGAAGCAATATTAAATAAAATTGTTACCCGCCGGTTATTTATTCCACGTACAGATTATAAATGTAAAATTAAAAATTGAACATTATCCTAAACTAACTAACAGAAATTCGCCACATGCGTTTTTGCCATATCGGTTAAGTAAATTATATCTGGCATAATCATAGCACGGTTTAACAATCACTTTAAAAAGTTGACCACTGGTTGTGAACACTTTCGTTCGCATTATCTGATGCCTTCACAGTTCTGAAGTCTGTTTCCAATTCATGTGTCATCGTTACTCTAATCGTGATTAAATCTTCAACACAACACTTCCGAAGCATCTCATTAAAATCAACCGTAATCGATAGCGTCGTCGCGTACGAACTGCAGTGCTCGTTTAAAACTGGCGGAAATCAAGTGTCCCATGACTTATGGGCGGGGTACGTAACACACGGCTCGAAGTGCAAGCTCACGCAAGCGTGAAAGGGGTGGGCGCATGGAAGCAGAGAGTGACGGCGAAAGATAGAGAAACTCCGCGTAGGTTTTCGGTAGCGCGAACTGGAGGCAAAGTGCGGGAGGAAGTCCGTGTCGGGAGTATTATTTTTATCTCCCCTGGGACACCGGCCCTCTATCCAGCCCAAAAAATATCGGACTTCTCGACTGACGTCAAGCTAAGTGCACCCGCGCATTTGTATCCCCTGGGCAAATCGATACCACTCCTCGATCCCTCTCGAAATATAGGGACGTTCATTCAAATCTGAAAATACGACATCCACGGCTCAAAGCGTCCAGTCTCACGTAATGAGCTTTACGTCGACAAAAGCTACAACGGACTGCGACGCAACAGGGGACGCGCCACTTTTTTTGCACGATGATCCGTCTTTCCGCTCGAAGGTTTAGGCGGGGGTGCGTTTTGTTTAATGAATCTCTCGCGTACGGTTTAATGGGCCTTTTCGGAAGAAAATTGCGACCGGGAACGTTGCGTTTCGAGGGCCGCGCGTTAGTCACACGTTACCTCAACCCCTTCGTTCATTACATTTTCGCTCGTCTGTGCCGTTTTTTGTTTCGCGTATTCATGGTCTCATCGGATTGGCGCGTAACTTGCTCCGCACTTGTTTCGCACGCATTTTGTTCCTCCGATTATATTCGCGCTCATTTTCGTGTTACGCGTTTCTCATTGAATTTTGGCAAGTATTTTGTGGCTTTTTCAAATTTCTCATGGGAATAGCACGGCTCGAATTCGACATACCGTTTGAAAACTTATAGACACACGATGTAACCTCGTCGTCAACAGCAATTGCACGCTACGAAGTCGCCCTTGAAAATCTGTAATGCCTGTTCTGAACGCTATGCTGACAAAATCATTCGTTGTCGATCGCATTGCGTCGCGCGTGAATTTCTCGACATTCGACAAATTACGAAAGCGAGCCCGCTATCCCGTATCTCGATAGCACTCGATCGAGAAATTTCGCAACACTGCAGGCAGCTGCAAGAACTTCCACCCGACTCAATAACCCACCCCCTGGAGAGGATTTGTCTTCCTGCAGCCGATTTCCCAACGCCATCCTTCACTTCGTTTCTGAGGCGATCAGGCGTGAACCCTGCATTATGCCGTCGATTTCCATGCTGTAATGTCTCTTACAGGAATCCCTACAATCTTCCGGAAGAGCGGCGCCGCCTTTCAATTTTTCACGCCTGCCTCATATTTCCCGCCCGCGCTTTCGTCGTATCGACGAATTTCGAGGAAGTGCCGGAGAAAGTCAGTGTCTCTCAAAATTAGTGTCATTCCTAATATATTTCGTAGACTCCAGTTTGTCACGCAAAAGCATTATGTTCTCGGATGCATTATATAGAATGCAGTGCGCCTGGCAAAACTGAAATACTTTATCAGCGATTTTATACAACGTAGCACGTCTACTGTACACAGTATGTCGTTGAAGTAATACTAGAATTGAAGAAAATTTGAGTCATTGAGAGGAAATATTATTATCCAAACAGTTTCAAAAAAGAGCAGTTAAAAGTTAGATTTGTTATACTGCCTAAAATATTTTATATGTAAAAGTATAGGCAGTAATTTAATTCATACCGCGCGACTCTGCAATCACTTCTTTCCCAGTGCCATAAATCGAAGAAAACTCTGTTCAGTGTTCATTGCACTGCATGTAATGCAAACTATAGTATCACCATTGCATATATTACCTCCATAAATGTTATCATGCGTAGTCTGTGCAAGAAACGAAGAGCACCAATTTCGCATAAAGCGCGTTGCCGCGCCATTTAAAGTTATTTGAACTACACGATAAAACGTCGAGATACTAAAGTTGAAAATGTGCTTACGATCGGACACCCATAGAATTTTCGGTTCGTAATTCCCGGAAGATGTTTTAATGGGAACATTGAGGAATGTCTCGGGAATCCCTCCGGCCCAGTTGAATTTAAGCGAGCGAACGCGGGCAATTAATGTCCGCAGTGGTGTAACAGAGCGACGATAAATACCTGAAACGCCGGTCGACACGGTTGGGATCTTGAGCGAAAGGACGAGCAGCGAGTGAAGGATTTCGCCGTCATAATTAGTTGTTCGTGGCCCGTCCTTTACCACTGCCGAGGACAAAGAGGCGGTACTTTTTTCACTCGCACGGTCGTCAACGCAAATACTATAGTTTTCTCCCCTTTCGCTGGCGGAAAATTGAACTTTGCGGAGCGCAAAGTCGGAAAGCGATTCAGTTATTTCATCAAAACGCTATTTCTTTTGCAGAATGAAGAAATAGATTCTTCGCCGGGAACTGCCGTGCATTACGATGAATGAGGTTGTAAAGGATTTGGTAATATCGTCGCTGATATTAATTTTATAAAATTAAAATGCTTGATTTTACAAAACGAATGATACATATAATAATGACTTGAAAGCATTTGCAATTGCCAGCGAACTTTACAAAGTGTATTGAAGTAATATGCATACTTGTTTATTTGTCGGTATCAAGCTTTCTAATTTGCCCGAATTAATACTAGCAACGACATTACAAAATACTTTACAACTTTCCACTCGTCTATAATCGTTACTCTTCCCCGTTCCTTTTGTCACGTCTTCGTACACGGCTTTTTTTAATTTTCGCCCAAATATTCATAAACCTCTTTCACAAGGACCGTATTTCTCGTTTATTGCTTATGCGCCAATTGCGTTTCTGTCCTCTCGGAAAGACGATTGCCGAAGTAATTCGGTCGCCAGGACCACCGGCTTGTTCCTCTGTCGGGCAGGTTCAACTATGAACTAAAATGAACGAAAATGGAGAGGCATTCAACGTTCAGACTACGGGACTCCTTTGTTTGAGACGACCGATGAAAGGATCCGGAAGAGAAAACTGCCCTACCCTCTTTTTGCTCGTCTACGGGACGATATCGTGTACTGTATGCAGACTGGCCTTAAAGGAACCTCTGCAGTTTTGAACGCCGCGACGGCGAGCTGAAAGATGATACGCGCTAATGGCGCTATGGATTAACGAGGCCCGTGCCTGGCATTAGCATTATAACGTGAAACGGTAGTTTGCTACTTTCGTTCGCTGTTGATTAATAACGATAGGGAAGAGTTCGTTCGTAGTACTGTTACATCTAAAGACCGGAATACTTTCATTACGTCGACTGGGGGTATTGTGATTACACTGCTGCTGATAACTGTGCAGATATTTGGTGGTTTTAATGAAAGTAAAGAAACTAGACTGCGAGACGATGAGTATAGTAATGTTACGTTACGTTCTGAGCGGGAAATTAATAGCGTAATCAAGTAGTCATTACTGATATGCGAGTACGGTCTGTTCATTCGTTTATGGTAGAGTAATCTAGCAAATGCTGTTATCCGGATAATTATGAGTAATATATATTAGCCATTGTCTACATTATCTCATGTTTGATATCAGTGTAATTTCAAACAAACGTGATACTGCAATTACTGTTCTGGGTTCAATTATTATAATACTAACAGCGCGCAAAAATTCTCATCTTCCTTTAAAGGATACAGACGATTTTAATTTGTGTATAAATATTCATATGCTTTGGCGCAACATTATAAACGAACCGATCATTCAACGTTCCAAATACCTTTTGCATAATAACCACCGCACCTAACACATGCATTTATGCATACACATTTTATTCCCCATGCTTCACATCACCAATGCTCTTTATCCCAGAACTATCGCAGCAACATACCCGTACCATGAGCACTCGATCACATGAACTTAGCGTCAAATAACAATTTGTAACAGTTTTCGTTATTGCCGCGCGTCTTTTTTTTACAGTCGTTCCTGCCGAGAAACTTTCAATCGAACGAAGCTTCAGTTTCCGCCAGGCGATAACGAGAATCGTCGGTCCGTCGCTTGTACGTTCGCGTCACGCGTCGCTTGTCGTGAAATCAATGGCGTAACGATGTTGTAGGAATAACTTGTGACATGACAATCGCTCGTTGAACGAACTAATGGCGCTTGAGCCCGGAAAGCTCAGAAATTCCACGCATCCTGATTATGGTTTATGGCCTATGTAAGAATCCGCATTTCTGTGCATAGTATTTTCACCGATTCTATTCAAAACGCGTTTCCCTACGTAGGTACATGTATTTCCGTGCACTTCGATGAAACATTTTGGAGGTTCATTCAAATCGAAGCGATGAAAGGATGTTTGCTCGGTACGTTAAAGATCACTTGCAACATTCACTTGAGAACGTAAGGATATCTGTGTCGACGGTGAGATTTTAATAAATACTCCCATCGTTCGTATGAGATCAACGCTATTTACGTACACAATTTATTATGAACAATACTTCCAGTATCGCATATGGAAAACTAATACATTTTCTTAAATCAACTAATAGAACGATAAAAAATTACTGATCGGTGCTGCAATTATACACAACGAAAAGCAAGTGTATTTACTTTAGATTCTTGGGTTGTGATGCTTTAGTCTCACTATTATCTACGGTACACCAAAAACCAATTCCGATTATAACGATGATCGTCTGCGCCTTAACTTTTTTTACTGCCAAGCACAATTTCAAATAATTTGAATTTCTTCCGTCGTTTCCAATCTATCGTCGTTGCGCAATCGCGAGAAGTAGAGTTCGCCTCGAGGCACCGAAGTCCTTTCTGTCCACGCCCGAAAGCAATACGCGAATAAAACAGCGAGCACCCTTTTAGTCCCGATACCGGGAGTACAAATATCTTTGATTCCACGAGATGCTCGCAACGACAGTCGAAAACGGAAGGGTGGAAAAGTGTGCTTTGACGTCGGAGTGGTGGGCGTCTGAAGAGAAACCGGCGTGGGTGGGTAAGGGGGGGTCACCGTAACGGATCTGATAGGCGCACAGTCGCACTCTCAACGGCAGAAGAGATCCTCGACGCCAGGTGTACTCGAATGCCATACAAGTAAATACCTGCATTACGCTCGGCGAGACCAGCTTGCGGCGGCAACGAGACGTGCTCCGAACTGTTCGTGCGCGGAGTGAACGCCGGAAAACGTGAATTCGGGAAAACCGACACCTGCCGCTACCGAGACGATGCTGTTTCCGAAGAAAAGGGAACGAAAGGAAATAAACTTGGCGATTCGTGTAAAATCGCCGGATGCGATCTTATGATTTTATGTGCCACGACGCTGGGGTCCTGAGGAGCTTCGAATAAACTACGGTCGTAGGTGTGTTCAGTTATTTTGTTTTAAATTGTATTTTTGATGTATTTATAATAAGATATCTACAGTTCGATAGGACACCTGCCGCTACCAACGACGCTGTTTTTGAAGAAAAAGGAAGGAGGGGAAATAAACTTGACAATTCGTGTAAAATTGCTAGATGCGATCTTATGATTTTGTGCGCCGCGACGCTGGGAAATTTCGAATAAATTCCGGCCGTTCGTGTAACCGGTTATTTTATTTCAAATTGTATTCTTGATATACTTATAATGATACGTACGCGATTCAACTTTGAAATATGAATGAATAGTTCAGGCGGATCTTTTCGCCTTTTAGAATTTGTCGGATTTCTAGTTGGAAATGTGAAAACCGAAACAAAAGTGTGGTCCCACCTGCCAAGTTCTCAGACATTGGTCGTAAACCTGGATAGAATAGAATTTCAGAAATGGAGTTTTTTCGGCGTGCCTCGCCAGTTTTCCTTCTTTTGCACATTTTGACCGAACAGATTTCCCCGCAGGAAGGCGGGGCAGTAATCTCGTCAATACTCAATGGGTATCGTTCTTTTGCCGCTCGTTTCGCATTTCGAATGTTCGCCGCTTTGGCGAAACGCGACCACCGAGAATGAGACTTTCCGCCCCTCGTCAAAGAAAACCTCCTATCGACCCTGTTTCGAAGCTACGCGTTATATACGTTATATGCGTATCTGTATATTGAATGAATTATGCCCTGCTAGTGAAAAGGTAGTATTAGACAAAAGCATATTTTAATAATCAAAGCTGTGTGCTGTTAAATTCGTTGAATTCTTGCAAATTCGAATTTAATTCAATAAATGTTACAATTCCATTTACACAACATCAGTTTTAATAAGAAAATTGTATGTTATGTAGATAATGCAGGTATTGTCAATTTCTATTAGAGTGCATATACTGATGTGTAGTTAACGTCCGTGAGATTGGAAATTTCGGACGTTGCAGATAGTGGCATAAGTATTTTTGCAGTGTTGTGCACCAATGCGTTTTAAGTTCTGTACTTTAATTCCGTTAGTCTTTTCTTCAGTCTCATGCATTATCTCAATTTTTCACTGATCACACTTGTTTTGTTTATCGTGTCCCTTATTTTTCCGTGTATTTCTTACCAGTCATTCGAAAGTTCGTATCTGAACGATCAAGTTAAATATGTATACTATCAAGAAGAAAATTATTTTACACTCTCCAACGCACTTATGCGTTCCATTTCTGGTAGGTCGCGCTACATATATTAAATATACGCTTTCAAAGACACGCACTGCAAACTACCAAACACAGTTATCTACATTGCACTTCTATGCGGTTATTTTATTGACAATATAAATACGTATAAATGGTATAAATGGTTGCCTAGTAATGAAGCCTTTATTAAAGAAATTATGCGTAAAAGATTGGCATCTGCATACTAATAATGTGGCAGTATCTTCCAGTGGTTTTGGACAATGAAAATTCGTACTCTCAGTTTCGACGTTACGATCTTTATCCTTAGATTCTCTCCAGGAGACTACGTACTAAATTGGGGTAGGTTGAAAGCTACTACAATTTTCTCGGAACACGATGCTATTGATTTTCTATGATACTGTGGCTGCATTCTCGAACATAAATAATCTGGGTAAACGTGTAATTGGCATAAATGCGGAACCCTTGCGTATTTACTTCCGCCAAATAGACGTGCGAGTCGTTGCGTCTCCCTTTCAACGTTGCGGCGAGCAATCGGCGTTATTCTCTTGTCTGGCGGGAACGATCTTTCGCGTTCGCGTGCAAAACATTTATGCCGATTACGTGTGCTCGGTGGTCCAGTATTTGAGTACGAAATTTCATTGACCCGAATCCGCCAGAGAGTACTGCAGGATCGTTTTGATGAACAAAGATTACGCAGCCAAGTCATACACAATCGAACTCCAAAAGGCCGTAGGGGAAATTAGTAGTTTTGTGGGAGAAGACTACTCGCATGGCGTATCGACGAAAAATGGTTGCTCCAGGGTCTATACACGCGAAAGTTATCTACACAGTCAGACATTCCAGGCCAACATGCTATCGGCGGTGCGCCGCGGTAAATTTGTTTCGACAACAGTCGACGACGCACGTTCCAGGGAACGTTCCCCATCGCTCTTCGTTGTCTTTGAGTTTATCGCGAGACAAGAGAGTCGGAGCGCTGGGTCGGATTAATTCGATCGTGAACACGGTGGGGAGTAATGATTCGAGAAATCGCTTCGGCGAGATGCTGTCGAGCAGTGTTGTCGGTAATTGATTAACAATGTAATTATGGGGGTAGTGAACTTTCGGCATTGCGGCATCGCTAGAGACTTTATTGACATTGCGCCAGTGGATTAATGCAAATCGTTTAATTGATTCGCACGGGAAAATGTTATTAAATGTGTAGCACTTTGTAATGTTCGAGTAATTTATCGAAATGGTCGGTAATTTGTGATTTTTGATTGATAATTCGCGGATGATTCCCGGCACTTGTTTCTTAAAAATACTTTTGATAATAATACTATAATAATATATAATATATAAAACTATAATAATTACATAAATATAACAAATAATGTAGGATTTAGATTGGAATGATTTTAATAACGCGCTCAACACTTTTATACTGTTTGGTTTCCATGATAGTAAATTCTTTCGAGAACATTCCTAGTAACAAATGTAGACACATGCATTCTTTCTCACTCTCTCACTCTCGCTTTCTCTCTCTCATACGCACACTTTCTCATTGCTCTTTCATACAAAATCACACATCCTACAATAATAATACTTTTAATAAGAAAAAAGAATGAATTTTCACGAAACTTTTTACTGAAAAGTACTGATCAACTTCAAACTGTCAAGCAGAAAAGTATAATTACACACAAAGAACAAATGTTACTTTAGTCATTTCGCCGAAGGAGAGTCCCCTATTCCTCGCGCAGCTACGACTAATTTCGTTCGGTAAACGCGCGCCCACGAAAAACTTAGCATGCCAATAAGAAGCGCGGCTAAGGAAAATACGGATTTAATTTAAAGTACCCCGCGCACTACCGCGGGCACAATTGACGGAACTCGTTGGCGTAGAAAAAACGCGTAACGCGAAAAAATATAAAGTGTCCTCAAGAGTCGTCGGCAAGAAAGGCCGCATTAATTCACTAAGAGCCGTCCTTACGGAGAAATGTGGTATTTTCAGCACTGTCTCGCGCGTGTCAGTACAAAGGACGAATTTGTTTCGTTTTCAGGCTTTCGGCCGCACCAGAAATAACAACTTGCTACCCTTTTGTGACAAGGTATTGTTAAAACTTTACAAGAGCCCCCGATGCTGTAAGAGCGAAAAGTTCTCTTTGAGCGGCTTGACAATGGGAAGTGGAAAATATTTTACGCCGTGCATGGTATAGCGTTAACGATGATGTACATGAACAATGACGTTTTTCTTATTCTAGTAGTCCCGGCAAAATGTTTCGACCTTCCTTCGCGTATTTTTCTTCGTTTCGCTAAAACTATTGTGAACTTCCCGAACGTAGTTCCGATTTTTCTGCAGCGTTATGTATCCCCTATAATTCCCAGGAACGGTAAGTCGACTGGAAGACTTCTCTTCATTCCAACTTTAGTTTTATTGTTCACAGTTTTTGACTTATTGTTCGGCATATTTCCTAAATTATTGTGGCTTTTGCTCTTTGAACTGTAGTGGGGTTGTCTTGGGATTATTTCGATTGTTCTTTGTACATTAAGAAACAAATCAGCGAACCTTACTTTTTTTCAAGAAAAACGTCCAGAAATTTGGTTGTTATATTGACCAAGTTTTGGGAGATTTACAAAATAAACTCCCTTCTAATCATAAATATGCATAAAAATAACAATGATCAAACATTAAACCGTGTACATTGTAAGTAATTAAATGTATAGAATGTGTTGATCATACGCATTATTATAATATATGCGTACACGAGCCTATGTATAGAATAGCAATTTTGAGGTAACTGTGATAGAAAGGTAGTAAAATGTAATCAAACAGATCGATTGAACTTCCCGCAGAAGTTGCCACCACGTAATTGGACCCGGTAATCTTACTCCTGAACTTTACAGAGCAGGGTTCGCAGAAAAGCAAGATGGAAGGGCCGCGAGAGGGAAGGAGGAAAAAGGTGGAACGCGGCAAAACCACGAAGAGAGAGAGAGAGAAACTCTGTAACAAACTAATCTTCGTGAATATTAAACCCTCCCTTTTTATTCTGAAGCGGCGAACTCGAAATCGAATCGCATACATGAATTTCAACGTAGCATGGGGGCGAGTTTTGGCCTTCTGTTTTTGCCGTCGCTTTGATCTTCGAAGGGGTCGAATAGGAAAGATTTTCGCAGGAAATTCGTCTGACATTATCGGTCGTGTGTAAATATGTCACGCGTATTCAACATCGTTCAAATAATAAGACAAAATGGGAAAATCTTTCCTATTTTCAACGCATCAATTTTGATTCATCAGTTCATGAAAAAAGAAATCGTTAGAGCTTTATACGAATGCCCGTTCGAAAACTGCGTCCACCTGTTTTGCATGTAATTGATGAAATAATCCGGATATGGGATAATCACTGCTGAATATGTTATTTTTGTCTCGTTTGATGCGAAAATCGTTTGTGTTTGACTTGCAGCTGAATGTAATGTTTTAATGCTCATCTCCCCTCACGGTTTGCATCACCGTTAATTTCATTTGCGTCCATGGGTAGGAGGGTATGATTTAAACGATCCGGCAAATAAATTTTTGTTTGGCACAGGGGAAATATCTGATTAATGCGAAACTTTTTCGTATGCGTTTGTTTGATCGCCAACGCTGGCTCAGCGAGAATGGTACCGGACATCGTAATGTTCTCTTTACGCGGATAAATGAATCAGAGAGCATTTGGAACGTTATCTTCTATCGGTGCATGATGTATTTTCATTCCGTATTACAACAACGGAGGATTCGGATAAGTAACGGTTTACATTGCAAATTTTCTATATCGAACGTTCAACAGTATTTTTAATATTGCTTGATGGCGTTAGTAAAGAAACACATTAATACAGCTTGTAGTAAATCAAAACAAGTGAACAGGACAACAGTATGATGCGCTTTGCCGGTAAAACGCATGAGCCATATTTAGTTACTGATTTTTTTTTTAAATTTAGTATTGCACTCATTTGACTAAAAAGTCTCAATGTAAGCGCTGTAAAAAATGTAGGGTGTTTTAAAAATGTTCACAGTTGTTGCATCTGTCCGTTTAATTATTCTGCTTCGTCCGAAAGTATTACTTAACCAATTCCACCAAATTACTAAAAATATATTCGAAATATTTTTCCTACCGATATTACGAAACGCATTTCAACAGATTCGAGATGTAGCTTTCACAAAAGTAGGTTAACAGAAAGGAATTTTCCTGTGGTCTTAACTCCCTCTTTCGGTTCACCAAAGTGATCTTTCAACAGTAGGTTTTCAATGATTCAAAACACTATAATGTCTTTAGTACCGGTAACGTGACCATCCCCTTCGGTTGCAGAAAATGCAATTTTCCACAGTGAGCTTTGATGATAAAAAAAGGCAATGTTATTAATCTAAAAACACCTCTACCACCGGTAATGCGAATCACACTCGAAGCGTCTCCTCGACGTGCAGCTTCCACGAGAGTCGGTTAGCAGAAAGAAATTTCTCCGAAGCGTCGACCGTCCCCTTCGGTTAAGCAAAGCGAAGTGCTTTCAACGGTGGGCGTTTCCGGCGACACGCTCATCACTCAGCCGCTCATCAAGTCCTTTACCCAGGCTCGATCCCCTTAAACGGACACTTTGACACGCGCCAGAGGCCAGTAAACGTCCGCTCGACCAGTTAAGGGCAACTTCGGCAAACGGGCCCGGATATCGGGTCGCATCGCGGCCATTTCCGGTTTCGATCTGCCGCCAGTAACGAAGCGTTCAGCTCGTTCTCGGATTATGCTGGCGAAGGACGAAAAGCAGGACGAAAGGCAGGACGAGAGTGGGACGCGAACAGGAGCAGACAGAGGCTGCACGTCAAGGCAATCCTCCGAGGAAAAGGATCCTGGGAGGGTATTTGTCTACCTGCGCCTGACACCGAGGCAAATTGAGATATCGATTTGCAATTTGGCACGTGGTACCCGATCGCATGGGACTACCGTCGTCGTCTACATCCTCATCCTCCGACTCCGCGCGCCGTCCTTTCTATGTATAGCCAATCGGAACTTCCTGATCTCTCGATATGCGGATGTATAAAACAGCGATTCCCCGGGAACCAACCCTCCAGTCGATCGTTCAAGCCTTTCGGCGATCGCACGTTCGCTCCGACGAACCTTTGTTTCCCGCTTGACTAGATTCTTGTGGCTTCAAACAGATGGAAGACGTAGACGCTCGACCGACGGTCATGGGACGCGCGCTAACTACGCCCGAAGCTTTAGATTGAGCGAAACAGACGTACGTCAGGGGCAGATTGAAATTTACGCAATTTCCGCCCGTCCCTGGTGCGGTTAAACTGATTTTGGATCGCGGCAAACGTATTACCGGAAGATTTGCGGTGCGATTTGTATTTACCGTCGTTGCACGTGTGCCGACGAACGATGTTTGAAGTTGAACGTTTTCGGAATACTGTCAAATGCCCTTAAACGCCGCGTAACGCCGTTAAACGAGAGCCTGCAATTATTTTACAGCTGACATAACTCGCGTTGCGCGCTCTCACGTTTCTGCCCTTTTCATCGTTTCACGACGAGATTCGCGGCGGCACTTCGTCATTTAACCGCTACGTCCACTCGCTGCTTCGTGGCTCTCGCTGATAATGATAATGACCACAACTGTGTCCACGACGCAAGGTGCGCGCCCGTCTCTCCTGAGTCAAGATGATGAGTCGAATTTCGCTTTGTCCCGGTCGTCGAGACTGATGGCAATCTAGTAATGGCCTCTGGCGGAATCAAGGAACCGCTTGCGAGCCATTTACGTCGTCCGAACTTCGATGTAGTCGTTCGAATGAAAAGCGGGCAACTTCTATATCCGGGTAATGGAGCGAGCAATCCGGTAGAATACGTTGTACAGAGGGACAGGTGTAGGCGGACGTCGACTTTTTCGCGGTATCCGTTCCTTTTCTACACTCGACTAAGCCCCGACGAGTGCTTCGCCGTCTTAAGTGTCGTCTTACGGCGGTATTGTCCATTTCGAGGTAAGCGGACAGTGCGCTCAGGAGGATCTCACCGTTCCTGCGCGACAATACGTCCTGCGGGTCAATAAAGTGGAATTCTTACGGATCACTTTATGGGTCAGAATGTACTCGGCTCTTTTGGCTTATGAACACCGGTGAGTGGATTAGTTCAAGCTAGTTTCTGGAGAGTGTGCTGGGCGAGTAGGCAAATTATTGACGGATAGAGGTAGGTTGCGACATAGTAGCGTTAAGTGACTTTTGCAGAAGATAATGGAAGTTAATAGTTCACTGTTGGGCGACGGTACAGAAACATGTCGCATGGATAACATTTGATGAGACGTGGACTAGGGCACTGCCGAGGACTCTTTGAATGTTCGTCAGTAACTCGACAACACTGCCACAGATCGCATCTAAAAGGTCGATTAAAGAAAATTAATTTCTTCATTCTATATCGGAGGTAATTTTTCACCTTTTTTCGCCTATTTTTGGCTGTATCTCTGAAACTAATTTGAATTTCTGAGCGCGGTGTGTATCGAATGGTATTTTGAAACAAAAAAATTTTGACATTTTTCACCTATTTTCCGTATTTTCGTATCTTTCTATACCCTTTTCATTTGATACAATGAAAAGTCGATCGATCGAGTTTTGTTTGCGTTATATACATGTTGCAGTTATTTATTATTTTGCTTCTGCCAATCGCTTTCGCCTATATTCCTCATACATGTATTACTCTGTTGGTTAAGCTGATGGATCTCACAAGGCGTATATATGCGGCAATCCTCCGCAAAGGGTTAAGACTCGTCCAATTAACTCCCACTAAAAACTCTAAGCGTGAAACGCAATTTCGTCTACACTCGCGAGCACACATTATTTACTAACGCGAAGATATCGTCTCCAGTACGCTGGTAAGGACAGCAACAACGAACGATAAAACACATACGATTTTCCAGCGATAAAATTCGCCCGTCTCCTCGTCCAAGTTTTTTTTCCTTTCTGTTTTCCACGTTCACGGTCCGCCGGGTTTTTCTTTGGCGCAGCCGCGCACTTAAAATTGACGCGCGCGGAGCAATTTATTGCCGTCTGGGAGGCGTTAATGTGATAAAACGCATTGGCGCGTGAGAGGATGGCTGGCGTATAAAATGTGCATGTATAAATACACTTGACAAACCTCGCAGAAGCGCTTTCCTTTCGGGTCGCTGGATGCAGGCGCATAGTGCGCTGCCACTTTACGAGTTCTGCACGGTACACAGTCGTAAATAGCGCGTATTCATACGCATAGATTGACACCGGTTCGTCGCTCCTTTCCTGACGTTTACGTTCCTCGAGCGCCTGGATATCGATACGACCGGCAACCAAGCTCGGTTTCCTTGAAAATTGCAATTGCAGCCAGACGCCGGGAGCGTACGTGCCGACGTGCATTTTTCATTCTTGCGATGTCCCATCCTTTACGTGGGCGACGTTAATACGTGCCGGGTAATAACGTGGGTACGTTATGTACGCGACACAAAAATATTGCCGATTTTTTTTTCTTCATTACGTGCCGACGTTCGCGTTTCCTCGAGTCATTCGTTTTTTTTTAATGTCGTTCCGCGAAATGATAATATAAATTGGATGTTGCATCGTCAGCGATCGAACATACGGATATTCGGTTGCTCACGTGTCGCAGACATTTATTGACACGTTTACTCGGCAGTCCTTTGAGGAGGGTTGCGGCAGGGAAGACGAAAAAAAGTAATTTCATCTCCAATATATTGAATGACCAGCGCTCGGGCTCTTTGAATTTCTTCGACTCCCGGTCGGATCGTCTACGTCACCGGGAACGTTTTCATTGATTTCTCCTGGCGCAACGCGACATCATCGGTTATCAATCATTACCGCTTGAAGCCAATCCCCTGAGGGATACTCGGTGCGTCCCTTTAACCGGAAGTTACACACCGGTTTGTTTGATCCGAACGGCGCGACACGATTTTGTCAGCCTTTTAATTGCACGAATTAATTGAACGTCGAGCGCAAACTTATATTTTTTTTCAACTAATAAATTATTCTACGCCGCGACGCACATTATTAATACCAGTTATTATTCATTACCGTAATTAACAGACGATCGACTGTCTTGATTTTTCGTAAAATGATTTTGCCCAGAAATTAATAATCGACGGACATTTATCTGAGAGCTTCCCCTTGCAAACCGATGCCCGCAGTCTAGAATTTTCATTCGCATTTTACCCATTTCTAATTATGTCTTTTCGTTTCTCTCGCAAAATTTGTCGTTAACGTAAAGTTCAACGTGTAATTGCACTCGGCTTAAACGTCGCGCTACCATTTCCAATATCAATCTGCACACAAATTGTCGCCAAATCGAAATATAACAAAACATTTTATGCTTTACCATTACGGGGGGCTTCCCGGCGTGTCAATATATGTCAAGATCCAAAGAAAATATCCGCCGCGTCTCATTGTGTCCACACGTAGCCGGCAGGCAAACACTCGTCGATATTACCGGCATTATGAAGTTCCGCGAACGGAAAAGTGTGCGAAAGAGAAACGTCGATTGCCCCGCAAGCGGCAAGCTGCGTGCGGAGAAACGCAGAAGGGGAGAGAGGCAGGCCATCCATCATTTTATTCAAGCAGATTGATAGGTCGGCGGTCCCCATACCGTGCCGTCATTGTTATTAAAAAAAGAGCATTGAGTGGTCCGATCGCGGGCAGATACGTCGCGTTATTCTGCAGTAAATCGTGAGTACCCCGGTGCGCAGTCATTAAGACGTGATTTATGTGGCTTTCGCCGAGAGAAGTATAATTAACGTACCGAACGTTGCGGGCATAATAAAACAATCGGCGGGGTTCCTCAAATTGGCCAGGCGCAACAATCGGAGCGAATGAAGAATTTTTTTGTTCAAGTGTTCTGCACATCGCGCGGATTCGGTTATCCTCTGCTTTTGAAACTAGCATTTTTTGTTGTGCGGCCTCCTACTCGGATATATCATTTCGTTTTCGAAACAAAAATTTAACATCGGCCATTATGGTTTTTCTTTATGGAAAGTTGAGTGCCGCATGTGCATCAGGGTTATTGGCAACGTGGAAGTGAAACATTAATAACATATTAATGATGCAATTGGACAGTGTCTGATTAGTTATAAATAGGTATCTAAATACTTCCGTAAGTGACTTGAGAAGTTTGTACTGCTTTTTGGTAAAATCGTTCTCCTTATAATATAGTGCTAGACGTTTTACAGTGACACGTTTAAGGCATGTGCTTTATTGACGCGATGTAATGTTTTAATAATAAATTTATGTATTATTTCTTAGCGTTCTACTAAAGTTCTACTTATGATAACTTGTTTCTTTCTATTAAAACATTTTTTCACTAGCGTTTTGTTAAGGTGGTCTCCTATGTTGCATAAATGTCAAGGTTTTTGTAATTTCACCTCTTCTTCCATTCTTTTTTCATTCTGATGGTTATGATCCGATTTAAGTCTTGAAGTGATATTTAAGACTGTTTTTTTAATTACGGCTGGGCAGAAATTCATTCCGCGAGGAACAAACGTACAGTTCGGTGGGAAGAGGCAAAGAAGAAGGATTCCTTGTTTTTCGGGATAATTGAGGAAGCACAAGAGGGGTTAAGACGATGGAATATTTTCCAATTAATTTCTTTCAGCGGGAATAGCTTTGCAAACTGGAAATAAATTCGATAACGTTTTGTGTACGTTCCGGGTGAAGAGACGTAGTCTCAGTACTCGAGCATCAGCTGGCAATGAATACTAATCGATGTAATCGATTAGCGCTACAATGAAGGGACAGATTGGAAGCATTGTTTGTGCAGCGCGATCGGAAGAGATTGAAACGAGCTGCTTTGAGGAAAATTGTGGAGCCATTTCGATTGCTTCCCCAAGAGCCTTTTAATGAAAATTGCAGTTCTTTCTTTAAAAATCTTCTGTCGCAATCGATTTCATTTATATTTAAAACCGGGAAAGCGTATTTTCGCTTATTTTGCCAAACTGTGTTCTTGATTTGGCAATTTCGTTCGGCTTATCTCTCGACGAGCAAACGGTTTGAATTTCACCGGTTAAATCTAGCAACGTTCTATTTAACAAGCAGCCGAACGTTACACCAAAATTTATTAAAGAGCATCGGCCGGGAAAAGCAGGATTTCGCGTGTTGCATGGACGATCAACAACGTTCCAGCCCCTTTAATCCGCGGTCGTAAATGAAGCTACAGTCAACTAATACGCATTCCAAAGAGGATGCCACACGCGTAGCATTTTGCATCCGAAATCTCAATAATACCTGAAAAAACAGGTGTCCCGTGTGAATCTCGCCGTACGACATAATAATCAAGTATTAATTTCGATCAATAAGGAGAGAAAACAATTAAAAAAATATGTTCGCAAAAGCAACCTGCTGGCCGTATAAATTGTGGCGTCTAGGTTATGGGACAAAAAATAAAAGTTATCTTTTCTCATCGGTTTTCCACGTTTTAAGATTGTTGTATCAAAACGAAATTTTTGTTGAGGGTACCGGCAGCAATAACGTCCACGTGGACTTGATTTACTGTGCTTACATTTTGTTTTAAAAGTCTACAACAGAAAAAATTGTGTCAGCCAACAATGTGTGTTTTTTGCCGCCGCGTCATTGATGGTGCGGGACGATAACAGGATGATCCTTACGCTCTTAGGAAAATTGACGGATAATCTTCAGAGCTCGATAAAAATATCCCCAAAGTTTCGGATCAATCTCTCATGTACGTCTCTCTTTCTAAACTCCTAAAGAAGTCCTATTATTATACTCTGTGGTTCAGCAACTTCTTACTCCTTCAGTTGTCTTATCAATTTTTTTTTCTAACAAATTCCCAAAACAAGTCCTGCTTCATTCGCCGAAAAGCAGACCCTCTTTTCAAGTCCGCCAATAAAGTATCTTCTTTTCAAATTCCCCACAAATCTCGTACACTTTTTTCATTGAAACTGAGACACCGTAACTAGATCTACCAAGTATTTTTATCTTTATCAATTCTCTCCAAACGACCTATTTTTATGCCCTGAAAAACAGCCACCCCCCTAACCCGCCAGCGGCAATTCGATAAAGGCTCTTTGCCGTGAAACGTTAAAAGCGCGAAATCCGTTTTAGATCCAAAACAGAGGGGCCGGGGAAGGGGAGGGGGATTAATGGCGGAGTATATAAACAACGGGGCGACCGGAATCGCGCACACCTCGCGCCAATTAAGCCGATGGTCACATCCGATGCCTATGGCTCCGACGGGACGAGTTATTAGTCGTGACATTAGTTTACGCCATGAATACGCGGCTTAATTAATTGGCAGCTGTTCCCTGTGCACGGGATGTAACTGCAGATTACCAATTACAGTGGCCCGGGCCCGCGAGCGGCAACTACGAATTTTAGGAGCTGATTCGCTGCTCCAGACATATTGAGCGCCGTGTTAGAAATCTGATTCAGCTAGTATGTCGAGATGGGTTCCGTTTCATGTTGTATGACGCGCATGGCTGTGGCTGTGTTTGTGTGGATACGAACTGATGTGACGACGCCGAAGTGAACTGCGCGCGTAACTAGTTGTAACCCAGATTCCGCGGAGTTTGATAATGCCGTTTTCCTTCTAATTCATTCATTGCGATGTCGAGAGTTTGGTTCTTAGGCGAGCGGTACGATTGTTGCAGGCGTTGAGAGTGATTTGAATGGTACTAGGTGGTTGCGCGAAATACCATTATTTTGTATAGTTTCGAAGTTAGGGTGATACGGAGATAAAACGGTTTCTTACAATGAAGTGTAGCGTAGTAATAATAATAGTGACCAAAATTATATGGTAAACAGTACCAAACACTGTCGGCCACGGATAAGAATTAACTTTCAGCGTAACGGTGACAAACGCTTGTATGAACATTTATGTAACGGGTCGCGTTAGGGTGAAGGGATAGCACCATGATAAAACAATTACCACAGTATTCCGCCGATTACATTTCCACGGTATATGGTTACAGTAACATAAAATACAAAATTGATGATGGTTGCGCGAAGTACCATTATTTTGTATAGTTTCGAAGTTAGGGTGATACGGAGATAAAACGGTTTCTTACAATGAAGTGTAGTAATAATAATAATAATAGTAATCAAAATTATATAGTAAACAGTACGAAACACTGTCGGTCACGGATAAGAATTAACTTTCAGCGTAACGGTGGCAAACGCTTGTATGAACATTTATGTAACGGGTCGCGTTAGGGTGAAGGGATAGCACGATGATAAAACAATTACCACAGTATTACTCTGATTACATTTCCACGGTATAGGTTACTGTAACATAAAATGCAAGATTGATGATGCATCGTTTTATTTTAGCTGTTCATTCCAATTAGCTTGTCTGGTGTTGTTTCGGTCTGTATCATCACTATCTATTGTCAGCGAACAATAAATAGTTTTGGCAACGGATTGAGCTGAGCCACAATGTCCGGCCAAACGTGCTGAGGTGATTGGCTTTGAGCGAGTTGACCTCTGACGTAACAATTGCTAAGGTGTCTGAAACGTCAGCGATGTCTGCTTGATGCACGATCCTAACCTCCACATAACCGTTTCAATTTAATCAGTCCGCAAGAGTTTCGCGTTTAACTCGCGTTCTAAAAAAATTGTAGGAAAGCGTCCATGATTTTACGGAAAATTTAAATTTGAGCACGTAACTTTGTGATAACCCCTACGGGATTTGACAATAATTTGTTACGCGCCATGATATCGGGCAGAATTAGCGGCTTTCTGCTGACTGACACTGAATCGGCCAGTCAGCGCAATGTGGAAAGACGTGAGCTGTCCGAATCGTGGACGACCATGCCGCTTGCCTGTCGGCGGTAGAGACGTTACACGTTAAACGGCATTAGAGAGGGTAAATGTAGCGCATTAAGGACAATTGAGGCCACGGCAATGTGTACGAACTAATAACGTTCGGAGATACGACTCGTTTTAAACGATCATTAAAAGTCGGAGTGTACTCGTTAACTCAGGCTGTATCCATTACAAACGAAAGCCCGCCTACTTATTACGTGTGATAATATATATTTTTCGTGATAATAAGCAAAACATTATAAGTGACGTATTTAGTGTAAATGCAACGTTTTATTGACGTTGTGGAGGATTGCAATGTAAACAAAGTAGCACCGTTTGGATATTTAAATCGCGTTAGTGTGAAAGTTATTAAATATTATCATTTTTGAAGAGCACTGCTTTATAAACGGTGTAACATTGTTCGAAAACCGAAATTGCGACAGTGTGAGAGTCATTGAAAATCAAATGGCATGTGTTCGATCAAATTGCATTTATTGTAAAAAAATCTGCCTACTTGTTACATCAGACAAGCCATACATTTCAATATAATAATAATAGGATATTATAATTAATTTGTCGTGTATAAAACGAATACTGATTCACGAAATCCTGGATTTTCTTAAATCAGTGTATTTACAAACGCCACAACCATAAGATTGTGCTAGTCCCGAACAGATAATCTGACCAGTTTCGATATCTCCCCAATGGAGGGCAGCCATCGAATACAGGGGGTGCAGTTCCACAACTGTTCATGCTGGTTGATATTATGGGCGACTGGGAGTTGTCGGAAATTTCGTCGTATTCAGACGAAGTAAACTCATTCCGCGCATGACTAAGTGCTTGCAGACGTAGCCGTGAATCCGTAAACTGTACTTCTCCGTTCCCCCATCTCTCAACCACAGTCTCAGTACCTCTTGACCTTCCCCTTTGCTTCATGCTCACCCATTTTCTGTACATAAGGAAAAATCTTATTTTCCGTACCGTTGATGGTGGTAATTTGAGATTTAAGGAGCTTGCGTAATGCAATTAGTGTTGTTTTTAAATTGCCTGCATTAATAATATGAAAAATACTATTTTTTCTTTGCCCGTACATATATGTATAAATATACAGTAAGCTCCCGTATAATATATATTCTTACAATGTCCTAAAGATGTGACGAATTCGTTCATATAACTCGATCTTCATACAACGCCCTATATAATAAAATGTAAAAATGCACCGTTTACTTTCATCGTTCACAGCATAGTTTTTGCTAATGCCATTTTTAACAATTTGCTTTGTGTTGAAAATTTTCATTTCTTGACAATAATCATTCCAAACGTATTACACGTGTGCATTTATATTATTCGTGTTAGACGGGAAAAATTCTCGTACCATGCATATTGTACGATCGTGCTGTATATGTATACACAGATTGTATACATATATTTATTGGCGTTTATTCGAAAACCCAAATGACAACCAGCAACTGACTTTTTACCTAATCCACCACCGTGGCGAACACATTCCTTCGTGCTTTCTCTGCTTCCGCCACTTACAATTTCCGTGCACTTACGCACGCATCAGGCACATACGCTCACGCATTCGACCCCACGTTCACCTCAAGTGGCAGGCCAAAGACAATTCGGCCGCTACACGTATCCCCTGAATTTTTTTATTTCCCCTTTTGGTTGCTCCCCTCGCATCGCTCCGCCGACGCACTTTCCTTCGTTCGTTCGCGCGTGTCCACTTCACGTCACGTCCACGTTCACTTGAAATCCCACTCAGCCTCCTTTACCCTCGATTTCCCCCTTTTCGCGAATTCACACGCCAGCCCAGCGTTGCGGGACTCGACTAGAAATTACCTCGTAAAGAGTGTCGATCGTTGTTTTTTAGCGACTCGATCGCGCCCGAGCGTCTTCGTGCCGTTTTATTCTTGTAGAGCTGTCGATAAGCGGGCATGAGCGTTCGCCCGGCCTTAACTATACGCCTGGAAGCAGCGAGCTTACGTCTCGGGCAAATGTTCATTGTACGGCAACGCTTCGAGATGTCATTATGCCGCCGTGAACGGAATGCCCTCGCCAGAGCATAAATGTTCGTCGTAAAATTCGCACGAAATTCGATTAAGGTTTGTCGTTCGATTGATTCACGTCGCCAGTTGACTTGATCGTTCTCACTTCGCTTATCAGCGGCCGGGCGAATAAATTGATTGGTTACGTGCGAAGCGCGTGAGTGGCGGTCGTCCGTGTAATTTAGTTGAGTCGCTAGGAGACGACGGTACGGAGAATTGTGGGTGAGTGTCAAGCTTTGTATATGAGGAAACGCCTTTTTGTGATTGGCAAAAGTTCAATTTTAGAACAACATGACTCGATGGGAGTTTATTAAACCCTTTGTTGCTGGTAAAATGGGAAACATTTATCTTGTCGACCAAAAACAGGCATTTCTTTATAAACGCGTCTACTAGATAAGATTATGGACAGATTCAAATTCAGAACGCCAAACCCATTCCTTCCTTCTCTCCAAATTTTAACTGCAACGAATCGTTTAGTAAAATCCTAACAAGGCAACTATGGAAGGCACAAAACAAGTAGTGTTGCATTGCTTTTAAATTTAATTCTTGTTAACACGTTGGCTGCCGTGGGGGTCACCGGTGACCGGCGCAAGAGATTTGACTGAAGATCGAAAATATTCGCAATGGGTGGTAATAATTATTTTATAAATGCAGTTATTGTTAGAATAGTGATGCGATTCTTTGGTCTCCAATACTTGCACATTATTTACATTTTGCATAATTCAGCCAAACGCTGTAGTATTTCAAAGCATCGCCGTTCTAATACGGCAAGATACGCACGGCAGTCAACGTGTTAACCATAAACAGGTACTTCTTTGTAAACGGTTTTATACGGGGAACTGGGCTTATGGTGTCTTTCTGGTGGTGTCTCTCTAGGGTGTTGGCGCTTTCGCGGTTCGTTTTCTCTTCGCTGCCCTTAGCGTTGGTCAGGCAGATAAATTGCCTGTGTACCGGTCATTCGCGAAATTTGTAAACGAAATCCTTATTCGTGTAACGCACCTAAGTCACTTAGAAGACAGCGGTACAGTGGGCCGAGCCTAAGTTTATTTTCTCCTCTCGTGACTCTCAGCGGCTCCATCCAATATAGGGTACTTTATTGCGGATACTTAACGGGGAAGAAAAAAATTCCCATCCTTGCGGCACAACCGTGTTGCCCTCTCACTCGCTTTCTCCATCTCACACTGCTCTCACGGACCCCCCCTAACGCGGTTGCCAAGATTTATCTCGCACTTCATCTTGCTTACGGCACTATCCTTTGTTCCTGAGAAATTAAAGGGCCAAGCTGTCCGCACGGGAGACTCAAGGTTACGATTAATTCTCTCTGTTTAATGAAATAATGGCTCTCGTTATGATCGATCGCCGTTTACGCCGAAGAGCAATTGGTTACTATGAAAGAGTCCACTGTTATATAGAGTGAGGCAGAAATAAGTAACCTAGCGGAAGAAATATAATGTTCTATGGAGGCTGAAGTAGATGATCTGTTCGGTGGTATGTCCAGCTAATTATATTAATTAAATTGGAAACTCCAAATACCTGTTAGGGGACAACTAGTTACACTTTTTTAATTTAAGAGTTAGAGGATCTTCAAATTGGGTAGGCACTTTGGCCTAACTTATAAAACGGGAGCCAGCGTAATAGGTCCTCGGCTGAACATAAGATTAGATTGAAGCAATTCGCATCCAATTCTTCTAACGCGGTTAAGAAATTGAGTTTCGAAACGATCCGGTCCACAAATTAGCTCGTAATAAAGTCGGGGTAAACGAAGAGATGAAAATGAGCGGAATTGCGTCAGGCTTGAAAAGTTGCAAGTTACGGTGGCAAAATTCTGACGTTGTTGGGCGTAAAATGAATGTGAAATTAGAAATGAATATGACCCCTGACCTCAATGGACCCTGGTAACGTGTCCGGGACTCTCAATCTTCCAAGTGAATTAACTCCGTAATAAGGCATTAAAAATTAATCGGCAGAAAGAGACTTTCTGCTCTCTGACCCCTCGCGGGTTCGCCATTTCGCTTCCTGAATTTTCGAGTCGCCGCTGGTCTCGTGTAAATTGCAAAAGTACACGCAATCCTTTCTTCGGACCTCTACGTAATATGAAATTTACAAATGCACCACTGGTTATTCGTAGAATAGCAACAGTAATGTAATGACGCAATTTATTATGTCGTCTCACTGAAAATTGCGACGTGTGCGTGCGAAACGCACAACTGATTAAGCCTTTGTTAATGGACCGGTGCGAAACTGAATGCTCTGTTGTGCCGACTTGTTCCTACGATAGTCATTTTAAATTGTCGGCAGACACGGCAAACATAAGAAAGACAGTCAGGAAAGTTGAATTTGGTGCATATTTAATGCACGTTAATTCTCTCCTTTATCCGTGTAGGAAACAATGGCATAACCATGTGAGTTTATTGCAGGATTTATGATGTGCTTATTTGCAGTGCTTTTATATGCACTTCTTGCAATTTTTCACTTCTTATAGCGTCGTTCTGAGCTATTTCTGACCCATTTCAATGTACTAAAAGGGCAATTAAATCTGAAAACTTCCATTTTTCCGTAAATGTTCTATATTCTTTGGAATAAATCTTACGTATACTATATTTAAATAAACGTCCTAATTTACTGAAATATGCTGAGTAGAATATTCTAGATTAAAATTGCTGTAATAATTGGATACAAATTCCGATACCCGGCATTCCGAAATGGTTCCAGGTTTTTGTCTGACGTCAAACATCAGACATTCCGCTACAATACAATTACGAACTTCTCCGGGCTGCTATCTCAGATGTCATCTGATTCCCCCGTAGAAGCCCGTCCGCATTAGAAAAGGACTGGGCCATCGCAAAATCAGACATTGGTCCGGTGAAACTTTTCTCGTTAAAAGATTTCCGCATTTAACGAATTTCTCGGCTAGGACCGAGGAGAGAAAGGAAGAACTATGACGAATGAGGATTGACTAACAGAAAATAGTCGAGGACAAAGAGTCCATATTGATTTTTGTTTAAAATTATATAAGCGCAATAAAAATCTTCCAATTGTTTAATTATACTCTACTTCACTCTAACGCTTGTCTCATCCACCGATTTGTCTGCCGAAGCTCTTCAGAGGCAAATTGCAGGGAAAAGCAGACAATGAGTTTAATTTCACACGAGGATTTTCAAAGTGTGTGCAGCTGATCTTTCAATCTTGCCGAGTCGGACAAAGTTTGTATATCTCGCGTTAAGACTTACTTTCGCCATAAGAGGGTCGACAGTGATGACAGAGTTCCCGAAGTCGCAGAAACAGCGCGTTATTGTATTACACCACTTGAAGCGGAAAGCCAGGTCCAGGCAAGACTTGATCGAATTAGACTGTAATCCGACCAGTGCGAAAACTTTCAACAGCCACCGAAACTCTTGCAAACCGGATGCATCTTGCTGTTACCACAGTCGCGTCTTCATCTTTGCTCATCATATTTCACGTCTTGAATGAACAAAAAATGAACAGCGCGACAAGCGAGGAACAGAGATTAGAATTATTATGAGTGGAGGTGGCAAGCGGCAAATATTTGCCCGTTAGTGGTAACAATGGGGACATTACGAATATTCTGTGATATTGATAATTAAAACCGTGGTGTACGGCAAGTTCAAATTGCAACCGTTATGTGGCTAACTGCGACCAAACTGTAACCAGACAGGAAGCGTTTACGTGTCAATGGGAATAAACAGGACGTATTTCGAGTATCCTCAGAAGTTGATGTTTCGAACTGTGGCATATGAATTATGGGCATTGAAACTACGCGTTACCCGCAAGTAGTATAATTTAATCGACGGAATCAAGCAGGGCACATTCTGAAGTTTTCAGGAATTCACATAGTGGCATTGATGGGAGTAAGCTGGACTTATTTTTAGTTTTTATAGTAGTCGATAATTTACTTTGTGGCATTGCTGACAAGTAGGACATACACTTAACTTTTTGAGAAATCTTAAATTGGCGTTGCCCATCAACAAAAACAAACAAGTACAAAACGCTTTTTGATGGTTCCGCTTTGTTCCCTTTCTTTCCCTTTCACAAAGCCTCTCCCTTGTTTCCCACAATCTGTACGGGAGGCTTACAAGCACTCTCTTCTGGCATTTTTGAAAGTGAGCCTTGGCCCTTTCATATTTCATCGGCACCGACCTAAAACTCCTCTCACTTAAAATATTCCCAACCCGGCTCTCTGGGGATGAATAAGGGACCTCGGCACATCGCGTTCTTCGAACGGTTTCAGCCTTAGTGCTCCTAGAAGGACACTACGTTTTTACAAGAATTTTTGCGTGTTTGTCGTCAATCTTGACCTCGACGAACAGTGACTTCCATATGAAACTCCTAAAGTAATGGTTCAGGAATATATATTCAATTTTTAAGAACATGTGCAGCTTCCTATACAATACAAAAGCAACGATATTAACATGCATCATTCTGTTCGGAAAAGTACTTTTTAGCGGTGACCCATATATTAATTGTTTTGTTTGTTTCTGTTTTATTCATCCTTATTCTTTTCAATTCATATGTACTAAGGGGTATTGGACTATTTTTTATGTATAGAAACACCAATAGTATATATCAAAAGTAAAGCGCTACTTCATTATTGGCGAATATGGGTTCATATGAACATATATTCAATATGGCTTTGTTTTAAAACTGTAGCCGTTCTTGTCTTGCATTAATTCGTATGCCTCCCGAGTGATTCCTTGAATTGTTTACAAGTGACACTTCTTACCTCACGCCCGGCCTTCAGGTCCGATACGTAAACAGTATTAGACACAGTTCCACGAAACAAAGATTACCTCTTCCAAATAAGCCGACAAGATCGCTTTCAAAGCGTGTAGCCTACATTTTCGCCAGTTTAATACGTACCCTCGGTGATACCAGACGCAAGGTGAATTTCTCTCTTATACTTCAGTCCGTTTAGAAGTGCGACGTTTGGAGACCTGTATTCGGACCGAGGGTGGCCACATCGAACAGTTCCTACGATACAATTATAATTCAGAAACAAGGTAATATCGAATGTATCTTCATATGAATTTCTCTCTTATATTAACCTACTGAATTCATTCTCGCCGATTTATGTCCGCATTTGTGGACACACCCCGTACAAATAAGCCGACACAGATCGCTTTCAAAGTGTGTAGCCTACATTTTCGCCAGTTTAATACGTACCCTCGGTGATAGCAGACGCAAGTAACTTCAGTCCGTTTAGAATGCGACGTTTGGAAACCTGTATTCGAACCGAGGGTGGCCACATCGAACAGTTTCTAGGATACAATTATAATTCAGAAACAAGGTAATATCGAATGTATCTTCATATGAATTTCTCTCTTATATTAACCTACTGAATTCATTCTCGCCGATTTATGTCCGCATTTGCGGACACATCCCGTACACATTGTAAACGTTCATAAAGTTTATAAAAATGCGGCCCATCCGCCGCTGACGCGGCTTCTGTGGAAAGTCATTCAACGTGTTAATAGAAACCGCGCTTCGTGCGAAATTTCACCGTGTAGAGGCTAGTACGGTCAGTGGAGAAAAGAGACCTGGGTGCCAGCAGCGTCCGGTTGGGTAAGCCGCTGGACATTAGGCAGTCGACATAGCGGACAGATGTGGAGGAAACATACGCGTGCTGGCAAAATCTGCCGTCCACCGCGGCACACACGGTGCGAGAGCACTGCTGCACATCCGCGAAACTGGCTCGCCATGCCACGCACATTAGTCCGCGAGGCATTATTCGGAGCCACAAAGCCTAAATTCGCCGTTGTTCGTGATTCCTCGGCTGGACGATTGCGCCAGGGGACGAAAACGTCACTGCGCGTGTGATGGTGATCAGCAAAAAGACATCGATTTTACGATTGTTTTGGGTGGCACTCATGACGAATTTATCATGTGCCAAGGGAAAGCGACGGAATACGGACGTCTACGTTGACCGTATTTTTGGGACATGAGTCGCATTATCTCACTAATCGCGACCACTTATGCTAGTCACTTTTATGAGATAAAATCATTGCAGTGAATACTTTTTAACCCTTTGCGGACGACGACTTTTTCGGCAACAAGCCGAGGCAATTTTCGTAGATGTTTCGATTGTCTTACAAACTACAATAAAATAATCTTATACACACAGTTTCTTACAAAAACGTTATATTTTGATAGTTTCTCTATTTTCCACCTTTCAAAAATATAACCTTGCAAAAATTACCGCCGCCCATGAATTTGGCATAATTCGTGATAGCATTGGGTTTTCTAATCACACTTTGAACACTATGCCGGAGTACTCGTTCAACACTACTCATTTCTGCATTGTAATAATTTGTTAACGGCGCGATGATCTTCTTATCTTTCCATGCCAAAATCACATTATTATTTCTATGATAGACTATCATTGATTTTCCTTTTGGAAGTCGTGATTTTTTGATTGCATCTGGCAATCCTTTTCTATTAGTTGGTATTCTCCCAGTCAGATGATATTTCAATTTATGTAATTCATTAGCTAAAAAGTAACTCGTTTAATATCGTCTTTCTATCAGTTAGAGGTAACGAAATCTAACATAAACATTGTAGCTTCTCACTCGCCATTCGTCCTGCTACGCGAAACGCCTTGGCGACCGAGAGTCGCCTCTCGTCCGCAAAGGGTTAAAACTGATTTATTTGCTGTGATGTGTACTTTGCGGTGTGATAAGTCTGAATTCTGGAAATGGAAATGGCCAGGTTTTAGCGACGACTGTTAGTGGAGAAGACAGCTCAGTTATATCGAGTGGAATGTTCCTAAAGAGCTATGTGGTGGTGTGCGGATAGGAAAAATTTAGAAGCGTAGGTGTTAGGAAAGGGACAAGTACGGTATTTTCTATTACTTGAAATATCGCACTACACGGCCATCACAGTTAGCTAACCGAATGGGGCGATACCTCCGTTTTCTTTAGCAACGCGTTACATTTTATTTCCTTTACCCTTTGTTTTGTTAGTCAGTCAGTCTTGAACTGGTGCTATTCGCAGATCATCGGATACCTTTTTGCCCCCGTAAAACATAATTTTTTAACAAATCTGTTAAATAATTTCCGATGAAAAGCGTTTAGAAATAAATTAATGGAAAAGTTAAAGCTCCCATCTGAAACTAACGTGCTTCGAACGTTGCCACACTTATTTTAAAAAGAGTAAGTTATTAATTTTTTATCTCATGTTTAAATTATGTTATTTATCTTTTATTTTAAGCTTTTAATTAATTCGTTAATATAATTTTTATACATTCGTCGTGTTTTTCAAGCAGGCAAAATTAATCTGCGGTATTTAAAAAATGTTGTTGCGTGTAATTTGCTAAGTGGTGATATGTTTAGTTACTGGATTATTGGATATATAAGTGTACATTGCACGTATCACCACATAGTTCGCAGTAAAACGAAATTACGGTGATGAGTGAAAGATTTAATCACTTTTATTGACATGCTTATATGCTCGGTTATTGACTTAATTAGTATGAGCTCTGGTACAAGTACGTGCGATTAATCTCGCCGTAGTTGCTTTGCACAACACTTTATCGACGCACCGCTTTCCTTCCGTTCACGCTCATCACGTATGCAGCAAAAAAGGAAGTCATTTCTGAATATTATCGCGTACCGTCTCTCTCATTATTACGTCACCAGAACGTTTCGCTCCGCAAGCCCTTAGATCACGTTTTCCAAGCAAAATCACACTTCCACGTTAGTCGGGGAAGTATTTACAGATTTTTCCGTGGCGCGCGAGGCAATCTTCGCTTTCCCGGAGTCCGCGTTTCCTCTCAATCTTCAGAGAGTGCGAAAAAGAGATAGAGAGCGAGTGAGAGTGAGAGAGAGAGAGAGAGAGAGAGAGAGAGAGAGAGAGAGAGCAGTCTCCGTTGGATTTGCACGGAACTTCGACTCTCGACATGTCGAATTGTTCGACAACCTCCTCGCGTTAACACTGTTTTCTCCTGGAAGGATTCCAGGTGCCGAACGACCAACTTGTCCACTCCCCGTTCGCCCTCTTGTTTTCCTTTCCATCGCCCCTAAACTGCATCAGTGTGCGGCGTGTTGTACAAGCCCGTGAAACGGGAGTTTTCACGTTTCCGTAAGAATTTTCACGAAGTCGTCCGAACGGATTTCTTTCGTTCTACGCAATTCCATAGGGTTTAATTTGCAAGCAGCTAGGCGTAATGAAATTTACTCTGCACGCCCGAGTAGTCCGCCGCGCGAAAAATTAATTAGAGAAACGTGGTCAATGAGGAAAAAAGTATATAAGCGCTCCTCGACCTTTAGTGAGGTCACGTGCAGAAGAAAATATCGAAAATCTGAAATATGTACATTTAACGTACACCCGTATACGTCTCCTTACCTCGGCCTACATTTTCATAAAATTTATCTAACACAAAGTCTATTTTATAATGAAATTTCGAATGAAGCCTATTTTATATCCATGTTAAGAGAAAGTTTGTCTTATGCTAATTCATAATACGGTTTCTGTATAATTTATATCGCCGTCTCATCAACGCGAGGAGCGAAAATCACAAGTGGGAATATAACGTTGCGACCGGGCGTAACTTGAAAAATTCTTTCCGTCCCAGCAAGTGTCGGGGTAAAAAGATTAATCGCCGGGAACTTAACGATTCCGTATTCACAGTTTAAACGCGAAATTCGATTTTGCATTAGATCGGATGAAGATTGTTTGAAAGATCGCAGCGATACCCGACCCCGATTTATCGACGTGTCAACGTCTGTCTGTCTCGGCTGACGTTTATTCCCCTCCCTCTTAAAAGAATTTCCAACTCCATCGTCGCTAAGCGCGGAGGCATCGGTGGCATCCGGCTCAGAAACGGTCGAGGCGAGTAAACCGAAACGATACCGTTCGTCTTTCATCCTCTTCTCGTTTCCTCTTCTCCCCGCGCTCGCCGAAGTTCGTCAGGCGAGGAGCTATTTCTTTCCCGACGCGATGCGTCAGCTCCTTTTCGTTCATCGATCACAGGGTCGGACGTTTTTCTTCCGCCGCCCACCGAGTTTGCCCCGTTTCGATTGTATTTTTCGTTCGGCGCGATGCAACATAGCGCGCGGATCTTTTGATTTACGTTTTCCTACGGTGTTATCCACTTCTTTATATCGCGCGCGCGCGCCGACTTTGACGGAGTGCGTTATTTTCGAGTTTTAGTCTTTCAAACGATCAGGCCGCAGGGGTTGATTGAAGTTTTCATCCAGCACGGTTTTTTCATCTAGCACGGTTTTTCGGTCGGAACGAGGTGATATGTCGAAATGAATGATAGAACAAACAATAAACGGTTTCATTGCTCTCTTTTTGGTCACATATGTTGTTATCCATTTATCTATGTTGTTCGTGTTATTTTCGTACGCAGGGGTTGATTGAAGATTTCATCGCTGTGTTTAACTGGTCGTACGCGATCGGAATCGAGCGTCGGAATCGAGGTGATATAAAAGATTTTATAAAATTTGCCAGGGAGAGGGATTGAGAAAATGAAATGAATGATAGAACAAACAATAATACGGTTTCATTGCTCTCTTTGGAGACGGGCATGGTCAGGATACGTTGTTATCCATTTATCTATGTTGAGCGCGCGCCGACTTTGACGGAGTGCGTTATTTCCGAGTTTAAGTCTTTAAAGCAGACAGACCGCAGGGGTTGATTGAAGATTTCATCCAGTACGGTTTGGATACTGTCAGAATTTTAAGCCTTGCTTTCTTGTGTGTGATCGCTGTTTGATTCTTAAAGTGCTCGTACTCAAATGATATGAAATATTTCATAAAATGTGTTGAGGAAAGAAATTGAGAAAGTGAAATAAAAAATCGTACGTTGCATTATAACCGAGTACTGTGTAAAATCTATCTGTTTTCGGAAAAACGTGCTTCTTATATATTCGACAGATGCATTAACCAATGACGGCACAGTCGTTTATCGCCCATGGGGTGATGGGGTGAGTGGGCCAACCGAGGTGGCTTGTACTTAATCATCCTTATGGTTTGTGCAACAACGATATCTATGAGATAAGTAAAAAAATAAAAACTCGTAAACAGTTTTTGATCACCTTCTTTAACCCTTTGCACTCGAACATGTTTTTTCACGAAGTAGCGCACAGCGCAACATTTCGTTTAAAATGGTATAGTTTTGAAAAAAATACTCTACTCAAATCATGTTTTGCATACAACTTTGCTGATACATTTGTGCTGAAACAAAATTGAAATTTTATAGCCTATTCTTTTCGAATGAGTCATAGTTCATTCACCAATGTGCATTGCGGGTTTATTCAAACACATATCGCAGTAATAACTTGTTTATGATCTTTCACGTGTCATTTTTTTCATCCGAGCGTATACAATGTTTATACAATAACTTGCAGTTTATCATTCAGCCTATTGCAGGAATATATAGAAGGTTGTTCTTGCAGTCGCTAAAATTCCCCTCTCAGTTTATTGACCACGAATTTACTAAATATTAAATAGCACACAGATTATTAATTCTATCTCATTGTCTTAACTTGTAACTCCCCGGAAAAATTTTAAGGAAACAAATATTTGAACAAACGTTTGCTGTGTATGCATTTGCCTTAGTAATAACACGAAGTATCTTCGTGTCCCCTCAGAGGGGACAATCGAGTGCAAAGGGTTAAACAACTTTCATCTTCGGTATTAAAAAATGACCGGATCGTTAAGGGTTAATTACGCTTCAGCTGCTGTAACCGTCACGTGTTTGAATTTGACGACCTCACGCCTCTTAGCAACCACTTCGCAGTTGCTTTGCGTTCGTCCGACGCCTGATAACCCGTCCTCGGATCATTCCGAACTTAATATCGCGAAAGCCGTGCACATCTTATTTGCCGCGGACCGCTTAAAGCCCGATTACAGACTTCTATCTTGTGCGTCAAAGTAATTCTTCCGCTCGGCAGAGGAGATAAAGTAGCCTGCAAGTAGTAGTTTACGCGAATGGGCAGGCTTTTCCGACCGGTAGACGTGGGGCGGGGAGAAAGACGTGTAATTGCCTTCGAAATCTTTCGCGGGGCACCATCGCGCCGCTCTGAGAAGTGGAATTAATGCCCAAAGGGAAATCTGCATATTTTTGCATCCGAGCGTGCCACTCCGCAGCCAACGGCGGGGCGGGTTGTGCCGGATGCGGGGAAATTTGCAGGAGAAATCGCGCGGTGAAGCGGCACGCCGAGCTCTCTTGCCTCACCCTTCCGTACAGGGGAGCACCTGCTTCTGATTACACCAGTCCGCGTAAATGTGAACTTCAATAGCTGCGGTGTTTTTGCTTTCCCATCGCGCTTTCAGCGGACGACGCTGCGGATAACTGTGGGTGAGTGCGGGAAGACATTTTTCGATGAGTTCATTTGATCGGCGTTGACGTTGATGTGGTAGAACTTTTGTCAGGAGTATAGGTCCCGTTTCGCTTTGGACGGGCGGCGGTATGGATAACCGCGACAGACGGCTGGGGGCATTTTTCGGTGTGTTCATTTGATCGGCGATCACATTGATGCGGTCAGACTTTTGTGGGAAGAATAGATAAGCTCGGTGGGAGTAGATGTGAATCAACGTTTTTGTCAGTGCAGTTCTCCCACGAGATTCCTTATTTAGGCTTCGGCGTTTTGCGGTGTATTGTAATAGAAGATCGTGTACTTAGCTGATTGTTCGCTGTCGATGGTGATCGGAGGGAATGATTTAAAACTACCCAAGTGTGCGCAAAAATGTGAAAGTACGTAAATACGTCAAATTTAAGAAAACAAGGGTAGTTGTATTTCTTAAAATATCAACAAAAATGTCCCGAGCAGTTTCAAGCTGTTTTATCAAGTATCTTTTTTTTTTTGTAAATTTCCGAAAAGTCTAATTTCTGTGCACTGATATGCTTTGCACTAACATCACAGTTTACTGCATGGTACGCTGTCATGCCTGGATAATAACCGTTTATAACACGACGCATCCTATTCTGTGCGCGCCCTTTTACATCTTGATGCATTGCCAGAATTGGGAAGACGTATGGCTTATCATTTATACCTGCGTGGGTCATAACAAGTATTGTGAATTTTGTCAAAGCTATGAATCCTATAACTACACCCACGCACTAAAGTACTGTCTAAAAGCTTCAACCACCAAAGTCATTACTGAAATTTATCGTCCTCCGGGTTCATATATTATGATTTCCACGACGTAATTCTAATCATTAGTTTACCAACTTCCAGCGTATTATCGTGGATGTGACGCGCAGTGGTGACACATCGTTTTGGATAGTTTAGATATTATCGCTGTCGTGATGTAATGCTATTATAATATCATATTTTTGGTCGTGCGTCGTGTAATGTATTATAGTGTACCGTTATAATATCCGATAACGTACTGCATGAATTACAGTGATTAGCGGCACGTAATAATACAGTATAAGCAAATGAGTGTTACCGAGCAATGTCGAGTATCCTGTAATTTGTGATACAACCAGAACGAGTAAAATTGAACATAGCACGCTAGTAAAAAAATATAGAGTAACATTTTTGCTTTGTTCTTTCCATTAAGGAACATTTTTTAAACTTTCTTCTCCATATCTTTACATTTCCACACTACAAAATGAGTCAAATGTCTAAAACATTTCCTTTACTTCCGGTTGTTCCGTTTCTTCAATCATTTTATGCACTGTTAATTTACATGAAATTATAATTTAATTTATATTCACCTGTATACATTATAGTTCACGAGTCACTTTCAATGGCTATAAAAGATTATTTTATTGGACTATATATGTTATACTACGTCTGTCTATGATTAGTTCAATTGAAGAACATTTAATTAGAATACATTTTTTTCGAGTGCGATACCAATAACACGGATAACGCTAATAACGGGTCGGCACGCGGAAAAAGGACTTTGTTCCTTTGAACGGCGATATTTATCTGCACCTTGCTTTGGCGTTAATTAATTTACTATCACAGGACAAGCTCGCGGTGTTGGCAGCGGCGTGACTTATTTATCGCTCGGCATGGTATTTGTGCGCGAACTTCCGCGGCCTCATTGACGAATCAATTGGCAAGCCGCGCTCATTGAATGCACATCGCTAATTGTATGATCAACGGCGCCGTCAATTACGCTCGAACAAAAGCGAGAAGCATAAAAGTGCCCGCCCGATATTTTTAATGAACCTTCCTGCAGAAAGAAACTTCCGTATTTAAATTCTTTTTTTTCATTCGCCTTTGAATAAAGAAAATTTGCGTTAGTTTCGTGCACTCAAGCGCTCATCCTGTTAGTCTACAAATTTTGTTGATGTTTGAAACTTCTAATCACGACTCTGTGTTACAGTGTTCGTTACACGTATCACCGATAGGTAACATTTGAAGGAACACATATTAACCCTTTTTTGCATGATGGTGGAAATTTCCATCATAACATTGAATGCCCAAAAATTATATAAAAGAACAAGTTCACTTTAATCTAACTTTGCATGATGATGGAAATTTCCATCATATTGTTTTTTGCAAAATTTATACTATTAATATATATTAAGATTTTTTTAACCATTTTTCCTTTAATTTTGAACATGAGTTATTTATTATTATTAGAAAAAATCATGCAAGGAAGGGTTAAGACACGGATAGAAAACATACGGTTGTCGGTTATTCATTGACATTACGCTAATGAGTAAAGGCCAGCTTTCTTTAGACATCAAATGGAACACACTCCGTTCCTTGCTCAACATCGATTTAGAAATATATGAAGATCCTGCATACATGTCGAACGAAACACATCCTAGTTTCTCTATTAATTTTTTTTCAGGACATTATCAGTCCCGTATTATTTCCATTTCAAGTACGTCATTCCACGTACATTTTCTGGCTTGCGTCCGTTTTATAGGAATGCTCTCATCAACTGATACGTCTTATTCATTTCAATTTTGCAATCACCGCGTTGCTAATACAAATGTGCCCCACCGTTGGTCCACGTACCAAAGGCTGGCTTTTCACGCTGAACACACTGTTTCGTTCATACCCACAGGCAGTTACCTTCTGCTTCGGATAATACGGCTTATATTCGTATCGCGTCGTTTTCTTTTGCGTTCTTACGAAACACAAGTTTTCTGCGGTTGAGGTACCGAAATGGGAAAAGCAGGATATAATGTTCGCCGAAGCGGATGTTGCCAGAAGCAGGTGGGCGTGCACTTCGAGTTGGGAGGCGAAAAAGTGAAGTTTTTGTCAGTCGCGTGAGCGAAACGTGCTGTGCGAAGTTACCGAGGCGAAGAAAGCGAAAAGGGCATCGCATTCGTGCCCGAGAGATTTCATTTATCAGCCAACGATTGCGAGTTACACCTTGTTATTCGATGAACACACTCGAGCACCGATCTTTCTGTGGCCCGTGCAAAATCACTTTAGGGGAGGTAATTAACTCGAGAGAATATCAGTCGTATTGTATCGTCTGTAGCTCGTGCCGTGCCCAGATTGAATTATTGCAGCTATTTCTCATCCTTTTCATCTCATGGCCCATCTAGATTAATTACACAAATTTTGCCATGTGCCAAAGAATATATTCCATTTTTCGCCGATGTCATAAAGCAAAAGGTATGATTTTCGCTGACTTGCAAAAAAAAATAACAAAACTCCTGACCACAGAATGCAGATTAATTATTATTTGTTGGTACTCGCGTTTGATTCATTTTTTTTTTGTTCATTCAATTTTCCTGAGAGATTTGCATCGAAGCTGTACGTAAATTGCTTTCATATCTGTTCTTCTTTTATACTTTAAATATTTTTTATTTTCCTTTTCTTTTCGTGGTGAATATTTTCTTCCTTGGAAAACGACCCAAAAATTATTTACGCGTTCAAAAAGCCACAGCTTCAAAGTGAATAATACTATCCTCGTTGAACGGCTATTCGCGTTCGACAGAAGAAAATTAATGAATGAATGAGCGAAGTTAGAAGGCAGTCGTGAATAACGTAGAATATATAGTGAACTGATTGTTTGATCCTAGCGTGAATAATGAAGAAAACCCCACGTACCTACGCAATAACTCATATTGCAGTGACGGTATCTGAATCGGTCTTCATAAAGATTTAAACGCATCCAGCATTAACGCTTTCAAATCCCTTTGTTTTCGTCGTACGATTATGACGTCCCACAACAAACGGATTTTCACGCTCGCTGTTGACGGAAGTCGCTCTTTTAACGTTTGTGTATCGCGCAGTTTTTGTGCATTGTTTTTTTTTCACGATCGCATTCAAAGGGAAACACACGCGATACCATCTCCCGTTCGGCGGCTAAAATTACGCGAATTGTTCTCCGCCCGATGGAATTTTGGCGCCACGTATAGAAAAGGGAAGAACAGAGAAAATTGGGGAAAAGTAACGATCATGTAAAAACGAGACGTGGCGATTATTCTTGTTACGTAGGGGATAATACCTCCATCGAAAGCGAACAATAGACTTTTTTGAATGATTTTAAATGATAAATAAACACGGTATAACATATTACAGAAATCGGTTGTAAAAAATTGTAATTAAAATACTATATCGGAAAAAATCCTCATAGCGATGTCGCACTTATGAACATCTAATGCACTCGAATCGGAAACTTGCAACTAATATTTATTAAAATACTATTTAGTAACAACTACTATTTAAAATACTATCATTAAACGAAATACTATTTGCAAGTTTTCAATTTACCCATCTTGTCTCGTTATACAACCGTTGTCATACGCCACTTTGGATCGTTTGCCGATCATCGTATCCCACCGATTTGGTCCGGAATCTTCCGAGCTTATTGGTACGGCAAGGGGTTAAAGAAACATCGATCTAAACAGAAGACACCAAACTACACACCAACCACCGGAACCCCGGTACAAAACCAATAAATCCAACCACACACACGTACACTGCAGAAAATCGTCAGTTCTGTCGGCGACAAGTCTTTGAAAAACCATTTATCAACCAATCTATCGCAACATCGCGAGTCGCACTTGCCAAAGCCCGGGCTGAGACATCGAACCCCGGAGCCAGACAGAAACGCGCCAAAGAAAACCGTGTCGCAATCTCTTTGAAATCATCTCCGCTTCTTCTTCGATTTTCCTCGTTTTTCCATTCTCTTCCAGTGTCTTCCGAGTTGCGAACATCGAACGGCGGATTCACGTGTATAATCTAGCCCTCGCGTGCGGTCGCACGTAATCTACACGGAGCCTGACGGCGCATTTGCACCAAGGCTTGACACCTGCCTCGTGATGGTGCGCTATTCTTGCGAGCCGATGCCGCTGATAAGAGGAATAGCCGAACCAAAAGGAACACGTTTTCCCGCTCAAGTGTCGCTTTGCCGGAAATAACAGCCGTCACGTCCCGAAATGGGGGCGAGATAGTGTTGTCCCGCCTAAGAATTGCTCCTACGTGTACTTTAACGCATTCGTGCAGAAACAAACTGGCTGCATATTGAAAGTGGGTCTGTGTAAAAACGGCGTGTATGACATTAAGGGGGAAAGGTAAAGTTGGATTATGATTGGTCTATGCACTGTAACGTGTCCCTCTGTAATTTATACTTGCAGAAAATTGTGCAAATCTGTATTGGAGTAACTGATCAATTAATATTTGGAATGATGTGTTTTTATGAGTAATCGCTAAATTAATGCAGAAAGGATTTTCTTCTCAATAAGATATATAATTTTAAGCACATTAATTGACCTGTTACGTCAATGTAATTTTGCAATACCGTCGATCCAGAAACGATTGGAATAAAATAGAATAACACAAAATTTCAATAATTCTGACATGATTCGCATCGTTACACAATAAAGCTGGTCTGCCTTTACAATGCTCTTGATCAGATTAAGTAAAAATTAATAACGTGTTACATTTTTATGCATAAATAGCTTGATATGGCTTACAAGATTATAAAAGAATTTAGAAAGTGAAAACTAGAATTTGTGCGTGCCGATGACACAAAAGCAGCCTGCTAAAAAGTGACAAACACGAAATAGGCGGCAACTAATACTCTTGACCCGTCACGTTGGGTAAGTTAATTCAAATAGCACTGGCAAACGATGCGCGCGAATAATTAACTATTCATGAAGCCAATATCAATTACCGGCGATCGAGTCTTTGAACAACGCACCGCCGTTCTGTATTTATAAGCCTCGAAGTGGCTGTTAACACATTGCGTATATAACAGGGATAATCTGTCTGCTTCCCCATGCATCGACAATCTATTGGCCCGCGGGGCTGCTTGCCATTTTCCGCCATCTCGTCAGTTCTATAAACAATGTTCACTGCTCGTCGTGCAGTCCGGTGAAATGTCTCAAGTATCAAACAATTAACCAAAGCTCGCAAAATAATACAAACTAAACAGATTAACTAGCGGATGCATTGTGAAATACTTCCATCACCTACATTCAATCTCACGCAAAAATACACCAATACTTTTTGTTATTCTCATACAAATTAGCTTCCACAAAGAACGCAAAATTCACGAAGATACAATGAAAATTCCCATAATTTGGTGATGCCGAGAAATCACCACATCGAAAGACTTTATTCTTCCTGTCATTAATAAACGCCCGAAAATCATTTACAAATGCGTTCGACCAGATTTCCGAACATTTAATCCCACGCAACCACACTTTCAACGTTAATCAACAAAAAGCCCATTTAACCCTTAACGGTTGTAAGTCACCTCTCACGTGACAACAGTACTTTGTTGCTGCGGTCGTACGTCACGTGGGAGGTGACAACGGGTGAAACAGTAAAAATTCGCGTTTTATGAAATGCGGGCGCGATTGACTTGTGAATTAAGTCTTATATTCTGTACAAAGCTGATTGTAATCATAACATCAGTAAATCAATGTCTCACATAAAATTTATTCGGGAATGAGTTATGTCCCTAATTGGGGATTTCCGTGAAGGTAAGACTCCGCGATATGAAACGCCATCAACAATAGATAATGAGGATAGATTAGATGGAAAACTACATATCTTGCAACCTGATGCTAAAGGAAAACGTAACGATTGCTTAGTATGTTCTAATCGCAAATTGCCTGGAGGAAGAAAAACAACAGTATACTCCTGTGAAACGTGCAACAGAAAACCATTTCTTCATATTGGAGATTGTTTAAAAAAATATCATACGTTAAATACTGATAAATAATTATTTTAAACTCATATATTTGTAATATACCTTCAAAAAAGAAGTAGTTTTTAATAAAAATGTTAGTCTTATAATACTGAAGATTTTTCGCATATTTACTGAAACCAGCTACAACCTAGTGAGAATCACGTACGAAAAGTTAACGACCGATAAGGGTTAATACTTCAATGGAACAGTCCGGCTGTCTTGCAGACATTATCTGCACGAGCTTACACCGGTACTTCGCGAATCGGGTTTATTAAGAAAGCATCCCGGAATTGGTCTTCCCCGCGTCGCTCGAAAATTAGCCAGCCTCCTTCGCAGTCCGCCTGCGTCCGACAAAGGCGGGCAATTAAAGTCGCGGATACTAGCGATTTTGAACGATCTCACGGGGCCATTATCCTCGAAGATTCGTCGCACCTGAAGCACGAGTCGTTGAACGAACGAGTCATTGAACGAAAGCGTCAGTAGGACGGGAGTAGTTCCATAGTGAATGAGGAGGCTGCACATGCGCGTAAGCTTCACGAAAAGCCCGCAGTGCCACTACGACAGACGCACACACATGCATCCACGTGTGCATGCATGCGGCAGACGTACGTGCGAAGCGAATTTTACGCTGCCGAGACTGTTTCATTCGGCAAAAGCTGACGGACGGAGACAGTGTGCTTGGAATATTTTTATGATTCACTTCTCGGTTAGACGAGTAGTGTTGAGACGCCGCTTTGCTGGTAAGCTGCTAACGGATGCTGGAGTTCGTTGCTGAGCGTGCTGTATAACGGATGACGGGATCGATGAAGTTAATTTTGGCCGTCGGTGTCTTGATTGAAGGGGATGTGGAAGAGTTTACGATGAAGGTGGATAAGAAACGGTTTGCGTGAGAGAGGCAGTCTTGTTTGCTATGGTTGGCAGTAGGGTTGCTTTACGAATTTCGGAATATTTTGTAGAATGCGGTGTTACGTCTTTGCATACACGAAAACGACGAACAAATTTTTCGTAATGGGTGCATTGTCGCGAAAATCTTAAAATGTACTACTGTAAGACAAATTATGAACAAACCACGTAGGTTCGTTCTAAGTATTGATAGAAAAAGGGTCGCGGTACTTATCACAGATTATTGCTTACTTGCCGAGGGCGGGTCTATTCTATAATTCTTTCGGAACTAGAATTCTTGATTAAAAAATAACGCGTGTGAAAAGGATGAAGAAAATGCTTTGCCAGGTATTGGGCTTCGCGGTTCACGAATTCGGCTTTGTATAGTTGAGTTTAATATTTTGGTTAGAGTTTGGAAAGGACAAAAATTTGGAACTTCGGTAGATAAGGAGTTATCGTTTTGTATGTTGCGTTTATACATGTCTATATACATGTTTAACATTACTCCTTGTTCTGGATGCATCCCTTTTGATTACATTTTGGTATACCAGTTTAGTACACCACCCGAGTTTCCGTTTTCGAACCTTCCAGTTTGTAGTTTATCAGAAGTAGGATCTACGTTTACACTGCACAGTTGGAAAGCTACCTGTTTATAAACTAATTAATATATTACCTCGTGCGGCATTGTTATACAGTTCTAGCGGTATTAGAAAAAGAACCGGTATATGGAAAAGCTCACAGAGCGCGTCCAAAGGCGTACGAATTGGAGAGAAAAAATCGAACGCGGGGTCGGGGTTAAACCCAATGACGTCGACGTCGAATAAGATTTAACAAGAATGTCACGGCCAAATCTTGCTTGGGTCAAACATTCTTCTGAATATGGAAATGGATTTGCATATATTGCCGATTTAAACCGACGTTCCTTTATACCCCATAGCGTTGCAGACTTCAAACGTGTATGCGAAACGCTTCGGCTACGCCCGAACACGTAGGATTTTCGTGAAAATGTATATTTTCCTGCTGACGAACGCGAAAGAATTTTGAGATTTCGTGAAATGACGTCGCTCTCACGACTAACGTCGGCGTATTCCTGCGGAGATACCCAGCGCGGCGGGTTTTACACTCCTGCCGAAAATAGACTGAATCTGACATGAGAAGGGGTAAATTGAAAATGTCACGTCTTGGATATTAAGTCGTGCAACATCTGAGAGACTGGAAGTTCGGCTTTAAATCCATTAAAAATGCGTCACACGCGACATGTGAAATCTAGCAAAATATCTGAAGAGCTTCCCAGTTAAATTGCTCGCGCAGGAACCTCGGTGCGAAACAACCTTTTCCGACATTCATTTGTGTTCTTACGAATTTGTGTTCTTACATGAAAATGCACGTCGAGCGAAACGTCGAACAGCTGTCGGCTGTCTCGAAAATCAAATCAGCGCAATGTTTGACCCGATATTTGTGTTACAAGCAGATATTTCTTAGTGGCTGCACGAGCCGGATGAAGAGACTGGAATCCAACGCGTTGAGATTCCGGCGGGTAGCGGACCAAAGTCAACGGCGTATCGATTATTGACCAGTTCGACGTCTGCGATTTACCCCTCGGAGACCCGTTCAGAATCCGAGATGGCCTTAAGAACTCAATCTCACTTGTAAATGGTCGAACGCGTTCCATATAAACGCGGAAAATACAGAGGGCCGTAAGAAGATCGGAAAAAGTGAAAGCCACCAGAGGTGTATAATATATGTGGGCCTTTTAAATGCGCGGTGCAATCAGCTTATCTTTAGAAATTCAGTAAAGGGATTTTATGTACAACTCTATGATTCTGATTAATTTCCGATTCTAATAGCGTGGTACGCGTGTGTGTTTTAATTCCGGTATGTAGTAATCTGCTTATCTTTATAAATTCAGGAAAGCCATTTTATACACAGATCTACGATTTTTATTAATTTACAGTTCTAGTAGTGTGATACATGTGCGTACTTCAATACTGGTATGTAGCAATCTGCTTATCTTTATAAATTTAGCAGATTGATTCTATGTACAGACCTACATAATTATAGCGCGGAACGGGTCATTATTATTAACATCTCTTCACTATTCTTCCAATATAATGTTCAAGCGATAGGTACATAGTGACTTAGATTATTTATAATTTTACTTCCTGAGAATCTTCTCGTTTCTTTTACGTACTGGAGATAATTTTCGCTCCAAAAATTTGAGTCACGCCTTCGGTAATATTTGTTGCTAAATAAATTTGAGTATCGGGGAAAACTATTACGTGGCAGGTTAATCGACACGTATTTATGTTCACTGTTAATTTCTGAGTTTCGAAATCGGAAACGGACGGCAATGATCCGTATTACCAGTGTGCACGTTAACCCTTCGCGCCCGAATGCTGCCAATGTGCGCCATTGGGACGTGTCCAGTGCATATACGGACGAGTACCGGGGCCAGCCGCTATAAATTATCCGTTCGGCAACGAAGAAGGATTGTACGGTGCGCAAGGCAACGCCACATACATACGCAACGTTCTCCACGTACGTGTATTGTTACGCGATAAAGTAGATAGTGGAATTTCGGCTTAAAAATAGATAATGAAATAATTATAATGAACTGTGTAGTACCACGCATTGGACGGAAGCAAGTAATAATTTCTCATTAGGGAATTTAAATGTTTACATCTGTAGGTAATCCGAGAACACGTGCCTGCTTAATTTACTCCATGTACAAAATTAGAGACAGCCTAAAAGTATAACTCGGATTTTATCGGTGACTAGCTGTATATCACCAAGCCACATAACAAATTCGCATAAGTAGTGTTTCATCACCACCGTCACGTTTCTTTACACTTACTTCGAACGTACATCTACCTCGGGTAAAAATATATATTAATTTCTCACCTCAGTTAACGTCGTGCGCAGTGTCTATTTTCATCACATTTCCCGAATTTCGAAATTATACGGACAGTCATGAATGGTAGTGTATGCGGTGTGGCCCGGATGTTGTTATAGAAATGTGTACAATTTACCCAACGTTGCTGACACAAATCCGCGGAGAGGAATAACATTAAGTCACGGATTCGCATCCCGTGCGAGTCGTTCTCACGTCTTTCCTCATGTGCAAGGTCGTAATTGCATAGTGAGTTTCTCTGACGCACAAAGGGGCTATGAATGTCGACGATTCACGGAAGATTTCCTTTATCTAACCTAACGCAACTTCTCCTTTTCTTCTTCCACTGCATAGGCAGCCCTCCCGGCATTGGACGTTCGACTTAAACACGTGGGAAGAGACGTGTGCGACTTTTAGACAGTGACATTTCCGCGCCTCGCAGAACAATGCATCGTTAGTCGTCGGCGTTGATTTTTTTTCAACCTAATTTCAACATTTTTTCGCAGTATTTAGCTTACAACTTATTAGACTTTAATTTATGGTGTTTCGCATTATGTGAAGTTCTTTTTTATAATGCGCCGAGAAACTATGGTATCCCTGTTTGTTTCATGCTTTTTCTCACGGTTCAACCCGCTGCAACACAGCCTGGCCCGACGATTTTTCCATAGCGCTTTGCAGCGAAATCACAATTTTTCCGTGCCGTTTGTCACGCTCCGTCCGAAAATCCAAAAACGTTCGTTCACGTACGGAAAATAGTTATGAGCATAAATAAGCTCAGCCGGTGACGAATATACACGCTCCGGTCAGTATACACGGTGTCACGTTACCTCGAAACAGAACTGGCAATATCGGACATGTCCTACGATCTGCCTTCAATTTTAAAATTATCCATTTTCCGTTCGGGTGCTCCACGGTTCGCACAAAATTCAGTTGCGCAGTGCGCGATCAGCTACCCCCCGCCCCTAAAAATAAAAAGAAAAACCGAAATAATATGATAAAACGCTTGAAATTCAATCAGTCATTCATATATCATTAATTCGCAACGTTACCTGTCACATTACCGTGCGGTCTGACGTGAAATATCTGTTCCGCAATGTCGATTCGTTTTATTCTCCTCCGCAAAAATTCCCTTCGCGCGCGGTCCGCGTAATATCCGCACACCCCGTGCATACGTGTATACATATATATTCACGCAACGACGTCCAGGACAAGTTACGAGCGTGTTCCGCGCTGACCGACTTTGCATTTTTACACGTGTCCGTGTTTCGCGTTTACATACGCGTGAAAACGAAATAACACAGGGCAGCTGGGCACGTCGGTCGGTTGGCTTTTCGTACGGGACAGGATCTTGACTCTCTCGTGACGAGATAAATCCTCCCGCGTATAAACTCCGCGGTTTTCGCTGGGTCACGCGGCGTAAGCACATTTGTTGTTAAGCCCGCACCGGTCCAAAGGCAAGCGGATCATAAACACAGACAGACCAATTCTTCCAGCGAGCAACCCCTCCCTTCTTCGGACGTGACGCGACGCTCCTGCTTAATGATCGTCCGTTGACAGCGGACGCTTTAATTAATGACGTCCGGAACACCGGCGCCAACGTGTAATTCTCGTTAGTTTACACGCGAGATTACGGTTTCCGGCGTTTTCGGTGGAATCGGAAGGAAACGGGGAAATGTAACCGTTATTTTCGTTATCTGCACTCGCGCGAATTCCTGCGATTAGGATCGGAAGGTGGAACTGATGCGGAGGCAAACATTTTTATTTTTTAACGTACGTTCTTTTTTTCTGAATGGAACAGTACTGAGGGCAGTATTTAACAAAAAGCATTGTATTTACACGAACGGAGTGCTTTTCGACGCTGCAATAGAAATACAGATATTATCAAGGTATCATTTTCAGCTAGCCTGAATGTACCGACGGTACCGAATACATGGAATAAAAACAATATTTGTATTTACAAGGAAAACATCAAACCATTAATCAATGGTAAATATTAGAGCCAATCGGTTACGCTAAAAACTGCGAGTTTCTGGGTGTTTCGAGAAACTGTAGTTCTTTTTCATGCCTTTTGTTTCTACGTAAATTGCAATATATATTGTACATACACATAATGTCAAAGATGTAGGTAGAAATCGAATCGGTTGTGATTTTTGGTTTTGCGGTGGACAGAAATGAGAAACAGATTCCAAAAGTTTGGTTTGAGATTTTATTAATAATCACTTAAAATATATGCGTATTCTTATTCCCTGGTACCAATGAATATTATTTCGCCAATATAAGTAATATCTAGGTTCCTACATCAAATATCTATTCCCTGCTAAACCATAGCTGCGCGTCGTTCCTGTCCTGTTTTTTAACTGTTTAATTGTTTGACCATTTTGTACCGTTGCTTCTTCGTCTCGCTTCTTCACTATTTGCTTCTCCATCCCACTCATCTTCCACCCATATCAGTACATAAAGGACGAAATACCATTTTAAGTTAGTTATAAACTTGAAATCAAGTGTGTGAGATTAAAAACCTTCTTCTTCAAAACTCTCTTTAACACGTTGCCTGTCTTTAACATGTTTTTACTATATTAGAACGGCGATGCTATGAAATACTACAGCGTTTGACTGAATTACGCAAAATGTAAATAATGTGCAAGTATTGAAAACCAAAGGATCACATTACTATTCTAACAACAACTGCATTTATAAAATAATTTCTACCCATTGCGAATATTTTGGATCTCCAGTAAAATCTCTTGCTTTGGTCACCGGTGACCATCACGGCTTTCAAAGTGTTAATTAAATTCAACTTAGTCTAAAGCTAGTGGACTAGGAGACAGGACGTTTACGAGAAATAACTGAGAGTTACCGTCTACGGCATGACAGTATGCATATTGCCACAGATTATTCAAGGAATGATTGGCTCCCGCGGGTAACCGCTACAAAATTTTTATCTTCCCGTGACATTGAACCTGCTGCCAAGCAGGGTGCCGTTTATTACCATCTGCCATGTCGACGTCCCTCAAGCTCGGAACCGTTGACCGTTTAATAGCAACGTCCCGCGGCGATTCCTAAGACGTGTTCCGAGGCGTATCCTGACGGGTCCTTTATTTCCGCGCGACCCCCGGTGACGATGTTCGTGGAGCGCGAGGCGCGAGGTTAAGCTTTCCGCGGACAAAACTGCTTTGGGCTTAACACGCCAGTCAACTTGGACAGGCTAATTCCGCGTCCTATCAGGATTCTGTCGGAAATGGCTTTTTTATCCCGTTTCCGCCCTCCCCCACTGACTGCGGTCGGAACGTTTAACATATTCTCGAGGCGGGCTCGCCGGGTTTAACACGATAAGAGCGCTTTGATCATTTCGCGATACACGCGTGTTTATTGCCCCTTTCTCGCAAACCGGCGGTGTATAATGAACAAAGGAGTTCCCACAATTTTGGTGAAATAGGAACGCTAAGCATCGGACAATGACGCGTTGCGTTAGATCGTTCTGCTTTCTGGGGTAATCTTTTGTGCGCATCGACCGTGATGCGTGTTGTGTATTGATGGTTTTGCATCTTTGCTGTAGTGTGACGTGGTCTTTGATGAATGGGCGTTACTCTGAAAGAGTACATTCACGAGACGTAGGGAACTTTCTGTGTTAGGCTAAATGCTGCGTTGGTTAACTATCTCACGCCCAGACTGCAAGCGGTAAAATGTATTTGGGATGATATTAGCTATTAATCATTTCTCCTGAACCACGTATGGTTTGCACTAACTTTGGTACACGTAAAAGTACTTTTTTAATAGTACATGACATGCACCCCAGACGATAAGAGGTACTCTGATCAATTAACTCTGGCATTAGATTTTTTTTTCGAAGACTTTTACGTAATATAATATCAATCCCATCTTCATGAAATGACTATCAATACTTGACTTAAAATTAATTACGCTAATTGATAGTAATCGTTAACTGTGGACTGTAAAATCGATTTAAGAATGGAGAAGATGGAGTCTTCCAGGACTTATGGGCGGGATTGTACCTACATAGAAAACATGTGTGTACTTCTCTCCTGAACATACGTAGGTAAGCGGAAAGCATAGAAAATCAATCTCTCTCAACTGCCCATTTCCCCTTTCCCTTCCTCAAGCTCACTCGTCAATGTTAAACCCTTCCTGCTCGACTTTTTCCATTCATTGTTTTCAGCCCTTTCTCACTCTCCGTCCGCTCATTCTTCTTCGCGAAGTATTCGGACGAAGTATTCGCGATGAACTTCCGAGTAAAATGTATCGAGGCAGCGTTGCAATAAACAGCCAATTAGCAGTTTCCGTTTAAAAAGATCTCGTTACTGCGATTATTACCCGCGATCGAGCTTTCGCCGTTCAATTTCACCTTTATTGGAAGTCGCGCCGCACGTTTTCAAGGTAAACTTTTAAGTTTGTCGCTGCGCTTCGTGCGATTCGGGTTACGACGGTATCGCAAACTGCGGGGCTCCGTATTGAAATTCTCTGCCCGAGTCCTTCAGCAGGCCATTTCGCCGGCGATATTTTTAATATCGGCTACACAATCTTTGAACTACACTTCGGAACGTCTGAGTGGAAGAAATTTAATGGACCAACCGCCGACCGCTCCGTCACACGCGTCACTGTACACACGCATTGTCAATAATTTGTCCCACGCTGTTTGAACTGCCAATGATCGCCGTATGAAGTATCGACGCACAGTTCCATTACCCACCGCCGAACGTACATAAATCGACACCGGATTTATCGAAATCGGTAGTGCCGTTAATGTTACATGGTTCATTACCCGGAAACGTTTAACGGATTACGACGCGTTAATTAGTTTAATCACGTCCGCGCGATAACTGTAAATCAGTTGACGCGCAAACATTCGATCGGATTTGTTGAAATTCCATTTGCCATCGCGCTCACGCGGTATAATATCTTGGGTTAGACTGCGCAACAGGGATCCGTTGCTAATTGTATTCTCCAGCGTGTCTGCGACCCGCCAGCAGTATCAATTTATCGGCTCTCTTTCTGTCTCTCTCACTCATTCGCTCTTTCGCGCCCTATCTATCTATCTATCTATCTATCTACCTATCTACCACCCCTTCCTGTCAACCTCGTCGTGTCGTTCGCTGTTTACTTTATCAATAGCCCGAGTGCCGGAAGGATGTTCACCGTGAAGAGGAGACCCTTTTCAAACACAAATCGAAATCAGAGCGCGACGTGCGATTCGTGGGAGCTTTCGGTTACCGTCACAATACCGGGGCTCGACAAGTTAAGTTCGAGGCTAAAGCTATTCCCGTCATAGTGGATGTCGTGCACTTGCAACCCACCTGCTTCTTCCGCGACGCGAGAATTCCTCTCGAAATCCCTTCCGGGGATCTCGATGTTTTTATGATCATGTACGTCGGAAGCACTCAAGTGTTCGATCACGGGTGATAAGTTGTGGGGTTAAAAGAAACTCCGTGTTCGGGTTGTCACAAGATAAATCTACCGCAAAATATCCTGCGATCGACATATAATTATGCGCAGTGCGGTTATTGGATGTTAATCATTTTTTGCGCCTGTTACGGTTAAATCGTTTTATTTAAATCTGCAGGATTAAATTAATTGCGGAAAGTAAATTGGAGAATGAGTATCTTCCGGAGAAATTTGGGACAAATGCGTGGTACTTCTGAAAGCAGATCATGCTCCTGAAAGCATTTAGCCATAACAGACAGAAAACAATTGGTAATATTATCAAAACGGTTGAATTAGGTATCAAGTTATTAGATTTTGCCAGCATCCGAGTACTTCTTATTTTGTAAGTTTCCATATGCTATCAGATAAAAGTGACGTGAATTTGGTACAGCGCATAATCTATTAACATAGCAATGCCTCAATTGTTTTCATCACATCAAATATTACCTCAGAAAAAAACAAATGCTATTGTAAACTACGATGCAAATTAAAGGGCATAAAAAGATGAACGAATCGTAAAAAGAAAGGATAGTTTCATTGTTAATGATGGGAATAATAAGAAGCGTCGCCAGCTGTTCTCTGCGGACGCGTAAAACCTAAAGTACTTTTGCGATCAAGATATCACGCTGGGAAGATGCGGCGTTACTTTGCGAATGTAAATTGACAAGGGTGGCTTTAAAGAGTTGAAATTGATTATATACGGTATTAGGAGTTCCTGTTGAAGCAGTCGCACAGTCGGTACAGCTTATGAAATATTTATTTATTATGCGCTGTTGGCGACTGGCCAAAGTCACTTTTCTCTCGATCGGGAGTGTGGGGTATGAAAATTTGAGTGTTTCTGGTGTAACAGTTTTAAGGTCTCGTCTTGTTAATGGTCCAACATTTTTAATGCTCAAAGTCAAAGTGTAAAAGTTACTGGATTCACTCACCTTTTGGAAAAACGGAAGAGACTTCAAAGAGAATCTGAAAATATTACAACCACAGTATTCGAGTAGCAATTTCGGCGAATATTGATTTTTCACGACCCTTCTCTAGTCGTTTCTGTTGGAATCGTGAGAATAAATTTTGTAGTAATTAAGGAAATATAGCTAGAAATATGTGAACCATGATAGAATTGTTTTTGTCAGTTCCAGTATTTTCACCTAAAATCTACCGAGTTCATTCGTAATACTGAAGAAAATATATTGCTGGAAATCTGTGAACCAGGATAGACTTTTTTGTCACTTACAACACTTATAACTAATAACTACACGACCGACCTTTTCTGTTAGTTCCAGTATTTCTAATTAACAACCATCGTGCTAATTCGAAATAATGGGAACGACGGTAGAATTTTTTCTTCACTAATATTTATAACTACCAACTATCGCTCTAAGGAAGCCATGCCGGCACCGATAATTTGGTAACAAGTTCCCACGCGATACAGTTAACCGTCGTCCATTTTTGGGTGAGGCGATCGAGCCCGAACTAGAGCTGCTTATTTCCGCATGGTATGGCATCCAACGCATTAAGGGAGTCCCACCGTAGGACTCTGGTTTGTTTCTTCCCTCGTCATGCGAACGACCCCTTCTTGCGGATGGGAGAAAACTGCGGAGGCGCCGGCCGTTATTACACAAAATAATTAACGCACGCCGCGGGGGCGTGAATGTTACAACGTTGGAAGCGTGCGCCTTTTTCGCGACGGCGGAATTAAGTCAACCGAGGTTAAGTAATCCTCGTTGGACCGACATTACAACCGCTCGTTTCGTTCCTCTCCTGCCGGTTTCAGTCATCAACGTACTTCCTTCCCTACGCTCACCTCGTCCGCTTTCAATTCGTTCCCCATCTGCCCTCTTCTCTTTCCACCTAATACTCTTTACGTGTCCTCTTTGCGCCTTGCTTCCTGCCACTGTTTTCGCTCCACGCTTTCCGGCTGTTCTCACCTCGCACGCTTTCAGCCTTGCTTTCCTCGCACTTTACTTTCTTTCCGCCTCGTTCTCCCGCAACCTTGTTGTTTTGGCAACGCGCAGTCTTTCTGTGTTATCCGCCTTCTGCGTTTTCTGCTCTTTCGCTTTTTCTTTGCGCACGGTTCACGTTTTCTGTTCCGTCCCCGGGCGTTCTGGGTCTCAGTCCTTTTTTTCACGCCACGCGAACTCGTCGCTTAATTTCCATGCGCGGTAGCCCTCTTTACGTTTTCGACCTCGAGACTCTGCGAAACGAGCTTTCCCACTTGTCGCCCAACACATTCGTCACGTATTCTTCATTCTTTTCGCAGTTTATCTCTTCGTTTAGCGAATTGCTCACTGGAGAACCGTGTTTGTGCTTACCCCCGGTAGACGGATGCTAACGAGGTTTTCGTTTCTCCGCCTTGACAACGGTTCGTTGTATTTATTTTTCCATTACCGTCAATGCAGTTACACGCGTTTTTAAGGAAAACTGTAAAATAGGTGGCTCAACATTTTTTAAAGCCGTTATAGCATATGACGCGATTGAATAGCGTATCCCAGTTCTGTGCACGTGCACGTACACGTATTAAGTGCTTTTCCGTTTGAGCATGCATCCCAATCCGCTTTGTATCGGCTTCACAATTTCTATAAGTACGCCGTGCATCCCCGCACGAAGAACCTTTGCACTGACCTCAAACCCGATAAGTACATCAAGCACAACCCAACAATTCCGCGGTCCAGTGTATGCATCTCCTGTACGCTCTTGAGAGTATCCCTCAAAATGTTCGTCGTATTTGTAACATGCTCAGTGCAACGTGTATTAAACTGTTAAGTTGCAGTAATAAATTGTTTGATTAAAATAAGTTTCGTACTAAAGCCGGTACAAGACGAAACTATATAGTATTTTATTACATTATTTAATTGGTGTATACCTGATTGTGTGCAATGTGGAATATGTTCGTGTTCACGTATGCTGGGACTATCAAAAAGTTCAATTACATTAATACGTTGTTTGGTTAACACGTTGACTGCTAAGCGTATTTTGCTATGTTAGAATCGCGATGCGGTGAAATACTGCAGAGTATGATTAAATCGTGCAAAATGAAGGTAAAGCAGAGTTCTTAGAAGCCAAAGTATCGGAGCATTGTTTCAATATCAATTACTTTTACAAGATTGCAAATAGGCTTCATTGCGAATTTTTTGCATTTTTAGTCAAATCTTTTGCACCGATCGCCGGTGACAACCGTGGCAGTCAAAGTGTTAAGTAAAATTTCCTACGTATGTCATTACAAAATGAACCTGCTATAAAGCACTCCATAAAATTATTTAATTGGCACATAGTATATGTAATGCTTATCACGTGCCACCGTTGCCTGAATTATTCTTTCTAACATTTATTCTGAAATCTTCAAGTATCTTGAAACCATATTCACGTACGCCGCGATTACCGAACTATATAGATTCATCACTACACGTCTACGCATCCGCAATTGCGAAAAAGCCCACATTTTCTCCAACTGGCAATTGCCAACTATGTCTCTTGCATCCATAAGCACCCTTCCGGCCGGTGCATTTTGCCGCACGTTATTTGCCGGGTGGTTTCATCGCGTTCCTTTAGTTCGTAGATTCACACCAGCCTTTCAACGGAATCCTACATATTTACTGGACGGGCAGAGTCTTGCGCGATATTCCTGAAAGGAGAACACGATCCAATGCAGTCCGCATCAATGCCTTTGATGACAATGGTATTGGGGATATTTCCAAGAAATTCAAGAAGCGGACGTTGGCGGAAGAGAGATGGACTGAGGGTGAGGGTGGGAGTGAGATAAAAAGGGAGGTAGAGGGATAGGCAAGCAAACGAGAGCCGCCGACGTAGCTTCGATGTAAAAGACCGGTTTCCTTACGATCCGTCGTCCATTGTGAACAGAATCGCGCTCACGTTTCAGGGCACGTTTGAATATTTTATCCGCCGCCTCTTCTTCCGCACTGATAGAATGTCGAGGAGTCCACGGTGTGTAAAAACACGACTCTGGGTTACGGATGCACGGGACGTGATGCGAGCGGTATTAATCTTCATTTTATTAATCGCTGCAGAGCAATACTTCGATTTCCGTTAATCGCGGAGCTTTGATTGAAACTCAATTATAGACAAAAATGATAGGATTAGACAGTGCATAATTAATTGGTGTTACACACCACACTTTCACTTCTCAACGAGTCGTTTCACCCGGAGTCCTGTCCTATCCCCAAAACAAAACCTACATACCTGCACTCTCGAGACTCTTCAAAAACAGCTTTTCAATACATTCATTATACTTCCACGACTCCGTTCCCTAACCCTCCGTGACAATTTCAAGTACGTTCCTAACATCTTTATTACTTCAGCGTTGCGCTTAGTCTTAAATCTTCAGTCAAGTATCATCCCGATTTCTCTTTTACTAAGACATGTTGCAACCACATGTCGCCCCACTCAACAGCGAAAAAGGGGAAAACACTGTATTTTCCGCAATGGGTGGAGCAAACTTGCATCCAATCATAAGTTAACAACATCACCAGAAAAAACCTCCCTGATTGGCAAATCCCTCTCCTTTCCCAAAAACTTGCACGAGCCCTTTCCTTCGAGATACTTCCAAAACGACGAGAAGGGCACTCTGATTCAAACTCTCGCACCGACAACACGCGTCACTAACCAGCCCATTACAACATTACACACGACTTACACTCAACAGTCAACACGCGAATATTACAGTAACACGACAAACTAACTTAGTATCCAAAACCGTTGTTATATATTTTTAGAGAAAATATACGTTTTGTTATTACACCTTCATACAACAAAATCATTCTCATCACCCTAATCGGTCGTGAGAAAACGCGCATAATTCAGGTGGCACAACGCGTCGAGGACTTACAACCCTCGTAGAATCGACGACACAGAACGCGATTCTCATTTCAACGGTGCGCGTAACATTGGTAATTGGATTGGTTGTGTATAAATGATGAAATATGTCACAACTAAACACAAATATAATTACAACATTTTAGTATCACCGAATTATCATTTCCGATATAAATATCCACTCATTTTTTATTCTATGCTCACAGTACTCGTTCTGACCTCATTTCGCACATTAACCATTCGATAAAAGTAAAAATATTTTTACGACCACCTGTGATTAACGTGACATGAAAGAACTGTCGGCGCGAAGTTGGATCCCAGTCTGTTAACATCAATCTGTGCGTTTTCGATCCGTACGTCACATTACTCACATATTGTAGGGACATAAGATGTTAGGTGATGTCGAAGCGTGACGCGGAATTATATTAAGTAGAATAAATTTATTTAAAGATAAATAGAAGCACTGATATATACATGTAAATACAAAATGAAAGTAAAACTATGGCAATTCGACTACGATTCGGTAAACGGCAAGAAAACGTATCTATACTGGACTGAACTACACTTTGAACTCGACTGATCTATAACTCAACTTAAACTGAGCGACAACTTAAAACTCTGATCTATTACTGAAGTATAACTGAACTAAGACTGAAGTATAACTGAGACTGAACTCGCGTCTCAAACCGGTCCGCCTTTTATACTGACCTCTACCGCCTTATCTTAATCCGGTAGGGCCCGATGGCCCAATGACAGTTTTATGCAACGCAAGTACGGCCGTTTTCCTGATGCTACAATATTTTCCATGTGACATTAATATTCAATTATGACAAAGAACGCGGTAATGCCTCCTGGGACCACTGCGCCCACAGCATCAATCCCCCATACTCCCACGTGCAATCGAACACCCCACACTGTGCGCGCCGTAACGCACGAAATGAGATGCCGGTGCCCGCGCATTAACTCAGACGTCACAATTTATTCCCGCGAATTAACATTCGTCGCGCTCGTAACTGTTGAACCGGGAATCCCGTCGCACTCAATCGTCGGCCGTTTACCCTCGGTCGTTCAACGTTCACCACCCAGTATACCATGACGACATCCACCCTCGCATACACACGCAGACACACGCGTACATCTTCCGTGTACACGCATTACGCGGCCGCATGCAATTGCAGCCCTACCGTATGCAGCATAATGGATGTATGCGTGGCTAATATGCAAAGCTAATACGCGGCGGAATGTGCTCCGGCGGACAACCCGACGTTTTTATATATAGCGCGAGGAATAAATAAACCGCCGAACGAACTGCGAGGCATTCGATTGTCGTTATCGGCCGGCGTAAGTGTTGGTGTTGCGTCGTTACCATTATCTGCAACGTTTTGATCCCAACGCGGTGTTGGCGAAGCGGGCAGCTGTACAGTGAGCCACAAAAGTCTTCATATGCCTGGCAATTTGTAATTATTAGACGTTATGAAAGAAATGAAAGTTCTATGTTGTTACGGAATTGCCTATGATTTCAAGATGACACTTAATGATCTTTAGTTTGCTTCAAATATTCACGTATTTATGGAAGCAATTAAATAGGCACAAATATGTACCTCACGAAAGTATACAGACAATAATCGCGGTTATACAAAATTATAATATAAAACCAATTAGCATTACATTAATATTTTATAATCCTTTTGGCATCAATAATATTAATGACTCGGTAATATTTGCCGTAATTCTTCCCATGCAATTTGCATACAAGTTTTTAAAGATGTCGCTTCTGTAATATTAGGTTTTTTTTATCCGATAGCAGAACTTGACCCAAATGTATTCTATTGGATTAAGGAGGTGGTGTACGTAATTGCCTATGGTTTCAAAATGACACGTCATGATCTTCAATTTGCTTCAAATATTCACGTATTTATGGAAGAAATTAAAAAGACGCAAATATGTTCCTCACAAAAGTATACAGACAATAATCGCAGTTATACAAAATTATAATATAAAACCAATTAGCATTACATTAATGTTTTATAATCCTTTTGGCATCAATAATATTAATGACTCGGTAATATTTGCCGTAATTCTTCCCATGCAATTTGCATACAAGTTTTTAAAGATGTCGCTTCTGTAATATTAGGTTTTTTTTATCCGATAGCAGAACTTGACCCAAATGTATTCTATTGGATTAAGGAGGTGGTGTATGTAATTGCCTATGGTTTCAAAATGACACGTTATGATCTTCAATTTGCTTCAAATATTCACGTATTTATGGAAGAAATTAAAAAAACGCAAATATGTTCCTCACAAAAGTATACAGACAGTAATCGTAATTATACAGAATTATAATATAAAACCAATTAGTATTATATTAATATTTTATAATCCTTTTGGCATCAATAATATTAATGACTCAGTAATATTTGCCGTAATTTCTTCCCACGCAATTTGCATACAAGTTTTTAAAAGTGTCGCTTCTGTAATATTAGGTTTTTTTTTATCCGATAGCCCAACTTGACCCAAATGTATTCTATCGGATTAAGGAGGTGGTGTACGTAATTGTTTTGGCACATTATACGGCAACCGCTCCGCAACAATTATAGCCGTCGGTTTCCGGTCTTTCTCTAGTTGGGAAATCCATTTATTTTCCAGTCCCAAACTTTAAATGGATGGCTTTAAGTTATGTCGCAGTGTGCTGAGATACTTAAATCTGTCTAATCAATGACAGATTTGCTACTCCGGCCGTCGCAATTGCACCCCAAACCACAAAATGCCCGCCTCAGTATTTTACCATTGGTACGAAGTTTTAGAGATCCGTTTCTATGTTCAGTATACATCAAACTTTGGCTTCCCCATCGGATTACAAAATGTGCTTACTGTCGTCAGTAAAAAAAGAGCCGTTTTTAAAAGATCGAAATCCTTATCAATATATTCCTTAAAAGTCAAGCCGTTTCTTCTGAATTGGTTTTCGAAATAAATGATTTTCTCCTTGCTGTTCTTCGTGGAAACCAACCTTTCTAATAACTTTTCTGACTGTTTCCGGATTACAAATACTTTCCAATTCTTCTGCAATGTATTCTGTTAATTTCGGAGCACTGATTTTGAGGCTTCCTTTTATTTTTCTGATCATAAAAGAGGACCCTCGGCAGTTAAATATTTTCGGGCGTCCAGATATGTGGTATTTAATATTGTGCTTCTCAAGTTGAAGTTTTTTTGTAATCGACTGTACGATTGCTTGGCTTATGTTAACGATTCCAGCAATTCCGTTGCACGATTTCCGCTCGTTTCTTCATTTGACTACCAAAGTTCGTATGTCTACAGGATTTCTTTCCTTGGCGGCATGGTATACTATATTTGCGTAGCTTGTCACACACTCTTTCTGAACTTGCTTGAATTGAAACTAAAGCTGCAAAACCGACATCCCATATTCATAAGACACAATGTAACGTTTTTCTAGAGTAGCTAACTATGTAGCAAGCAAGACTTTTGTGACTTTTATACTTACGTTTTCCTCGTTTCTCCTAAAAATATATAAATATTCTAAGCAAAGTCAAGGCCATAGTGTACAATGAACGCATAAACGATTTTGTAACAACGTGGAATTTCCATTTCTTTCGGCAAGGTAAATATTTACAATTTGATAGGTGTATGAAGACTTTAGTGAGTGTCTGTATTTATTTGCTCAGATCTCTGGGCGAAACGAATCGGTGCACACGTAATAACGTCCGACGGCAGTTACAATTTCGCGACTGACGTGTGCTACACGCGGTGTCCAGAGAGTTTGTTTGCGCGCTGCTAATGTAAACGCGTCGGATTTATTTCGAACGTGCCCAGTGCGGATCGGTGGATCGTGGCTGATTGTTCTTATGCTTGACGTGTGCGAGGCAGGCGCGACTGGTAGTTCTGTGTGAAGTGAAATGTGGAGTCCGGGCGCTGCACGTAAAAGTTGTGGAGAAGATTCAGTTAATGTTTTTAGTAAAAAGTAGTAAAGTAATTTAACTGTGATCGGCGAACTGTGGGCTATACGTAAATTGACGCATGACGAGATTACAACGATGGTAGCCAGGTTCATAGAGGTGATTTATTTGTAAAGCGGGCATATCGTGATATCTCGGTACTTTTCATGTGGACTGGCACGTGGAATCCATGCATTGAATGTAAAATCGTACAAAAGACTCAGTTAAGTCCGTAATTAAATGTCAGGGAAGCTGCGCTACACCAATCATTTTACATATTGACTGAAAATTTATTACATTTGAGCGATGTCATGTTACAAACGTTGTAACATAACGGGTTACAATACGGAACTGCAACCACGCGAAGAAGATAGTCACAGGTAGTCAAAATAAATAACTGTGCCGCTATGTAATAAAACAGTGTCTTACAGAAATGATTTATATGTATACAGCACATTTTGATTTGTCTTCTTACATAAATTAATAACGGGGTATTTGGAAATAGAACGTATTATGACATACCGCAAGTCTTTATATGGACTGACTTGTGGAGAAGACAGTTAATTCTGCAACAATCGAACAATAAGATACTTGAAAATAATCGCACGACATATGCACGGTTTATTTCCAGAACATATACGACGTACTCTTATTTTAATTAGCTGTCATGCCAAATATTTCCAGGCTCCTGCGTTAGTCCTCCAGTTTCCTTTGATTTCGCACTATCACGATATTATTTAATCTTCCTCCATACGCACGAAATGGCCTGGAATTACATGGTCCACGTCGTCATCAGCATTACACCGCGCCAGATACCCGCTATGCAGAATAGGTCCATGTTACACGTTGGTTCCAGGATCAATAAAGAGAGCCGCGCATACATCTCAGCTCTGACCACATCTCTACAAAAGTCCATCGCGACAATCATTACACCTCGCCGAGCCTCAACAATGGTCGCGTCACACTAAAGACCCATTTTCTCAAGAAACGTGATCGGCCGAGCCCGACATTCGTAATTTCCACGAGATACTCGTCCAACGCCAGCCTCGCTGATTCCTTAGGTCGCCGCCATGGATATTATTGCGGCGAGATTACCGGAAAGCGTTTATCCCCGCTGGCGAGCATTTATCGGACGAAATCCTCTGTTATCCGCGAACAGATCGTCGCGCGTGCGCTCGCGTTTCGGAGCGGCGTCAGCAGTTTCCAGGCTCTGTGAACGATGGGAAAACAATTCTCACCAAATCGTCGTACATACGTCGAAACCAGTTGGCAGAGGCTATAAAGTTGCGCGATTTAATCGATGAACCCGGTAACTAGTGCGGATAGCATGAAAACAAGTGAGACACATTGATCCGCGATGGCTGCGGATTAATACCCACTGTATCAACTCTAACGTGTCGCGCGGTAGATGCGTTCAATCGGGCTGGCAAGAATCGTATGGACTTGTCGGGAGGATATGACTATTTCGGTGAATACGGCATTTTTGTTCGCAGGACCGGTTCACCAGGGTTCGGGAAATATGTCGGGGGTTTTGTGTTTTTGGTGGATGCGTGCGTTAGGTGGTTGATGAGCAGAAAGTGAGCATATTTAACAGGTTACGCGCTATGAACCCTAAACTCTCCGTTTAGGCGACAGTGTCAGCTTAGACAGACAATACTTCGATTATCATGCAATATTTCAATATTTATCTAGACCTTTTTTATGGGTTTAATGGAAACGTTTTGGAGAAAACAGAGACTTTCTGCTCATTGCTTCTTCTTTACATACAGACGCGTTTTATGTACCATATAAGGGCGATTGTCTAACTCGAAAATTACGCCGCTGGCGAAGGCCGGAAATTTGGCCATTTTTCGCGATTTCGCTTCGAACTTTGAATCCACTTTCCTCGCGAACTAAACGACTTAGAACGGTCCGGGAAGTTGCGTTCGTGATGGTTTTGAGTCTACTAGCACTGGCAAAAAGTCCGGTGCGATTATCGAAATTTTTTTTTTGCCGACTTGGGCCGAAAAGTTGAAGGAGGGGTGGTATTATTGGCAACTTTCGCGTTTTTCGCCAAAATCTTTAAAGTGCGATATCTCCGATACTGTACAAGCTAGAGAGGTCCGCGAGGGCTCATTTTAAAGCGCTCCGCGCGTACTATAACATACTATAAGGGCGATTGTCTAACTCGAAAATTACGGCGCTGGCGAAGGCCGGAAATTTGGCGATTTCTCGCGATTTCTCTTCAAACTTTGAACTCACTTTCCTCGCGAACTAAACGACTTAGAACGGTCCGGGAAGTTGCGTTCGTGATGGTTTTGAGTCTACTAGCACTGGCAAAAAGTCCGGTGCGATTATCGAAAATTTTTTTTTTTTGCCGATTTCGGCCGAAAAGTTGAGGCTGGGGGGGTATTGACAACTTTCGCGTTTTTCGCCAAAATCTTAAAAGTGCGATATCTCCGATACTGGACAAGCTAGAGAGGTCCGCGAGGGCTCATTTTAAAGCGCTCCGCGCGTACTATAACATACTATAAGGGCGATTGTCTAACTCGAAAATTACGGCGCTGGCGAAGGCCGGAAATTTGGCGATTTCTCGCGATTTCTCTTCAAACTTTGAACTCACTTTCCTCGCGAACTAAACGACTTAGAACGGTCCGGGAAGTTGCGTTCGTGATGGTTTTGAGTCTACTAGCACTGGCAAAAAGTCCGGTGCGATTATCGAAAATTTTTTTTTTTTTTGCCGATTTCGGCCGAAAAGTTGAGGGAGGGGGGGGTATTGACAACTTTCGCGTTTTTCGCCAAAATCTTAAAAGTGCGATATCTCCGATACTGGACAAGCTAGAGAGGTCCGCGAGGGCTCATTTTAAAGCGCTCCGCGCGTACTATAACATACTATAAGGGCGATTGTCTAACTCGAAAATTACGGCGCTGGCGAAGGCCGGAAATTTGGCGATTTCTCGCGATTTCTCTTCAAACTTTGAACTCACTTTCCTCGCGAACTAAACGACTTAGAACGGTCCGGGAAGTTGCGTTCGTGATGGTTTTGAGTCTACTAGCACTGGCAAAAAGTCCGGTGCGATTATCGAAAATTTTTTTTTTTGCCGATTTCGGCCGAAAAGTTGAGGCTGGGGGGTATTGACAACTTTCGCGTTTTTCGCCAAAATCTTAAAAGTGCGATATCTCCGATACTGGACAAGCTAGAGAGGTCCGCGAGGGCTCATTTTAAAGCGCTCCGCGCGTACTATAACATACTATAAGGGCGATTGTCTAACTCGAAAATTACGGCGCTGGCGAAGGCCGGAAATTTGGCGATTTTTCGCGATTTCTCTTCAAACTTTGAACTCACTTTCCTCGCGAACTAAACGACTTAGAACGGTCCGGGAAGTTGCGTTCGTGATGGTTTTGAGTCTACTAGCACTGGCAAAAAGTCCGGTGCGATTATCGAAAATTTTTTTTTTTTTTGCCGATTTCGGCCGAAAAGTTGAGGAGGGGGGTATTATTGACAACTTTCGCGTTTTTCGCCAAAATCTTAAAAGTGCGATATCTCCGATACTGGACAAGCTAGAGAGGTCCGCGAGGGCTCATTTTTAAGCGCTCCGCGCGTACTATAACATACTATAAGGGCGATTGTCTTACTCGAAAATTACGCCGCTGGCGAAGGCCGGAAATTTGGACATTTCTCGCGATTTCAAACTTTCAATCCAATTTCCTCGCGAACTAAACGACTTAGAACGGTCCGGGAGGTTGCGTTCGTGATGGTTTTGAGTCTACTAGCACTGGCAAAAAGACCGGTGCGATTATCGAAAATTTTTTTTTTTTGCCGACTTCGGCCGAAAAGTTGAAGGAGGGGTGGTATTATTGGCAACTTTCGCGTTTTTCGCCAAAATATTTAAAGTGCGATATCTCCGATACTATAGAAGCTAAGGAGGTCCGCAAGGGCTCATTTTAAAGCGCTTCGGTGTACTATAACAGCTATAAGGGCGATTGTCTTACTCGAAAATTACGCCGCTGGCGAAGGCCGGAAATTTGGACATTTTTCGCGATTTCAAACTTTCAATCAATTTCCTCGCGAACTAAACGACTTAGAACGGTCCGGGAGGTTGCGTTCGTGATGGTTTTGAGTCTACTAGCACTGGCAAAAAGACCGGTGCGATTATCGAAAATTTTTTTTTTTTGCCGACTTCGGCCGAAAAGTTGAAGGAGGGGTGGTATTATTGGCAACTTTCGCGTTTTTCGCCAAAATATTTAAAGTGCGATATCTCCGATACTATAGAAGCTAGGGAGGTCCGCAAGGGCTCATTTTAAAGCGCTTCGGGTGTACTATAACAGGCTATAAGGGCGATTGTCTTACTCGAAAATTACGCCGCTGGCGAAGGCCGGAAATTTGGACATTTTTCGCGATTTCAAACTTTCAATCAATTTCCTCGCGAACTAAACGACTTAGAACGGTCCGGGAGGTTGCGTTCGTGATGGTTTTGAGTCTACTAGCACTGGCAAAAAGACCGGTGCGATTATCGAAAATTTTTTTTTTTTTGCCGACTTCGGCCGAAAAGTTGAAGGAGGGGTGGTATTATTGGCAACTTTCGCGTTTTTCGCCAAAATATTTAAAGTGCGATATCTCCGATACTATAGAAGCTAGGGAGGTCCGCAAGGGCTCATTTTAAAGCGCTTCGGGTGTACTATAACAGGCTATAAGGGCGATTGTCTTACTCGAAAATTACGCCGCTGGCGAAGGCCGGAAATTTGGACATTTTCGCGATTTCAAACTTTCAATCCAATTTCCTCGCGAACTAAACGACTTAGAACGGTCCGGGAGGTTGCGTTCGTGATGGTTTTGAGTCTACTAGCACTGGCAAAAAGACCGGTGCGATTATCGAAATTTTTTTTTTTTGCCGACTTCGGCCGAAAAGTTGAAGCTGGGGGGGAAGGCCGGAAATTTGGCGATTTCTCGCGATTTCTCTTCAAACTTTGAACTCACTTTCCTCGCGAACTAAACGACTTAGAACGGTCCGGGAAGTTGCGTTCGTGATGGTTTTGAGTCTACTAGCACTGGCAAAAAGTCCGGTGCGATTATCGAAAATTTTTTTTTTTTGCCGATTTCGGCCGAAAAGTTGAGTCTGGGGGGGTATTGACAACTTTCGCGTTTTTCGCCAAAATCTTAAAAGTGCGATATCTCCGATACTGGACAAGCTAGAGAGGTCCGCGAGGGCTCATTTTAAAGCGCTCCGCGCGTACTATAACATACTATAAGGGCGATTGTCTAACTCGAAAATTACGGCGCTGGCGAAGGCCGGAAATTTGGCGATTTCTCGCGATTTCTCTTCAAACTTTGAACTCACTTTCCTCGCGAACTAATACAGACTTAGAACGGTCCGGGAAGTTGCGTTCGTGATGGTTTTGAGTCTACTAGCACTGGCAAAAAGTCCGGTGCGATTATCGAAAATTTTTTTTTTTTGCCGATTTCGGCCGAAAAGTTGAGGCTGGGGAGGTATTGACAACTTTCGCGTATTGACAACTTTCGCGTTTTTCGCCATTATCTTTTTTGTGCGATATCTCCTATACTATACTAGCTAGAGAGGTCCGCGAGGGCTCATTTTAAAGCGCAGAACGGTCCGGGAAGTTCCGCGCGTACTATAACATACTATAAGGGCGATTGTCTAACTCGACAACTTTCGCGTTTTTCGCCAAAATTACGGCGCTGACAAGCTAGAGAGGTCCGCGAGGCCGGAAATTCCGGCATACTATAAGGGCGATTTACTCGCGATTTCTCTTCAAACTTTGAACTCACTTTCCTCGCGAACTAAACGACTTAGAACGGTCCGGGAAGTTGCGTTCGTGATGGTTTTGAGTCTACTAGCACTGGCAAAAAGTCCGGTGCGATTATCGAAAATTTTTTTTTTTTTGCCGATTTCGGCCGAAAAGTTGAGGCTCGGGTGTATTGACAACTTTCGCGTTTTTCGCCAAAATCTTAAAAGTGCGATATCTCCGATACTGGACAAGCTAGAGAGGTCCGCGAGGGCTCATTTTAAAGCGCTCCGCGCGTACTATAACATACTATAAGGGCGATTGTCTAACTCGAAAATTACGGCGCTGGCGAAGGCCGGAAATTTGGCGATTTCTCGCGATTTCTCTTCAAACTTTGAACTCACTTTCCTCGCGAACTAAACGACTTAGAACGGTCCGGGAAGTTGCGTTCGTGATGGTTTTGAGTCTACTAGCACTGGCAAAAAGTCCGGTGCGATTATCGAAAATTTTTTTTTTTTTTTGCCGATTTCGGCCGAAAAGTTGAGGCTGGGGGGTATTGACAACTTTCGCGTTTTTCGCCAAAATCTTAGAAAGTGCGATATATCCGATACTATAAGGGCGAGTCTAGAGAATTACCGCTGGCGAAGCTCATTTTGGCGATTTCGCGCGATTTCTCTCATAACATACTATAAGGGCGATTGTCTAAACGACTTACGAACGGTCTGGGAAGTTGCGTTCGTGATGGTTTGGAGATCTACTCGCGATTGCGATTATCGAAAATTTTTTTTTTTTCACTTTCCTCGCGAACTAAAATTCCCTGGGCTAGAGAGGTCCGCGAGGGCTTTTTCCGCGCGATTTCGGAACGATTTCTCGCGATTTCTCTTCAAACTTTGAACTCACTTTCCTCGCGAACTAAACGTCCGGGAAGTTGCGTTCGTGATGGTTTTGAGTCTACTAGCACTGGCAAAAAGTCCGGTGCGATTATCGAAAATTTTTTTTTTTTTGCCGATTTCGGCCGAAAAGTTGAGGCTGGGGGGGTATTGACAACTTTCGCGTTTTTCGCCAAAATCTTAAAAGTGCGATATCTCCGATACTGGACAAGCTAGAGAGGTCCGCGAGGGCTCATTTTAAAGCGCTCCGCGCGTACTATAACATACTATAAGGGCGATTGTCTAACTCGAAAATTACGGCGCTGGCGAAGGCCGGAAATTTGGCGATTTCTCGCGATTTCTCTTCAAACTTTGAACTCACTTTCCTCGCGAACTAAACGACTTAGAACGGTCCGGGAAGTTGCGTTCGTGATGGTTTTGAGTCTACTAGCACTGGCAAAAAGTCCGGTGCGATTATCTAATTTTTTTTTTTTTTGCCGATTTCGGCCGAAAAGTTGAGGCTGGGGGGGTATTGACAACTTTCGCGTTTTTCGCCAAAATTTTAAACGTGCGATATCTCCGATACTGGACAAGCTAGAGAGGTCCGCTCCTCGCGAACTAAACGACTTAGAACGGTCCGGGAAGTTGCGTTCGTGATGGTTTTGAGTCTACTAGCACTGGCAAAAAGTCCGGTGCGATTATCGAAAATTTTTTTTTTTTTGCCGATTTCGGCCGAAAAGTTGAGGCTCGGGGGTATTGACAACTTTCGCGTTTTTCGCCAAAATCTTAAAAGTGCGATATCTCCGATACTGGACAAGCTAGAGAGGTCCGCGAGGGCTCATTTTAAAGCGCTCCGCGCGTACTATAACATACTATAAGGGCGATTGTCTAACTCGAAAATTACGGCGCTGGCGAAGGCCGGAAATTTGGCGATTTCTCGCGATTTCTCTTCAAACTTTGAACTCACTTTCCTCGCGAACTAAACGACTTAGAACGGTCCGGGAAGTTGCGTTCGTGATGGTTTTGAGTCTACTAGCACTGGCAAAAAGTCCGGTGCGATTATCGAAAATTTTTTTTTTTTTGCCGATTTCGGCCGAAAAGTTGAGGCTGGGGGGTTTTTGACAACTTTCGCTTTTTTCTCCAATATCTTAAAAGTGCGATATCTCCGATACTGGACAAGCTAGAGAGGTCCGCGAGGGCTCATTTTAAAGCGCTCCGCGCGTACTATAACATACTATAAGGGCGATTGTCTAACTCGAAAATTACGGCGCTGGCGAAGGCCGGAAATTTGGCGATTTCTCGCGATTTCTCTTCAAACTTTGAACTCACTTTCCTCGCGAACTAAACGACTTAGAACGGTCCGGGAAGTTGCGTTCGTGATGGTTTTGAGTCTACTAGCACTGGCAAAAAGTCCGGTGCGATTATCGAAAATTTTTTTTTTTTTTTTTTTTTTGCCGATTTCGGCCGAAAAGTTGAGGCTCGGGGGTATTGACAACTTTCGCGTTTTTCGCCAAAATCTTAAAAGTGCGATATCTCCGATACTGGACAAGCTAGAGAGGTCCGCGAGGGCTCATTTTAAAGCGCTCCGCGCGTACTATAACATACTATAAGGGCGATTGTCTAACTCGAAAATTACGGCGCTGGCGAAGGCCGGAAATTTGGCGATTTCTCGCGATTTCTCTTCAAACTTTGAACTCACTTTCCTCGCGAACTAAACGACTTAGAACGGTCCGGGAAGTTGCGTTCGTGATGGTTTTGAGTCTACTAGCACTGGCAAAAAGTCCGGTGCGATTATCGAAAATTTTTTTTTTTTTGCCGATTTCGGCCGAAAAGTTGAGGCTCGGGGGTATTGACAACTTTCGCGTTTTTCGCCAAAATCTTAAAAGTGCGATATCTCCGATACTGGACAAGCTAGAGAGGTCCGCGAGGGCTCATTTTAAAGCGCTCCGCGCGTACTATAACATACTATAAGGGCGATTGTCTAACTCGAAAATTACGGCGCTGGCGAAGGCCGGAAATTTGGCGATTTCTCGCGATTTCTCTTCAAACTTTGAACTCACTTTCCTCGCGAACTAAACGACTTAGAACGGTCCGGGAAGTTGCGTTCGTGATGGTTTTGAGTCTACTAGCACTGGCAAAAAGTCCGGTGCGATTATCGAAAATTTTTTTTTTTTTTTTTTTTTTTTTTTTTTTTTTTTGCCGATTTCGGCCGAAAAGTTGAGGCTCGGGGGTATTGACAACTTTCGCGTTTTTCGCCAAAATCTTAAAAGTGCGATATCTCCGATACTGGACAAGCTAGAGAGGTCCGCGAGGGCTCATTTTAAAGCGCTCCGCGCGTACTATAACATACTATAAGGGCGATTGTCTAACTCGAAAATTACGGCGCTGGCGAAGGCCGGAAATTTGGCGATTTCTCGCGATTTCTCTTCAAACTTTGAACTCACTTTCCTCGCGAACTAAACGACTTAGAACGGTCCGGGAAGTTGCGTTCGTGATGGTTTTGAGTCTACTAGCACTGGCAAAAAGTCCGGTGCGATTATCGAAAATTTTTTTTTTTTTTGCCGATTTCGGCCGAAAAGTTGAGTCTGGGTGGGTATTGACAACTTTCGCGTTTTTCGCCAAAATCTTAAAAGTGCGATATCTCCGATACTGGACAAGCTAGAGAGGTCCGCGAGGGCTCATTTTAAAGCGCTCCGCGCGTACTATAACATACTATAAGGGCGATTGTCTAACTCGAAAATTACGGCGCTGGCGAAGGCCGGAAATTTGGCGATTTCTCGCGATTCCTCTTCAAACTTTGAACTCACTTTCCTCGCGAACTAAACGACTTAGAACGGTCCGGGAAGTTGCGTTCGTGATGGTTTTGAGTCTACTAGCACTGGCAAAAAGTCCGGTGCGATTATCGAAAATTTTTTTTTTTTTTGCCGATTTCGGCCGAAAAGTTGAGGCTCGGGGGTATTGACAACTTTCGCGTTTTTCGCCAAAATCTTAAAAGTGCGATATCTCCGATACTGGACAAGCTAGAGAGGTCCGCGAGGGCTCATTTTAAAGCGCTCCGCGCGTACTATAACATACTATAAGGGCGATTGTCTAACTCGAAAATTACGGCGCTGGCGAAGGCCGGAAATTTGGCGATTTCTCGCGATTTCTCTTCAAACTTTGAACTCACTTTCCTCGCGAACTAAACGACTTAGAACGGTCCGGGAAGTTGCGTTCGTGATGGTTTTGAGTCTACTAGCACTGGCAAAAAGTCCGGTGCGATTATCGAAAATTTTTTTTTTTTTGCCGATTTCGGCCGAAAAGTTGAGGCTCGGGGGTATTGACAACTTTCGCGTTTTTCGCCAAAATCTTAAAAGTGCGATATCTCCGATACTGGACAAGCTAGAGAGGTCCGCGAGGGCTCATTTTAAAGCGCTCCGCGCGTACTATAACATACTATAAGGGCGATTGTCTAACTCGAAAATTACGGCGCTGGCGAAGGCCGGAAATTTGGCGATTTCTCGCGATTTCTCTTCAAACTTTGAACTCACTTTCCTCGCGAACTAAACGACTTAGAACGGTCCGGGAAGTTGCGTTCGTGATGGTTTTGAGTCTACTAGCACTGGCAAAAAGTCCGGTGCGATTATCGAAAATTTTTTTTTTTTTGCCGATTTCGGCCGAAAAGTTGAGGCTCGGGGGTATTGACAACTTTCGCGTTTTTCGCCAAAATCTTAAAAGTGCGATATCTCCGATACTGGACAAGCTAGAGAGGTCCGCGAGGGCTCATTTTAAAGCGCTCCGCGCGTACTATAACATACTATAAGGGCGATTGTCTAACTCGAAAATTACGGCGCTGGCGAAGGCCGGAAATTTGGCGATTTCTCGCGATTTCTCTTCAAACTTTGAACTCACTTTCCTCGCGAACTAAACGACTTAGAACGGTCCGGGAAGTTGCGTTCGTGATGGTTTTGAGTCTACTAGCACTGGCAAAAAGTCCGGTGCGATTATCGAAAATTTTTTTTTTTTTGCCGATTTCGGCCGAAAAGTTGAGGCTGGGGGGTATTGACAACTTTCGCGTTTTTCGCCAAAATCTTAAAAGTGCGATATCTCAGATACTGGACAAGCTAGAGAGGTCCGCGAGGGCTCATTTTAAAGCGCTCCGCGCGTACTATAACATACTATAAGGGCGATTGTCTAACTCGAAAATTACGGCGCTGGCGAAGGCCGGAAATTTGGCGATTTCTCGCGATTTCTCTTCAAACTTTGAACTCACTTTCCTCGCGAACTAAACGACTTAGAACGGTCCGGGAAGTTGCGTTCGTGATGGTTTTGAGTCTACTAGCACTGGCAAAAAGTCCGGTGCGATTATCGAAAATTTTTTTTTTTTGCCGATTTCGGCCGAAAAGTTGAGGCGGGGGGGGTATTGACAACTTTCGCGTTTTTCGCCAAAATCTTAAAAGTGCGATATCTCCGATACTGGACAAGCTAGAGAGGTCCGCGAGGGCTCATTTTAAAGCGCTCCGCGCGTACTATAACATACTATAAGGGCGATTGTCTAACTCGAAAATTACGGCGCTGGCGAAGGCCGGAAATTTGGCGATTTCTCGCGATTTCTCTTCAAACTTTGAACTCACTTTCCTCGCGAACTAAACGACTTAGAACGGTCCGGGAAGTTGCGTTCGTGATGGTTTTGAGTCTACTAGCACTGGCAAAAAGTCCGGTGCGATTATCGAAAATTTTTTTTTTTTGCCGATTTCGGCCGAAAAGTTGAGGCTGGGGGGGTATTGACAACTTTCGCGTTTTTCGCCAAAATCTTAAAAGTGCGATATCTCCGATACTGGACAAGCTAGAGAGGTCCGCGAGGGCTCATTTTAAAGCGCTCCGCGCGTACTATAACATACTATAAGGGCGATTGTCTAACTCGAAAATTACGGCGCTGGCGAAGGCCGGAAATTTGGCGATTTCTCGCGATTTCTCTTCAAACTTTGAACTCACTTTCCTCGCGAACTAAACGACTTAGAACGGTCCGGGAAGGTTGCGTTCGTGATGGTTTTGAGTCTACTAGCACTGGCAAAAAGACCGGTGCGATTATCGAAAATTTTTTTTTTTGCCGATTTGGGCCGAAAAGTTGGACGTGGGGGGTATTGACAATTTTCGCGGTTTTCGCCAAAAGCGTAAACGCCCGATATCTCCGATACTAGACAAGCTAGAGAGCTCCGCGAGGGCTCATTTTAAAGCGCTTCCGGTGTACTATAACATACTATGGTAATTACATGCAACCTAAAGGGACAGGTTTCTCAAAATAAGCTTTCTTGTATTATTTAATTGGGCGTAATCGAAGAATTACAGTCACAACTTAGTTTTGGCTTGGATCAATTAACAGTCACACTAGAGAACATATGCGGTTCTTAGCGAGGTTGGGAGTATTGAGCAGTCGAAGGGTTAACCCTTTTAGTGCCGGACGACGATATATCGTCGCTTGCAACACTTGCGAAAAGTTCCAACAACGATATATCGTTGCGCATCCAATAGCGCCTTATTATTCGCATTGCGAGAGAATTCTATCTCAAAATAAATTTATAATACGTTATAAGCGGTCTAGTTTTATTAGGAGAGAATTAAAAAAATAGTTTTTCGGTTTAACTTTATATTACCTGTAACAATTACTTGTTTCGGAAGAGTTAATCCGTCCGGCGCTACCGTGTACCTTGGAGTTATTCTTTATTTTTGATATGCAATATTATTTATTTTCTTACAAAATATTTTGGAAATGCAAAGTATATACTTTGTCATAAATGGTCTATATAAAGTTATGATGCAAAGATGACTTTTCGAATCTGGTAATACGTTTTGAAAGAGAGAACTCAATTTTTATTTTCTTTATAATCATTTATACCTTTGGTATTTATATCATTTTTAATGAATACAGAAAAATTAGTGTCATTGTTTTACTCTCTATTTCGTCCTTTATACACTGCTTTTTGAATTATATAAATATTGTTTTTTGTTTGGTTTTTATGAACCTTCTTCCAAACCCTAGTAAAATCGTGAAATTCGGCCGGTTATCTTCACATAGGCACCTCTTTTTCGCCCGGCATTAAAAAGGTTAAGAAAAAGTATTAGTGGTTGAGGAACTGAAGTAATTCGACGTGCGCTTATTTAGGGGATGTGAATCAGACGGCGCGAAGCTGTGACAAATAAACAAATTGAATGCGTGTTTTGCGTATTTCTGATATCGTGTAACGAGAATTACGGGCGTGACGAATATAGTTTACATGCGAAAAACATGGAAAAATGATGATTTACACATTTTTTATCGTTATCGACCACACAAGCGTGGTATTTCGATTTTTGTTTGATTTTCCACCCACGACCGACGCGCACGCAAAATGTGCGTAATGCTGTTACCATTAGCGAGGAGTTTGCATGCTGAAAATATCGGCCACTGTAGAAAGTAACGCAATTTATGGAAATTGCGAACTTAAACAGCTGATGGTCGATGGGTATCATGTAGTCACGATCCTGCGACCATCCGACCATTTGGTCCGCTGAAAGTAACAAAACTTTTACATCGTAAAGCTTTACGCTTTTATACCATGTAATCGTAGTAATTTGAATTTATGTCTCTACATAAGTTACATGGTCTTGCGTCAAATTAATAAGACAAGAGGTCTCTCTCAACAACTGCTGACGTATTTTTTTTATGCTACATTATTTTACCCCACACTAACATCACCCCTGGAAATGCGCAAACCAAGTGTAAAAATTGCCATTAATACTGGTTTATGTGACGACGAGGAGGAACGACATTTCGATTGATAGCCAATAACACACAAAATTCGTAACTCTCAGCCGCACATATCTGCATTAACGCGAACGTCCAAGAATTCTTGCCCACCCATTCCCCTTATTTTCCGAACTGTTCTCAAACTTTATCACTTCAACACTCGTACAGCGTCCATTCCCAGCCATTCACACCCATGGTCCCCGTCATTCGGGCACTTTTCCCATCAGCAACTTTCTCATACACCTCCCCGCTTACACTTCGGCACGAAGCGTACCGATTTAACTTTTACGCGAATCGATCGTGCGTAAATTTGGTCGTGAAACGTTCAAGATCGCTGCTTGCCACGATTCCCCGCCCCGCCCCCGTAAATTATTGCTTCTTCCGATGCGCTCCGCCGAGATATATGAATATGACCCCGCAGTCCGCGGGCAAGTCGAGAGATAGTTCCGAACGACGGGGCGATGTCGATAAAGGCTGATCGCGGAGAATATAAAATGCCAATATCTACAGCCTCTCATTAGCCGTCTGACGAGCGAGAAACCCGAGGCACCCTCTAAAATCCGGGTTGAAGAGTGCTGAGCTGGCGTGCGGTCGAGAAGTGCTACAGGCTTAGTCACCGTCTACTCGAAAGCGAACTCTCTTTCCATCGTAGCGAATTAGCCCGCATCGATCCTCGATCTGCCGCCCACCCGGTCGGGGCAACGCTCGGCCAATATTTCGATAGAATCTTCCTGACGGGCTCAGCGATTTTCGTCCTACACCGTGACGCACACGTTATTTCGGGGTAGGCGACAGTTTCTGCTTTAGCTTTCATGTGACACGCTTTTGGCGCAACGTTAGTTGCTTGTGTGTCACAACTTTTTTGAAATGGGGATGTCGGTAAAAGGCTTTTACTTTTTCCTCCCGTTTTGGGATCGTTTTGCACCATTTTCCTATTTTCATGTCTACTTTTCGCGACAACGCAGGTGCTATTGCGGATTTTAAGGCGCGGTTTGCATTTTTTGAATTTAAGGAAATCTTTCGATTTGCAAAAAAATAAGTTGATCGGTGGACATTTATTTTTTTAATCCAATTTAAATGCAGTTTCTTCGGACGTTGTTATTTGATTTTTGCCATAATTTCGAAACTATTGCGAATTTCGTGGTGCGCCTTGAATTTTCTCGAGTCATTGCCGACCCTCTTTCATTTCATATAGGTGAGCAAGTCGAATAATTTACTTTCAGTTGGTGGTGGTTAAAAAACGCACGTTTTTCTCACCTTTTTCTCGATTTTTTAATCTATTTTTTTGTCATAACTCAGAAACTATTTCGAATTTTTCAGCGCGGTTGCAATGTTTCCAAGTCTTTTTGTACCCCTTTCATCTGGCATAATCACAAGCCGATCGGTAGACGTTTAATTTTTTACCTCGTTTTCAGGCTTGTTTTTCATGATTTTTCCACACATTTTTGCCGATACCTCCCGAACTATTGCGAATGTCGGGGTGCGCCTTGCATTTTTCTCAGTCATTTTGGACCCCCTTTGAAATGTCAAAAGGGCAAAAAAATTGGCGACCCATCATTTTTTCGCAAAAATGGCAAGGGGTATACCTTAAGATTTTCGCGATTTCTTCCAGGCCCTGTCCCATCTAAACTAATGAACAAAACCTATAAGTAATATTGGTTTTCTTAAAGCTCTTTGGACGTACTTTCACGTGGGATTATTCGCAATCAGCAATTTCGAAAAAAAATTTTTTGCACCTTCTTAAAATGGTCATATCTCGGAAACTATGAAGAGTTCAGCGCGCGGAAAGTGGTCTATGTTCAGGGCAAATTACCCTCTATCGAATGGTATTGGTCCGAAAAAAAAAATTTGACATTTTTCGCCCATTTTCGCGGTTTTTCAGCGTATTTTTCTTATTTTTTATCTATATTTTTGCTTATGACTCGAGAACTATTGCAAATTTTTAGGCGCGGTTTAAATTTTTCGAGTCTCTGCCGAGTCATCTACGATGATTAGTTGTGTGCGTTGTAAGAATACATTTGGTCAACAGCCTCCCCTACAGATTCTTTAGAAATTATTCATCTATAAATATTTATATTCTATCAATATTAATATCCGTAACAATCCACACATATACAAAGGCTGCAATAATCGAAGGAACAACAATTTCATGATCCTGAGATTAACGAGTTTAATTACTTTACAGCGTAAAGTACGTTGGCTTCCATTACCGGGGTATCGTATTGTTGATGGATAACGCTGATGCAATTAATTTGCGTCGGCTCATACGCGCGCCCTCGAAATTAATATCGGTTAGGAAATAGATAATTTCCATAAAGACTTTAAGCGAAACAATGCACACCTTTCCATTTTAACAGAAATATTACACCGGGAAGAATGAGAGACGCGGCCATTTAATTATCCATTGTTACGGGAAACAGTTTAATATTGATTAAAAGCTAATAAGCGCGTGTTATTCTGCCTGCTCCGTTATTCGCCACGCACCCCGATGTTAAATTTACGAGCCACTTCGAATATTGTTCGTTCCGCATTCATATAGACACCACCGCTTTTTTTTTGTCGGACAGATTCTCGTCACTCGCCGGAGTCTTAGCCTGTCAACGAAATTCGCTCGGTTGCCACTCCGTGAAATCCGAGATGTCTTTTCAAAAATGTACACTCACGTCTGAAACAAAGGGGGAAAAAAAATAAAGGACTGCGTGAGTTTTCCAGCCTTGCGTTTCGTGTTCCGAAGGTGACGAGGAATGTTGTAGACGGGCTATGTTACAGCAGGGTAGTATTTTAGATCCAGCATTCACCGTTTTCATTCAAGTCGAGCTCAGACTATCAAGCGCAGTTATGCCTTGTTTATCGATTTGACGAAATCGTCTGTACATAATCGGGAGACCGATTTGCTCGACTCTACATCACGACCACTCGATCGCAGCGGTCCCTTCGTCCATTAAATAGTAATAACTCGTGCGAGTCGCGAGAAAAACGTCTCGCCGCTCGTCTGCATAGAAAAAGAACGGATAGCACATGATATGAAATTTTCTCCGGGAAATTTACCGCGTGTTGAGAAATTTAACGTGAAGCATATTCCGAGAACCGCACGGACTATAAACGAAAAGCTACTAATTAGTATTATTGCATCACGCAAACATAATTGTTTTTAAGTAGAAGGTTCGCGTGTTATGTAAAACGCGCATGTATCTTGCGCGGCGAAATGAATCTGCATTTAATAATAGAAACGTGTGAGATATCAAACGTTCATCGCAGCGATACCATATTTCTATTAATCATGTATAATTGCGAATAACGTAGAAACTTTCCAATTTGCCTGATCAATATCCATTGCCACATATTACACATAAAATTAATGGAATGCCCAAGTATGCACCGTGGTCAATTACTCACTAGCTGTTGTCATTACTATAGTGTCAATAGTACCATAAAGAATTATAAAAGGAAGAAAGTATGCACTAAAAGCAATTTTCTACCCATTTACATCAATGCATCACACGATATAATTCTATAATTGATCTATCGCGTACAACGCTTTTGTATATTTCGCAACGAGCATTTATTTGTATATATACATGTATTACGAACAATGCTCTTATATTTTTCGCAGGCTATCAAACGAACATTTATGATTTAGCACCCGAAACTTACTGCCGCCTACACGTTCATCACGACGTACGAAACCTTTATCAATCACGAATCTTTGCGTGGCGCCCCGAAACTTTCCGCCTGTCCTTATCAATACATATATTTCTGTGTTCGCCTCGTGCATGAAGTATTTTCCTTCTGGAGCCCGAGCAGATATCGTCGCCGCGTATACGTCAATGGGCGTAAATTGGAAATATCATTTGAAGCGGCTATTTAGCGATTCTAATGGTCGAGATACGCTAACTAGGGAATAAACTTCGGTCACAATCTTGAATATTTTCCAATTTCCGGCGTGTTTGCGCGTCGTTTTATCTCGAGCCGTTGTCGTTTGCCCGATTCCGTGCGTACGAAATGGCTCGGCAATCATAATAAATAATCGACGACCGGGTCTCCTCCGCGATAAACTATCCTTGTTTGCGCATATTTAGCCACGGCCCTTCATTGCACCCTACGGCGACTGATACACAAAGCATCGCACACAGTTGACACTTGGGTAGATACATACTGAGAAGAGGTGCCGTGATAGTAATGTTGAACTTGTAATAATATATCTCTCGTACGTCGTTCCACTAAAGTACTGAATAATTTATAATATTTAAGTGGAGCAGGTTAGAATGGTAACAAAACGTACGTTCGAAATGTAGTAAAGCAGGATATATGAACGTTGTATGCCGCTATTGGAAACTTTGATCAATCTAAACTTTTCTTTGCACAGTCTCTTGCAAATTGTAATAATTTTCTCACTCTCAAGAATTTTCCCGCGTTTTATTACATATCGGCTATTATTTATCGAGAAAATTTGGCTATTGCATATTAAGAAAATGTGCACTACTTTTTAAATAAATTAAAAATGCCACATTTCGGCGGATTTGTACTACTCTATTAGTTTTAAATTGTAACATGCGTGCTATCGTGTGCTTATATACGTCGTGAAAGGTAACGATCCTCAAAATTACGATTGCGGACCAGTCACATCGTAAGAAAAACGTGAGCAAAGAAATAGTCGTATTCGACAAGAGCAAAAACGCAGACTGTTGTAACTGTTGGAAATGTATCCATCTTTATTACATCGAAATTGCGCCCAGTATTTGGTCTGCACGTGCGTCCTCTTTGTGACCTCCTACAAAGTCAAGTATTTGCTATGATCTATTCAAGGGTTCAAATTTCTGATCCATATTATTTTTCAAACGCGTTTTTTCTATTTCCTCAAAATTTTAGATTTGTCAATAGTAGGTTTTTTTTTTAGAAATGGTGGGTATGAAAGTTTACAAGCCTTTGGAGGTTTACGTGCGTTTGAGAGTAGAGCAACGTATTGGTAATCTATTAGTACACGATCAACATTACTATCGAGCCTGTCCTTGTAAGACATACATAGTAAACAGGGTACAGTCGTTCATCGGTGTTGCGTTAACAAGTCAACATTAGTTACTCTATAGACGTAGACCGAGACACGTCAAGTTTCTCTGAAGACGTCGACAAAGCCACACTAAGTTCTTGTACAGACGCCGACCAAAGCACACCAAGTTCATCTTAAAGGGGAGATCTGGATTTCGGTGCATAAAAGTCCGATCCTCTTGGACAGCTTATAAAGCAAAAACTACTTGATAGATCAACATGAAACTGATTGGGTAATCTTCAAAACTTGACGTTCCTATTGATGTTCGAAAATTATTCATGGATCTCTGTAAAGTTGTATGTTTAATCATGTTGATGTCACGTGTTACCAATGACAAAAAAATACACGTTGTCGGTTAGTAGGATTCTTCCACATATATAACTTTGAAACAGAGTCAACTCCCGATTATTGCTATTACAAATATTACCGAGAAAAAACCATCAAACCGTACAAAAAAAGTAGCGGCCAATTAAAACAAATTTTCTATTTGCCACAAAGCACTTGCCGCGTTCTTATGCAATAAAAACATATTCATACGCATACGTACATACATCCACTAATACACCTTATTGCTTTTATCTATATAATTCCCAGCAAATACAACGTATGAACACTTCGACTAAGCAAACATTGTGTTATTAATACAAGTTCGCCGATCTTCCTTCGACACACACTAAGGACAGTTCCTTGGAGCTTAAGACACTATTTTATCTGTACCCACGAGCAATCCTCTTGTCTAAGCTCACTTTTGTCGGAGCTTAGTTTCCGGGGAATTGGCCATTTCTCAATGTTCTCTCGTCTATCGTATACGTGCGCAAGTACAGCTACGTCCACAATGGTATTTGCACCGTTATACGTATGTGTCCGCGAACATAAGGTAGGTATGGAAAACATGACAAACTGAGGTCTCGATCATTTGTTATGTCGCAGCTGGACTGACCTCAGTGCCGGCCGGTAACCGTGCAGGTTTTGTCGGAAATGCGGGAAGTACAGTGCAACTGCGATATTATGTTGGATCATATGTTTCCACTGTTTGCGGGTTTTACGCATGATACTTTACTTAATTTCTATTAACTTCCCTTACAGCGGGCGAAACAAAGTTCATCTGCCAAACAGATGTAATTAATGTGAATATCTAACTGCGTTGACGTAGCTGGAAAATTCGCGTTTCGTCAGAAATAGATTAAGCAGACCTAACCCGGAACATTTGCCTTTTCACTGTGGTCTTACCATACAGCGCCGCGGGTTGCGGCATTCTGCTTTTTCTCGTTCCTCTACTGTCCTTTCCTTTGACAAAAACTTGCAACGATGCTCTCGCGTAATAACACTGCGCCGCTTAATATTTCGCCTAACCCCATCGCAGTGCGCATATGCACCGAAAGAATCTCACTCACAATACATCGCGTCGCTATTAAACCATTCAAACATGTAATATCCGTTCTCATCGCAAACACATTAGCACTCCGACAATACCGCAACTCGACCTCTGAATTCATCGCTATCCCAATACTTCTCCTTTTACCCCTGCACAGCAAATTTTAATGTGCCTGTACGAAAAAAATACCGCAGCCCCGGTCTCCACGCTCGGAAAGAATGAACTCCGTAAAGTCTTACGTCATCCTGCGCGGTACGCAGTCTAGGCTTTACGTTTCGCTCGCTAATTAAGAAGCCATCTTATAGGAAAGTTGGACGGCCGCGCTCTTTCTTTAGCTGTCTGCCCTTAGGTCACAGGAGTAAACGAGAGGGATCTTATGAAGCAGGCGGACGGCCGTTGTAAAGGTAGACTTCTCTGCCTCTCCTCTCCTCTCCTCCGCATTATAACGGTCGCATCATCGTGTCGGTTCAATCCTGGGACTCACTTTGTGCCATTATACTCGCCGAGCAAGTTCGCGGAAAGGCTTTTGCGCATGCCGAGTCAAAGCTCGCAGGAAGCCTGCCGACATTCGGGCTAAACTTTCGACAATTACCGACAAAGGACGTTGTAATACGGCGCTCGCGGCGGAAATGTCCTCCGTATCGCGAGACGGATGTTTTTTTCATGGATTTGCGAGAAGTTCCGCGCGCACTGTCCTTTGCGCTCGAAGATTATGGGGAAGTTCAACCGGAGTTGGCCTTTGTAGGTGGCTTCGGATGAATAAATTCGGGAGTGCGGGTAATTCAATTCTTTCGGGGTTTGACGGTGATTGCCTAATTTATGTTAATATCATTTATTACCTGACAATTCATATCTGGTCGAAGCAGTGGTAACAAAACAACTTATACTTACATCTCAATTTTCTTAGCCTCATGAAATTCTCGGGGTTTTATCGGTCTGAAAATTGTTTGTTTTACATGTTTTGTAAGGATCTATCTAGAAACAATGTGTTTCCGGATAATCTGTTTATTGGCGCCGTCGCTTGTGTTTAGTGGGCGTTACGGATTTGCAGTTAACAAATTTGATAATGTGTAACGTGGGTTGATTTCAGCCATATTCGACGCGAAGTGTAATCGCGGGAACGATTGACACGATTAATGGCTTGAGGAGAAAACAAAGTACAAGCCACCATACGATTTCGCTGACAGCCTCAACTTTCCTTCTCTAAACCACCGTATCGGCACACTATAGGACTTCCATTGAACGCAACCGATACTTGGAATTACTTTTTGAACGGGCACGCACGAGGAACTTTCGTCCTTTGTCTGGGAAACGGTTCCCCTTCTTCTTTTTTTTCAAGGGCTCCGTACCGCAGCGCGAAGCGAAAAGTTTTGCAGTAAAGTATGCGACCGTCGAACCGACTTAAGTCAGTTTTTACCCTTCTCGCATTCAGATATTTTGAATGCACTACGGTGGCGTAGAAATAAAAATTTCCAACGCATTTAATTTTTCCTTTCATTGCTCGAGAATGCGATGCCGCTCAATGAATTTAGTCGAAACAAATACATCCCACGCGAGTGGATCTCCGCGAGAAGGAAATAGGAGTTTTATAGGGGAACATCTCTTGGCGGTATTGACAGGTAGTCGTTGTGATATAATAATAAAAATCTTGACGCGCAAGGATTGGGTACTGAGCCGTATAAAATTGCACTTGAAAATACAAAAGGGGAAATTAAGAGTTTTAATGAACAAAACTGGACCCTTCATACCATGCTTAACCGTTTCTGTGAACGGAAGATAATTGTAATCACGACCCCAAATGACTGCCTAAAGTCACTATAAATTACGCCAATCCATTCTTACTGTTTCAAATTTTGACCAGCAACACGGTTGAATAAAACATCTGTTGAGGTACCTCGAAAAGGCGCGAAACAGGTAATGTTATTTTTAAAAATGATAATTCTCGCCAACAATAAAAAGGCATTCTTCTACATCGACGGGTTATTTAGTTTGGGCTTGACAACGGTCGGGCGCAAATTCACTGTCGTGGCTGATAAAATACTAAAGTCAGCTCGTCGCTGATGTCCGTAGCATATTCATTCGCGGCTCGGGTGGTATTGGATCCCAGACGTGGGAAGAGGGATGAGAGAGTAGCGGGGTGGGCGCTTTTAAGATCTCGAATCACGATTCGTCCCTGCCGCGTGACGATTTTCACGTCGCGGCGATATTTTCGCCGCCAGTTTCGGCGTAACGGCCCGCAATTACGGGGATCTGTTTTACGACGCGAGAGACAAAGGCAGAGTGAAGGACACAGACGTCGAGAGAAGCCAGTGATAAAAACGGGGGATGATAAAATTGTAGGTGTTGGATGGTTAAGCGTCTAAGTCAAGTAAATGCTGGGTGAGGTCAAAATTATAAAAACGTGTATATTTCTCTGTTCGATAGCATCCGCTGGCTTTCTTGTTAGATGGGACACCTTCGATCATTGTTTTTATGAAAGACAGCATCTGAGACATACTTGAAGGGCTCAATTGACGCACAGACATCGCTTAGAAAGTGGCGGGTCAAATTAAGAGGGTAACTTGCAGACAAGAAACGAAGCGAATTACTCAATTGAAACGTGAGATGTAGGAAAAATGTTCACTATGGTTAATTTTCTGACGCTATGAAGTCAAATCCAAGTCTATATTTTTAGTCCCGCATAATTGATTATATGATAATTACATTAGCATGTTATAATATGGCTATTCAGCGAGTCTAGTGTCTGACTTAGAACTAGCGTAACTTCGTAGATGGAGTCAATTCATGTGTATTGCGAAACAAGACGTATCACGGCATTATCCGAGTTTCTCGTACAGTTATCACGAGATAAAACTCGAGTTAAAAACTGAAATCACTAATGCATGGTGGCTGTGCATAATAGTTCATGCAGCAAATAGTAAAGAGCAGATAAGCAAAATTACATTCAACTAGCGAAACTGTATAGGATCTCTACACAATAACTGTATACAACGATTAACGCGGATAATAGTAAACATCCCTGTCGCGACGGAAAGCAAAACTCAACCAGCCGAAAGAAACCGTGAAAGATAAGAACCGATGCTCGAGCTCCGTATAAAATGTCTCAGCCCTACAATTGTAAAGATTACCAGAGCGGCACAAGACTAGACTCAACTAGCGAGAAGAACGGACAGACGAGCACGAAGGCGGCAAGGGCTGGAGATTAAGCGCCAAAGGAAAAAGAGCACGTAACGGAGAAAACGGTCGACGAAACGCGCCGCGGGTGAATTTCACGCGAGCGAGAGGATGCGATAGAGATTTCCGAGGAAATGCGCGACGATTAAATGAATTACTGCACTTCATCAGTATTCCACCCTGCCGTTGAGTGATATACATACTCTCGCGGCTGCAGCGGCATTAAAAGTCGAGAGCGAAGTGTTCGGCTCCCGATTTCGTTCTCTCCCCGTTCCTTCTTCTCCCAACTGTCCGTTGCCAACCCCGTCCAGAGACTGTCCCAAGCCCACACCCTCACTCACACCAGCCACGACCCTTCCGACGCACCCTTTTTACCGTTCATTGTCTTCGCGGCCGTGGGTACCGACTCGTGCCGCGCATATGAATCGTGTATATATTTTTCCCCGCGGCGTTACGAATTCGCGAAACGTACTTGCCGCTGCCCGCACAATTGTCCGCCGAGTCCGCCCCTTTTGTTTGTCACTTACGAACGCACGACAATGCCCATTTAGCCCGTGATTCTCGATGTGCCCGGTGAATTTCGCGATAGCCCCGCGCTCTCGCTAAATACCGGTAATACGGTATTGATAGAATGCGTCCCAGTAAATGTGCGTTTATTTACGCCGCGCGAAACCGGCCATTGTGAGGCGCGGCGCGGGGATTTGTCGTTTTAAGTCGGGAAGGTTTCGCATGAAATTTATCTTGCAAATGTATGCTGTATGCATCGTAAAGTGTAATAATAGACGAGTATATATGGGATACGATTTTGGTTTATTTAGTTGGACATTGGGGATGTTCAACAAGGTTTTAGCTAGTTTCTAAGATATATATTGAACGCGAAAGTGTGACAGTGGGTACCGTTGAGAGTACAACACGTGTTCTCGCTTCGTTACTTTTCCCTGATTGCCCCGTGATTTTTTTCTTTTGTGTCCCTGACCGATCTACTGGCCGTCTCTGTTCTGGTATTTTCGCATTTTTACGTATCTATTTGTGGATAATATACTTATATATACATACGTTAATTTTCATATATACTATCAATTACATTAGTATTCAATTCTACAATAATTTTTTAATCCCTACACTATCAATTATATTAGTATTCAATTCTACAATAATTTTTTAATCCCGTGGCGTCTACATTCGACATTGTCTTCCCCTGCATTTTATGTTTGCCATCCCAAGTTCATTCATGTACCCATACTTGACCCTCACGTGCACATTTGCGTCACGAGACTCCACCAACGTATCGCCTCGTACAGAACGCATTTCTAGTCTGAGCTTGTCCGAAATTGGGACACTGTAACGTTATAAATTGCAGCCAGGGAAGAGTGACGCGAAGGTTCTGAGTGTCGTATCGATTAAACGCGCAATAACCGTAGCTGCCAAGAAACGCGCAATTAAGGGGACGCGACGCGTTCGGATATAAAAATTTAAAGAACTTATTTGATCTGTGCCCCGGAGCCCGGCCAGAACTATTTCACGAAGAATTTCACGGAAAATCGGGCAAGGACGACTTACAATCGAAAATCGTCCGATGATATACCGAGATCCGCGCTTCCCGTTGTTGTCCCTCCGACGATGGAACTATAGAGCGTGACCGATATTGGCGAACTTCCGCTTTTCGAGCTCAGGGCTAATTACGAGTTCTGAAGGGTTGGGGCGAAGTTTCGGAAAGAATAGTTTTGGGACAATTGCAATTACGGGGAGTTCTGATATAATGGCGGAGCTAAGAATTTCCTTATTTAAAATTAAACATACCGTATAATTAAAAGGGCTTTTCGTGTCGTATTGTATGCTATTCTTTTCAGGATATTACATTAAGTGAAACGAGATGTTGGGAATGGTGCAGTGTACGTTGAGATTGTGACTATAGAGAGGCGCATTGTTTTTCAATTTTATTACTAATCTTGAATGATGAGTAAAAAGGTCATTTTTTTGTTGAAAATTGGAATATATATTTGAAACTATATATTCTTGAAAGCCTCTGCATGTTTCGAGGCGTTCAGTACTCCTAATCAAGAGTTTGCAATATTGAAATGCGTTGTTCGTTATTTATATGGGGATATTATTTTAATACAGCAAGGTTGTGGAAACATACGGGTGAATTTAATTGAAAATTAGAATTCTCAAGTAAATATTAATTTTTAACCAAAAGAGGCCCTTTTATTCATTCTTCAGGATTGAAAGTATAACAATACCTCTCCCGCACCACCTGTTCATAAACACTGTGCCGACGTTTTACGGATAAATGCTTTATCATATAAAATATTTGAAAGAATTCATAAGTTTGGTTGTGGGTTCTACGTAACATCGTAAGAAAAAAATATACGAGACAGGCAATTATTCATTTAACCACGTCGTGCAATAAGGAACTTTTACCTGTCCTTAGACATTTGTTAACTTTCACCGGTATTAAATATATCATATAATTTGCAGTCAACATTTTAATTGGACGGTACATTTTATTGGCTTGCAACGATATCGCATATATCCTTCAGTTAACGGTTTAACATTAGTCAATACAACTGCTTTCAATCTCATGTCACGCGTTGTTGGCTTTTTGCGTTTGACGACGACATCGTGTGAAATAACCGATGTTACGAAGGCGAAAAGTGGCAACGGCGCGTGATCCGTGCAAAGCTCTGCCGCCGCAAGAACTTTTCCAATTGTTCGCGATACCAACCAGGAAGGTGGAAAACGGTTTGCGCGCGAGGGAAAATCCTGGCGTATTTCCGTGGCAGTCCGTCGGCGTAGAACAAACTCTCGCTACGAAGTGCAATGCGCCCGATGGATGAAAAAAATAGAGCCACGTTGAACCGATGTAATCCAGTCCCTTCGAACGTCTTGGGACTTCGAGTAAAAGTATAATACCCCGAGTTGTGAGCGATTATCGGTGATTAATGCGCTAATTTTACCGAACGGCCGATTAACTTTGAATTGGATTGCGGATTAAGAAGTAATATGATCGTTCTCAGAACTTCTTAGTCATGCGCAGCGATATGTAAAAACGGTATTGATTTTTAAATATTCTGTACTAATCGACGTTTTTATCTGTTGCAGGTGAGTACATTCACTAGATGATTGCTATTCTACGGTCTAAGTATTAGGAAAGTGAGATGGACGAGCGTTTGGTAAGTGGGTTCTGGTGATTTACAATGCATGACAATGCGCAAGACTGTCTTTCTCTGTGTCGTTTGCGAAATTTGACGTACCGCATTGTCTCTGCGAGAGGATTAATAGGACATTTCAACGGAAACTAAATGAAAGAACGTCAATAGCACGAAAATCTCTGCGCACTGAAAAAGTGTTTGCTCGGCACATTAAGAAACTGTCTTTTAATTAATTCTACGTTTACTCGCCCTGTTTCAATCAACTTAATTCCACGGACTCAATTTTTGCCCACCACTCTTTATAGACTAACATTTTCTCCCGATCTTTATCGTTTGTCGCTAGACTGTCATTATAAATTATCGATTACTTATATAAGTACTTTTGTCACACGTTGTACGTTTATTCAAACTTATCCTAGTAATTTACTCGAATTTTCACCCATTATTCCTTGAAGCAATTATGTTCTCAACCTCAAATTTTTCGCTAGGCTCTCACTACACATGTTCCATCACCCCTTATTCCTACACCTGCACACACTATCTACACTTGCATACACATACCTTCCCACTCAGGCTTGTCCTAATGTTCACCCAATTCTCTTCGAAATCCTGTTTCAATCAACTTAATTCTACGGCCTCGATTTTTGCCCATCACTCTTTATAGACTAACATTTTCTCCCGATCTTTATCATTTGTCGCTGGGCTGTCATTATAAATTATCGGTTACTTATATAAGTACTTTTGTCACACGTTGTACGTGTATTCAAACTTATCCTAGTAATTTACTCGAATTTTCACCCATTATTCCTTGAAACAATTATCATCTCAACTTCAAATTTTTCGCCAGGCTCTCACTAGACATGTCCATCACACCCCTTACTGCTACCCCTGCACACACTATCTGCACTTGCATTGACATACCTTTCTACTCAAGCTTGTCCTAATGTTCACCCAATTCTCTCCAAAATCCTGTTTCAATCAATTTAATTCTACGGCTTCAATTTTTGCCCACCACTCTTTATAAACTAACATTTTCTCCTGATTTTTACCATTTGTCGCCAGGCGGTCATTATAAATTATCGGTTTCTTATATAAGTACTTTTGTCACACGTTGTACGTTCATTCAAACTCATCCTAGTAATTTACTCGAATTTTCACCCATTATTCCTTGAAGCAATTATGTTCTCAACCTCAAATTTTTCGCTAGGCTCTCTGCGGACACTATCTGCACTTGCATACACGTACCTTTCCATTCAGGCTTGTCCTAATGTTCACCCAATTCTCTTCGAAATCCTGTTTCAATCAATTTAATTCTACGGCCTCAATTTTTGCCCACCACTCTTTATAAACTAACATTTTCTCCCGATCTTTACCATTTGTCGCCAGGCTGTCATTATAAATTATCGGTTACTTATATAAGTACTTTTGTCACACGTTGTACGTGTATTCAAACTTATCCTAGTAATTAACTCGAATTTTCACCCATTATTCCTTGAAACAATTATATTCTCAACCTCAAATTTTTCGCTAGGCTCTCACTATACATGTTCCATCACCCCTTATTCCTACACCTGCATACATTATCTGCACTTGCATACACATACCTTTCCACTCAGGCTTGTCCTAATGTTCACCCAATTCTCTCCGAAATCCTGTTTTAATCAACTTAATTTTACGGCCTCAATTTTTGCCCACCACTCTTTATAGACTAACATTTTCTCCCGATCTTTACCATTTGTCGCAAGGCTGTCATTATAAATTATCGGTTACTTATATAAGTACTTTTGTCACACGTTGTACGTGTATTCAAACTTATCCTAGTAATTTACTCGAATTTTCACCCATTATTCCTTGAAACAATTATCTTCGCAACCTCAAATTTTTCGCTAGGCTCTCACTACACATGTTCCATCACCCCTTATTCCTACACCTGCGGACACTATCTGCACTTGCATACACATATCTTTCCACTCAGGCTTGTCCTAATGTTCACCCAGTTCTCTTCGAAATCCTGTTTTAATCAACTTAATTCCACGGACTCACTTTTTGCCCACCACTCTTTATAGACTAACATTTTCTCCCGATCTTTACCATTTGTCGCCAGGCTGTCATTATAAATTATCGGTTACTTATATAAGTACTTTTGTCACACGTTGTACGTTTATTCAAACTTATCCTAGTAATTTACTTGAATTTTCACCCATTATTCCTTGAAACAATTATCTTCTCAACCTCAAATTTTTCGCTAGGCTCTCACTACACATGTTCCATCACCCCTTATTCCTACACCTGCAGACACTATCTGCACTTGCATACACATACCTTTCTACTCAAGCTTGTCCCAATGTTCATCCAATTCTCTTCGAAATCAACATCTTTCTTCCGACCTACCTCGTTTGTCGCTAACCCGTTATTATAGCTGACAAGCACATTTGTTTTCTCCAACGCTTCTCTGCCATAACCTCCCATTCAACCTTGGCCGATCAAGAGCGCGTCCTTCTTCCGCAGCCTTTTATCAGACCGATCCAAAGTCTGCACATCCGTCCGCAGGCACTTATCCACACACTCGTCGGGCGCTTAATTAGCCCGAGACAAAGCCTGACGAATGAGGACACGGTGTACATACAAATATAGAAGGCTTGAACATAGAAGGCAGACGTACGTCGCGATCGCAAGGCGTACGACAATCGCATGCATAATCCATGCCTCGTTCACACTGTAACGACTAAGGAAGCATCTGCGCTCTATTCACGTCGTCCTCGTATCTCATCCTATTCTCTCGTCGTGCGGTGCGTCTAGTGTTAACACATCGCTGACGGGACACGGAAATCTTCACAGTTCTGGCGTCGCGACGTGTTAAGTGTTTCATCCGGACACGACCGAGAAATTTTCGGCATGTGTCTACATCGGAGATTCTAATGGAAAGCGAATAGCAATGAGCGCGGTAGGGCACGTGATTCTTTTGTGGTTGGCTACGGTTTCTGGTATGCCACACGAATTTTTGAAACACGCGTTATGTAAGTAGTCTCCGCGAAACTGGAAGGGAATCGATTTTCAACGGGCGGGGGTAAAACCGATTCTTTTGTCGTTACGATTTCTGGTGCGCCGCAAGATTTCTTGAAAGTTTTATATGACTAAATAGTCTGTGTTGGACTAGAAAAGAATCAGTTTGCAGTGGGCGCGGTGAAAACCGATTCTTTTGTGGTTGGATAGGAATTCTGGTATGCCGCATGAACTTGTTAAACACGTGTTATGTGACTAAATAGTCTACGCTGAACTAGAAGAAAATTCTTTTGCAGCACGAACGATGAAAACTGATTCTTTTGTGGTTATGTACGATTTTTGGGTAGCCGCAAGAATTTTTGAAACTTTTATGTGACTATATAGTCTACGCTACACTGCAAAATGATTAGTTTGCAGCGCGTGCAGTGAAAACTGATTCTTTTGTAGTTAGCTATGATTTTTGGTGTGCCGTAAGAATGTTTGATTCACATATTATGTGATGAAAAAGTCTACGCTAAAATAGAAAAGAGTCAATTTGCAGCACGCGTTGGTAATTCCGTTGCAACAACATTATTAATTGAACTTTAATTTCATTGAAATTGCTTGGCATCTTACTCGTTCATATTTTTTGAAACATGAGGTAATCGATTTAACTATTGTAATGGAAACTGGGGATCCCGAGATTTTCTTGTTACGAAATCACTGTTGTTGCATTTATATGTTTCGGTATGTTGAAAATGTATTTTACATGCATGTAAGACTGCAAGTTCATTGTTCGCAGTGCCTTCTCGATATATTAACAAAACGAGTTCCTCGTGGTTTGGCCATGTTCCAGGCATGGTAACTATGTTATCTTTCCGCGGAACTACACGTCAACCGTAAAATTACTCAGGGTGGCAAAGGGCAATATCACTAGCCATTTGAATATTTAAAGCGCCCTCCTCCCTAACTGTGGAATTGACAGATATGAAAAAACGAGCAACGACTTCTCTTCTCAGTAAAATTGCTGAAGATATTTCTAAAATTCAGCGGCTTCGCTTACTTTACCTTTAGAACGCGAACGGCGAAATTATAATCGTTGCTGTAAAAAGACACGCAATTCGTATGCAACACGTACCTTTACATAATTCCTCACTCACCCTTCCCTTGACGACTGATGGCTCTGCTGCGCGAGATCGTCGTTCTTCAGTAATGAAACTCCGCTGAGAGAATATTCAGTCCCATTTCCCTCGGCATCGCCGCAAACAAGCCGCTTTCCCGCTGCTATCGATTATTACCTTTTCGCGAAAGGATTATTAATCAGGGAAATGATCTTCCAATTGTACGTACAGACATTCATACAGATATCACCCCGATATCTGCTTCATTCATCGTTGAATAGCAAACGTTCAAAACAAAATTTAAGACTGTACGAGAAAATGTTTATTTTATGACGGCCCACGCATATTACGGTACATTAACAATTTTCGATGCGTGCGCAGCAAAATTTGATTTACACTGTAACGAATCAGTTAATCATCAAACATCTGTAGAATCGCAAATATCATAAACCAGAGAAATTATTATTGGAATTAGACATTTGAAATTGTACGTGAACATATTTAGTTTGCGATGACTCGTTTATATCATGGTATATTGAAAATTATCGGTGCGTTCGCAACAAAATAACGTTTACACTGTACTTACACTATAACTTTTATCAAAAAATTCAATTAGTATACATACTCTCCGAAAATGATTTAAAAAGTTTGCTACCGGGGATAGCTCAGTGTTTGCATATAAAAGCTTTCCTGCGGAAGATTAAATTACTTGTGAAATTACCGTGTTGAGAGAAAGTAGCATAGGGCGAAGGTGATTATTTTAATGGATTTTTTTACATTTCACCTTTATTTTACAATTTATTACCAAAAACCGTGCGAATTGTTTTCGAAAATGATTTGGTGTGTAAAGGCATTGACACAGTTAGATAGACGCCGGCTCCGTAGTTGTTTGCTATTGCTCGACTAGCCAAACGAGAATTCGCCTTGGTTTACTAATGACTAAGATCTTCCATGGCCTCTAGGGAGCATTCAACGTTATTCATCGGTCGTGAAGACATTCCCATATCTAAACTTCGCCGACTATATTCAGCAGATGTGGATATTCGAGCAACCTTCGAGATCGGGAGTTGTTGCAGGTGTTGTGATCTTCGTTAGCGTGACAATTAGTCAGTATTCATCAAGCACGCGTCGTGTTTTAATCATTGCAATCTCAATCAACACGTCCCAGTATAATGACCACCCACTGAAATCAATACTATTATGCATTAAGTATAATAATCTAAACAAAATGAAATGCACATAATAATTAATTAACTTTGACCACTTTTGACGAAACATATGTTGAATAAATTTTGGTACGCAGTACAGATAATCAATCAACTTTCACCTATTATAGTAATTTAATAAACGTATTATCGTGTACACTAAAAGAAGCACTATGTAAAATAAATTTATATAATAATCCTTTTGACAATTAGAAAATTTCATACAAAAATTTCAAAATAAAACGCCTTTCAAGTTTCTAATTAAATTTTAAATAAATAAAATTAAAACAATCAAGTTTTTAGTCGAAACATTGCGTTTTACGCGCAAAACCACGTGTCAAAATCTGTGTAAAAGTAAAAAAACTTGACAATAGAGAAATAGGAAAATAATAATTCTTTAACGACCGTCCAGGTGACGAAACGCCGAATCCGATAACGGGACGTCCGAAAATCATCCCTTAGATCGCTGCGCGTATCTCAGCCGTACGACGATTAAGAAATAAACCACTGTCCCCCTGACTCATCGCCTTCCTATTTGCATTAACCGCGCCACCCGCCTTTTCATCGGTGCGTCTTTGTCCCGTTCTAATTAACCTGATCGCGCATCTGTAAGTAAGGACGCCGCCGCGACTGAAAGCATCCTCGCGCACGTGCAGAAAAAAGAGGTCGTTCCGCGGCGTCGTCGTTTATTTTCCCGTAATCTGCTCGTTCGACGGTATCGCGTCATGGCGCAAATTGTACGGACGCAGTAAAACGTAATAAATTGATAATTGCCAAAGGGCAACGAACGTTGGGTACGGGAGTCGTGGCAGGCAAGGGTCGGCGGACCTTTGTGCAACCGGCCGCCTGCCGTTTGCCGGCGGAAACTAACGCGACCGCAAAGGGGAGCTGAAACGCGATTGCTCAGATTCTGCTGATTCCGCCCCACCATATTCCGCGCCGACTTGTATTGTATTTAGAGGCGGGTAGGCCGGTTTCGAACTCAATTAACCCTCGCGCGCCGAAGAGCGGGTATATGTTGGTTCAGGTGATAAGTCCGCGCGTATTTAGGGATTTCGGGCATGATGTTTTGTTCTCACAAAATCACGCAGGCAGGTGCTGCGATGATCGTTAACACTAGGTTTACGGGACCCGTCAATTTGACGGATTTCAAACTTTGAAATGAAACAGGCAAAAAACCATAGCAATAATCTTAACATCTTTGCATCGTAAATTCATAATTTCATTAAAAGAGTTTATACATACAATTATTATTTCCTTAAGCTTTCTACATTTTGAAATTTGTATGTGGTATACCTATCTCTACGAAACCCGTCAAATTGACGGGTTAGCTGAACAATCCTTATATATTTGCTTCGTTTGTAAAATTATTTCTCCAATAGTAAATATAAGAGTGAAAGAAAAAGTCTAAGATGCCCTCAACTCATTATCTCAATAGCGCCTCCATAATGTGGCACAAAGCGAATTGTGTGGCCCGGGTGTCATGTTACTTCGTATTGAATGAACTCGCTTACCAGAATAATCCTCGCGTCATTTGACACTCAAAGCATGCAGCAGACTAAATGTCGTATCGAAAAGATATTCGGGAAAAAAATCTTGACTTATTAATATTTTATTTTTACGTGAAGCCTTATATTGTTCAATTCAGACTTAGTTTGAATAAATTGATTTTTTAATGCAAATACGTATTTTCACCTACCCATCAATTTGACGGGTGCTCATAGAGATAGGTATATAAGAAACGTCCGTAAACCTAGTGTTAATTACGTAATCTGTACTACTTTGACATCGAATCTATTTGGCATTTTTTCAAACTAGACATAAAACGCCTTCTTTTCTAATTCATACAGTTATTATTTTTGTACAGCGGTTTTCAAACTTAAGCATATTACATTCTGCTGAGGTGGGCCATACTTATGGATCGATGTTTACAAACATGAGACGAAGGAGAGAACAGTATCCCTGGGAGCGAACTTTGCCTCGACATCCCCTTAGTGTCACTTTAACCACAGACGGTCGTAAACATATTTTTGCTTTTACTTGTGATAATCACTCGGTAGCGAAACGAAAGAAAAATTACCGAACTGAACTAATCCACTCGTGTCGAAGGCTGTGTATATGTTCGTTCTGGTTTGATGTGTTGTGGTAACTAAATTGAGCAGGCAGGTGTTGTGTTGATGGATTGCTACCCAGATAAAAGGACAGTTATCCAGCTCAATTAAACCACGCGGATTGAAGAATGTGTATATGCTGGTTGAGCTAGTAAATTCATGTGTTGTGCATATTTGTAGGATTCGGATGTAGTGTTTTGTTGTAACTCAATCACACAGGTAGGCATTATAATGATCAGTTGGCAGTAAAATGAAAGAAAAGTTATCGAACTTGTATGAAGGAAAATCAATATGTGTTGTATAATTTCTGTAGGATACTGTTTTATTACGTAGCGACAGAGTTGTCTATCTGGTCTCCTTTGTCTATCTTCTTCGTGCAGATGCGGTTTCGCATTGAGGTTCGTTACGTTAAGGTATTTGTAATTCCTAATTAACACTCGCGCGCCTGCAAATTTTTGTATGCTTGATGAGATGATAAATTCGTGCGTTGTGCATATTTATAGAATTTAAATATAATGTTTTATTGTTATAAAATCACATATTTTAGACGGGTTACTTGCACATATTCTGTAACATCCTCTAAACATATTTTATCGATATACACTGAGGACACTTTTTTCCTCTGAGTATACAAATACCATTTTAACACTCATTATCGGGTAAACTCGGAAAAATCCGAATCGACGGTTTCTCATTATAGATGTCGGGGATGACGATTCGATCGAAGCCGAATTTAGTCGGCGCCCTTTACGTCGGCGTATGAGAATTACTTCGCATGGGTGTTCAAAAATAATTTGTCCGCGACAGTTAAATGAAAGTACGATGAGTTTCACCGTACGGATTTATTTTTGTATAGACGTTGGCCGGCGCTCGTTGTGCTTTTCCGTTGTTGACGCGAAGGCGGCGATTGTGGCATGCGATGTTTCAATTCGATATCGCTTCATGATGTCTGCATTTAAGAACGCAAACACGAAAAAAATCGTACGTACACATGTGTGCACAGCGCGGAATTAAATTCCAGCCGTTTTCAATCAAGGATTTGTTTTCCTACCCTCGAATTTAGTTCCAGCGACCGGCGCGCGATTTTTAATCATCGCCAGCGACGCGCAGAGCGTTGCTGATGACGTTTTAATTAAACACCAACTTTCGATAATATCATCTCCCCCCACCCTCGGCGCACAAATTTTCGCAACGCCAAAAACATCTCGTCGAATTGATCGTTGTAGAGAAAAATGTCGATAATACCGTCTCTTCGGCGGTACGCAAATCCATCGACACACGAAGCATCCCCCCGAGTTCACCTTTCAAAAGCAAAATTCATTCGACGTATACTCAGTCCCCCAATGTGTTTTTCCTTTAACTCGCACGACACAACAATACTGGCACCAGTTGCATCGGATTGCCAAACGCCCTGTTCGTCCGCGACTGTCTATAGATTTTTGTTCAAGTATAGGGTCGCGTCGCGAATCGGCTCAGTGTTCATAAAGCTGCCTGAAAGGCCCGTTGACAGTCGACAGGCCGGGCCACGTCAATCTGACGACATAATGCAATTGTCGTACATCCATCACGGTTAAAAAATCGTCGACAGTGGAAGCGACAGCGCACGTTGTCGGGAGAAACCCAGTTTCCGAGCGATGTGCGACAACATCGTATAGATGGAACGGCGCTCGTTACTTCGAGCAATTTCGTTCGGTAATAGCATCGGTAATTAGCACGAGATCCACTTTTTTTTAGAACCACGTCGACGACGGTTTATAGAGTGATGCGAACGGTCGATGTTGTTCAGGTGCTTTTTGCGGCACGGTGTGCGGAAGGTGAAACAAAAAGTTGATGTTGTTAAGGTAATAAATGCGCGGAGAGAGAGGGAGTATAGCTTTGGGCTGCTGAACGGTTGGTAGTTATATAAAGAAGAGGTTTGTCGGGTTATCAAAGAGTGACATAAGTGAGTGGGTATAAATGCATATGGGAGTGCATGGAAAATTATGAACGCCGGAGGCAATAAAAAGTATCGAATGTGTGCATCACGGGGTCAGACGGTTACGTCGGGAATTAGATATGCCCTGTTATTTAACTTGCAGAACTGAACATCAATATAATATATATCAATGTATTTGTATATATATTTACCGAATATCGACATTATGGGGTCAGACGATTATATTACAAGTTAGTTGTGTGTTATTATTTATCTTGTGAAAGTGAACACATATATGTAATATTATATCGATTAACTAACTTCCAATACAATCGTCTGACCCCATAATGCACTCATTCGGCGAATACATATACATATGCATTTACCCATAACAAATACTCTGAAAAAAATAACTCCGACAGCTTCGGCAGCCATTTTTTAAACGAAACCGGAGAGTTTTATGCAACTCCAGTTTTGACTGAAATTCATAAAAATTGATAGGGCACTAACAACATACATGCAATATAAAAAATGACGCTGCGCCGAAGCTGTACATACTGAAAACCCACCGTTTCGCTAATGACGTAAAAATACAATTTTTCCCCGTACCATTCACTAGTACGTTATAAACATTTTCGCGCCGGCATGAATAATTGCCACAATGGAGTCCTTTGAATCGTCGGACACGCGAACAGTGAGCGATTTTAATTAACGGAAGGAACGAAGCACTAATCACCCCTTGATAATCGTGGCCTGCATGTACACAGGGGGGTTGTCGTACGCCTAGCAGTCACACGATTTACGTCTGTCGGCTTGCGAATGTCGTGCCTTCGAAATTTGTATACACCATCCTCATTTGTACGGCTTTGTCTCATGGTAATTAGGCGCGCCTCATCTGTACGCACGTATCAACATCTTCCAGTCGTCGAGATTTGCGAACGTCACTGTGTATTTATTGTGTCGTGCATCATAAAGGGCCAGCATTGTCAAACGTGCAGATTTCATTAGAGGTTGAGGAACTTTGATCGCTTACTGGACGTGATTTAGAAGGGGTAATGTGTGTGCTTAGATTGTTAAATACTGTTCTGGCGTTTATTATTAGCTAGTCGACGCATTGAGTGGCACGTTTATAACCTGTGAGGAAACGGAGTTTTAATGACGTTGTAAGACTTCCATGAGTGCAGAATTTCCTGTTGCTAGGAATTGTGTTTTAAAACTTGTTGTTCGGCGCCGGGTAACTGCATTAAATCTGTAATAAAAATCGAAGAACAATAAGGGTGTTAATATCGGAAATTGTCGCGGAAATAAGAGATGTTCTTTTTTGTACCGTGTGATATCGTACTTTTTTCCGAAGTACATTAATCTCGAATGACTGCGATGAATCGGCAAATAACCATTGAATGTTACTGAAGATACTATTGACAATTGTCGTGAGAATAAGAATTGTTTTTTGTCCTGATACCGTCAATTTGATCAAGCGTCCAATTAAATAAATATTCTTTAACGAGTTGTTCGAGTACGTCGTGACCTTATTTATTTTTGACGTTATTTATTTTTTCTAAAACACGTTAATCTTGGGTGACAGCGCCAACTGAACAATTGATCATCGTACACCGATAAAAATACTGTTGAAAATTGTCGCGACGATGACAATTGTGTTTCGTCTTAACGCCGTCAATTTGATGAAGTGTCGAAATTGGTAAATATTCTTTAGAGAGTACAACGATACGTGACATTATTTATTTTTCTCAAAGAAGTCGTTGCCATTGTTCAGTTGGCCACGATGATTAATGACGAAACGATGGGTAGAGAGAGTTGAAAAGCGTACATTTGCCTGTTTCGATTCAGTTGGTTCAGTTCGCTCGCGTCTCTCCCTTTCAAACACAAACTCCGCTAAGCTTTTTTTTTCATTAACCCGCGAATTCGCTCTTTTGTCTCTACGACGCCCTCTCTCTGCACATTTCTCTTTTTGCTCTCGCTCTTTATCTATTTGTCCCTTTCTGTCCGTTTCACGGTTTCGCTTTTATAGACACACTCGCTTGCGTTTTTCTCTTTACGGTTTCATCGATATCGCTGTTTCAATGAGTTTTTATATTTGTCAGGCCGAGCAGTAAAAATGGCGCGTGTCTAATCGATTTTGAGTTCTTTCCATTCCATGTCCTACATTTGCGTATGAAATATACACTACCGCTCGCAATTGTTCCAGCGCTAGCATTCTCTGGATTTATTCCAAATTGCCGAGAATGTTTGAGCCCAGCGGCGTCAATGATTCTTTCATGTCTATTGATCCCGCGAACGTGGATTTTGCGCTATTCATTCATAATTCAGAATGCAAGCTGCTTCCCCGTGTGTTTCATTTTGATAAATACGTTTCCGTGTCTACACATCATCGTCGTACATGTATCCGTCACATTTCTTAAGAAATGTAACCCATTGAAATAATTATCAGCTGCACCGCATCGAACTACTTGTTAGAGGTTTATATTCGACGCGATTCACAATTGAATACATCGCCAGTAAGACATGAAGACGCAATCGAGACTGCACGTAATCAATTAATTCTTGTCGTGCAGGTCGTTGTTTACCGTTGCCGAAACCGACAGAGCTTTATACACATTAACACTTTGACTACCATGATGGTCACCGGTGACCGGCACAAGAAATTTTACTGAAGATCCAAAATATTTGCAATGGGTAGCGATTATTATTTTATAAATGCTTTGGTCTCCTTTGGTCTCCAATACCTGCACATTATTTACATTTTGCATAATTCAGTCGAACGCTGTATTATTTCATAGCATCGCCGTTCTAATATAGTAAAATACGCTTGGCAGTCAACGTGTTAATGTCGCATGTAACGCAACGTATTAAACTTGCCCAAAACACAAGCACTCTATCACTACTCATTACCAAATTTTTACATCTAACAGTGTACAGCACGGATCAACATATTCCAGACATTAATTCCGCGCATCGCGCTTTCACAAAAGCTAATTTCACCGACTCGCAACGTCACACCCTAACAAATCGAAATTCTTTTCATCCGTTTCTCCTCTCTTCCCACCGCTTTCCCGTTGACATCAAGATGATCTACCCAGAGATAGAGTCCCACCGTTGTCGGTAAATCACGGCAGAGTGCCATTTTAGGTGTTAATTGCGCGCGCGCGCCCGAATTCGGCCGCTCTGCGGCTCGGAAATGAAACGGGCGATGGTGAGAAAAAGGAAGGAAACGCGGTTCGCCGGGGTCGCTCTCACTTCGAGACTTTACGTCCCGCCGGCCGTTTTTGTGACTCTCGAAGCTCTCAACGTCGAACGACTTGATTATCGCGAACGAATCTCGAGACGACTTTTCGCCTGTCCGCCGCCGCTGCAAATGCATGCATGGGATGCGGAGGATGCATAGGATGCAGGGGATGCAGGGAATGAAGGGGACAGAATGGAGGGGTGGCAGCGATGCCACGACACCCGGGGGTGGCTTTGCGCGACGCCGAAATTGCGGCGACGCCCGTTCAGAGGCAAACGAACCAGAGATTTCGTACGTTATTTGCGACACGCGAGAGAGACGAGTGAAAAAGCCGGCTGGATGGAGAATAAGAAGGATGAGAATGGGAGGGTGAATGGTACGCGAAGAATGTGTGGTGGATGCGATGGCGGCAGTGGTGAAAATTGTCGGGCAAAATACAGTTTGATGCTTTTGTTATATATTATGTGATGCGAAGAAATTGCGCTCTTGTTGTTCAGAATAAAAACGTATGACATATTTAATTTCGTGGATATCCACAGATTCCTGAGTAGACAAATTATGGTTCCGAAACATATAGGTTTTCGTTCGAGAAGAATAAAATACCTTCATGTCTCCAATCATGAAAAGGGCAGTTTCTTCGTATCACGTAGTTTGGTTTAAATTCGTTTGCAACCGAATACAATTTGTAACTGGGCTTTCTAGAGTAAATTAACGTTTGGTAGAGGAAGAAACGAGTAGATAGACTACAAGAAGGATGAGAATGTTACGTAAAGAATGTGCAGTGGATGTAATGGCAGCGGTGGTGAAAATTATCGGGCAAAATACGGTTGAATTATTTTTGTAGCTCGCGGCAATGCATGGGAATGGGGTAACGATAGTTTGGTTCGTGGTTGTTTAGTTTCGATTGCAATCTATACGTGAGTCTATTAAAGGAAATTGCCCTTAGCAGAGAAAGCCTGACGTTAAGTACCTCTCGACTTTTCTCACCTACAAGTCCAAAATTTTGTGTCGATACTTACTGCTATACGTAAGAATGCTGACCATTATTATTAACTTTGTATTTGATTTGCATACCTACGCAATTTCAAAGCAGATAAGGTTATTTAATGCAATTACACTGAAACCCTGTGAACCCTAATCCATTATGTATTTCGCCGAAAAATGAATTTGGCCACCCTCCCCAAATTAAGCAGTAACATCTCCTTTTTCGTCCCGTCTGATCCGTTGCGATGTCTGCCATGCTCTCAGCATTCTGCTTGAAAAAAATCCCCGACGGTTCATGCTTGACGTGTGGAATAATTGAAAGATAATTTAAGGTCCTCACCCTTTTTGCCGTCGTGCATCACGGGCAGACGATTGTGGGGGCTTTAATCAACGTAATCGCCGATAGGAAAATACTGTGGTACAAATGCGTTCCACCTTTTACGTCGCGGCGTCTGGGGCAAAACTCGTTGGAAAGTTAATTAAATAAGGCCCGCTGGCCAAGTTTCGCTCTAACGAGGCGAGCCGCAATTCGACGACGTTCGTTTAATCGAGCCGGCCACGACTGGTCAAAGAGCTCGCCCGCCAATGCGCGTATGCAAGAGATCCTTTTTATACAACAGTTTCCTCATTTCCCCGTTCCTCGTCCCCCTTCCCACGTTGTTTTTCCGACGCCTCTCGGAGTCCTATTTCTTTCCGCGGAGACTTCAACTTTTATCCTCGCCGCCGGCCAATTAGTCGGCGCCTGGCGGAAAAGTGCTCAGCCGCAAATTTTCCGAAATTAGCCGTTTCCGCGCGAATACCCACGCCAACGGTTAACTCACTCGCGACACAAGTATTGCCAACTTCAGGCGCGTACAAAATGACATAACTTAGGTGTACAACTTTGCTTCCGCCGTTTTGCAATAGATGGCTGTAGCGGTAAGTGGTAGTCGAAATAAATAGATCGTAGATGTCATACAATAAGCTTAGGCATTTGTAAACATAACGCCATCGAAATATTAGTCGATTTGTGTCTGCATCATAAAGTCATTCTCGATTAAACATGTCAGCTTACGAGCCAAATTCTCGTCATTTGCGGGAGGTTTTAATTTTCTGCTTTAATATGAAGAAATCTGCGGCTGAGGCTCATCGAATGCTCTCAAATACCTATGGTGAGGCCGCTATTAGTGAAAGAACGTGCCGAGAGTGGTTTCAACGCTTCAAGAACGGTGATTTTGACGTCGAAGACCGGCAAGGCGGTGGAAGAGAGAGGTTTTCGAAGATGCAGAATTGGAGGCATTACTTGATCAAGACTCGTGTCAAACGCAACAAGAATTGGCAGTATCATTGGGAGTGACGCAACAAGCCATTTCAAAACGCCTGAAAATCATGGGAATGATTCAGAAACAAGGAAATTGGGTGCCGTACGAGTTGAAGCCGAGAGATGTTGAACGGCGTTTGTTTGCTTGTGAACAGCTGCTTGCAAGGCAAAGACGGAAAGGATTTCTGCATCGCATTGTGACTGGGGACGAAAAATGGGTTCATTACGATAATCCCAAGCGCAGAAAATCATGGGGATATCCCGGCCATGCTTCCACGTCGACGGCCAAACCGAATATTCACGGTTCCAAGGTCATGCTCTGTATTTGGTGGGACCATCTCGGCGTAGTGCATTATGAGTTGTTAAAACCGACTGAAACAATCACAGGCGATCGTTATCGAACGCAATTAATGCGTTTGAGCCGAGCATTAAAAGACAAACGGCCGCAATACAACGAGAGACATGATAAAGTGATTTTACAGCACGACAATGCTCGACCCCATGTTGCGAAAGTGGTCAAGACATACTTGGAAACGTTGAAATGGGAAGTACTACCCCACCCGCCGTATTCTCCAGACGTTGCTCCCTCGGACTATCACTTGTTTCGATCAATGGCACACGGCCTGGCTGACCAGCACTTCCGGTCTTATGAAGAAGTAAAAAATTGGATCGATTCGTGGATCGCTTCAAAAGATGACCAGTTTTTTCAACGCGGGATTCGTACGCTGCCCGAAAGATGGGCGAAAGTAGTGGCCAGCGATGGACAATACTTTGAATCATAAACGTATAACCAGTTTTTTACAATAAAGCCTCGAATTTCGGAAAAAAACGGCGGAAGCAAAGTTGTACACCTAATATTATGCGTTGCAGTACTTAAGAACTTACTTCTATTGCCTTGCTGTCTTTGCGCGAATTGTTATGCACCACTAGAAACTAGGTGACTTATTGCAACAGATGACAATTTATATCGCGATTGACATAGATGAAGCTCGCGCCGATAGAGACTAACACTATGGCGGAAATAAAGAAAAGCAAAAGATATCGACTATCAAAAACAAAAATGTGCCAGATCAGTGTAGCATTAATAAATTGTTCCGCGTTATTGTTGTAAAATCCTAAAAATCGGTATTTTATTTGGCCTCGTACCGATCAGTGGGTGTGCCCCTACAAATTTATCTATCTTTTCTGAGTTTCTTTATACGAATTTTTGTAATGCACCAAAATAGATCAAGCCCAAATAGGATGGCGTTTGGAATCAAACTCTCTTCGCAAAGGAATTACTGCAATAAATACTGGTGGCCGGCACTAAATGTCCTACTTGGTTTTTTCGAAATCTTGTTCATAACCATGACACGGTTTTTTCATGTAAATAAATGCAACCCTCAATTTCATTATCGCACTATTTCGTTAAAAAGATTGCTATTTTCATTCTAATACCGTGAATTCCGATATTTCCGCGAAAAATAAATTTGAACACCACGGGGATCGGCGGGAACCATCAGTCAGTTAAATTCATTAAACATGATGATACACCTCAAATTATCTGTTGTACATGATACTTCAACATAATATGTGTCGCACAATAACGAATTTACGTTGGCGCCTCTGGCAAGCTATGTAAAATTAGCTTCGCTTTCATCGCGTTAACAGATTATCGTTATTCCATTGTCATTTTAAATGTACCACTCGTATATTAAAACTTTAACACTGTCAATCATCCGTAACCCGGTCAGCTTTGCCCAATCTCAGTTTCAGTACGTCAAGGTAAAGACGACCGCGCATCACACGTCGCACAAACTCGATGTCTACGCGGATTACAAAACGTTTCACTAATGACATCAGCGAAATCTCTGAACAGCGACGCGCGTGACGTCCTATAAATTATAAGCCCATAAAATTGACGGTGCAGAAAATTATACTTGTTAATTCGCCCGATCGATTTCGATACCGTCCTCCGTAGCCATAAAAATGCTGGCCTCCGCCCAACATCGCGAACAAATACATAAATAAATCATTCTTCCCGCCTGCGATGGGGCTTATTCCGTGCACGCGTGTAATCTCACTGTAACTCCATTAACCGCGACGAGAGATAGTAAACCGCGAATTAGCAATCTCCGCAGTGCAGTGCGACTGCGTAATTGTATTCGCCGTTCTCCGGGTCTCATGGTCTACCGAAAATTCGTGATACCTCTATTTTCATCGACCCCGTCGACAAGGCGGCAAAACGCGCTATGCCGCGTTAATGCGCGGCATTACACGTGCATGGGTCGGCGTGTCGTGGTTTAGTTTTGTCAATGATACGCACGGCACGAAATTCAATCGTTCGTTTTACTGCCACGGCACATTGCGAGCTTCAGTTTTGCATACCGTAGAAATGGCTGTGTGCTAGGGTATTTTGTAGAGCGCCGATGTTTGACGATACTTTAATTTTTCGGAGTGGTTCTATTGGTTTTTTTATCATTTGTGAAAAAAGAATGTATGGTGTCGTTATTATTTATTCAGTCGTTAATTCCATGCTGCGACGTATTAAAAGTGTTTGCACAAATAATATTTTTTGTTTATTTTTACCGTACAATACGAGGCAAAATATGTACCTACACAGTATGTCTGTAAATAATACGAACGTACAAAAGTTGTTGAGCTATATTACGATTTAACAGAACTAAAAATGATAGAATATGGAATTGTTACTTTAGAATGATGCATTTTTGTGCGTCAGTGACACTTAAGAAGAGCATAAGAGTTTAGTCGCTAAATTCTACAATCGCAAAAGTAAAGCGACTGTCGTTTTGCCTACACATTTCGTATGTATTCATTCTGTGAAATAACCATCGATCGCGATGCTACCCTTTAATCCGGAACATACTTTACGCGGGAGATTTTAATTAAACCAAGTGTGCTTTTGCTCGCAACGCGTACCGATCCCATCTCATTGCATATCGGAATTCAAAAATTATCCAGCGTTATCGTTTTTGGGCAAGGAATGCGCCGCGGAATTAAAGAAAAAACTGTGGGAGCGAAAAAAACAATGAGAAGAAATACGAGGGGTAAAATTGGAAAAATGACAAAGCGGTAAAATAGGAAAAATGGCAAAGTGTTAAAATGGAACGGTGAAAATGAGAAAGTGGAGAAAGGTGAAGCCGAAAGAAAAGAATAAAGTAACAGAATATTACGCAAGAAAATTAAATGAATTATTCACCAAGTTATTTAAAATCTAGCCATCGGTTAAAATATGTATCCGTTTTTAACGCAATATAATAAAACAGGCGTCTGTAATTATTGATATAATTAATAGTAAGTAGCTATTGTAAAAATGTACCATCTATTTTCTTGTTGCTAAACACAGAACGCAATTTTCAGCAAGTATATAATTGACATAAGTCTACAACATCTATTATGTAAATCTTAATTACAGCCTTGGATAGAAGATGGTAAAAAAGTAAACTTCTCCATTTTTCGCAATTTCTGCAAATTGTAATTTCTTCAAGGCTTCTTTACACGTCATTATATAAACATACCCTTCTAATATCTACAAAAATTCAAGTCGTTTTGTCAAACGTCAGAGAGGCTTTTCTCTTTTAGCGAGTATCCGAATATTAAAATTGGTAACTGTAGACGCGACGCCTTTAAATTGAAAGCCAATATCTCGACAGCCCGGAACACGAGATCGTACAACAAAAAGGCGCAGATATGAAAGACAGGAGTGTGAACGCGATATATAGTACTCTTGAATTCTCACGTCTCGTCGAATTAAACAGCGCACGAAGGTGCGAACCAAAGGACGAACGCGGGCGTCGACCGGAAAATACAAGTACGGTGCGTTGCGCGAGGAATAACGGGCGAATCCTGCAAAATGGAGCTCGGCTCTTCATTAGCGGCTCATTAGCGGTCGCTGGGCGAATAATACCGCGCACGCGGATGCGTTAATGTTCCTTCTTTCCATCTTTCCGTATCCCGCCGCTTTCCACTCTTGTTTCAACGAGTTCAGCGATTTTCGTCTTTTTCCGAGAAAATTGTACGACTTGACGTTTAGCGCGCATCTAATGACGCGTCTGGTAGAAATGAACAGCGGAATAATAGGCTGATGAGAAAGGGAAAATAATATTTTGTAAACTGTGAGCAAACTGTGATGCCACTTGCAGTTCATGGATTCTACGTGTATCGAAAGTGTACACTGTAGGTTATAGAGTTCTGGTTCGTGAAATCATTTTGCCGTCTGCGCGAATATGAATTTTCGCATTCTGAGGTATTACAGTGGAAAGCATAATTGTTTATTTATTTATTGTTTGCTGTAATAATGGGGACCGGTTTAAATTGATGCTTGTTGGACGCATGTATATATATTATATAATACATATACATATGTACGTGTAAAGTGTAAGGGGGTGATGTATTAAAATAAGATGAAAAGGAATAATGCGCTTACCGTTCATGTATAGGTTATAGAATTCTGATTCGTGAAATAATCTTGCCGCGCGCGCTGAAATGCGCTTTCCGCTACCTGATGTATTACAGTGAAAGGTATATTTGTTTATTTAATTATCGCTTGCTGTGGTAATGGGAATAAGTTTAAAGCGCAGCAGCTTGTGTGATACATACATATATATATATATATGTGTATGGTGTATAATCATACGTATACATATGTGTAAACGGTAAAAGGATGTGGTATTAAAATAAAATCGATAGGTTTAAAGCGCAGTGGCTTATAGGATGTATGTATGTATAATGTACGTATCTCTTTTTTTTCCAAATTTCAAATTCTCAAGAATTCCAAAATAGTCTCGCTATCGGTAAATAAGTAAAATTCTACGATGAACAGCACAATTCGTTCTTACCTATTTTTAAAGATAGAGAATTTGAGTTTATGCATAGTGCGCGTTGTGCTTTTTATTGCTAATTTTAAATGATACGTGCAATGTAACTTGTTGTATCCCCCGCGTACGATCGCTAAATATTATCAAATTCCGTAACCACACATTACCCTTCGGCGTGAAATTAATTGGCGAAGTTAATTGTTGGGTTTTAATGAAATATTGATGATCATCGTATAAGGCGTATTTGATAACAATTTGGAAGCTACCGGACTGTTTGGTGTCCACGGACACTTTCATGTTAATAATTTCAAATCTACGGGAATTTTCGTGTTAACCGTTTGGTACCTAGGAACACTGGCGATTCATGTAAGAAATATTGATGAACGTGTATAAGGTTTATTTGGTAACAATTTGGATGCTGGCAAACAGTTTTGCGTCTACGAACATTTTCATGTTAATTAAAATTAGGAATTGTAAAATGATCGGAATATTATAGTGTGGACACCAAACAGTATTTCTGATATTTTATTTTAAGACTAGGCTGTTGAAGAAAGGCCAGGTTGCGCTGAAAAGCGAATACGGCAGTAACACAACTAATTACGCATATTCATTGTTCTGGCCCTGCAGCTGACGAATAACTTGATCATTCCGTTGCCAAGGGTCGTCAGCTTAGGGCATAAACACTTTACACCGTCATTACAACTCCGAGAATTGTGAGTCCAGCGCCAGTAAGCGATTCTCGACAAATTCTAAGTGGCAGTACGTTAGCATTGATGACAGGTTAGAGTTTAATAAAGTTCGCTTATCGGACAGTTTTTATGCGGAGACGTAAAACGGCGTCGTAAACAAAATCCTTTTACGCCTGGCGACGTCGTACGTCTCTGTATTCCTGCGCACACACCCCTGCTCACGCACACGTGCACTCGCCTATATAAGCGGGCGTTCGTGTTATAAGAAGTATTTTCGGTGTCGTTAGTCCTCGGAAACTTTTCATTGTTTCGTAATGCAACGGGCACGTAAAAGTGAAGCGGCGTTATAGGATATCACAGGCGGAAAGAAGTCGTTAAAGTTGTAAAGCGCTCAAGCTCTCTCTTTCTTGCCAACCGCTTGTCGGACGCGACATTTGGCGGCGTTGTTAAATAACAAACCGTTTATTGGATAATTTTACTTAACGGCCGACTCGGATACAAGATGAAAAGATTGCGTGGCGGCAGTTGCCTTCGTTGTTAACGATGCATAAGCGTTGTGTCCTAATCAGAATGACAGGTGGTTGCTCATGACTAATTGCCGGATTGCATTTTGTTTTTAACGAACGTTGCAATTATACAGGAAAGTTGCAATTAATGTTTCGTCATAGCCTGCCTTGTACGTCACACGATGTATTATGACAGTTCACTGAATGGACTGTCGTCCTTTTTGTATTTGTTGAAAAGTTTGTGTTTGGAGTACTATTGATTATGTGTTGTTTTTTTTTTGTAAGATATGTTAACGTTGTAAAATATTGCCACGTTGTAGATTTACCTTCGTAGACAATTGTCGTTTATGACACGATCAATCCTACTCTGCAGGCACTTTTTTATATTTTGATTGATTGTGAGACTTTGGAGGAGGTAGACTATCATTTATACCTGTGTCGATACGTAACACTATATTTATGGGATCCATCAGTTTGACGAGCGAAACTACAGTGATGGTTACTATTATTTTCTGACAACTCTTGCACATTATTATTTATGGAATAAGACGAATATATAGCCAAATTAATTTCCTCTTCAGTACATGTCATACACCTACATACTCCACGGAATAATACCGTGACCCACACATTTCTCTGAATAATGTCATGTTACTACATATTTCTCCGTAAATCTAGGGTTCATTGTAATAATGAAAGACATTTCCATGGGTTATAAAAACCGTCAAGGACGGCATTTAAACGTTAGTTGCGATGCCTATATGCAGAGAATGGAGTTTGCGCGATACTCCCTAGATACTCCTTTAATAGATCGTTCAAATCTCAGCGCGCTTACGCGTTTACACAGCAAACTGTTGTTTCATGGATCATTAAAGTCCTTTAAACTGGTGGCCGATCCTGTCGCGGATTACTCTCTCCGCCGTCCGATAATATTTACATACTGTGTTGTCTTCGGTGCGTTTAACGCTAAACGCGAGGTGAGAACGTCGACCGTTATCTCAAACAGGCCACTTAAAACTTTAGTACGTGTCGCTTTAATGCGAACGGCTATTATTTTCTTTCAAGTGCGTCGAACCATTCGTGATACAGACTTGTAGACACTCTTGATGCAATCTCAGCGTTCAGCGTTTGACATTATTTTTAATCATACTCTTCGATTCTGACAACTATACAGAACTACCGTCTACCCAATCATTTTGATACATTTTTCTTCTGTCGCTCGCAATGCTTGTTTTTATTTCTTTCGCGATCGTATTAATAGCAAGAGCGGGAAATGGATATGTAATCGATCGTTTTTATCTTCGCATTCGTCAAACTGACTTCTTGCATTTCCACGATTTTTTGTTTTATGTTTTGACGTGATTATAGATAGCGTGCTGTATTTCCATTCATATTCCTTGCTTCTATTTTTTCAAAACATGTCAATGCGTACTGCGTTAAATTGATATTTTTAGTAAACCTTTCATCCCTACACTCCGTCGTATCACTGGCCGTTCACGCGTATTGTTTAACTAACGCTCGCAAGCGTAGTCAAGCCGTGTTCGAATCACATTGCCTTGCACACCGTGCTTTTACTTTTTCAACGACTTATTCAAATGTGCACTGCAGAAAATTAGACATTATTTAAATGAGCCGTTTATTTTGAAAGTGGCCTAACTCCATTTATCTTCAAATCGAGATAAATAACATTTACTGATAAATAACATGAATTTGTACATATAACCATGGTAACCGGAAAATATTGAAAAACGGAGTTAGGCCACTTTCAAAATAAACGGCTCAAATCATTTAAACGTCAGATAAGATAACAGTTGTTTCCCAAACTTTAACATTGCAATCAACTTAAATTAATTTTAATTATCAATGGTCCGTATACGTCGAGAAGAAAAAAATTGTTCATCCATTGATCAACCGCATTGCCCCGAACAGTCCACATTATTTAAATGATTGAAACGTTGGATAATGTAACGTTTGCTTCCCAACCTCTAGCGTTTCAATTAACTTAAATTCATTTTGATTATTAGTGACCCCATATACGTTGACAACAGAAAAATGTTCGGTACATTGATCAACCGCATTGCCCACAACAGTTCACATCATTCAAATAATCGAAATGTCCGCTAGCGTAAAATTTGTTTCCCAATCTCTAAATTTTCAATTAACTCTCATTCATTTCGGTCATCAGTGCCCGGTATACGCCACGATTGAAAAAAAAATTCATACATCGATCAACCTATCGTCGCATTCGCGTTGAAGCCGCGTTCGAATTATCGCCACAACGCGCGGGAACGTTTCCGCTGGAAAACATTAATCCAGCGGCGATTGGAGGTCACCACCGAGATTGCGGTTTACGGGACTCGGGCACTTCGAGCCGCGCATTTAAAAACGTTAACCGGCAGGTGTGCATCGAACGAACGAACGAACGAACGGATGATCGTCGTCACTCTCTGAGTTTCAAGCTGTTCGCGATGCCACAGGGATTTCCGCTCGCACAATTGACTTGTGCCACGGCAAATTGCGAGGAAAATTTGCGTTGGGCGATTGTGCGCTGAGCGAACCCGCGTTATTACGGAAGCGAGCTTTATTGAATCGGGGCTGTTCCTGTTGCTTGCGCATCGAATATCCTTCGGTGTAAATGACTAAGGAGCGGCGGTAGACAGTATCGAGGTGCGGGATAAGAGTTTTAACGGATCAGCATAAATGATGCGCGCCTGCGTTTGACGCCTTGGAGGTCAGTTTATTCCGCGGATCGAGTAGTTTCGTATGAAAAATGTATCTACAGTCTTCGGGTAAGAAAGTGGGACGTGCGATGTTGATATCTATACGTCAATTTATTTGCAAAAGTGGTTACAGCGGCACAAATAGCATAGGGGGTGGGTTTAACCCTTTGCGGACGACGACTTTTTCGGTTGGGTGAGGTAGCAGGCCGAGGCGATTTTCGCAGATGTGTCGAGTGTCTCACAGGGTACAATAAAATGCTGTTATATACAAATTTTCTCACAAAAACGTTATATTTTGATAGTTTCACTATTTCCCACATTAAAAAATATAACCTTGCAAAAATTACCGCCGCCCATCAATTTGGTATAATTCATGATAGCATTTGGTTTTCTAATCACAGTTTGAACGCCATACCGGAGTAACGTTCAATCTTCTTATCTTTCCACGCTAAAATCACATTTTCATTTCTATGATAGACTACCATTGATTTTCCTTTTGGTAGTCGTCGTTTTTTTATTGCATCTGGCAATTCTTTTCTATTAGTCAGTATTGTCCTAGTCAAATGACATTTCAATTTATATAATTCATTGGTTAAAAAGTAAGTGGTGTAACACCGCCTTTCTATCAGTTAAAGGTAAGGAAATCTAACATAAACATTGTAGCTTCTCACTCGCCACTCGTTCTGCTGTCCGAAACGCCGTGACAACCGAGAGTCACCTCTCGTCTGCAAAGGGTTAAATCTCTGTAGAAGTCAATAATTTGCCGGTACTCGCAAAATTATTTTGCTGATTTTTATGGTTTTATTTATATTTATACTTTTGGTGATTTTGATATTTGTTTTTGACTTTTCTGATATTGCCTTATAGAGTTACTCTAATAATATCATGTATTTTGCGGGTTGATGTGCAATGATACATTTTTGATTACTTCGAATGACACTATTCGCTCTATTGACTTTCTACTGCTCTGCACGCTAAATATTCTCAACTCTATTAGTGTCGATGCGAAGTGCGGACAACATAATTTGTCAAGCTCACGTGGACGCGTCGGTCATTATGACCGAGCTATTTATTATAGGCTTATCTAATCGTCGCCATGCTACTTCTTCTGTCCACATGCAATCTGATGAATTACACAGCTCGTTAACGAAATAATTACAGGTTGGCGGGTATATATTTCTCATCCTGTCAACAAGTTTCTTTCTATCCACGATCACTCGGCACAATTTAATGTGCTGAAACATGCGAATGTCACAAGCAAAATATGTGTCATCATGTTGTCCAGAACATAGATCTTCATATAAGAGAAACCATTTCTTTATCCAATTTGTTCCCGAAGACACAGTACACGTGGTAATTTAATTTTCCTCCGTTATTACTAAAAACTTCCACTCGTAACTTGCCTGAGTCTGCTCACTTCTTCGGAAGCCTGATAAACAGCACACGGAAATGCCATAATTAAATTCCGTAAGCGGTTTGGTTTCCAGGAAAAAACCAGCAGATCCTGTGCTTGCTATTCCACTTTTATTTACTTGTGGTAACCGTACATTTTTCTTTCTTCGGCGACAAATACGAGTCTTGGATATGCATCTATTGAACTTTTTAGATAATCCGTCGATTGGAACTAGGGAAGTCGAAGAAATACCACAGTAAAAGGTTGCACTTCCCTCAGACGATTATTGAATTTAATTTTTAACACTTTGACTGCCACGGTGGTCATCGGTGACCGGCGCAAAAGGTCTCACGAAAAATTAAAAAAATACCCAATCGGTCGCATTTATCATTTTGAAAATGCAATTAATATTAAATAGTGATTCAATTCTTTGGTCTACGATACCTTCGCATTATTTTCATTTTGCACAATTCAATCATATTCTGTAGTATTCCATCCCGTTACAGTTTTAATATAGTAAAATACGCGTGGCAGCCAACATGTTAATACTTCGTTCTTAACACTTTGACTGCCATGGTGGCCATCGGTGACCGGCGCAAAAGGTCTCACGAAAAATTCAAAAAATACCCAATCGGTCGCATTTATAATTTTGAAAATGCAATTAATATTAAATAGTGATTCAATTCTTTGGTTTCCGATACCTTCGCATTATTTTCATTTTGCACAATTCAATCATATTTTGTAGTACTTCATCCCGTTGCAGTTTTAATATAGTAAAATACGCGTGGCAGTCAACGTGTTAAGGCTGTTTAAAACGAATTGGAATGAATTGCTGGGTTTTCATCGCAACGCAACTCAACTTCTTTTCGATATGCGTCTGTATATCTACGAAACAAATAATCAAGCGTTGAGTGTTTCAACTATTGAAACGATATTGCAGCATCGCCACATAGCTGCCACAGGAATATTTACATCGCACATCAAGACCTACCATAATCGTAACGATGATTGAATTTTTCGATCGTCAGCGGTTAACTTAATTAAATATTGCCCGGCAAGCGCACAACCGCATTGCTCGTCGGCAATTAGCCACGGCTTGCGGGGGCGGGCCGGTCGGAGGCAAAATCTTCGCGCGCAAATTTATATTCCGCAGGATTAATTAGCCGTGGCGAACCAGTCCGCGGCATGTTCTCGTTCGTCGGTTCGTTGAACGAAACGATTGTCATTCGAGTTGCGAAAAGCCCCGGCGGAATTTGCGAGCGGGCGCAATTAAGGCAACAGTTAAATTTTAACGACACGAGATCCGGGGCCGGACGGGCTGAACGGACAAGAATGTCACCGTGGCAATAACTTTTTACTATCGTCGTCGCGTTAATTACGACGCTGGCTTTTGCCGCCCGCGCGTCGACTTAATTACGGCGAACGCTCGATTTAACTCATCGGCGATCGCCGTTTTATCAGTCGTTTCGATGTCGCGCGGCGATTACAATCAGGGCTTTTTTGCGGTCGTTGCCTTTGCACCTGACCAATACGGGATCAGGGATTGATTGTCTTACGTGCGCCTACTGAGTTTATATATGTATATTCAAGAATCAATCAAATTTTATTTTGTGATATTCACTAAATTTGACTTGATTGTGCTTTCCAACATAAATATACCCACAGGGACATATTTATTATACCTACAATGATATAAATAGTATTCATGTTCCTATTCCCGATGGTAATAATTACTATTAGATGCCTTACCATTCTTGGTTTCGTCAAATTCAATTCGATTTTTCATTCAAGCTTAATGACATCTCCAGAGACAAAACAGGAAAAATCCCAATACGGCATTTACCAAAATTAAAAGCACACACGCGATTCGTTCTATTTTCGCGTTCATTCTACAAAATACGATTGGCACGAGTTTACCCGGCCAAGTACCATACCACCGCACACTCAGTCTTTCGCGTTACCTTAAGTTCTCGTTTTCCAACTATACCACCCACCGATATATCACCGATATGAGAAAACAACCCGGCGATTTCGGGCGCGCGCGCGTCTCGCAGCTTCATGATAAAAACTGTTTAATATCAATGCCCCTCCATTCGGTTTGATATACGCGTCCATATGCCGACTTATAACCACGTGAACTATATTAACCATTCTCGACACGTGACCATTTTTCACCACACTTTGGCACAATATCCGACGAGTAATTCTTGCCGATGGAAGCGAGGATAGGATAAATAATGCAAAGCAAAGAAAAAATCAGAAGACCACGCGCTACGCCTATAAAACTGGCGACCGTAAAACAAATCGTAAATGCCGCAATTGCGTAGCCACGTATTCTGGATGGTGCGCTTTACTCGCAAAGTCATTTCCATCGTTACACCATTCTCGTCAGCGTCTCAAGAGAATTTCGAAAGATGATTATCAATACTTAAAAACCGAGAATTTCAATGATCCGTGCGTACGTGTGATTTAAGCGACGTAACTGCTAGGTAATTATGAATTAGCGAATTTATTTAATAAATTGAAATATTGAAATACAATACAAACCCGTAAATGCAACACCCGTCAAACTAATTATCTGCATTCCGAATGATCGGAATGGAGAGAAAGTTAGGATTTGGTAGCAATAATTGACGCCTTAAATTAGTACAGATTTTTGTGCAGTTCTTGCGTATATTGTTATTTAAAATATATACCGTGTTAGAAAGTGAGAGAAAGGGCGGTTTCACAAAATTGCGTTAATGCAAAAGAAGCGGCATTCGCACATGGTACAATTTAAACGAAAAATATCGTCGATCGATGACTCTCGACTTTCGACTGCTTCGCAATTAATGTTACCGCGATAACGAACAGCGCCTAATTACGTTCACCCCATTAAACCAATATTAGCGAGTGCAATTAGCGCGATAACCACATTACCCGTGTACGTTAATATTTCCAAATGAAAAGAGCATGACTATTTATAGCATACCTACCAGCACATCAAATTATATATTTGTATAGCTGATAAAAAAATATGTGCGCATTTCGCCCTTTTGACATCAATTTATTTAAAAAAGTACAGTATGGGTGATATGCATTTTATTAGGGAATTAATAAAAATTATAATGCTACGTAGTATGAGATCATTAAGAAATGCAAATACGCACGGTGATTTTGGATTACTTATTAGATAATGTAATACATACAATTTCGTATTTCATGGAATCGTACATTTATAATGATATTACGAATTCTGTCTACTTGCGTTTATAATATAACGCTTCAAATTCAATAACGAGCATTTTCACTTGTATTCCTCGGCGCATCAAGCAAATTTTTCGTGCACGTCGGTGTTTAACTCACAGCCAAATGCGGATCGCGCAGAGTACGGCATATATTCGCAAACAAATTATTTGCCTCTGACCAACGAGCACCATGGTGATGCAAAAAATTTTTACTCGCTTTAATACAGACTGTCATACAGTGCATAATACGTCTAATTTTCCCACGGATTATTTTCAACGCATTTTCAACCCCGCTACGTTACTTACAAGAGAGCATTTTATTGAATCGTACACTTCTAATGATATCACGAGTTCTGTCGACTTGCATTTATAATACTCGTCATCACATTCAATAACGAGCGTATTAACCTGTATTCTTTAGCGTATCAAGCAAATTTTTCGTGTACACCGATGCTCGTTGGTCAGAGGCAAATAATTTGTTTGCGAATATATACCACTACGTTACTTACAAGATAGCATTTTATTGAATGGTACGCTTCTAATGATATCACGAGTTCCGTCGACTTGCGTTTATAATACTCGTCATTACATTCAATAACGAGCGTATTAACCTGTATTCTTTAGCGTATCAAGCAAATTTTTCGTGCACACCGGTGCTCGTTGGTCAGAGGCAAATAATTTGTTTGCGAATATATGCCACTACGTTACTTACAAGATAGCATTTTATTGAATCGTACACTTCTAATGATATCACGAGTTCTGTCGACTTGCGTTTATAATACTCGTCATCACATTCAATAACGAGCGTATTAACCTGTATTCTTTAGCGTATCAAGCAAATTTTTCGTGCACACCGGTGCTCGTTGGTCAGAGACAAATAATTTGTTTGCGAATATATTCCACTACGTTACTTACAAGATAGCATTTTATCGAATTGTACACTCCTAATTATATCACGAGTTTCGTCGACTTGCATTTATAATACTCGTCATCACATTCAATAACGAGCGTATTAACCTGTATTCTTTAGCGTATCAAGCAAATTTTTCGTGCACACCGGTGCTTAACTCACAGTTAAACGCGGATCGCGCACAATCCGGCATATATTCGCGAACAAACTGTTTGACTCTGACTAACGAGCGCCGCCGCGAGACTACGCCTGCTTTCCCCTGCAATTCAAGTGAATCTCCCGCGAGTAAATACGACTAACTACGGGGTCGTGAAAGGGTTCGAGGGTTGGAGGATTGGCAGGGGTTGATGCGTTACGAAAACGAGAAACTCAATGCACACCAGCAAACGATCGGACGTCCCATTGCGTCAAAACAATTTGCGATCTTGTCCGAAGTGTTTTGTTGGGGGCATGCAGGGTTTTATCGGATATTAACTTCCCTGCGATCGAACGTAATCCATCAGGTCGAGTAGATTTAGTGGGCACATTTTAAATCGCCAGCGTACCTCTGTACATGAAGGCAATTTAACATTTGCCGGTTCTTTCATATGCGGCGACGAACGTCGTTTTTTAGGCAGTGATAGGGTATAGAGTAAAATAATGTGATCTGTAAAACGTTGACCCCACTTCTGTTAAACTGTGAGACATAGAAACTAAAACTGGGGCGGTGAACTGGAATTATGTCAAAAGGGGTAAAAGAAACACAGGGAGGGATATTGAACTACATATATATGAAAGATAGAAAGCGAAATAACTCCTGGTCTAACTAAAATTATGTAGTGTCAAATTTAATGATGCAAGATTCGGTCCCTGGATGAATTGTTCTGTTTATCTTCATAATACTTTTCCCGTTTCACACACGCCATCCCCGTCCATTCAAGAATTATACAGTTGGCTCGCTATCGGTGGATAAATAATATCTTTCGGCAAACACCACAATTCTCCTTCTTTCGTCTTTAAAATAGAAATACCGGGCTTATTCGTAATGCGAAAAAATATGGTAGTGCTTACAGAACATATTTTATTCGACGTCTAATACACACATCCAAATGGCGAAACATTGAAATATATTCAAGTTTCCGTGTATTTTTAATGTTCGTTTTAATACTTTTCTTCATTGCAATAACATTTCTGCTGTTGAAATTAGCCTTTTCCTGTGTTTCGTGTTGTATTTCACCTTGTGTCTTGTGCGAGTCCCACAATTCTTTGGTCGCTCTGTGTATCCACGATCGCATTCGACAGATCGCGTGAAAGGGCCCGCGTCACCATGAAATATTCAGACATTCGACGAAAGAGTGCGCAGGAGATCGATAACGACGCGTGTGTGATTCGGGATGCTCCTTATTTCACTGAATCCCAGTTATCCCGTTCGCTCCCGGAAGCGGCGAAACGGCGTAAATTTGTAAACAGCTGGCGTGCGAGAAATTATTCAGCGAATGTCTTACGTCCAAGTAGCTGCGTTTCTGTTTTACAACCCGCTGGTATGTTCTCAATGGACCTTAAGGGTGCGCGATACGGTTGTTTCACTAAATCAACTGTTTCGCAGTAAGTTCTTTAAATCCTCCACGCTAAGTTCTCGGTCTTGTGATAAAATATGTTTCGCCCTGTTAAAATATCAGATTGCTGCAAAATGTGCATGTCACAAGTAAGATATAGGGATAAGTTTACGGTTTAAGATAAAAAAATAAGTAAAAAGTTTCAAATTTTTTTATCCCGTGGATAGACCATTTGATAAAGGGTACTTTACGCGAAAAAGAAGAGGTCACTATCTGCCCGCTGAACTCGAAGTACTTACAGATATATGATGATTAGAAAAATGTGCAATTTTTTTTTTACTAACTTATCGGTGTTAGTCTCATGTGATAGCGCCACGAATTATTTTCAATATACCCTTATACCACTTACAGCGGATGATTCCGGGTTTTTACTTGAATGGATATGAAAAAATTATGGAAAACGACTTCTGAAACAGGGTCAAAAAAGATACTTTTTCGATCGGCTTGTCTTCTTGTATGATGGAAGAGGGTTCAACTATATTCAGAAAAATGTAAACCGCACCCCAAAATTCTAAATAGTTTCGGCGATATGGCCAAAGATAGGCTAAAGAAAGCAAAAAATTACGTTCTGGATAAATGCGATAAACTAATTTTTTGTTTCTGTAATATGAATTGCGGTATTAATATAACTATTGTAATATTTAATCGTGCCTGAAAGTAAATCAGCGTGATCAAAAATATTTGCAAGTTGCATGAGTCGCAATTATCATTGCAGTCTTGTTTTTAGTAGATGGAAATTGGGATTTCTTTAAATTTGAGAAAAATAATTTTTTATAGATCCACTTCAAACTTCTTATATTGGAACTCTGTCCTTTCTCTTCTTTTTCCTTGTGGTATTTACGAATTAGAAATACATAAATCCGTAATGTTATTTGTCACCCACACTTTAGTGACTCTCGAAAAGTATATCGTGTTATTGAGACACGCGAAACACTTGAATTCTGAAATTTCGAAGCTTATTGATTGCCATCTGCAAGAGATACACGATGCACAGGTAATCTACGAGAATACGTTTAATCTGCGCCGGTGCTACGAGCCGATTATACGCGCTTTGCGCACTTTCGAATTAATTATAAAATGATCGCCGCGCGGAATACCCTCGACACGCATCGAGTACAATATATCGAAGACTCGCGATATCGCCTATTAATACTCGAACGCCGCGAACACGCCATTGATGAGTATCGAGTGTATCTATTACGCGAAATATAAAGCGACACCCATTGTTCCCACACACTCCGACCCGCGATCAATCGTCCTTCGTCGGAAAATAAACCATCGCCCGCTGTTCAACCGTTCGACCAAACTCGCGCACGAACGAATCTCAGAACGCAGAAATGACATTTTCTCCCACACATTCGCCTGATCCTTTGACGAAAGACGACCCCGTTTTCGCTCTCAGCAAGATTTCGCGCGCGCAGCCTGCGTTCTCACAATTTATGTCGCCGGCTCACGCGTGTGCGCGTAATCTGCCTACCTTGTTAATATCCGCACCCGTCTACAGATTTCGCCAACGCGCTCATGCGGGCGCGTGTTTATGCCGGGCGTAGGTGTCAGTTTATTTTCCGCGTCAACGACGTCGACGTTATTTCAGGGATTACCGGTTAACTCTTTAAACCCGCGCGCTCCCTTTAGGGCCCGCCGTACACGCTCTCTCCATAAACGACACGCGGTTTTTTATGGCGACACATATTGCAACGCGTCCTTTCTTTCGCGCGGCGGCGAGGCGAGAAAATTTAAATGGCAAAAATATCCTGCCGTTCGCGGGGCGCGGATTTAAATTCGTCGCTCCGCGTTGAACTCGACGCGGTGTTCGCGGGTCGCGAAAGGATCGGCTCGGTGTCGTTCGACTGTGCGTCAAAATATGCTGCCGGCGGCACTGTTGCGAAAAATGTCGCGTAATTAATTGGATAAAGTTCAGAGACGGAGCGCCGTTTTTCCCGTAATCCGATACTTCACTGTAATTTCCAATTAATTCCTCGGGTGACATACGCGCGGTTGCGTTCGCGTGCAATGAGTTTCAAGTGAAATAGGAACGGGCGTTGGGTGCCGAGGCGAAACTCTGTAAACAGACACTGTCCTGAGCGTTCTAGTGAGCCATTCACCGATTTCGCTTTTGAAGCCTGACTATTGACAAGATCGCAGTGTACTTGCGGAAATTTGTACAAAACGAATCGAAAGTATGGGAAGTGCGACGAATCGCAAATTAAATGAACTTTTATGATTTTTATTTACGCGTTGATGTGTCAGAGATAACGTAAACAATTTTATTATTATTATTTTAGCATACGTGAGTAACCGAAATGATTAAGTGCTCGTTCATTATTGGAAACTGCGTAAAAGGAGTGAAACGAAAGTATTAAAAGTGCAACGAAATGCAAACGAATTTTCATATACGAGTCGGACAGCCGTACGTCAGTTAATATTCTGATATTATATCTGTTATTATTATTTTATGATGCGTCAGTAACTGAAATGATTAAATATCCACTTATGATCATTAATTGCACAAAAAAATGATCTTCTTAAGTGCAACACAACACAAACGAATTCGAAACGAAACACTTCACACACGATTCTGGCAGTCGGGCATCATTGTCAGGTATCCTACGTAACATCTAACAACATTATTTTTTCAACCGTTCGCAAAAATTGAAACAACATCGATAAAACACTAGCAGGTGACAGTTCGCGACACAAAGCCAGGAAGTGCCTAATGCAGGAGCCTGCGAGGTGTAGAAGTGGTGACATATAAAGCACCGAAAGTGGTTTAATTAAATCGATATTAGACCAGCCGCAAGCGAGCTTCCGCGATCACGTAGGAATCTCCATTTTGCCTCTTCTTCGCCCTCCCCCCATTTCTACCCGCTGCTATACCCAAGCCAGGCCTTCCTGCACACGAACTGGGAATTATGCAGAGCGATGCAAATGATTTCATAATTTCAACCGGCAGTAATGCTCTTTCAACTGGCAGCCCGTTGGCCACCGCCATTAAACATGCACCATGGTCCTTGGGGGGGTTAAAAGGGTGCAAAAATGAGAAAACTCGGAAGGCTGGTAGAACGAAACAGTGCAGAAGGTAGAGAGAAAGCAAGAAACAGAGAGATGGAGGAAAGATATGTTTTCCGTAGAAGTACGGCGTGTTTTCGAAAGCAAAGGCTGTCTTATTAGTGTAAGAGAATCGACAACCCAGACATTCGGTTCTCGGTACTGTTGCCGTGCCAAACAAAAACATTGAAGATCAGAAGCATAGCAGCAGTACGAGGCCAGTCCGCCACGGAATGCGTTTGAGACGGACAGAGAAGGAACTGACAAAGAAAGTCCTTAGAACAGACTACTACTGTAATATAAATAGCAACAAACCACAGTTTGTTCCTTACAGTAGTCAACTGCAGAACAGAAACATAATTATTCGGTGTACCCTGTACGAAGGTCGATCGATAACTGTAACGGGCTTAATTATCTCAACAAGAGAGTGAGAGAGATTCCTTCGAACAGGAAACCTTATCGCGACCGCCGTTGGCGTCTCGCCTACTAAACCGGAGATGATACTTTGACAAAGGCGGCGGCGGAGAGAAGTGGCAGTAAAAGTGAACGCTCTCTGCCTCTCGAGAACGAATGTCACGCGAGATTGGCTGCTGAATGAAAGCTAAGCCAGCTCAATCTCGGGACAGCGGGGCGAAGATGAGTTAGAAGTAAGGGGGGAGAAGTGGGTAGGATGGTAAAAGAGGAAGATGAGGGATGGGAGATGCAAGGAAACAGGTGAGACTCGCCAGGAAGAGCAAACAGGCGGAAAATGCAGAAGACGCGCGTGTGCGCTGAAAACGAAAGTCTAAAATGGAAGATGGTGAAAATGCTAGTGGCGAAACGACAAATTAAGATAGGTGAGCTTCAGTCTTTGATTGATATGGGCACGCGTATGCATCCAGCAAAAATTCTGAGCGAGGACTATGAACATATATATGTCAATTTGTGCTTGTCCATTTTTTCGATCTCTCGCATTCTATAGTTATTGGTATCAGGTATGGGATGAATATGTGTTAATTCATGCATTACTTTGTAATTTGACGTAACTGAAGAATTACGAGTATAACACATGTGTGCCTTATCTAATCAATCAAGAGTTCTCACCATCCAAAGAAATGCTTTGTTCCTAATGATCTCACTATCGATACCAGCGCCGTCGATAGTCAGCAATCTTGTAATACGCCATGGATACCAGCATCGTCTGGAGTTGGTATGCACGTAACAAACTGTGAATACCAGCACTTTATTTGTATCAGGTATGGGATGAATATGTGTTAATTCATGCATTACTTTATAATTTGGCGTAACTGAACAATTACGAGTATAACATATGTGTGCCTTGTGTAACCAATCAAGAGTTCTCACCATAGAAAGAAATTCTTCGATCTTAATCTCAACACTATCGATACCAGAGCCATCGATAGTCAGCAGTCTTGTAATACGCCATGGATACCAGCATCGTCTGGAGTTGGTATCCACGTAACAAACTGTGAATACCGGCACCGAGTTTATTTAGTGCTCAGTATCTCGCGTCAATTTCGCGGCACCTGCAATAATTATTTTAATTCCGTGTATCTGCATAGTGGGCACTTGCGGCTGAGTCTGCAGCACAGAGTAGTTATTCGGGGATGCGTATGCGGTTAATTAGAGGTGCTACGCGTTGCAATACCTCAAAAACTTATCTATATTTTCTTTCTTTGTTTATACGAATTTTTATAATGCACCGCTATATACCAAGGCCAGATAAAACGGGCCTTTGTAATCCCTCTCCCTTCACAAAGGAATTACCGTAATAAATGCTATATATCGCCACGACAAACTTACATTCTACTTTTCATTTGGAATTTTCAGTGTTATATCGACCATTACATCGATATTTCATATCATGGAATTACCGTAATAAATGCTATATATCGCCGCGACAAACTTACATTCTACTTTTCATTTGCCATTTTCAGTGTTACATCGATCATTACGTCGATATTTCAAACATATCATATTTAAACTTAAGTACTATCAATCATTGCTAATCCGGTCAGCCTAAAACAACCTTTCTCTTAATACGACATCGTAAAAGCCATCGCGTACCACACATCGCACCGAATCAACGCGTTCGCGGATTACAAAACATTTTAAACACTTAATACAAAAATATCCGCATCCATGAAAAAATCCAGGTACAAAATAAACCAGGCTCGGGACAAATATGTCTTACTCTACAAAATTCTCAGGTCGCGCAGCAACACGCGAAGTTTCAAAAGAGGCGAAGATGTAAAACTAGTCCGACGCGAGCGCAAAGACGAAAAGAGCGCGGACGGAAACCGGCAGGGCGAAAGTGCGAGAAGCGAAAACGTTGACCGCCCTGCGCTCTTGCATCCTTAATTCGCGGAAAAGCGTGCGTCTTTTTCCGCGAGGACGAAGAGGATTTAATGGTCGCGCGCTGTTAGCCGAAACGACGTTGCTCGCCTCGAATTGGACGGCTCGTTGACGCGGCGTTTTAATGGATTCGACCGCGGGGGTCGCGGAGGATTTCCGCGTCGGGCCGCATTGACTGCGACGAAGTTAGCAACAATTATCCCGTTCATTATAATTCGCCCGCGGATCGCACGGCAAATGACTTTCCGCGAGTGCCATTGTCCGAGAATCGCCGAGCGCAAATTGCGTCTAGCGTGAAATGAAATTCGTTTTTTTTTCTTTCTTTTTTTTTGTTAATAATGCAGAAATGTGAAGTAGCGACTGAAAAGAGGGATTGCGCGTACGTGTGTGGTTATGCGTGAAAGTTTGGTATTTTGTGACGCGAGTGTTTTTGGGGGAGAAAGATCGGAATGTTTATTCTGTAGCTTGTCTGTTACGTTTTCAAAGTGGATTTATTCTAGTTTCGTGTGTACGCACTACAACGTCTGTGTGTCAGTTGTTGAGGTGGTAAGCGTAGGTTTTAATTGAAATAGCGACAGCGCACGATACGGAGAAATTTGTTTGTGATTAATTGCTCTTTTGGGATCGTCTTTTGGATGATAGCTTTGTGATAAGGGGCGTCTCACTGTTTTAGTTACATGTTTTCATTTTCAATTTTGTTGCTCGATGGTTCACCCTCGCATAACGGGAATGTACTGTTTTGTATAGGTACATATTCTCGCAGGTTGTTCGAAAACAGAAGCGTGTTTTGACTATATAATATTTGCAGGCAACAAACCTCAAATATTTTTTCATCAACAATATTTTGGCTAGATGATCATTGGGGTTTTAATAGAAGAAACGTATCAATTCAGATGTAAAAAATGTATAATTACAGAAACTCGTTCTGTTTAATATTTAAAAAAAAATGAAGATAGTGTCAAGATTCCACACATGAGACTGTAATGATTATCCAGCAAATAAAAAATTCCAATTAGCTTCTCTGCTTCAAATACTGTCCCGAAGGTACATCGTCCAGTGACATCAATGGTGTACTTATTACGCTCACACCGATTTTTGCAAACCCTCCCGGCGAAACTAAACACCACCCACTTGTGGCCGACACGACCGTCGATTCGTTGAATAGTTTTTAAACGGCCGGAAATGAAGCAAACAAACTCGTCTACTCGTTATCCGATGTTTAACAGCGCCCGGACGTGACAGAAACGATGAATCGCCCGTCAATCAAAATAATTCGCGAAATAATGAGCACACATCGACTCTAGCGACCCAGCGAATCCGACGTCGCGTTGAACGAAAATGCGTCGGCTGAATGAAAACGCGACAATGATTCATTTATTCGGCATTCCGTAGCGCGACACGTCGGTCGCCGCTTAGATTTCGGCGGCGTCAAAATTAGACCCGCGCCGCGAACGTTATTATTCAAATTTACCGTGTTATTCCGCGGGCGTGGCATTCAGCGACATCAACGATCACCGTTCTTAATTAGTTGGCGAACGGCTTGCGGTACGTGCGCGGGCAACGCAATAACTCGCCGAAAACGTTTTAAACACCGACGCGCGGCGCTCGTCGATGCTAATGAATTATCGCGGCAACAGGTTTAGTTTAAACTTTCGCATTGTGATTACCGTTAATTGCCGGAGATTTGCCGGACGGCTCTCGAAATTGCCGGGGGAAAATTGTAGTCAGCGGTGCTTATGAAAGCATCATGAATTTATGATGCGCGTCCGTTACACATTCTAGCACCTAACCCGGGCCAATTGTGGCAAACGGAGGCCCGCGTATTGTATTGTCGCGCAAAAATTCGTCGCGACGTTATTCATAAATGTATTATGAATTTCAGATGTACGTTACATATTCATTTCATCCGCGAAATTGTATTTGAAACCGTCCGCGCACTATTCCGGGCGTTTTTATGCGAAACTAGGCGTGGACACGTCGAAATTGTTAAAACACGAACAGCGATATGGACGGGTCCGGCGTTGAACATGTGACGTATCGCAGCGTAAACGGTGTAACCAGTTTAAGGTCCCGTATCGCACGGTCTCCGCAATTAAATTGCCGGAGAAAATTAAATCAGCCGCGTGCGTGGTGTCGAAGGTGCGAGGGAAAGAGCAGGTGTCGCATTAACAAGCGGCTGGAATAAAGGATCGCGCCGAAAAAAAATCGCCAGACAATAGAGCCAACGCGCGGATATGATGGCACGGAAAAAAGCTCTCGCCGAATCGTTGTCGGTGATCGTACTTTTGGCGAATAATATTTCTCATCTAATGATATTTTTCGGGAGACTCGTTACTAGACGACGTTATGTTATTAACGCGTTGACTGCCAGGTTAGATTTACATGTTACTCTCAGAGAACTACAAGTAAATTCTCCTTACTTTGAACATATAATGACAAAATACCAAAATATAATATATGGCTTTATAAAATCATGTTCTTGTCTATAGTGGTATTAGTATTTTCGAGTAGCCTTATCAAGTTACTCTTGGTAAATATTTTGAAGCATTTTCGTGCACGTATAAGAAAATTGTTAACATTTTTTAGTTGACGATATCTATTTCATTTTAATTATTCTAAATATTTGAGTTGCTCCTGTCACTGTTAACACATTGCGGACGGATGACGAGATATCTCGTCATTCTTATGTCGTCGTTTTTTATAATTTGTATTGCAAATTAATTATTTGAAACCCTGAAATATGGATAGCGATAAAACGATTAGCAATAATACAGAAATATTTGCGGACACTTTATCGGAAAGTTTATCGCTTTTTGTGGTGGTCCACTTCACTTAGCGTCATGTTTTACGAAATATCATACTTTGAAAAATGTTTAATTAATACAAATTTTGACTTATTGAAAACTATTAAAGAATCATTCATTTTTAAAGTTGTTGAAAATAAATATTTCACGCGACAATGATTTTTAACTACTCAACTATCAAATCATCACTAATTTAAAAATATTTGACGCAAAAAAAGACGCGGCCACTGGATACGCTTAACAATAGAATGCCCGGTCCGCAATGTGTTAACCACCGTGGCTCCATCGAAGGAACAATCTGCGGTCACGGATGACCAACGTGGCACTCAACGTGCTAAATGACACTGTTAGACACTTCGCGATCATTCATTCTCGGTCCAAATTAAGTCAACGCCATGTCATATCGCATACATGAATATCGGAGGCGTGACTGAAGAAGTAGGTATGACGCTAATGGCTCCTGAAGTAAGGGATCGGACGGTAAAAAATGGCAGGCGTCAGAGTCAACGGTACGGAAAAAACTTTCCTGGAAGCTCTTGCCGCCGCATTCTTAATACTAGGATTACAGGCCATTGTGGCGCGGTTGTAAATTGAGTATTAATCATAGTAAAAGCCGTCGAGTTTCGAAGTTCTTTAGGAGCTATGCCTAACTCTACAGATGCACGTAATTTTCACGGGGTCGTAAATATCAATGTAATAAATAAGTTCGTACAAAATCATCGTCGAAAATAGGTACACACAATGCACCGAAGATTCTGTAAACTCGATATCCCAAATCTAGAGTGATTGGCACGAGGGACGGACCTGCTCACGTTCTTATCTCCGTATTCACGTTGGAAACTCCTAATACCGCAAAGCGAAAAGTATCAGAAGCAGAACATCTCATTATTTCACTTGCTCTCATGGCATAAAGACATCTTAGGATTTTCATGTTTTCTTGGTCTTGTGCATGGAAGAAGAAAGTAAGGAATTGTTGGGTTTCGGCCATGTGTTAATTTAACGCGCATTCTTAGAGATATCGATATAAAATCTGTCTGTGAACCTAGCGTTAACATCTTTAATCCGCGCTCTTTTGGGTGGCACTAGATACGAATTTGTCATGTACTCGAGGGAACCGATGGCATCGGACGAATGCGTCAACCATATTCCCAAGAGATGAGTTTAATGATCTCACTAATCGCGATCTCGCATGCTTGTCGCTTTTATGAGATAAAATCACTTGAGTGAATGCTAGTTAAACCTGATTTATTTGCCGTAACGTGTACTATACGGTGTTGTGAGAATGCCGCAAATGGGCATTGCCAGGTTTTACGGAAGGGATTGTTGGTGGAGGGGTTAGCGGAATTGTGCCGAATGGAATATTCTTAAGAAGCTGAGTGGTGGTGTGGGAATAGGGAAAATTTGGAAGCATGGCCGTTAGGAAAGAAACAAGTACCGTGTGTTCTATTACTTGAAATATCGCACTATACTGCCATCGCAGGTACGACAAACACACACCTTACTCCACGCTCATCAGCAACCTACATGAATATCCACTTACGCGGTTATCACTTAAAAACTTCGCTCGGGGTGCGAGGCTCGAAATCGTAAAGCACCGTTAACAAGGTCCAACGTCCGGGCCATTTCTTCGCGCGTAGGATTAATGTCGCGTGAAACAGTCTCGTAACGCCGTTATCAGCCGATCTCAAAGGGAACGCGCGCGTTGGCGTAAATCGGCCGCGTCATCCATCGGCGCTATCGCGCGAAAAATTGCCCGCGAAACAATGACCGAACCAGCGCGGCGAAATAATAATCGGGGCACATGTTCGCGCGGCTATCGATCGTCGTAAATATCGTCCTTAAGAGACGGCCGTTTTTCAGAAAACCACTCGCGATGCGTATCGCGACACGACGTGCTCGCATTTTCGCCGGCGCTCGCGTGCTGCGAATTTTCGCGCAAAAACGGAATGCCCGTAGGCGACGATTTAAGAACTTCATCGCGGCGATTGGCGGAATTTGATTAGGGGCGAATACTTGTTACACCGTGCTGTAGCAAAAGGTAGAGAATGCACAATACATGAAGATGATGACTATGTATACTGGGCTGAGGTTCTATATTCGATCACACAATATTTCGGAACGGCGTTCCTACTGCTTATATCCTAATACTTGTTACACCGCGTTGTAGCAAATGTTAAAGAATGAACAATACATGCAGGTGATTACTACATATGTATACTGGGCTGAGGTTCTATATTTGGTCGATACTCCGTACGCGGCAAGCTGTGAGTACGCAATGCAAATGTTCGCTTTCGTGCACAGTTTTCTATTTAATGAGACCAACGCGCGACAGAGTGCGTCGGGCAGAATTCAATGCGATCGCGTGCGAAAATCTTTTGCTTAACGAGTTAGCCGCGGCAGAGAAAACTGAGTGAATGCGTTGGCCGTAGAGATGTTAGCACTGCGTCCTCTCTGAGACGCCAGTGGACAGATGCATCAGTTCTTTGAGACGCATGTCACATAACCGCATTTTCGCTGGCGACGGATTACGGAATGTCACCAAGCATGCGTCCGGGTTCGCGGTCTTGAGATGAAAACGAATCCTTTGCCAACTCAATTGCTCTCCGCCTCCTTTGTCCATTAAAATGCGTTTTCGACGAGTGCTCTCCCGCTGCCTGCCTACATGCCGACCTATCCGCGTACTCTCTTGAAAAGGCATTGCGAGATGCGAGGCGCCTTCTGCTTAGGAAACGAAATATAAATGCAGGTTTTATTTAGAATAATAGGTATAAATAAGAAAGAGGGGACGTGGCCACTACGCGTGCTAGAAGTGAAACTTCAAAGATACAGGAATAGGACATTCATCGGGTAAAACAATATTTAAAAAATATGCAATGATGCGTTGAAAATATATCTGCACTCGCTGGTGTATATACTTTGATTATATGTAGTCATGTAGTTTGAAGCATATAAAGATTCTATGACAACGAATAAGGTGTAGACCGGCTCAAAGTTGCCAGAATCTCGCGAACCGTAAAGGCTTAACCCTTCTTTGCATGATTTTTTCTTTATTGGTGAAATAAATCAAGGTGATATAATTCATGTTCAAAATTAAAGGAAAAATGGTTAAAAGAATCTTAGTATATATTTATAGTATAAATTTAGCAAAAAACAATATGATGGAAATTTCCATCATCATGCAAAGTTAGATTAAAGTGAACTTGTTCTTTTATATAATTTTTGGGCATTCAATGTTATGATGGAAATTTCCACCATCATGCAAAGAAGGGTTAACATCACATTATTGGTACAACAATTATTGTACGTAATTACCAAATATCAAGAAACCTGTGGAGTTTATTTACGTAATTAAGTAACAAAGAAAGTTGACCGGAAACGGGCTATTTTTCTAAAATTCTGTAAGACCGAAACGAACATTCATCGGCAAACAAAAACGATCCTTGAGCTGCGCAAGTTTGCGATTCATTTCTGTTCTTTGCCGACTCAACCCCTAATGCGGTGGCGGCGCATGCATGGGAACTTCGAAAATGTGTGCGCACGTTCGCGTGTACACGGCCACTTTCGTCATAAAAAATAATGCTGCTACGTGGAAACGCGCCCGCGTCCGTTGGCATGCGCGGAAAATATCACATGCGCATTCGTACGTTGTGACTGTTGCGTTTAATGGAATCGCGGTGTATATGGTGCTGCGTCGCGTCGCTCTGTTTGTTTTTATTTTTACGGCCGGACACTTTACGTTGCGTAAGACGCATTATTATTCGGTCGACTGTGGAAAGTGCCGGGGATTTTTTTATGGCTGCTCCCGCGTCGTACGGGCAGTTTAACACTCTATTTAGCACGGCTGCGGAAAAATTGGGGCTTAGACAATTAACGGAACTGCAGCGGTAATAAGTAGTTAATGTTTTTCGGTAAACACGTGCAGCGTAATGTTAATGAATACGCATTACACGTTTCTTCACGTAATTGAATTTGTTTCACACAATCAAAACATAATGTTATGAGAAAAAGTGATAGTACTAAGTTTCAACGAAATTATAAAATCGTAAAATTGGAACGTTGAACTTGAGACTATATTTTATAGGCTTGAATCCGTCGGAAAGTACTGTGCCATCGTTATATTCAGAAAATTCTCGTAGCTACGGTATCGGGGATATAATAGATGCGTTTTAACTACATAACAAGAACTTTATTAAACTATAACGAAACGTGTAACCAAACTAAATAGAAACGCGACCGACAAGTTGAGCAATTTGGAAACGATTGGCGTTTGTTGCAATCTGCGATAACGCTAACAATTATTTTATAAATCGGATCACCAACAGATGGTACCGACAATTATGGACACGTATCGGAATCACTGATCCAATAAACTCATTGTCCAATATGTCACATGGCGTACCTACACGTTTACCAATAATTTTGCAGCAACGCAGTTTATTGTTACTTTCCACATCAACTTAGCTTTTAATTCTTTACTGCAACAATTATTCTCAGAATTAACTGTGCGTTATTTCTAACCCGGCAAAAGCTGAAACAATTTTTATTTTGAGACACATCGTTTTAGTTAACATTTACGTCGGTAACAAAACGTCTCCACTCTGTACAGATTTTTAACACTTAACACTGAATTGTCTCTGAACTGATTTAGATTAAAATGCTATTTTACCATTTTTATTACCTTTTTTGTCGATAGACATATGGAGAAAGAAAAATGTTATGAAAATCTAGAGTCAAATGAAAATAAAGACGTATTTGTTGATAAATGTAAAAAAGGTAAAAAAAGAAACATATCTATGTGAATAACAGAAGATTAAAAAAATCATAATCAGTTGTCTAGATTTTTTTTAAACTAAACCTTCCATTTTCGGTATCGAAAAAATAACAGAAGGATTGACAGCACGAAAATGGGCTAGCCCCATCTAGAATTCATTTTAATGAACAAAAGGCACGGGGTGCGTGATTGCATTCGACTAAGGGGTGTTTCGGGGGGTATTTGAGGGGGTCTCTGACGGGGTGACGTGTGCGGGGGAGGGGGCCGAAGTTCTTGCTCTCGGGGTTTAGCTACGCCGAAGTGGCGTAACCTATTTCGGCGCGCGGTAATGGAATCATTTCCGGCCCAATAAATTTCCCTCCGGCAAACTAAACGCCCCGCTTTCTGTCGACCTTTCCTACACCCCGCACCTCGCCCCGCGATCTCATGCGATCTCCCTCGCACCGCTTCATGGCTTGTCTCTGCATACGAAAATGTCCTGCCCGACGTGTACTCAGCACACACGCGGCGAATACGTGGCACATGCAGGATACCGGGCCTGTGCCACCGGTGCCTGCAGTAAGTGACGTCGACTTCGACACTCGAGAGAAAACGAAGAGACGAGGTGTCGGTGGAATTTCGAGTGATTGTCGAAAATTGATGGGGCGCGGTTGGGTAGGGGAGATTCGGCGGTGCGGTCGACGTAAGCGAATACAATTATGGTGCTAGTAGAAATGATACCTTTGAAGCAAGGATGTCAGGTAGAACGAAGATTTTGTACGCGGGACACAAATTTATTGTTGCGTTTCTTGTTGTATGGACACCGAGGTACATCGGTTTTGGTAGATAAGGAAAGAATTAAGTAATTTTAGGGTTTCTGCCCAAGTGGGAATTGTTATGAATTGATGGAGCATGACTAAACAACGCAAACTGCGTACAACAATTGTAATGCCGATGAAAATGATCCGCTTAATACAAGAACTTATGTGGTACAAAACGCAAACTTTGTACGTGGAGCATACATTTTATATTTAATCACCATACCCATCTTTCTCTCCCAATTACCAGTCAGTTAAATTAAAATAAATACTTTCTATATCATTCGAACACCAGCAGAGGTGTTTCTATTACATATCCCGCATACACATTACCTGAAGAAACCGTTTACACGACCCCAAGACGCCATTTATCAAATTAAGTAGTAGCCATCAAGCATATTGCCGACACCTAAATAATTCCGCGAATAACTAATCAGAAGATATAAGCTCGCGGGTATAAATCTTTCAGGCTTCCGAAAGAGAACTTTTCCTTACTTTTCCGCGGAAGGTAGGAAGTTTTAAAACGACCCAACGACAAGACAGTCGAAAGATTGATGCCTCCCGCGATTGTTTCATTGCCGAAGACAACGTTACTGGCCCGTTAATGTCAGGATGCACTTAGGACCAGATGGCGACGCTACGTAAGAGTGTCGTGCACTCGTCCTTCACCCTCTTTCCATCCACCATCCAACCTCCTTTTCCACCTTCAACCCCCACGACACGGAAACATTTATAATCGGATTAGCTCGAAGCAGATCCCCGCGGAAGGAATTGCGAGTTTGATGGAGGTACTCGACGATTCCGTTTCAAGTGGGAGGCACTTGTAACGATTATCCCGCTGTCATTATTGTGCGAAGCTGTATAGAGACGTAATTCCGTTACTGGATATGCGTCGGATGGGAAATCCTTTGTATTCGGGGGTACAATGGTGAAAACGTAGTCAATAGGCAGATGTAGGTAAGGTAGAATAATGGGCGAAGGGCTGAAATTTGCATTATGAAGATTAGTGATGTGGTTGGAGTACGCGGAAAACGCGGGATTTTCGGTAAGGAGCTGTGATGTTTAAATAATGGGGTTGTGATCTGATTAGGTGGGCCGTATTACCGAAATTCGTTGTGTTAGATCAAAAATTTTATGACGGTTTAATGCGAATATGTAATAGAGTTAGATTCTGTCTGTGATAAGTATTTTTTACACCCGATTATCTCGGATTTATACTAGTATCTCATCGTTCATAATTTATTAGTATTCTTATAATAATATTCTTAAAGTATATTTAATTTATTTACTGGAGATATACGCAAATAATATTTTTACAAATTTTATAAAAAGTATAAACGAAGAGACTAGTCCCGTCACACTTTTTATTACGAATTGAATGCTTTAAAACGCCAGACTAAAAAACACTTGAATGAGAATAATTTGCCGCCGTCATAACCCATTATTTTGAATTTACACCAGCATCGCATAGTTCGTTTTTTGTTAATATTCTTATCATTACATTATTAAGAAATCCCATAATTTGCCGTCCGAATGTGAATAATTTGCCGCCGGCACAACCCATTATTTTGAATTTACCCTAACATCGTATAATTCGTTTTTCGTTAATATTCTTATCATTACATTATTAAGAAACACGATTTATTTACTAGGAACGTATGTAAATAATCGTTTTATAAATTATAATTAGCATGCAAACTTGTTTACACCGTATGTTCCTATCTCAGTCGAGCTTTCCTACGTGCATCGAGTTTTCCTGTCTGATCGTATCCAGCACGCAAAGAAAACAAGGTTCAGCGCTCGCTATTGGAAGTTGCGGAATTTTTATGCGATCCCTTCTGATTACGTGCGGCATCGTGTGTACAGAGAAGGAAGACGCGCATCGCAGAGCGCGTGGGTTGGCACAACGTGAGACGCGGACGACATGAGAGAAAGGTAAAATTTCAGGAGAGTCGCGCGCCCAGGGAAACTCGATTCCGGCGAGTCTAATTCCTGTCAGCGACTCGAGACATCCGAGAACGGTGCGCGACACGCCGCGATACAAGAAATGAACAGAAGAAAAGTGAGTACCTTTCGAGCGAAAGAACGGCGAGAAAGTCAGAGCACGGAATGTCGGTTTATTACTTAAGAAACACGCTCTTCGAACTTTCGTGGCCCTGCGTGCCTTGACAGTTTTAATTCGCACAATTTTGCTCTTGCGTTTTATCGGAAGTTTTTTACTGCAACTTCATGTCTGCGACGTGGTTTGTTTCAAGTGCTTCCGGCAGACGGAAGTGTAAAATGGTAGCGTTGGTAGCTTAACTTTAGTCTGCGGTATTTTCCGAGGAACTTTAGACGTTTCTGTGTTGATGTCTTGAGAGTGATTGATTTTCTGCGCACTCGAAACGCTCGTCACAAATCTCTGGACCGGCAAGTCATGAATTTCATTGATCGCCGCTGATATACTGCCCTCGCCGGTCTTGAAACTCGCGATTTATAGCAAAGAATTAACCTAACAGTGCATCTCGCCGATAAAATGGCCCGACAACTTCCGCTACCCTTTTCCTTCTCATTCTTGTGCGCTCTTACCCTTTGCTCGTCTCTCCCTTCCTCTTACTTATCCCGGGCCGATCGGGAATTATCAGTTCTCGCAAAGTTTCATTGCAGTTCGCCACGCATCGTTGGCCTAATATATTGCACCGTCCAGGTGGCATGAAAACGCGCGAAGCCGATATTGGATAAATTTAGATTACAGGCGTCTGAAGTTCAGTCTGAGCGACGGCGGCGGATGATATTGGATGCTCGGTCAATCGCTTCTGGTCACTTGGTCAGATCATGTTCCAGCGACATAATGAAAATTTCAGAAACACCTGTTGACGCCCGGCGCACTTAGATACACAAATGTCGACGACGCATACTGGATGTCGCGGTGCTTTAGATTATTTAAGTCCGCTGCAGTTGCGGCGGGGTTTAATGCGATGCATGGGAACAAAATCGTTTAATATGTATGAAGTATTTATTGTGGATATAACTAGAATATTGACATTGAAGCGATGTTGAGATACGTTAAACTACGGGAATTTCTATTAAATTTGTTTGGAGTTTGACGTGATCCATAAAGACATAACGTGTCTCTTGGGAGTTCTTGATACGAGGGACCAGCAGTTTGAAGCTTTTTCACGTGTGAAACTGTTTCATGTATTTTGTCTTGTTAACCAACAGTAGCTTATGAACATTTGTGTCATGAAAATTGTATTTGTGTCTATCTTAATATTTGTCATCGGACGTTCTCTCAAAACACTAGTTAAATAATGATTTTGCGCTACGCGCATTCTGGATAATTTTGTAAGAGCACGTACGTAATATATTGACGTATTCGCAATAGCACGGAAAGGGGTACCTGCAGTAATTGTTATAGCCGCCTCTCAGTCGCCGCTCGAGTTGCTGCATTAAATTAGGTGGCAAACGAGAATCGGCTCTCGAGTGCAGAAGGATAATTGTTATTGTCGCCTTTCAGTCGCCATTCGAGTTGCTGCATTAAATTAGGTACCAACCGAGAATCGCCTCTCGAGTGCAGGCATTAAAGTCTAACTAGAATCAATCTTTCCGCAGCACACAACATTAACTTCGGCAAATCACCGCGCGCGTTTTGCGCCGGGTAAAAATTCGGTAAAAATTCGGCGAAAATTCGGCGAAAATTCGGCAAAAATTCGGTAAAAATTCGTGCCGGCTTTGGCGTTTATTCTCGGATTTTCCCCGTTTGATCATTTTCCGCGCGGACGCTATAATCGGCGAAAATACTCGTGCCGGCGCAAGGACAATTAATCTAGATCCGATATCTCGCATATTGTTGGTACAACATGTCGAAACGGATTTGTGTATCGGATGAGTTTTTCTATCGCGCTCAAAAAAAGACGCGCGACGTGTGTACGGGGCGCACCCACGTGTATACATCGACATGTTTGTTGCCACATATATGCGGTAGTTTTTTCGCGGTAAGTGGTTTGTAACTGGGTCCCGGACAGATATTGGTTTTCCGCGCAATTTTTTGATGTCATTTAAAGTATCGTTATTCGCCGGTCGCTTTTCTATTGGCTGAAAATAAAGATAAAACATTGCGGGCGAACATTTGCTACCGGCAGCCGTGAAATTGGTTACACACACGAGTGCGCGTACGTGATTGCGCGGGCATTCTGTAAAGATATTTTTCGCTAGGGCTGGGTATAAGCCAGGCGTTCGTTCTGTAATAAAGAGTCGCACTGATTACTTTACGAGCTAGTCACAGTTCAAAGATTTCAATTAAACCGTCCGAATGTTTAACCGAATTAGTGATTATTGTGTTAAAACTTAAATTTCATGGTTATGTGCACTGATTTTGTTGCCGAATATGATCCAGTAATCGTTAAGAGTAACTAAAAATAAATTCTAAAACAAGTATTCTAAGCACGTGTAGGGCAAGTATAGTTTATACGTAACTCGCATGATCATATTGTAAATCTCAGGCTTCGTTGGATTCATAATCATCAACCATATTAATACTCTATTAAAAATATAATAAAAATAATTTTAGAGATTCCGAACGGAGTTTATGATTAATGATTCATTTCCATAATTATGATTCTCTATTACTGCAGCATAATGTAATATAATAATGTACACGTTTACAGTGTACAAGAAATATAAATGAATGAAAAAGGGTAAAAGTAGATTGAGAAAAATGCAAAGTGCATCTGAAAATTCCGAATAATTTCAGAGATATGACCAAACCCCGGTACGGACTGAATAAAAAATACATGTCAAATAACTGCAAATAAGCACATTATATAGTCTGCAATAAACTTGTGCAATAAAAAAGCGCAAAAGTGCACTTGTAAAGTAAGATACATTTTTCCCATAAACCAAGTCCAAATTTCTTGGCCCTGAACCTTAATATAAATAAGAAGATTTTTGTACCTTAACCCTTCTTTGCATGATTTTTTCTTTATTCGTGAAATAAATCAAGGTGATATAATTCATGTTCAAAATTAAAGGAAAAATGGTTAAAAAAATCTTAGTATATATTTATAGTATAAATTTAGCAAAAAACAATATGATGGAAATTTCCATCATCATGCAAAGTTTGATCAAAGTGAATTTGTTCTTTTATATAATTTTTGGGCATTCAATGTTATGATGGAGATTTCCACCATCATGCAAAGAAGGGTTAATATATTTACACATCCATATATCTATTTGGTGACAATTTCAAATTACCATCTTTGTAGCGCGTTCCAAAGGGTCAATAACATTTATCACCCGACCACGATGGTTCAGCAAAACTGTCCTTTGTCCCAAAACGCGTGCGCGGCCGCGCGAAAGAGACTCCAACTTGACGCAACGAAAGGAGACAGGCATTTTTTCACGGTAGCAGAAACGCGTCCTTTTCCTTTTTCTCGCATGCTTCGTTTCTTCCCCTTCCACCGGCGTGTATTTCACAAAAGGAACTTACGAGGTCTTCCGCCACGCGAATGTGGTACACTCTTTTCGTCCGAACCCGGAAAGATAACGAACGAACAAGTAACATACTTAAAAGTTGGCGGGCCCAGCGAAAGAGCAAACATTTACGTGCGCCGCCCACTTTTCGTTCGTTCGTTCGTTCATTCGCGCATTCGTTTTTTTGCGCTCGCGGTTTCTTAATGCCCTCTCACTCGCTAATGTATCGTTTTTCGGAGGCGGAGAAAGTTTCCGACTGTCGCTTCGCGAACCATTGTTTTGCCCATTGACGAAGAACGTTCGAGTCGAGGTGGAGTCGACTCGTCTTCCCGAAAAGAGAGGGACTATTGTTTGCGATGGAACCTGGGCAATTTCTTGCTATAAAGGTAGTCTGCGCGTGTCGGCGTTTATATGTATGTTTACTCTATAGGCATGATACGTAGAAGACAGAGTTGTACTGTTGGTGTCGTATAGCACCGTTTTGCGCGTTGATGAATTTTAACACTAAACGTACCGGTACTTTACGCCTACGTATTGTTACTATGAGAAGTCATTTAACCCATTATGAAATAAACGTTGATTTTTAGAGAGAAATTTCTAATTTATTAAAGCGAGGAATTGAATAACCAGATAATATGCGAATTTACAAAAAGTCAAATGAGCGAATGAAATAACAATAAATGTATGATTGTAAAGTAAATTTAAAAAGGGGTCATTTGACCCCGCTTGGTACGTTTAGTGTTAAGGTGCACACGGAAAGCACTATTTTTATGGTTTGTATATAAGCATACGTTTGTTGCGTCTTAAAAATAACAAAAATAGCCACAATATGTAGAAGGCAGAGACGTGATGTTTGAGTGTCATGTAACAGTATTTTGCGCGTTAATGTATTTTGCGGTGCAAATGGCTGGGAGGATGCGTGTCATTTGTATACATGAATAACGCATATGCTTGTTTCATCGTAAAAATAACGTCGGCTAAATGCTACGGGTTTTTTTCTTCACACTTTTCCCGTGATGGCATACATTAAAATCATTGATTTTACTACATTCGAATGACCACTGAAAAACGTCCCGTTTATAAAATCACGTCGTTACGCATTTTACCATTTCAATCCTACGGATATGTCATCGCTCGACGCCATCATGCGCTTCAACCGGCACGTCAAAAAACTACTCTTTTTTTTTTAAATCCCGTCAAGCGCAAACGCAGTGTCCACGACATACAGTAATATCTTTGGGGAACCTGCTACCAGTTTTTTGAGCGACCACTGCGATACCCTTTGAAAGGATATTGTTTCCCCAACCGTCGAAGGCCATCGCGCTGCCTAAACATTGAAAGGGACACTATTCATAGTTGATACGCTCACGAAGCTTAATTCGAAGAAGCAGGCGTGCGGCGTATGTCATGTAAAAGTTTAATCATTACATTTTCCCACGAAACAGACCAGTCGGTTATCCGTGCCCGATTATAACAGAACATTATTCAAATAACATACTTTGCACGTTACATAATATCTTTTTCGAACCGTTAATAATGATATCGCAAATTTCATTGGTGTGTACATTGAATTAATCCGTTGGAATTATATTGGGAATTATATCTGGGAAACATTCGCGCGCTGGATGTATGCAAAGGATCATTTGATGAGAGCATAGATCCAGTACCGAAACATTCGATTTTTCCGACAATACAATTTAAAGAGTCTAACTGACCGTATAGTCAATTAAATTTGCAACATCAGTAACATGCTTCCCCCGCGAACACTCCCTTCCATCGTGTTTGACTCAACAGCGTTTCAAAAATGATTATTTTGCACCCCCTTTTATAAGGATACCGGACGATTACGAGATACACAATACTTGAATACATCCAGTATCAAATAGCAGCAATTTTACTATTACACGAACACGCACTCGCCACAAAATCTCTTTTCTACCCCCTTCGCAGCTCAGTCCCCAGCACCTTCCGCCCACAGGTTTTTACCACGCAACAGGGTATACTAATCTTCTGGCCCATAAATCACATTTACGTCATAAGATGCCATTCATAATATTGTACCGGCGGCGGCCATTAGTTAACATCCCAAAATGGCGCGGGTTAGAAAGGGTGACACGGGTGTAGGTCGGCCGACGGCGTTGGGCGAGATAAATGTTCGAATTCAAAAAGCCACCTTCTCGCGCGATGCCGGAAGAACGCGCGCCACGGCGTTTCGCGGTAACATTCCACTTTCTGCACCTCATTTATAGCGGTTACGTCGTCATTTTTCTCGCCCCGCGAACTGGCTGGCCGGAATTATTCTTATTTCTGTCGTGCCCACGCTATAATTGCATAAGGCCGTTGCCGTGTCGCAATTTCTTCTGATATGCCCGCACATTTCTAACGGCATTCATATCACTTTGCTGTTTGTTATGGAGGCCGCGGTGTTTGTAATAAGGGTATTGAATTCACTTGATTGTGAATTCACCACTTTTGTTAATGCTAATCATTTCTGTATTCGTCTTTGGTTGAATGTGCTTTCTTTTATTTCATTTCATCTGGAAGATAGTTATCCTTTGATGTGAATTATTTTATGTAATATTCTGTTGCTGTTATAGTGTATAATACGATAAGTGGATACGGCCACTTAGCTTGGGGCATTGTCGAAGTATCATTACTTGATAGTTTATGGTCGTTTGGTAATGTGTCATATTGCATATCTGTTACGTGACGTTTACTGTAAATCGTTGCTCCAAGAATCGACTACGAGATTATGACTTTGGAGTGAACATGTGTGTGTGAACACATGAGCTTGACAAAGTAACACGAAAAACGTGCGTCAGTTTGTATTGAGGCGTCGAATGAGACGCATTGTAAGAATTACGAGTCACGGGTTTCAAGACCTCATATAGTGCACGTTGCAAGGTACAGACTATTAACTATTATTTATCATTGCGCAATACACTATCTTATTCCGACATATTGCAAATTCATGTGGCTTCTCCAATTGGCGTATTAAATCACTACAGAGAGTTCCATTTTTTTACAAGTGCACACTTTTGGCCGGGGGACTAATTAATGACAAGATATGTAAATTGAGTTTGCAACACTATTTGACCTCTTTTCATGTCAACAAAACCACGAAGACCATACATAAATTTAATTTTTCCTACATATCAATCCTCGTTGCACTTTTCACCAACCTTCCTCGTCGCCTCCAAAATTTTGCAAATTCCACATTTCGCTAAACGATTTACCATACCACGAGCTTACAGACGATTACATCAAACCCCGCGTATACCTAATAGCCGTTTTCCTACCGGTCATTTTTTTCGCGTTTCCAAGACTGCGATCCCCCGAGTCTAGGAACGGATTACTTCCGACATTACCCCGCTTTCCTTAATCCTGGCTGCAAAGAGCGCCGTTACCTCAGTTTACTTGCCCGCTCCCGTCCCGCGGAGAATTATTACGACGGGCCGGCCGGAAGTGGAAATAAAAATTGCACGGGCACGCGAGTTGGGAGATGCCATGAATCCTCGTTGCGGATAAACAGGCCGTGCCGCCATCCGTTTCCCTCGCCTATACGGGCCTCGATGCGAACGTTCGCCACTCGCCGTACCGACCATACTCCACTCACTGGTCGGTCCTGCACGGTATGTAATCCCTGCGCGACGATGTTCCGTCGGCCACTTCGAGGTTGCACGCAGTTAGGCACGCATTGGCCAAAGTGTCGGTCTAATAAAGATTTGTACGCATGCGGCAATGTCGAAATTGTATTTACTGGAACCTAGATTCCAGCATCAACGGTTGCTAATTAGGTCGTTCTGTTTGTGACAAGTTGCGGTGAGCTGATAAAGCAGGGCTTAAAAATTCTAGTACTGCTTGCTGCTGTATTCAATTATGAAACTTTAATATTTGCAACTTCGAGGTTGCACAGCATCAGTTAGGTCGTTCTGTTTGTGACGCATTGGCCAAAGTGTCGGTCTAATAAAGATTTGTACGCATGCGGCAATGTCGAAATTGTATTTACTGGAACCTAGATCAACGGTCGCTAATTAGGTCGTTCTGTTTATGACAAGTTGCGGTGAGCTGATAAAGCAGGGCTTAAAAATTCTAGTACTGCTTGCTGCTGCATTCAATTATGAAATTTTAATATTTTCAATTTCGCGGTTGCACATAGTTAGGCACGCATTTGTTTAATAAAGATTTCTATGTGTGCGCCGATGTCGAAATTGTGTTTACTGGAACCTAGATTCCCGCATCAACGGTTGCTAATCAGGTCGTTCTGTTTGTGGCAAGTTGCAATGAGCTGATAAAACAGGGCTTAAAAATTCTAGTATTGTCTGCTGCTGTATTCAATTATGAAACTTTAATATTTGCAACTTCGAGGTTGCACGCAGTTAGGCACGCATTGGCCAAAGTGTCGGTCTAATAAAGATTTGTACGCATGCGGCAATGTCGAAATTGTATTTACTGGAACCTAGATTCCAGCATCAACGGTCGCTAATTAGGTCGTTCTGTTTGTCACAAGTTGCGGTGTATTCAATTATCTTTGATAAAGCACACAGGGCTTAAAAATTCTAGTGCTGCTTGCTGCTGTATTCAATTATGAAACTTTAATATTTGCAATTTTGCGGTTGCATACAGTTAGGCACTCATTTGTCTAATAAAGATTTGTATGCGTGCGCCGATGTCGAAATTGTATTTACTGGAACCTAGATTCCAGCATCAACGGTTGCTAATCAGGTCGTTCTGTTTGTGACAAGTTGCGGTGAGCTCATAAAGCAGGGCTTAAAAATTCTAGTACTGTTTGCTGCTGTATTCAATTATGAAACTTTAATATTTTCAATTTCGCGGTTGCACATAGTTAGGCACGCATTTGTTTAACACTTTGACTGCCATGATGGTCACCGCTGACCGGCGCAAAAGATTTTACTGAAGATCCAAAATATCCGCAATGGGTAGCAATAATTATTTTATAAATGCAGTTATTGTTAGAATAGTGACGCGATCCTTTGGTCTCTAATACCTGCACATTATTTACATTTTGCATAACTCAGTCAAACGCTGTAGTATTTTATAGCATCGTCATTTTAATACAGCGAAATACTCATGGCAGTCAACGTGTTAATAAAGATTTGTACGCGTGCGTTGTTGTTGAAATTGTATTTACTGGAACCTAGATTCCAGCATCAACAGTTTTTAATTAGGTCGTTCTGTTTGTGACAAGTTGCGGTGACCTGATAAAGCAGGGGTTAAAAATTCTAGTACTGCTTGCTTCTGTATTCAATTATGAAGCTTTAATATTTGCAACTTCGAGGTTGCACACAGTTGGGCACGCATTTGTCTAATAATTTGTATGCGCGCGTCGATGTCGAGATTATATTTACCGGAACCTACATTCGAGCATCAGCAGTTGCTAATTAGGACGTTCTGTTTGTGACAAGTTGCGTTGAACAAATAAAGTAGGGCTTAAAAAATTGTAGTACTGTTTGCTGCAGTATTGAATTATTAAACTTTAGTATTTGTCACTTTGAAATTATGCGGAGTCAGGCACGTGTTTGGTGAATTGTCGGTCTAATGAAGATGTGTGCACTTGCAGCGATGTCGACATTTTAATTTACTGGAGTCTAGATTTCCCGAGTTTGAACATCAACGATCGTTGGTTATGTTGTTTTGTTTATGGTAAGTTGTGGTGGGTCGTTGAAGCAGGGGCTTAGCTGAAACTGGCAGAATCGTTTGCTGTATTTAGTTCGTAACCTTTAATATTTGCCACTTCGAAGCGGCGCACAGCTAAGCACGTATTTGGCGAAGTGTCGATCTAATAAAGATTTGTGCACGAACAGCGACGTCGAAATTGTATTTACTGGGGCCTAGATTCCCTAGGTTCGAGCATGAACGGTTACTGATTAGGTAATTGTGTTGGTGATGAGTTGAGGCTGGTCATGAGATGAGGCAAGGTTGAATAAAAAATCGCAGAATCACTTACTGTCGTATTTACTTCTTAAACTTTAATATCAGACGCTTCAGGGCTGCGCGCAGTTAGGCACGTATTTGGCGATGTGTCGGTTTAACAAAGATTTGTGCACGTGCGGCGATGTCGAAATTGTATTTACTGCAGTCTACGAGGGCAGTCCGATAAGTACTTAGCCTCACGGCCTAATGGCGCCACCATCGTAGAAAAAAATTACTATCGTGTAGTACATTCTCGTAGACGACTACTGTCAAAATTTCAGCCATATTCGATTTGTAGTTTTGTTTTATCGCGGTGAAAGCCGGCGTGTGGGATGTTTGAAAAAAGCAATATCGGTCGGAGATTCGATTCTTGTTTTTGAAACTGGCAGTCAAATCGTTGGATGCTGTGTACGGTGATTTCCTTCAATGGCGACCGTCAAAAATTGGTTTAATAGTTTCAACGTGGTCGCACTTCAGTTTTTGATGAGCCACGCCCAGGTGCCCCAAAACAGCTACCACGGTAACGTGACTAAAGTCCACGATTCGTATTGGCAGACCGCCGACTGTGCGCGAGATAGCTGAGACAGTAGGCATTTCAAAAGACCGCGTGGGTGATATCCTGCATGAAATATTGGGCATGAGAAAGCTTTCACTCGAACGCGTTTGCGATAACAAGAGCATCCGAGAATTGTGTTTAACACTGTTTAAGCGCAATCCGAAAGAGTTTCTATGTCTTTTTGTGACTGTCGACGAAACATGGATCCACTGGTACACACCAGAGACCAAGGAACAGTCGAAACAGTGGTCTGCGCCCGGCGAATGTGTTCCGAAGAAGGCGAAGGCTATCGGCCGGAAAGGTGATGGGATTCACAAGGTGTGATCTACATAGACTTGGAGAAAAAAATCACAGGGCTGTAATCAATTACTGTCGTCGACGCTGAATTAAGGAAAAGACGGCCCCATTTGGCGAAGAAAAAACTTCACCACGATAAATATCAGTTACGCTTCAGGCTACGGCTGCCCCATCCACCCTATTCTCCGCGCTTCTTTCTTCCCAAACTTGAAAAAGTCATTCGTATTTGGCGATGTTATGTCGGCCTACTTTGCAGACAGAAAACGTATTTTTTTGTGAACATCGCTGGATCAAGGCGACTATATTGAAAAATAAATCGTCAATTTTCCAAAATTTTCGTTTTTCTTTTCTAGGCTAAGTACTTATCGGACGGCCCTCGTAGATTCGCCGGGTTCGAGCATCAGTGGTTGTTGATTGGGTCATTATGTTTCTAACTCGTGGCAAGTCGTTAAAACAGAAACTTAAGTAGAAATTATAGAATCGTCTGCACCCGTATGTAGTTTATAAATGTGAATCGCCATCTTTTTTTTCATGTATATCATCATAGTTTCAAGTACAATTTTTGATTGAGCCGTAACGAAAAGAGGATAACTATCCGCACTGGTTTGGAACCACGGTGCATTTTCCGCGCAGATAAAAATAGAGGAAATAAAAACATGAAAGCTGCGAGATTAAAAAAAAACACGAAGTTCAAAGAACGGTCAAACTGTCATTTAACTTCGAAATTTAATCAGCGTTGTACAAATAAAAAATTCTTCGGAAGGTGAATATAGAAGGAAGTTCAACGGTTTATTCACCCGAAAGTTCGTTCGCCCACATTTTCGATAGCATGCTTTCCATAAGAATTTGGTGAAAAGGTGATTAGCTGGTTGCAGTAACGTAGAAGCAGATAAGATAGAGCGGTCATTTGACGCGATTTGTATGCACACGGCATACAACTAACTCACCGTCCTCGGGTGTAATTTAAATGATTGATCGCGGCTCGCGAGACATTAGACAAACGTGCAGGCAGTTTACTTAGGACCGCCGAGTGTAAAGAACGCTTCTAAACTGTCTGACGAGGGTAGTGTGTATCTTGTTTGTTAAGTGTTTCTTTGCGATGCAGACGAAATTATTACGACTGTCCTACTTTATCGGACGTTATTATGAGTTACGCGCGCTATCGGGTCTTTGTTGTTTGGATTAGCAGCTGTTTCATTTGCATGTCATTAAGCTTCGAAGCCTGATTCTGGGATTCTGAAGATTTTCATTTTTAAAATTTCAGACGGTGCGCGTATTGCTTGTCGATGTATTACGTGAGATTAGAAATCTTATTATAGTGCTATACTATGGTTGCTACGTTTTTATTTCAGTTACCCATAATCGTGGGATGATAATTATGAAATGGTTTTTATAAAATAGAATGTATGCTTTTATTATGCATTTTCGAGAAAACTTATTTGTCCCATTTCCTTAAGGTCTTGTGTATTACATCAGCAGTTTTGTCTGGGTTCGGAATCTCAAACGTCATGATTATAGATAACTTCAATCAGACGTTCAAGTCATTGTAATTCATTCTCCTACAATATAGCTTGGAATAGTTCAAGACCAAAAACTACTTTATTCGGGTACATTTGAAATATGTTACGACTTCATATCCATTGATCTAATAGCTTCTGAGAGATGCCAGTGTGTTTGAAAATTGCTATTTCAGAGAAAGAAACGTTTAAATTTTCAGTGTTTCTATTTGTGCGTTTACGAATATTAGCATTTCCTTTTAGCAAAACGTTCTGAAAACCTCTGACTTTCAAGAAACGCGAAAAAACGTTTTTTAACCTTTGCCTCACAACCGTTCTATCTCTACGTGTAACGGCATGAAAAATATAAGCCTGAAGTTGTCCGTACTCACGAAGCAAAATCTACCATTTCAAAGAACGCAATGAAAAAAATATTTCCTTCTTTGGCAAAGTAAATCAGGGTAGAAAGAAAATCGTGTAAAGGACTATGCTAGCGTATCCGCTCTTCCTCAGTCAAACACATGTTTCTTTTAATGTATAATAGTACACGCGATTCTAATTGTACCTGTACATTCAAGTGCCCTATAATAGCGACTCTTTAAAATTTTAGAAATGTCTCAAACAGAAGACAGTTCCAGCCGAACGTTTCTTCATCAGAGTTACGCACTTTAGATATCTCATTAATTTATAATATAACAGTTGCCAACGAAGTCAAACTCAGATCCATTCATTTCTTCCCCGTTTCTTCAAGCTTTTTAAAACGATACGCCTTTTATTGGTTTTATCGAACCATGCAAAGGCCTATCACTTCGAATTCATTCGAGCGCACCAAGTCTTTTCGAAACGATACCCCTTTTATTGGTTTTATTCAACCTTACAAAAGACCATTTCAAATCCATTCGGCCACGTCAAGTCAACGTCAAATTAACTCGTCCTTCAGTAATTCAAAGTGAGAACCCAGCACATCGCCCACGCACCAAATCTGCCCGCAATTCGTCCTGCGGCCTCAACGCACCTTCCTCATGTCGCGGCACTCTGTTCTCCTTTACCGCGATTTGCCGGTCGCCTTACACGAGCGTAAAATACGAAGACGCATCGTCTTACATCGGGCCCACAATAACTGGCAATAAATATTCACGCCCGTCCGGGCTGCAGCGTCTTACCATCTTAAAGCCGCACGAAGCTCGTGCAACAGTATTAACATCACGGTCTCGTTGGTGATAAGGTGCGGCGAGGGGCAGGTCTGAGGCGAAAGCGAACGCATTTGCATAACGGCGCGCTATCACGCGTTCTGCACTGCAAACCGGCAGGGTGAACAAGTAAAGGTGTAAGCTTAACGCTAGATTTGTCCGCTCGCTGAGACGCAAACTATGTTGTCGATGTCGTGTGTAATTTCCTCGATAGTACGACATCAAGTAATTTGAAAATATACCGCATGTTCGGGATAAGATATTTGTTGTATTGGGGAGAGGAATGTTAAAAAGCGTAGGGAGTCGTTAACCACTTACGCTGGCAAAAAATTCGTCGACGCGTGTACTCAGAGAAATCGAAAAAAGACTTATATTTTCTAAACTAATTTATTTTCGACCTAGGACTTTTTATGGTTTTTTGAAGGGAATGTAAAGTAAGCTTAACGCTAGATTTGTCCGCTCGCTGAGACGCAAACTATGTTGTCGATGTCGTGTGTAATTTCCTCGATAGTACGACATCGAGTAATTTGAAAATATACCGCATGTTTGGGATAAGATATTTGTTGTATTGGGGAGAGGAATGTTAAAAAGCGTAGGGAGACGTTAACCACTTGCGCTGGCAAAAAATTCGTCGACGCGTGTACTCAGAGAAATCGAAAAAAGACTTATATTTTCTAAACTAATTTATTTTCGACCTAGCATTTTTTATGGTTTTTTAAAGGGAATGTAAAGTAAGCTTAACGCTAGATTTGTCCGCTCGCTGAGACGCAAACTATGTTGTCGATGTCGTGTGTAATTTCCTCGATAGTACGACATCGAGTAATTTGAAAATATACCGCATGTTCGGGATAAGATATTTGTTGTATTGGGGAGAGGAATGTTAAAAAGCGTAGGGAGACGTTAACCACTTGCGCTGGCAAAAAATTCGTCGACGCGTGTACTCAGAGAAATCGGAAAAAGATTTATATTTTCTAAACTAATTTATTTTCGACCTAGGACTTTTTATGGTTTTTTGAAGGGAATGTAAAGTAAGCTTAACGCTAGATTTGTCCGCTCGCTGAGACGCAAACTATGTTGTCGATGTCGTGTGTAATTTCCTCGATAGTACGACATCGAGTAATTTGAAAATATACCACATGTTCGGGATAAGATATTTGTTGTATTGGGGAGAGGAATGTTAAAAAGCGTAGGGAGACGTTAACCACTTGCGCTGGCAAAAAATTCGTCGACGCATGTACTCAGAGAAATCGGAAAAAGACTTATATTTTCTAAACTAATTTATTTTCGACCTAGGACTTTTTATGGTTTTTTGAAGGGAATGTAAAGTAAGCTTAACGCTAGATTTGTCCGCTCGCTGAGACGCAAACTATGTTGTCGATGTCGTGTGTAATTTCCTCGATAGTACGACATCGAGAAATTTGAAAATATACCGCATGTTCGGGATAAGATATTTGTTGTATTGGGGCGAGGAATGTTAAAAAGCGTAGGGAGACGTTAACCACTTGCGCTGGCAAAAAATTCGTCGACGCGTGTACTCAGAGAAATCGGAAAAAGACTTATATTTTCTGAACTAATTTATTTTCGACCTAGGACTTTTTATGGTTTTTTTAAGGGAATGTAAAGTAACCTTAACGCTAGATTTGTCCGCTCGCTGAGACGCAAACTATGTTGTCGATGTCGTGTGTAATTTCCTCGATAGTACGACATCGAGTAATTTGAAAATATACCGCATGTTCGGGATAAGATATTTGTTGTATTGAGGAGAGGAATGTTAAAAAGCGTAGGAAGACGTTAACCACTTGCGCTGGCAAAAAATTCGTCGACGAGTGTACTCAGAGAAATCGGAAAAAGACTTATATTTTCTAAACTAATTTTTTTTTGACCTAGGACTTTTTATGGTTTTTTGAAGGGAATGTAAAGTAACCTTAACGCTAGATTTGTCCGCTCGCTGAGGCGCAAACTATGTTGTCGATGTCGTGTGTAATTTCCTCGATAGTACGACATCGAGTAATTTGAAAATATACCGCATGTTCGGGATAAGATATTTGTTGTATTGAGGAGAGGAATGTTAAAAAGCGTAGGAAGACGTTAACCACTTGCGCTGGCAAAAAATTCGTCGACGAGTGTACTCAGAGAAATCGGAAAAAGACTTATATTTTCTAAACTAATTTTTTTTTGACCTAGGACTTTTTATGGTTTTTTGAAGGGAATGTAAAGTAAGCTTAACGCTAGATTTGTCCGCTCGCTGAGACGCAAACTATGTTGTCGATGTCGTGTGTAATTTCCTCGATAGTACGACATCGGGTAATTTGAAAATATTCCGCATGTTCGGGATAAGATATTTGTTGTATTGGGGAGAGGAATGTTAACCCTTTGCACTCCGCTGTCCCCTGTCAGGGGACATTAAAGTTTAGTAACAATTACAGGGAATTAACTTATTCCAGCGCAACTTTTTGAGACGTGCATGTTTGCCTGAAGTTTTCTCTTGAAATAGCACGAGAAATCAAATTAAAGTATAGTAAAATTGCTAAGATATATAAAATAAATATCAGCCGGTTTTGTTATAACTCAGCAACTACCGGACCTTGAAAATGTTAATCTCCATAGGCCATAAAACCGATGTGGGACAAAGAAAACGGGATTGCATTGTTTGTTCTGACAGAAATACACCTGCTGGCGGGCGTCAAACGACTTATTATTGTCAAAGTGCATAAATCAGCCTGCAATGCATATTGGGGAGTGTTTTAAAGATACTCACACTGTACGAAATTATAAAAAATTAAATACTGATTTTTTTGCAAATATATATTTCTCGATGTCAACCAATTCATATAAGTTCAATATTAATATAATACGTTACTTGGTTCCAAAACTACATTAAATAATATGAGGGTACGTAAATACACGTTTCTACCAAGAAGTGGCGCTGAGTAGCTGGTAGCTAACCTCCAGAATGGTTCGGAGTTCAAAGGGTTAAAAAGCGTCTTGCCCTGGGTGCCACAGTTTTATTTTAAAGAAGACATGAAGTTTTACAAAACATAATAATATTAAGTTACTGATATAATATTGTAGTAATCATTTAAGTTACTGATATAATATTGTAGTTGTAAAATTGTATGGCATTTACAGTATTTTTATTGAAAGAAAAACACCTTTGGTACAGACGCTTACTACGAAATATCTCGTAGTTGGCAGTCAATGGGTTAACCACTTGCGCTGGCAAAAAATTCGCCGACGCATATACTCAGAGAAATCGGAAAAAAATTATATTTTCTAAACTAATTTATTTTCGACCTAGGACTTTTTATGGTTTTTTGAAGGGAATATAAAGCATCGATTGATTATAAAATATATGCACGTCGTTTTTGTTTCTGTGACAATCGCATGACGACGTATCTACCACGTCGTTGGCGATTCTGTGACAAAAGCATTACGATGTGCATGGCACGTCTTTCTAGCGCAAGTGGTTAAAAGGGGTAAACTATTAGAAAATGTAATAAATTGATGCTGTTAAGCTGAAGTTTTTTCAATATTTTGTACAAGCGTATTCAAACATTTCACGCGGTGGCGCATGAGTTGAAATGTACTGATCATCATCAAGCTGAAATGCTTTCAATATTTTACAGAAACGTTTTCAATCATTTCGGGCAGTAGCATATGATTTCAAACATACTAATTAGTATCAAGCTGAAGTGCGTTCCATATTTTACCGAAACGTGCTCAATCATTTCGGGGAGTAGTGTATGATTTCAAACATACTAATCAGTATCAAGCTATAATGGTTTCAATTATTTTTCACAAAATGTCTTCAATATTTTCAAGTAGAAGCACACGAGATAAATCATCCTAATTATCGTCAAACTTCAACAACAAACTCTATCAATATTTTCCGCAAACGTCTTTAGCCATTTTAAGCATTAGCATAACTACCTCAAATAGTGTAATACTACTCTCTACTGAATCACATATTACTTATCTCTGGTGACACCACTATTGTTTCTCCAACACGAATTCCCATTATGTTTGATATAGCATTAAGGGTGCTATGTTTATACATTATTCATGCTCATAGAACATTTCACGAATAGCCATAGCTTGGCCACAATGGCTTACACTCTTCTTCTCCCACGCAACTTTCAATTTTCCTGAACACTTTTCGCGTGCATTCTAGAGAGAGCTACCCATTGTAACTTTTTCTGCACAATTGCCTCATAACTGGGCAACATTTCTTTGTCGATACCGTCCGTGATTCACCCGGTATATGCATTGAACTTGCCCATTCAAATTCGTTGTTCCACTCGAGCGGCAAACTTGTGAATATGCAGGTGATCGGCACAAGACAAGCACCATATAAGCTCTAGAGGTATATACGCCTGGTTTATATGTACTGCATACTCCTGATGAGCTTCTATACGTTCCATACTGACTTTATTGATCTTTACTTGCAATTATTTATTGTATAAAATAATCTCTACGTGCTTCTTGAGGTTGACATAAGAATTATAAGATTACGATGCAATAAAACTTTCTGCATCCAATATTTATTCTGTTTGATATACGTGTACTATTCTATTATATTAAAGCCAATTTTGAAATATTTATGAAACGTAACGAACTAACATAATTGTAAAGTCTCCGTTGTACACTTTATTCCAAATTCTCTGGGTAACATATCGGACATTTTGTTCAATGCTTAGCAATTGACGTCTTTTTTTAAGCGTGCCCTCCTACTGTCAAATACCACTTTCACAGGACAAGCATACTGTACCCCCCGAGTCACCCTCTATACCTACCAGTGAAAATTTCAGTATCCCAATACCGTGGCATTTTGTATATAGTCCAACGGTGCAATAACTGCGCAAACAAACAGTTGAACGGCGCTGTCTTCCGTTTCGTCCAATAGCATCGCCCACCCCTTTTCGCCCCCTCAACCCTGCCTTCAACCCCTCATCTCCCGGGAGCGTAGTCGCACGCCGAACGAAACTCAGGCCCCGCAGCCGAAGACTCGCATCGCGCGTCTGCGTCTCTTTCTCTCTCGTAAATATCCCATTTCGGCCAACACCGAGGAGCTTCGCCGCCTCTAGGAATTCCGTTCATTCCGTCCGTGATTTCAATTTCGCCCCCATTCAATTCCGTAACTAACGATCCCGGTATTTCGATAGCGGTGCGGTTCCATCCTATTTTTTTCCGTTATACATCCGCAGTTTTTTCCTCCGCTCCGCCGTCCTGCCCGTTATTCGACATCTCACTATCCACTTCCATTCCCGCGCAAACAGTAGCCAAGAAAAAGCAAACTTAAATACGCCGATTTCCGTCGTCGACGTCTGCTCAAATATTCGCCGGTGCGATCGAACGGCGGAAACTCGGTCAACAGCGGCAAAGAACTGACAGTCTAGCGGCGGAACGCGATACGCGACGATTTTATCTCCGGCGGATAGTTGTGATACGATGGGATGGGTGGTAGACGGAAGAATTAGCTGTAATAAGCGCGCATCGTGGGTTGCCGGGACGGAGATGATTTGGGCGATTAAGTGTAAAGGGATGTATCGGCAGTGAGGCTGTATTTTGCGCTAATTATGCAGTGCAGGTTGTGTTGCACGACGTGCAGGCGCAGTTAGGGACGGTTGTAAATTGATGCGTGAGATTGGCGAGTCGATAACGGATGGCTGAATTTGTTCGATCGCGTAGGTGGGCGATGTTTAGACGAATACACCTGGGGCTCTTTTTAGACGGCGGCTGCGTGGTGTGGGAAAAACAACGTATAAAAGGAGACCTGGGGGTACTCGAGTAAAGAGACCTTTAAAATTGTCGAGGAGGAGAATTTAGCAGTTCGATATTTAACGATTCAGGGTTTATTACCCTTATATAGAAGAGACTATCTCTGAAGCTAATTACCTGCCAGATGCATGTAACCAGGGATAAGCACGGGAATCTTGTGCTTTTGCATTTTACACGTTTCGCCATGATGATGGGAAAACGCAAGTCAAGGAAATTAGTATATTGAGGGATGCGCTCCTTTATTTTTGGCGTACATAAAGAAAATCAACTGGTTCGTTTATAACTGCTCCGATACGATAAATTGTTTGTAAATCTTCGAACAGTTGTTTTACTTACTTACCGAGCGCAGCAACAGACTAGATGCTGAGGGTGGTGCAAATTCGCGAATACGCTTGCACTAATATCGGTTCATAAAATATTTAACAATAATGTAGGTTTTTCGTTTTTAGATCCCGAACGAGCGCCCAATTTGTAGATTGGCGGAGGGAAAAGAGCGTCTCTCATACACACTGCTTACGTCTTTATGAAAATAAATATTTGTAACGTTTTATTATAATGAAAAGTAACAGGAATTAACCCAGTCGAGACGACGATTTTTTTCGAACACGGTCCCCAGGAGTGAAATTTTTTTTTTCTTTAGATTGTTCATTTTTAACAAAAAACATGTTTACTTTGGAAATCACCCAATTCGTAAGTGAATTCACATAAATAAGATCATTGCACACCGGGTGTGCAGCTCGCTCCTCGGAAAATTTTTATTGCGAGGAGCGGATTGAACACCATGTGTGCAATGTAAGATAATATGAAAATACATAATTAAAAAATGTATGAACATTTATTTCAAAAATAGTTAGATAATATAAAATCGTTATTTTGCTTTCAATAATAAAGAACACAATATAATGCAAAGAAAATTTTTAAAAAGTAGTAAAAAGCTAAATAAAGTAAGTTGAGTAATGAAAAAAATAACATAAATGAGAAATAAATTTTTAGAAAAATGTCTAAAGATAATAAAGTGATGTAACTCAGTAATAAAAAAGAAAACATAATTCGTAAATACATTTTTAGGAAATAGTACACTGATCGTAAAGTAATTATACATTAGTTGGCTGATGGTAGCGCCTGAAACATTCTCCCAAACATAATCCAGGATTACCGACACAAGCAGGACAAGAGTAATTACTACGTTTATATTTTCCTCCTTTGTAGCACTGTCGGCAATTCATAGTATTTTACATGTAAGAAAGGCTTTAGATAATTTTTAGATTTTTTGATACACAGTAAAACAAATGCCAAATTTTGTTTTCCTGTACTTTACAGATTTCATTAGTTCAAGAAAAATCTTATTTCGACGACTAGTTTACTCAGAATAACTGATATTTGCACATTACTGTTATTGCACACACGGTGTGCAGGCCGTCTTATAGCCTCGGAAATCAATTGCACACACGGTGTGCAATCGGTCTCGAATGGGTTAACAAAACGATAACTCTCGGTGTCCCGCGATTTTTCGTCTCGGTAATGCATACGCACGCTCTCGCTTCTCGGTGTCGACTTCCGCTACCTCACGCGTTCTTTTCCCCATCTCGACCAATATTTCTCGAACGTCTTCCGATATGAGTCCTCAATTGTTTTTCTGGAAAGCGCAGCTGCCCTTTCGGCAACGTGTGACTCAGCATCACACGTCCGATTCCTACAATAATTAATTAAATCTCGCATAATTCCAGTTCGCCCGTTAACGCCGCAACGTCCCATAATAAATCTTCAGCCTTTAAGACTCCTAAAACGAAAAAGGAAGGAAAACTTAATTAAAAAGAATAATGAATATTCCCACCCCCTTCGCGACCTCTAGGCCGCCCTGCGCTAAATTACGCGTGCGTACGTCGCGATAGCAGGATTCCTTCGTCTCTCAAAAGCCTCGACCCGCTCGCGTCCCCTCGAGCGAAAATTTACACTTCCCGCGTGCGACAGAACACTCAGCTCGCGCCTCATTAAAACCGGTCGCGCTTAATCGGCCGCCAGCGCGCTCGTTCGCGCGCGAAATCCGCTAAAGGCCAGTGCAAATAAGGACGGGCGACAAAGGAAGCGCGGCCCGCAGCTTTTCCCGCCCGCGGAAGAAATAATTTGTGCCGACGTACGGAATCGCCGATCGATCATGCGGATTGAATGTAGGTCCGCGCGCCGCTGAAAGAGGTGTGCGGAAAAATGTGCCTTCGCTGCGATGCTTTGTATCGTTCGACCCAATTCCGCCGTTCGATGCGCGATAGATGAAATGCCTCTGCATTCGAGAGGCCGTGCCCATTGGTTGATCAGTGACTCTTTCGATGCGGCCGGATGAGTTCCACACTCAGCTTCCCATCTTCCACTGCTTACCCCCCTCTGCGCAACGTTTCTATGTCATTTTGTTCCGCTGAACGCACATAAAATGCGCGGGGCCAGGCGGCGGTCGCGTTTTGCGGTGATTTGTGGCGATGCGCGTTGGACCAAAGGAACGGAAAGCTTGCGGATCGGAGTAATGTGATCAGGGACGATTTGGCTTGGTGGTTGGTCGACGTGAGACGGTTTTTAATGGCGGTGGATTCTGTGCGGCGGGGGACGATATCTTGAAAAGATGAATGTTAGTTGAGGGTGGCTGGGTTGTGGATGATTGACAGTTGTTGCGGTTGGTTTGGGCTTAAGGTAAACAATGGGGTGCGCAAAGGTAGGGTATGTAGGACTTGCAAACGTTCGCGACGGTGATAATGAGGTCGATGGGGACTTTGTGACCACCAGAGTAATGCGTTATACGCTTGACCGTCGCAGCTAATTTCCACTAAATCTTTCGCGCATTCGCATTGGGTCCTTAATTCCTTGACATACAAATAAACTGCGCGTCGACGCGCACGTAGGATACCATTTAACTCTTTTCGGACGTAATTAATTTGGACATGGGTATCGTACTGATCGGAATTAATTTCCGCTGAAAGCGCAGTGATATATAACATGCAGGATTATGAAGAATAAATAAGATTTATTAATTCTTATGATAACTTTATTTATATGTTTATAGAATAATATGTTTTAATATTTTTTTTTGTAAAAATTATATTTTATAGTTCTGCAATGTGTGGAATTTTTTAAAACAGTTTCCAATATGCAGTCCTGGTTTTCGACTGCAAGTACTGCAAAAATAATTTGTTTGACGTCTTCCGCGCTTAATTTTTCTATTAGAACATACAGCATAATCTTTACTTCTTACGTCTTCGCAATGGCGCATTGCGTACAGTTTTCCAGCTTACCTCAGTGCATTGCATGTCGAGCGAGAAATAACAGCTTTTGTTCGCACTCGATTTCGTTATCTCCAAATGATAAGAATTCTTGAATAGGTCGCATGAGTTCGTGAATAGATCCATTAGATATTTATATTAGTGCAGATAATTTGTAAACTGATACATGGATGAATACAGTATATGATTAGTACGGTTTTATGTTTTGGTGTCTGAGAGCAGACATACGACCGGAACGGTAAAAAGGCTATGGTGTCCGAGAGCAGACATGCGTCCGAAAAGAGTTAATTGAACCCTTTCGCTACGGGGATCCTGTCCACAATTTGGACTTATGCTTACGCTTGAAAATGTTTCGATAACAAACTGTTGAGGAAAAGAACATTTATGATGGAAGGCATGATTGATTGAGAATAGACGCGTGCAACGATGCTATGCTATAAAAAAAAGGCAACATACGGGACAAGAGGTCCATGGTAAATCTGCCAAGATATATATAAGTAGCGTAAATGGAGGGCTACAGTCGTCCATAGTAAGATGTATATACCGGCGTAGAGCGTCGTCGGTCTGCACGGACCGGTAGCGGACTTTTCGTTCGTATTATCATCGCGCATATGTCTGTCCTTTCGTACTTGTGAGACTGAACGTTTAATTTAGGCGGCATCGTTTTTGTTTGGTCAATGGTTTAAGGGAAACAATATAATACATAAAAACATTAATGTGAAATGGTATGAAATGGTGCCGAAAATTGGCTTTTGAATTATTATTGAACACCGCTGCTGTAAATTCCTTTTTCATAACCCAAGAAACAATGCAGAAGGAGGAACAAGTGGACACCCGTATAAATCCCTAATATAAGTCCCTAGGGCCCGGCGTGGCGCTTAACGTGTTAAATACCGATAACATTCAATAAACAGGAAAAAACATTTGCATCAGCATCGATGCACGACCGTAACAGATAATCTAATAGTATACTTCCCAGTGTTCGCCGAAGATAGTTCTTGACGTCTCGGAGACGTCAAAATCTATAATAGCACATGAAATAAATGACGTCTCCGAGACGTCATTGGATGTCAAGTGGTAACGCAAAGATTTTTCGTGTTTTCTACCAATGCAGGTGGTTTATTATGGAAAGGGAGGAGCACGTGAAACTCTAGGCACGTCTGCTGATCCTTCCTTTTTGCGTGCACCTAATAGTTTGTCAGTTTAAGCGGAATAAATCTTTAGCGACGATTGAGTTGTTGTTGTAGAGTATTTAGCGAGGCTTATAGTTTAACTGAAGTAAGTCTTTAGCAGCGCTTAGAGTTTTGAGAAGTGCAGAGTCTTTAGCGACGTTTAGTGTGTGAACAAAGTCTTTAGCGACCTACCGTAGATAATTCGAGTGAACCTATAAATAACGTTTAATATCATAAATCGTGTAACAAGTTTCTTAGTGTAAAATATATATACTCAGTTACCCTGTACTTTTCATTAGTACCGCTGCCGGGAACCAGCGTTCTTTTAGACAGCAGGGTATAAGAACCATCTCACCGCGAATTTGTTTGCGCCCATCGGTTTAACAATATTTCTAAGTTTTCAATATAATATTGTAGTAAATTGTTTGATTTCGGCCTATTGACAGTACAGGACAATTGGGTGTCCAGTTGAACTAACGGTTGACGATAGGATGTTTGAACAAATGTATTTAATTAGATAAGAAAAAAGGAGACACGGTACACTATACAATTATACGCTCGCTGCGCTTGCAATTCGCTAGACTCGCTGCTCGCTCGATAACGTCTTGAAAATCTCTTTCGCAACGCTGCATACACGATGCCCGTCGAATCTCCAAATTCCGCTGCTGCCTATGCAGTCTCCCCTTTTCTCTCACGTACATAAGAACACACATCCAGCACTCACACCCTAAAATATATTTGAAATAACAATGGAATAATAATAACCGGTTAACTATGGAGATGCGTAATGGAAAACGCTTACAGAAAGGGTTGAAATGCAAAACGGAAAGTGATCAGTGTAAAATGGAGAATGGCTAATGAAAAGTAAATCATAAAAGTTATTCGTCGTAGCGCTTGTCTCAGGCTGATGTTTTGCATGGTTCGCATAGCTGTATTTATTGCGGTAGTTCCTTTGTGAAGGGAAAGGGATTCCGAAGGTCTGTTTTATCTGAGCTTGGTGTGTAGCGGTGCAAGATAACAATTCGTACAATGAAAGGAAGAAAATATAGATATCTCTGTAAAGCCACACGCACGGATTCGGACAAAGCCAAATAAAATGACGATTATTAGAATTTTCTAACAATAATGTATTGTTTATTAATGTTACACCGCTCTTGTATACTTGTCTTTTGATGGTCGACATCTTTTAATTTTTTCAGTTTTCGGCACTGCACTTTATGTTTTATGCTTTTTGTACGTAGGTAGCGTAGATTTTCGCTCGACTGTTTCTGTTTGTCTTTCCCGGCGCGACCCTCGTCGAAGTCAATCGCGGTGTAATTTGTCATCGGTCGCGATAAGTCGCGAAACGTGCGCGCGAATGAAGTGATCGATGCGCAGGATGTTGGCGAAGTGTGTCTTTAGGTGAATTCTCTGAAAAAAAAATGGGTGTATTTTTCTGGCATGAAAAATTATTCCTCTCATCTCTGCAGACTTCATTAACTTTTGGTTAAACAAGAAAATATGCCGCATAATTTGACGTGGAGTGGAAATTTTGTACAAGCGCGATTTATTTGGAGAAATAATTTGAATTTGATCCCTCAAGGATCCTAGACACATTTCTGTCTGTTCCCGTTTATAGGTGAATACATTTTTTATCTACACGTAGCTTTTGAGCTCTTTCATATTTCATTGTTTATATTCAGAATATAACAGCGGAAAATTGTTTGCTCTATTATTTATTTTGCCATGTTGATTTAAAACTATTTCCAACGTTAAATCATCTCATGGGAATAAATAATAAAATAAATACTGTGCCCTTGTAAAATATGGATAAATGAGTTGAACAGGTTATATAGTACCTTACGGATCAAATAATAATGAACTTTCGTCGTAATTGCATTTCGTTGCTCTCCTGCACTCACCACTATATTCACACATATACACACGTGCGCATATTCAGCCTTGGGCTACTGTTTACATTAAATGGCAAATTCAAAAACCTCAGGAAATGTTATGCATTACAATATTTTCGGTTTTATCGAAAATGCATCGCTCTCCAAGATGCTGGCGTCGAGGATGTGAAACGCAAAAATCGACTATCCCTTTTCAGAGGTCATCCGCACTTTGATAACTGCCGCGCGAAGAGGTATTGCAAGCCGAGCAACAATTCACGCCTGAATTTTGGCGCCGACCGATATTTATGTCCGCTGAAACACGACGAAAACGCGCACACTCGCACCTACATTGTCCGACGAGTCATAAAAATCCTTTGAAACGTCGCATAATTCTCCCCAGCGCCGTTAACGTTACACCCCACGCACATCGTGGCATTTCATACAGTACTCTCTTCACTTATCAATCATAATCCGCAGGTCGTCGACAAAGACGACGTCATTATTACAGCCCAAGAAAGAAAGTTCACAAATAACCCAGAAACTGCAATGGGAATGTCACTCTTCGGTATACAGAAAAATTGCCTATATCTAACATAAAGGGGAACGATCAAAATTTTAATAATTGGAGTGTTCGATAATAGAACAATGATTCTTCGGATATTACAATTTTTCCCGATTTTTATTAACACGTTGACACACACAAGCGGATTTTGCTGTATTAGAACGGCGATGCTATGAAATACTACAGCGTTTGACTGAATTATGCAAAATGTAAATAATGTGCAGGTATTGGGGACGAAAGGATCGCATCACTATTCTAACAATACGTGCATTTATAAAATACTTATTGCTACTCATTGCGAATATTTTGGATCTTCAGTAAAATCTCTTGCGCCTGTCACTGATGACCACCATGGCGGTCAAAGTGTTAATCGAATGTTACGAATACATATCCAAATTAATTTCTTCCTCATGTTTCCAATATTAACCCTTTGCACTCGACTGTCCCCTCTGAGGGGACACGAAGATACTTCGTGTCATTACTGAGGAAAATGTATGTACAGAAAACGTTTGTTTAAATATTTGTTTCCTGAAGATTTTTCCGGGGAGTTACAAGTTAAGGCAATGAGATAGAATTAATAATCTGTATGCTATTTAATATTTAGTAAATTCGTGGTCAATAAATTGAGAGGAGAATTCTAGCAACTGCAAGAACAACCTTCTATATATTCCTGCAATAGGCTGAATGATAAACTGCAAGTTATTGTATAACCATTGTATATGCTCGGAAGAAAAAATGACACGTGAAAGATCATAAACAAGTTATCATTGCGATATGTGTTTGAATAAACCCGCAATGCACATTGGTGAATGAACTGTGACACATTCGAAGAGAATAGGCTATAAAATTTCGATTTTGTTTCAACATAAATGTATCAGCAAAGTTGTATGCAAAACATGATTTGAGCAGAGTATTTTTTTCAAAACTATACAATTTTAAACGAAATGTTACGCTATTCGCTACTTCATGAAGAAACATGTCCGAGTGCAAAGGGTTAAACTTTTCTATGTCGCATAGTCACATATTTATCCGGATAACGTCGTATACGTACACGCTTTTTCGCAAACCCATTGCTAATACAAAACGATTCCCCTTCCATCTAAATATGACACATCGTACACGAACACTCAAGTGTGCAACTGAAGAAGTCGCATACTCTAAAGAAACATTCTAGTCACTTGTATGTCCGGATATTAGTGCATTCAGACAACGGCTGCTCAGATATGGACACACATTCGAAGAGAATAGGCTATAAAATTTCGATTTTGTTTCAACATAAATGTATCAGCAAAGTTGTATGCAAAACATGATTTGAGCAGAGTATTTTTTTCAAAACTATACAATGTTAAACGAAATGTTACGCTATTCATGAAGAAACATGTCCGAGTGCGAAGGGTTCAACTTTCCTATGTCGCATAGTCACATATTTATCCGAATAACGTCGTATACGTACACGCTTTTTCGCAAACCCATTGCTAATACGAAACGAATCCCCTTCCACCTAAATATGACACATCGTACACGAACACTCAAGTGTGCAACTGAAGAAGTCGCATACTCTAAAGAAACATTCTAGTCACTTGTATGTCCGGACATTAGTGCATTCAGACAACGGCTGCTCAGATACGGACACACATTCGAAGAGAATAGGCTATAAAATTTCGATTTTGTTTCAACATAAATGTATCAGCAAAGTTGTATGCAAAACATGATTTGAGCAGAGTATTTTTTTCAAAACTATATAATTTTAAACGAAATGTTACGCTATTCATAAAGAAACATGTCCGAGTGCAAAGGGTTAAACTTTTCTATGTCGCATAGTCACATATTTATCCGGATAACGTCGTATACGTACACGCTTTTTCGCAAACCCATTGCTAATACAAAACGAATCCCCTTCCACCTAAATATGACACATCGTACACGAACACTCAAGTGTGCAACTGAAGAAGTCGCATACTCTAAAGAAACATTCTAGTCACTTGTATGTCCGGATATTAGTGCATTCAGACAACGGCTGCTCAGATACGGACACACTTACTCCAGGCCGTCCCTTCAAACGTTTCCACACTTTTCGCGCGCCTCATTAATATGCTCTCACTCCGCAACACTCGCAAGACCGAACTCCGCTATTCACGCATGACGAACCGAGGGCAGAAGAAAATTGAGAAACTCCCACCTCGCCAGTTTGCAACGCGCGAACTCGCTTTCTGTTTAGCCGAATTGTTCCGTTCGCGCGCGGCAGATAAAGAGAAACGGCGATGAATGGCGTGCTTTGTGCGCGCTGGCAAACTTTTTCCGAGATTCCGAGCGGAGATGGCCTAGCACCGCGAGGCAGCACGAGCCACAGAACCTTGCTGGACCGCATATTATAACGTAACAGGCTGACTACGCTCGACTTTCGTTCGGGGTACGTGATTTTCCGTACCGGCAACGATGCTACAGAAGTTGAGTGTTGCTAAAATGGGAGTTGGAACCGTTACGGCGGCCTATTGGCGTCAATTGTTTTAGTTTAAGGGGTTATGCATACTCGGGATCGGCGAAATTACATGATTTTCAACATTTTTCTTTGCCATTTTAGTGGGTACTAATTAAAATTCGCAAAATACTACCAAAAAGTACGTATTTAGTGGTACTTGTATACATTTTTTTATAAGAAAATATTTAAAAATGGAGGAAATATAGCTCTTCTCCTAGAGCTTCCGTTTATTTTCATCACTTGCGGTGACCACGATTTCTCAAAAACTACTTCACCGATCGGACTCTAATTTTATATACTCATTTGTCATTACAATAGGCAGGGCCTGAACGAAGGATTTTTTATTTCGGTAAATAAAAAAAAAAAGTTACAACAAAAAAACGACAGTTAGACCACCTCAAGACTGATTTTTTTGTTAAATTGCTGCCATTCTTGTAAAAATTAAAATTTTTCAAAATCCTTCGTTCAGGCCCTGCCCATTGTAATGACAAATAAGTATATAAAATTAGAGTCCGATCGGTGAAGTAGTTTTTGAGAAATCGTGGTCACCGCAACCGTATGTTTTAAGAAACACAGTTTCGAGATAATCGCGTTTAAAGTTTCAAGCTCTTTACTAATCATACATAGTAGCGCTCCAGATAAACGCTTATAATTTTTGAACGCGTGCTCCGATTCTTATGTACTTTTGAGGAAATATTCTTAAAATTATGTACATTAAGAAAATGCAATAAAAAAATAGTCGATTTTTTTCACCAACCCAAGTAGGCATAACCCCTTAAGACGTGCGAACAGCGGTGAATGGTGGGGAACACAGTTCAGAGTTTATCAACAAAGGGCTATTTATTGATAATTGAACGGCCAGAGTGACGGCGTCTGATTGAATTCGGAACTTCTACTGATTTTCCCATGTTTGGTCTACCCTTATATACTACGTTGTAACAGTTCTATTTGGGAACCCGGTGATGGAAAATTCAGGAAGGGGGAGGATTCTTGGAGGAGTTAGGAAGGACGAACCTTGGAAGAGAAAACAAACACGTTTTCTGCGGAGGCAGAATGGTTCGGGTATTGGTGGTAGTTGCGAGTGTCCCGTTATATCTCAGGAAAGGGAAGGCTGTACTGGGGAGAGTTTTATGGTGTTTGGTCAGGTATGACCCGTAGGAGAGGCGAAAATTAGGGAAGCTCAACAGAACGAACACTGAACAATTCAGGTCTCGTAGGAGCAATGATGCTGGTTCGAACACACACGCAATGAAATTGTATTGCGTCTGGTAATAAGTAGAGCACGTTAGAATGGTAACAAAACAACTTATATTTGGAATGCAGAAAAACATAAGCGATATATTTCGCTAGTGAAAATTCACATCGGGCGGTTCTTTCAATGTTTTACCGGATAATCAACCAAAATAATTATAAAGGTTGGGGCGCACAGATTATCCCGGCGTAAACGACTATCGCGATATCTTCAACCATATGGTATTGTGGTATATATGTACCATTTCATGAGTCCTGATAATCATCGATGTGAAGTTGTGTTAGAAGGTGTGCTTTGCAAACGATACGTTGAAAATGTTGCAGAAGATTAGAGTTGCTAGCATTGCGATTGAATACGCGTTAAGTTTTAACAAAATTTTGTAGGTAACACTGGAAATTTGTAAGGGGAAAAGCATTTATTTTACACATTGCGATTGAATACGCGTTAAGTTTTAACAAACTTGTGTAGGTAACACCGGAAATTTGTAAGGGGAAAAGTATTTATTTTATTCATTATATTATTATGTAATACATTATATTTACATACTGTAGATAAAATGCATAGAATAAACTTTGCATGTTCGATGACGTTGACACAAAAATAGTAAAGTTACAGTGCAATGAAACTTTCTGCATTCAATATTCGTCCAGTTTTACATATGTGTCCTATATTATTGAAACCAATTTCGAAATATTTATGAAACGTCACAGAACAATACGATTGTAAATCACGGGAACGAACTGCATATCTACAATAACAGTTTTCGATGCACATTTTGTTCCACATTCTCTCGGCAGCATACTGCACACTTCGCTCAATTTGTACCGACTGACGCCCTTTTTTAAGAGTACTCTCCCACCGGCAAACGCCATTTTTACATTGATCTTTTTAACATAATCCGTGCACACCACAGCGTTCACCAACGCAAACGATTTCGCACATTTTCCATGGCGACCGAAAAAGTCATACATGCAAATTCACTTAATAACGAGATTAAGTGAAGCGCGTTAGAATGGTAACAAAACAACTTATATTTGGAATGCAGAAAAACATAAGCGGTATATGTCGCTGCTGAAAATTCACATCGGGAGATTCTTTTAATGTTTTACCGGATAATCAACCAAAATAATTATAAAGGTTGGGGCGCACAGATTATCCCGGCGTAAACGACTATCGCGATATCTTCAACCATATGGTATTGTGGTATATATGTATCATTTCATGAGTCCTGATAATCATCGATGTGAGGTTGTGTTAGAAGGAGTGCTTTGCAAACGATACGTTGAAAATGTTGCACAAGATTAGAGTTGCTAGCATTGCGATTGAATACGCGTTAAGTTTTAACAAAATTTTGTAGGTAACACTGGAAATTTGTAAGGGGAAAAGCATTTATTTTACACATTGCGATTGAATATGCGTTAAGTTTTAAAAAAATGTTGTAGGTAACACTGAAAATTTGTAAGGGGAAAAGTATTTATTTTATTCATTATATTATTATGTAATACATTATATTTACATACTGTAGATAAAATGCATAGAATAAACTTTGCATGTTCGTTGACGTTGACACAAAAATAGTAAAGTTACAGTCCAATGAAACTTTCTGCATCCAATATTCGTCCAGTTTTACATATGTGTCCTATATTATTGAAACCAATTTCGAAATATTTATGAAACGTCACAGAACAATACGATTGTAAATCACGGGAACGAACTGCACATCTACAATAACAGTTTTCGATGCACATTTTGTTCCACATTCTCTCGGCAGCATACTGCACACTTCGCTCAATTCGTACCGACTGACGCCCTTTTTTAAGAGTACTCTCCCACCGGCAAACGCCACTTTTACATTGATCTTTTTAACATAATCCGCGCATACCACAGCGTTCACCAACGCAAACGATTTCGCACATTTTCCATGGCGACCGAAAAAGTCATACATGCAAATTCACTTAGTAACGAGATTTCGCTCATAACTGCGGGTACCGCGGGTAAACACATTCAGAAGTTGCGTATCTGTTGGCACGCTCAAAGTTAAATCCGTCTCGCTCCCTCATTGTCCACCCCCCACCACTCTCTACCCATCTCTCTCGTTTCCAGCTCGGGCCAAACTCGTTTTCAGCGCACGTTTACATTTTCCTGCTCTTGATTTCGACGCCATTCGCGGTTTTGCAAATGTTACAGCCGTCAAGAATCACGCGCGTGCGCGCAATCTAATAGTGCGGACGATTCGTTGTGAACAACTACGTGGACTGTGGCGTCGGTCAAATTCGAGTAGAAAATTTTTAGCTTGAAATTTGCTTTTCCCGCCGGTCAGATCTGCATTATCACGCGTCGACGAATAACATACGCGGTGTCGGCCCATTGCCGAGAAACCCGACTATGTTCGAGTCGTGCTCCGAAAAAATGTTCAAAACGTCCGCGACCATCGACTCTCTAAATAAAAGGTATCGGTCGCCGACAAAATCCAATTCGTTTTTTTTCTTTTTTTTTTGTATACGCGCGGACACGCTTTTTTGGAATAATGTGTCCGTTGAAAATTTGTCGGCCGCTTCCGCATCTGACTCCTCCTGTTTGCTTTGTCCTGCGTTCATCATTGTCGATGATAATATTTGCGTATATCTGTAATTTTAATGTAACTGCGAGGCTGGAAGGAGTATTGCCGCTCGTAATTATTCGGATAATGCTGGAATTCGGGGAATTAAAAATACGTGCTGCAGAATATATCTATGGAATTGCGATGTATAACGTAATATTATTTTATTATATTATACATGCCGAGCTCGGAATTACACCGCGTCTGGGAGTAAGCGTTAATATCACACTTGTCGTGATTTCGGAGTAAATTCAGAATTTATTGTCGTCCGAAAAAGTATGAACGATGCACATGTCCGGAGTTTCGTATTGCAATCTTTCTGCTTTGCACCGTCCTTGCACTGTTCCGCTTTTTGCTCATATTAATCCAGCGTGTCTCTCTTTATTTGGGTAAAACAGCGCGTGGGCCTTCAATATCTGATCCTTACGGTCACAGCGTTACAAGTTAAACAATGATAATGCCCGCCGACCCCGAGCGTTGCAAGTTTCATCGAAGTAACTCAATAACAGAGAACGTCGGGGAAGCCAGAAATGTACTTCCGTTTGGCATGTTTTCCTGCATGGAGTTGCCGTTTCTTTTGTTACCGCTGGCGATATTGAATTTCAGCGCACAATGTATCAGTTTCTGACCGAATCTCACGGTCACATCGCGAAATGTGCGTGCACGTTCAATATTTCAGGCGAACTCTGGCGAGTCAACCGTCGAAGATTGAAGATCTCGATGGCGTTCTCTCGGATTGTTTACTGGCAAGAAAGTGAAATAGGTATGACGAAGAGCACCTCGGGGTCCAATGAAATTTGTATTGCAGCATTCCGATGAGATCAGTCATTCGAATGTCAAATTCAATAGGAAGCGACCGTATTCTATTTCCTTTAATATTTTATCTTTATACATATTACGAATAAATTATATTTTTTGTTATATCTCGGAAACTTCGAATTTCGCACTTCTTCTCGCGCTGTTTCTTTTTCTGCAATTTTTCGGAAAAAAAAAATGTAAGGGGTATGTACTCTTTACCAATTGGCATCATTTCAAGTCGATCTGTAGGGTTTTCAATTTTTATCTCATTTTCAGGCTCATTTTTCACGATTTTTCCACAGATTTTCGGCGATATCTCCGAAACTATTGCGAATTTCGGGGTGCGCCTTGCATTTTTCCGAGTCATTTTGGACCTCCTTTGATGTGCTAAAAGGGCAATAAAATCGGCGACCCATTATTTTTTCGCAAAAATGGCAAGGGATATACCTTAAGATTTTCGCGATTTCTTCAAGGCCCTGTCCCGTCTATACTAGCGATCGAAACTAATAAGTAATACAGGTTTTATTAAAGCTCTTTGGACACATTTTCATGTGGGATTAATCGCGATCAGGAATTTTGAAAAAAATTTTTTTGCACTTTCTTAAAATCGTCGTATCTCGGAAACTATGAAGAGTTCAGCGCGCGGAAAGTGGTCTATCTTCAGGGTAAATTACCCTCTATCGAATGGTATCGGTCCGAAACAAAAAAAAATTTTGACATTTTTCGCCTATTTTCGTGGTTTTTCGGCGTATTTTTCAGCGACTAAGAAACATTAATTCTGTATTGTAACAAATCTATACCGACTATAAGTAAACGTACCTGTAACAGAAATGCACATCTATGGAAGGAATGGCTTCATATTCTTAATATTTTCAGAGCACTTGAGGGGCACTGAAAAACGCCGAAGAGCGTTCTACAGTAAGTGGTAATGCGGAATGGCTGACGGTAAAACAATTTACAAAGCACCTGCTGCAAAGCAGACCGTAAAGTGAAGCCAGACCGCAAACTGCGAAGCCTCCCAGTTTACGACTAATCACACGGTCTCGACGTCCTAACACATACTTATGTCGGCAAAACCTATTAAAAGTTGATCTCAGCTCACTGATAAACCTCGCACTTCTCTTATCCAACAAATTAGAGTAAACTATATAACGGTCACAATTCTTGAACTTCACATTATCCTACATGAATTACTTGTATCATAAATACAATGACCATGATAGTTGAATACTGATGAACGCGGTATGTTAGTTTTTGATTTATTTACCTAGACATGCACTGAACTCGATTTACCACTCTCTTGTACTCTATGATCTATTAATGATTGTTTTGTTAATATAGCGCAGTTCACCCATATCATGCTAACCAAATGAATTGGATTATTTAAATGACTGAGCGCAGTAATGAATATTGTCGAAAACAAAACGTATATTCTCGGTCTTGTCCGATCTCTTATCTTTTCACAGTAATTCACCGTATCGAGTGTAACTCATGTGGTTCCACAGCTGTACCATAATCTACTTCAGAGCCGTGATTTGTCGTTACAAAGCAAACGGATTAAGCGCCAATAGCAATTCCCAATATCACCAGTCATCGTCGTTTAAGCTGGTCGAGATTAATTAGTCGGTTCATTGCCGTATTTGTGGCTTTGCCGTGCCATTTTCGGAACTCCTTTGCTTTCAGTTGCACCATAAATGCGACGTACAGTGTGTCTCGATTGAGGATGGAAAACGAGAATGTAGCCAATGGACATCTTGTGATTGGGAAGGGAATCTGGTTGGAATCTATAAACTTAAATATTTTTTGTGAATTTCACAAAACAGGTACAATATGGATTAATTTGGAACATTTTAGACATGTATCTTAACGATAATTTGTATGCCTGTCATCATGCATTTGCACTGTAGCACCTGCACAGAACGTCTAGAAAAACGTCGTGTAGCACGTATAAATCTAAATAAATACGTATGTGTATACATATATATGCATATTGTATTATTCCAACCGCTGCTGTTAACGATTATGCCAATGTGTATATGTATACATATGAACTGTGTATATGCATATGTATATATATGTATAATGTATCATTCCAAACATTGCTATTAATATATTGAATATATTTGAAAATCTAACGTTTCGACACCAGAAGTATACCCACAACAAACGAATGTACTTTCACCTGTGATCTACGTTCATTGTTAACTTACTGCGGTCGGACGTTACACACTTGACGGACTTTGGTGCAGCTTTAAAATTCATACAGCGGCAAGTGCCTCGCAATGAATCGCTTAAGTTCACGCGAAGTTTCGTTAGAAAGCGGTAAGACTGTTTGCGACCGCGGTACAAGTGTACTGAATTAGCGAGAATGGCGTAAAATGTGTGATGGAACCGTAAAGTTACCTGTGAGTTGCGCATAATTAAGAGGCAAATATTTGGACTGCGGCTAGAGTATCTCAAGAGTGTAAGTGTGTGGACCGAGGTATTTAGGTAATAACGTTTTCGAGAAAATTTACGAAAATATATAACGGTGAGTAGCGCTAACCGCTGCGGGGGTGGACGTTTTCGACAGTTTATATAATGGCGAAGAAAGTCCTATGCAAAGGCAATCTTATACTGATTACCTGCGTATATTCAAGTTTTCACCTTTGCAGAGTGTATATATAGGACGAGATAGACTAAGAAAAAAATTAATGAACAATCGAATCTGAAATTATGGCTTTTAGAAAATTGTTACCGACGTAAAAACATTGTTTCTTTAACTCCCATAGGAATAGTTCATCACAAAAATTCCCGGCATCATGAGATTTTTCCTAACATCAAACCATTATAATAAATGAAGTCGTATATACAACATAAAACACAAAGATACGGAACACTAACACAACACAGTACCAAGAAATGCGGAATCTAAGATTAAATTGGGAAAGAGCGTTCATGAGAACACGATTCAGTACAATGGCGAGCATTGTAAATTGACACTCTGAATGAGTGCACTGTTTTCGCAGACAAGAAGTTCGCTGAGCTATACAGACAACCAGCTAGAGTACTCGTTCCAGAAACTACGTTACATCCAGATAGACATGTACTAACCCACGAATTCTAATTAACGGCTGCGTACAAAAGTTTCTTTCACAAGTGTCAAAACTCATTAAATTCGGTGCAGTGGGACAACAAATCCGACGATGGTCGTTTGCGGCTATTATTAGAAATGAAATTTTCATAACGCATCTTATCTGTACAGTACATTTAATGATAATTATGCTACGGCCAATTTATAATATTATACGTAGTAATTTATAAACACATTACTCATTTATTTTAGGTAATATGATATTTCAGCCATAGATTATATCTAATGATAATGAAGCAGTCTAGTTAGCAATAGAACTTTTAATATTATATTAAAGTAACACTCTTTTAACGTGGATATCAAGGCATATCAAATCCTATTAAAACTATGGAAAATTTCATTTCATATCAATGTTGATTTGTACAACTATTTGTATTCTTGGAAATAGAACCTTGGAAAAAGGGACGCATAAAATGGCGAATGAGCAATACAGAATTGATGCGAACCCATATGAACATGCATGCATGGGGCAAGAGTAGCATAGGCACATATGAAAGAACGGAAGTATAGAATGAGGAAGAAAAAAATGGAGAGCGGTGGAATCAGAAGAGGTCGAGATAAAAATAATCGAACGGGGTTGATGGAGGGTGAAAAGCAAGGGACAAGAATAGTCTCTGTCCTCTCTAACTTCAACTGTCATGGCAAAGCTTGTATCGTCGTCTGCAAGCTCGGCAAACGATAAATTACCCGATGCCAGTTCTTTTTTGTCCTCTGTTTATGGAAAGACGGGGAGAGGGACGTAAAACAAGGAATCGATCAGAATTCCCTTGAGTTTTGCAAGTGAATCCTGACAGTCATATAAGACATCGATTTATCGAAGTAGCGCAAGCAGAAATATCTTAGCAAGCAACTTTGTTCTCGCCATCAAAAGCACATGAATGAAACCGGAAAATTGTTGAATAAAACGTTTCGGTTTATTACAAATTTCGATGTTGTAAATTAAAACTATTTTATTTTTACGAAGTTATTTTTTAACACGCAGTAGTATGTTAGAATACTTTTTCAGACAACATTTTATTTCAACGGGGTCATTCTTTAATACACCGTAATGTGTCAGGATACATGAATACACAATATTGGAATCTGCAATCAATTATTCTATTGCGCTTATTACGTTTTACGGATTACTACGTTATGTGACAACTCACAATTGTATCGGCCACTATCGAGCTTTCCATACCTAATGCATACCTTTCACCACTTCATAACGATAACGATAAACGGAGCCGCAGCGAAATCGAAATGAACGGAACTCGCATAGACGAACGTTCGCGGCGAAATTTCGGGGGCGGCATCGATTAATTTTGCGAACTATGATTGCGGCTTAATTGACACCGCATGAAACCCGACTAGCCGGCATCGTAGTAATGCGATGGAAATATTTCCGCCTCAATTGCTAGCCAAATCGCGCACGGAATTGCGTACACTCGCTGTCCGTCATTTGCCTCCGAATTTCCCCTCGTTTCACGTTAATTATCGTTCGATTAAAAAAACGCCGCGTCCCGACGCACTCACGCCGAAATTCGAAATGTCGCTTCCGCCCGATTAACAGACATGTGACATTCAGTAACTTCTGTAAATACGACGATCCATTTTCAACCTTTTTCTTTTTTTCATTGTCTGTACCTCAACGCTGAAGGTTTATATTGCGAACGTTGCGATACATAGGAAATTGCATATTTACGCAGGTTTATGCGTGCTAATGTACACGTGGTCGTTTCGATAGTATTTCAGATTTTGAAATCATCGGCGAATTCTGTGCCACAACAGCAGCAATATATTTTACTGTTAAATCGCAATTTATTAAGCTAAATCACGATTCCTCTTTCCACGTATTTCGTAGGTAGCGCGTACAGAAAGACGGAGCCATTTAAAAGAACAGCGCCCCCGTAATTGTTCTCCAAGCTTTCTAAAATTCCACGGCGAGACGCCGCGTGTGGCAAAACTCATTGTCGCGCGTAATCGGCAAAGTGCCCGGCCGGGCGGGTTCTTCAACAAAAATTAGATAAAACGCACGCGCGCTAAAATATCCAGGGCCGTTTTCACCGTGGAAAGAGAATACGTCGGCTTAGTAATTCTCCCGTCGGTAATTAGCCAGGCTCGAGCCCCCGACTGAAAACATCGCAATGAAAAATTCCTTCACAATGGCTTCGTCTAATTAATTCGACTATTCGCGTATCCCATATTTATCGCGCGGCCCGCTGCCTTCCGGCTCGGTGCCGACGGCACAAAAGGGCACCTGCCTGTTTCAAAATACCTATCGAAAGCGCACGGTCAAACGGCGGAAAAAATAGCCGCGGCGTAACGTCAGAAGGTAAAAAAAACGTTGGCATAACGCGAGATTTAGCACGTTCCCAGCGTTTGCGCCCTTTATTTTATCTGTGCGCGCGTGGCCGCGCGTATGTGGGACATTTTCCACTCGATCAGACGAACTCGCCGAAAACATTCCGGGCTGTGCAATTTCGAATATCCGATCGTCTGGGTGTTTGGCATCGAGCGGCCAAGTTGAAGTATTCGCGCACGGCAAATGGACGTAGATTACCGCACCATTGACCGACGAAATGTGATATTGCTCGTTAAATTTGATTCGCCCGAACACGTCGTCCGTGCATTGCGAAATTAGCGCCGTGATCCCTCTGTGCGTTCGATCGCTGACGATAAAAGAATCGCCCTTCAAACGGAAACAAACGGCGCGACAATCGGCTGCGTGGGATGCGGACGTTTAACGATGAATACGTGAAAAGAGTTGGCAGCGTCATAAAACGTAAAACTGCGACGTGTGACGTATAGGGTACAGACGGTCAGTAGGCATATGCATATATAACGCGTGCAGAGTATACGTGCGTGTGTAATGGGCATGCACAATGTACATGCGTCTATGTAATGAACATGCACAACATACGTGTGTGTACACCTTGATCAAAAAGTTTTAGGACTTTATTCATAAAATCGAAAATACAAGTTTATCCATTAAAATTGATATCGTCCCATTCAAAATATTCCCCATCGACTGTAATGCACTTATACTAGCGCTTGATCCAATCATCGAAACATCGCTGGTATTCAATTTTTGGTATGTCTATTAGAGCCGTCTTCGATTTTTCCATAAGATGTGGGACGTATAGGGTACAGACGGTCAGTAGGAATATGCGTATATAACGCACGCTTAGTATACGTGCGTGTGTAATGGGCATGCACAATGTACATGCGTCTATGTAATGAACACGCACAACATACGTGTGTGTACACCTTGATCAAAAAGTTTTAGGACTTTATTCATAAAATCGAAAATACAAGTTTATCCATTAAAATTGATATCGTCCCCTTCAAAGTATTCCCCATCGACTGTAATGCACTTATACCAGCGCTTGATCCAATCATCGAAACATGGCTGGTATTCAATTTTTGGTATGTCTATCAGAGCCGTCTTCGATTTTTCCATAAGATGTGTGACGTATAGGGTACAGACGATCAGTACGCATATGCATATATAACGCGTGCAGAGTATACGTGCGTGTGTAATGGGCATGCACAATGTACATGCGTCTATGTAATGAACATGCACAACATACGTGTGTGTACACCTTGATCAAAAAGTTTTAGGACTTTATTCATAAAATCGAAAATACAAGTTTATCCATTAAAATTGATATCGTCCCCTTCAAAGTATTCCCCATCGACTGTAATGCACTTATACCAGCGCTTGATCCAATCATCGAAACATCGCTGGTATTCAATTTTTGGTATGTCTATCAGAGCCGTCTTCGATTTTTCCATAAGATGTATGACGTATAGGGTACAGACGGTCAGTAGGCATATGCATATATAACGCGTGCAGAGTATACGTGCGTGTGTAATGGGCATGCACAATGTACATGCGTCTATGTAATGAACATGCACAACATACGTGTGTGTACATCTTGATCAAAAAGTTTTAGGACTTTATTCATAAAACCGAAAATACAAGTTTATCCATTAAAATTGATATCGTCCTCTTCAAAGTATTCCCCATCGACTGTAATGCACTTATACCAGCGCTTGATCCAGTCATCGAAACATCGCTGGTATTCAATTTTTGGTATGTCTATCAGAGCCGTCTTCGATTTTTCCATAAGATCCTTCCGAGTATTGTAACGCGTTCCGCGAAGCGGTTTTTTAAGTCGGTTGAACAGAAAAAAGTCGCAGGGTGAATTCGGAGGCTGGTGAATACTATTCGTATTATTTTTGGTCAAAAACTCGCGAATAAGGATCGCATTGTACGACGGTGCTTTATCGTGGTGCAAAATCCACGAGTTGTTTGCCCACAAACTCGGTCTTTTTGGCGAATTGCTTCACGCAAACGTCTCATAACGCCCAAATAATACATTTTGTTGACTGTCGGTTGCTCTGGCAAGAATTCATGATGGACAACACCATGGTAATGCATGAAAACCGTGAGCATCACCTTCTTTTTCGACTGAAAACAACGTGGTTTCTTCGAAAGCGTTCGTGCCACCGAAAAACGTTTGATCTCGAAAGAGTATCATTGCCGAAACACTTCTCCAACATTTCCAAGTCTGCGGACCGTTAAATCCGTTTATCACGAAAAATTGTATGCAAATTTGTTGATCCAAAGTTGATGTCATTTTCAAATATGTGAAAAATCGAAAACACGTACAAAGGTAGATGTTCTTAACACGGTATAACTTTTACAAATGTCAAGCTATGCCGCTGAAATTTGGTGGGAACGTTAATGATAGATGTAGCAACCTAATAAAAAAAAAAAATTTCAATCGAGTGACTGAGATCGCCATACGTCGGCCGGTCCTATAACTTTTTGATCAAGGTGGTATATAATGGACATGCACAGTGTACATACGTACGTATAATAGACATGCAGAGTATAAATGGGTATGTGTAACGCATATGAGTATAAATATGAGTATACACATGTAAATTTAATGGGCATGTACAGTATACCCGTATATATATAATATGAAGGCAAAATATGTATACGTATATTAAATGCACATACACAATAGGATCCAACAATATAAATTTGAGTACAAGGTATACAACGATCGACACAGCCACCATGCACATTCACATGTAATAGCCACAAGTCCGCGAATTCCAATATACTAACTTGAAAATGAGTATAAATATGAGTATACACATGTAAATTTAATGGGCATATACAGTATACTCGCATATATATAATATACAGGCAAAATATGTATACGTATATTAAATGCACGTACACAATAGGATCCACAATATAAATTTGAGTACAAGGTATACAACGATTGACACAGCCACCATGCACATTGACATGTAATAGCCACAAGTCTGCGAATTCCAATATACTAACTTTCAAAAGGACGCACATTGAAAATATGCGCAAAGAATATTTAACGCGCAGCGTGCAGCAAAAGTGAATGACAAACGGACCGGGACGCGCAAAGATTTTGTTTTGCCCGGTCGCTGCGGACATTCACGTCTCATCGGGTATTACGTCCGAATCGTTCGGCTTGCGCGAACGAAAATAATTCATCAACGTTCATGAAAAAAGCCACGTTTCCACGGACACGGAGTCACACATCGAACGTCAATGCGCTACACTCTTCGACCAGCTGCGAATTTCGTCAACGGCCATCGCCTGTTTGGCAAAAACAAAAGTGTGTCATCGTTTTTGTTCAGTATTTTCGCTGACACTCCCTCTTCCGTTCTTCCCTTTTCGACGTGACAGACGTCGCGATCGGCCGACACTTTTCAAAGCTCCACAGATTAACCAGATGAGTGTAATTCCCGAGCGGATTAACTCTCGGCATTAACACGACTCTCGCGGCGTGAAGAAATAATGGAAGGCGGAATACGGTTATTCCGCCAATCGGGCGAACGTACACGTACAAAACGTACGAACGTGGGAAAAGGATTGCTATAGAAGCGTGTTAATTACGTGGCGTTTATTTTTAATCTAAAACTTCAAGTTCGTCGGCGCGCAAAGTTGTGAAATTATACGGAAGCACGACACTAGTCAAGAGTTTGGGAGTTCTTGCTGGTTTCATGCAAATCAAATGGCTTGTTCGTATGTGTGGAATTGTCTCACGCTAAAAATACAATACGTGGGTTCAGCGTAAGATGAACGTAATAAGCAGAACATAGCTATGTCCAAAGTTGAGCATTAAGAAAGTTATAACAATTATGTAAGCATTAATGATCGCCTGTTCAATTAAGAGAACATGTAAGAACGTTTGGTTGCGATAAATTGATGAGCCGAATGTACTTAGTTAATGACCTGTAATTTAGCTAATACGTTACTGATATGAAGCAAAAACCAAATAAGCGAGGGTCCTAATGGCAAATTACGCAATTTCGAATGGTCAGCTGGTCTGCTGATCACAGTAATCGACAGATAAAACGCCAATCAACGAACAAGGAATAATTATAATTACTAGTACATTTGTCTTATACGTCAATTCATTTGAAACAGTTCGTTACAGAAGACCCAACAACGTTTGATCTAAAATAATGAACGTCATCGTTATGGATACGACAGAATTTGAGCGTGCGTGTGACGGTCAAACGGCATCTATCGAATTAACATTCGCTCGGCGAATTGAACGACCCGGAAACTGAACTACGAAATTACAAATATAGGGGTATAATGAGTGCGTTTTGTCATGCATATCGAGAGGTCAATCATAATGACTGAAAATGATTGACGGCGCTTGACGATGAGTTTGATGCGAAATGACCAGGATCACCGAAAATATTTACACCACATGTGGATATCGAATTTATGGTTCCCTCGCTCTTATGACCATGTTGCTGTCGCGTTTAACTCGCACAGCGAGTGTTAGTTTGCACTCCAACTATTTCTATTAACTTTATTCCTTTATTCGATTACACAGATTACGTGATACTGCAATATCGCCAAAAAAATTTCGTTGGAATTTTTATCACTCCTGTACTCGGTTATTTTACGCACCATATATATTAATACAACAACTTCTATTCACCTAACAATGGTAGAGAAATATCTCTATCTCATTAAGCACACCCGCACTTCTCCCATCCGAATTACGCATTATTTCATGCCATCTGCAATACGTATCTTTAATTCCTCCCCTTTACTTTCCACCAACCATTTCAACTCCACCACTTTAAGCATTACCCCACATCATCACTCTTGTCAATCACACCACTAATAAATCTCTCTATTAATAAAACTATTCCAACCCATCTTATTTCTCTATCTCATTAAACACACCTTCACTTCTCCCATTCGAATTACACATTGTTTTATGCCATCTGCAATACATATTCTTAATTCCTACCCTTTACTTTCCACCAACCATTTCAACTCCACCACTTTACGCATTGCCCCACATCATCACTCTTGTCAATCACACCACTAATAAATCTCTCTATTAATAAAACTATTCCTACCCATCTTATTTCTCTATCTCATTAAACACACCTTCACTTCCCCCATTCGAATTACACATTGTTTTATGCCATCTGCAATACATATTTTTAATTCCTACCCTTTACTTTCCACCAACCGTCTCAACTCCACCAGTTTCCGCATTACCCCACATCATCACTCTTGTCAATCACACCACTAATAAATCTCTCTATTAATGAAACTATTTCTACCCATCTTATTTCTCTATCTTATTAAACACGCCGACACTTCCCGCATTCGAATTACGCATTATTTCATGCCATCTGCAACACATATCTTTAATTCCCACCCTTTACTTTCCATCAACCATTCCGACTCCACCACTTTCCGCATTGCCCCACATCATCATTCTTGTCAATCACACCACTAATAAGTCTGTCTATTAATAAAATTATTCCTACCCATCTTATTTATCTATCTCATTAAACACGCCGACACTTTCCCTATTCGAATTCCATATTGCCCCACATCATCTACAATACGCATCCTCCTACCCTATCTACCTTTCACCAACCGTCTCAACTCCACCACTTTCCGCATTACCCCACATCATCACTCTTGTCAATCACACCACTAATAAATCACTCTATTAATAAAACTATTCCTACCCATCTTATTTCTCTATCTCATTAAACACACCTTCACTTCCCCCATTCGAATTACACATTGTTTTATGCCATCTGCAATACATATTTTTAATTCCTACCCTTTACTTTCCACCAACCATTTCAACTCCACCACTTTACGCATTGTCCCACATCATCACACTTGTCAATCACACCACTAATAAATCTCTCTATTAATGAAACTATTTCTACCCACCTTATTTCTCTATCTTATTAAACACGCCGACACTTCCCGCATTCAAATTACGCATTATTTCATGCCATCTGCAACACATATCTTTAATTCCCACCCTTTACTTTCCATCAACCATTCTGACTCCACCACTTTCCGCATTACCCCACATCATCACTCTTGTCAATCACACCAGTAATAAATCTGTCTATTAATAAAACTATTCCTACCCATCTTATTTATCTATCTCATTAAAGACACCGATACTTCCCCTATTCGAATTACATATTGCCCCACATCATCTACAATACGCATCCTCCTACCCTATCTACCTTTCACCAACCGTCTCAATTCCACCACTTTCCGCATTACCCCACATCATCACTCTTGTCAATCACACCACTAATAAATCTCTCTATTAATGAAACTATTTCTACCCATCTTATTTCTCTATCTCATTAAACACACCGATATTTCCCCTATTCTAATTCCATATTGCCCCACATCATCTAAAATACGCATCCTCCTACCCGATCTATCTTTCACCAACCATCTCAACTCCACGACTTTCCGCATCATCACTCTCCCCAATCGCAACAACTAATAAATCTATTGTCACCATCATTACGCCTTGCCATCAGCACGCCCTAGACACCGGAGCATTGTTCAACAGCCGCACATCGTCGCCACGTAGCAAGGACTAAAAGTAAACGTGTCCAATATCGCGGCACTTCGCACCGTAATACCATTACAGCCGGGTCTGGATGGCAATGGGTCCGCTGACGACGTAAGCGTACGTACCGTGCGAGCACATAGACGCACATAAATGCACACACACCCACACAACGGCCCAAACGCGCGTAGGGCGTCGACTACAGACGCCTACATACACATACTGTGAGTATAAGTACGTGCGCCCCAGCGAGCGGCAATTGTCTCGACGCCGCGGGTATTTACTTTTCGATACAATTAAGTCTCGCCTAATAGCACGTTAATTGACGACGTTGACGTGCCGGTGACGTGCCTCGGGGGTTAATTGAATTCCGTCTGCTATGTTGTTCGCATGTCGGCGGGCGCACGAAGCAAGATGAAATTGCGCGCGGCTTTGTACGACTGTCATCGGACGAGGGTGTCCATGACTCGGGCTGGCGTCTTTGCTCGCGCGAAGATTTTGATTTAGCCCTTTGCGCTCGACGCGCTTTTCTCTCGGGCTGACCAGCAACTCGACAGTAATCCGCCGCGCGCGCGCCTATTTCATGAGTTCGTTTCTGTTAACTTAAAATAATTTTAGGCACAATGGGACACTTTAAACTCGTATATTTAAACATTACATACATTTATTTAACTTAATGAAGGATATTTATTAAGGATTACGTTCTATAATTTTTCTTCTTGTGGTATTTTGTAAAACAATCTCCAATGTGCATTCTTGGCTTGTCGGGGCATGTGTCACAATAGTACACAGTTTGTCGTCTTTGGCCGGACTTTCGTTGGAAACAAACTTTGCAATTGGATTGCATTTTGTGATTGGTTCTTTTTGTACCTTTTTTTTAAAGAAGCGAATTGAAAGAAGCGTTGCGACGTCTATCAGCGTTCTATTATTCTCAAGGCATAATGCACGCATTGAAATTCGTTTGTGTTTTTGAGATAAGACATCTTTATAGCTATGTAGACACCTCATAAAATGATCTACAAAAGGCCAGGTAGACTTGTCAAGCGATATTCGTTAGGCCAAACACAAATAAACACCGTTACCACTCAATTTACCGCATCGATGCGAGTGGTGCCTGAGAGGCACCGGTCGAGCGCAAAGAGTTAGATCCGCATGGCGGGCACTGCCGGTTTAGCGAGTGGTGCGAGGAGTTTTAGAAAAAAAATGATGAGGGTTAGCAGGGGTGGCTTGCGATTTTTTCAGTGAGGCGGAGGATGGGTTGGAAGGGTTAGCTGGAGAATTGGGTGGGGATTTCATGGACGGAAGGAAGAATGTGCGTCTGCAAGATGGCACGCTAGGGGTTGTTATTAAAAAATACTTCGTGTACGAAAGATCTGTCACGTGCGTGATGCATAGCTTCACTGCCATTCTCAAAGAATTTGATATATCGGTGTTGGATTATTATGCGTAGGCACCTTTACAGTTTAGGGGATGGTGGGTATAAGTTGAAAAGATGTTCTGGACGCGTGAGGGAACTAAGTTTTATTGTTAGTGCGCGTTCGTACAAGGATCGTTTTTAAGACGCTATTCAGATTCAAATTCCTGTTCAAACCACTTCCGCTTCCGTCGAAAGCTCGGTGAGCGCTTGGAATTCTGTGGATTATCTATTGGTTAATTTTCCCCCAATCACGACATTTGTCTTGGCAAGCAGGTGTACGGGACAATGTCCATTAAGTGCGACCCACGGTTTGTAGCTTAGCCTGTTGATCATCCACGGCAGACATAATTGCCAGGATTTGCCAAAGAATATGGTCTTATTTTTAAATGCAGAACAACAAGACTTACCAGTTATTTATTCTGCTAGGCGACCGTTTGTTTGTCTACAGATTATAACACACGTGTTGCTATAACACATTCTATTAAAAAGAGACACTTAGGTCGTTAAAGTATTTCAGTAGTTACACAATACAATGTTCTGAAATGGCCAATATCATTACCACAGATATAATACATCGTACTGCGTACAGTTGAGAAGTCCTCGAGACGACATAGTCAAGAAGATCTCCACCCTCTACCCTCTCCAAACCTCACCAGTGATAGTTCAGTAGTCACTACTACACAGTCGAGACTGACACTCTGCTACAGTAGAAAGATTTTCGTATTTTCGAGGAGCACATTCTATCACAACAGAATGTACCGTACCATCATTCATTGTAGGAAGGAAGATACAGGGAAATAAATCGGACTTGCTAAATTAATAAAAATATATTCTACCAGTGTTACAAATAGCTTGGGATAAGAATTACGTCGTATAATGAAAGGGACCACGAGCCACACTATGCACGTCTTTAGTCTATCGCGGTGTGCCCTGAACTGCCTCTTATCTTTCGGAATGCATAACATAGCGCAGCTGCCCTTTCGGCAGAGTGGGACTCATGGATGACGCGTTCGATTCCTACATCATGAATATAAGTATTCTAACATTTGACACCGCAAATAATTCGGCGTTTGATGCATTGTTCGCTTTATCTGACTTAATTTCGACATTTCTGACCTACTTTCTTCAACACAAAATCGCATGCGTCTGCATAACCGCGTCAGCAAATGGTACGACACGCCGAAAATACATGTAACATAAGACCTACTTCAACTCTGACCGATTAGACCCGCATTCCCGTCAGAAATCTTCTTTCCCGCTCCGGAGTACACCGTATACAGAATTCGAAATCCGCCAAGAATACACGTTCAAGCTCCTCTTCTCCGATGTAAGTGCGAAATTTATTCCTCACTCGACTATTCACGCTCTCGTTTGAATTGCTCTCGCGCAGCTTACGGCACTTATTAATTATGTCGGCAGCGTGGCGCGACGTGTAACGGATGCGCCAATGGAAAGCCTTCCACTGCATCGCGGGGAAATCTTGAAATACTTAAGCGCACTTTGAAGTGTCGCCGAGCGAAAGACGCCGCGTGTATGTTTGAACGAGGACGCCGACATCCGGAACACAGCAGCTAAACCGCACGCCGTAGCTACCCTGTAATGGTGTTATGTTACAATGGCATTGTATCAGGAGAACGTACGCTCCTATCTCTACATCTGTGCAATTAAGTTTACTCGCCCGAGTGCCGGGGTGTACTCGTATTCAGGCTCTGCTAAAGTGGAAACTGGTTAAGCCGGACAAAGATGGAACTTACGGTATTTAGCTGAAAAATGAACGTGGCTTTATAAGTTCAATCGGGTTCATGTCGAAAGCCGTCTTGTCGTTAGCCGTGAATGGAATTAGTTGCAGAAGTCCTTTGGGTTGGGGCGCGGTACATGAAGATGATGTCTGGTACGAAACGTGTATGGTAGATAGAAGTTTTATGTATTATGTAATTTCTAAATTCTGTTGGCGGTAATATTAAAAATCTGAGCCGAACAGTGTTGGGACTTGCGATGTTTAGCTGAAGTATTAACGTAAGTTTATCAAATCCAATAATTTCCTTATTTTAAGCCATCTTGTCATCACCAATGAAGTGACTTATGGAAGTCATTTATATTACGGGGGCGACGTATGAAAGTTGTACCCGGCATAAAATGTATGCTGGCGCATAAAAGTTGATGTTTTGTCGGAGCGTACGTGGAGGTATTATCTTTTACTATTTTTTCTGCCATTTGGAACACCGGCGTTGGTGATTACGTGCGCGTACGATTATAACATGGCAACGATCCCTTTCATATATTTTCGCGCGCCTCAACTCATATAAGGGAGCAACTCCCAACGGCCGTAAATACGAGTTCTCGCTCGTTATAGGGGAGCGTCTTATTTACCGCGTGAGAGCTCGTAAAAAAGTGAGATCATAAGCAGGCATCGTGTGTAATTCCTCTTCCTCGCTTGCTGTTTAACGGAAAACCCTTCGAAGTTAGTCGTCGAACACTTTCCTGCCCGTAAGCAGCCGTCTCAACGTTTCCCATTTGCAATCATATGAATGTAAAGTGGAGTTGCATAGTGTCGCGATGCAGAGAAATTCATATTTTTCTCCACTTGCTTTAGTACTTCATACATCTTTCTCTTTTATCTGTAAAATTGAGAGTGACCGTTTCTAGATACGTATAACCGAAACGTGTTTGGATAACTGTTGTACGGTCCGAATGAATTAGTAAAATCAATTAAATTTCGACCCACCGTTTTTATAATTTCTACATGTCCCTTTCAAGGGCATCTGACAACATCTTTATTAGAGGCTTACTAGTGATTCTGTTTAAAATTTTATTTCTTACATAGGCCAAAAAGGGGAGGCGAAGGTTTAAACGTGCAAAGTATTAAAGGTTTAAGTTTTACTCCCAAAATAAAATTTAAACAATTCCATTGGCAGTTAACATTGTGTTAGATTCCCGTGAGCAGAACACGTACAAGTGTTTAGAACGTCCAGTCAAAATTTAATTTGTCTCTTTTCATTTACTCTGATTATACCTTCCCTTTTATGTCACACATCCCAATCTCCTCTCTACTACCCCTTGTATGTCTCATTCAATTTAACCCTTTGCCGACACTCTTTCGGTTTTCATCCAGCCTCTCCCCTTTTTATCTCCCTCTGCATCTTCGACTTTCGTTCGTCCGCACTCTCTTCGCGTCTTTATCTTTCTCCATCTCCGCTCCCATCGGCGCGCTCCCCACACTGCATATATACGGAGCTAAATCGAGCAAGGTGCTGACGCCGCGTGTCCTTAGATCGTTCATAAAGGGTGCCCTGGAAGTTGGCCGGGCGTAAAATATAAATCCGCCGGTATTTGCAGTTAGCAATATCGGGGATGGGTCAATTTCGCCGGACATGAATTCAACCTACGAACCACTTTGCCACACAGCCGCGCGACTGAAGTTGAGGCAATGTCTCTAATCAATTGCGTCCGATGAATGCTGCGCGAATGGCGCGAACTAATGCACGCCGATGGATGTACTATTTAGTTTAATTTAATTCCGCCGCGCCGTGCATTAATAGGCACCGCAGTTCGCAGCGTCGCAGATGACCGTCTCGGAGGTGAATTTAATCTAGGAACTTCGGACGGTGAAAGTTGGACAATATTTCTAATCAAGTGCATTCCAATGAAAATCACCACTGGCGCAATTTAACGAGCGCCGATTGACACGTTATTTGGTTTAGTCCAACTTAGTTAACTGCCCGCGAGTGCGGTAGAGTTGGGCGATATTGCGTACGCGTCAATTTTGTCTGAGATACTTTGAAACGGACACTGCAAGTTCGGCCATTTTTCTTCTCATTTACATTGTGACGCACGTTGCCACGTCAACAGCGGAAATTAATGAACATCGATACACCCATTATACACCAGCGCACTTCGTCATACAGATAATTCCGTGCCGGCCGGAAACAAGGAGCGCGAAAACAGTCGGGACGAGCATCTGGCTCGCTGTAAATGGGAATTTCATTTGCATCGCGAAATGGGGCCAATATTCGTCACGTAACGACGTTCTAACGAGCGTAAATCACGCCATATCCGTCTAAATGAGAGAAAACGGCGTTGCGGCCGGGCATCGATTGGCGAATTGGCGTTCGATTTTACTCCGGGGCAAGTTTCGCCGGCAAAGCGAGACAGAGAACGAGCGACCGGTCCCAACGGTTGCGGCGGTCGGCACGATTAAGTGAAATTACGTACGGCCGTCATCGCCAGCCGAACGTGGCCGATAACTTGCGCGCTCAAATTTCATTTCGATAAAGGAGATTTATAAATACCGTCCTGCCAATTGCCCCCTCGCCGACCTCGTCTTGTTCTTTTCGCTGCCGGCCACAGCGTCGCGACCAATTTGCGATAAGCTTTGACCGTTTGCGGGTTACTGTATATGTGTGTGTGCACGGAAACAAGCGTTAATCCGTCAATGCGAATTTGTTGAGTGATGTGTTATTTTTATCCCTATTAATAATGGGTAGTGTCAAATTTAACTGGGCAACATTCGGAATTTAGGGAATTGCTACCTGAAAAACCGTACAAAGGACAAAAATTCTTAAACTGCGGAAATGTCAATGCAAGGAAATGATTTAGTTTTTCGGTTGACTTTCAAAAGAAGCGTTAGTTCCTCATGTTTCAAATTATAAAATGCAGCTGTTACCCACGGGTTAACCACTTAAGCTATATAAGAATTTAATTTTAATAATTGTGACTATTGGGATCAAACGTTTTATCCTTTTCTGTGAACTATTTCCTTATCGATTATTTCGGTGTTTGTATACTATAACGTTCGCATTTATGTAGCCAGCGATGTCTCCGATAACAATAAATAAAAGGCTGAAAATAAACAGGTTGGTAAAGAATGGCAGAACGACAATTAAGCAAAAATGAGGCAATTAACCGTTGGATTGCTCTGGACGTATATATATGCCCATCAAAAGCTGACGGTGTGATCTATGGGTGCAAACTGACCTTTGGCAACATGTTCAACAATTTCAATAAACCATGCGAAAATTTTTAGCCATTTTAGAAATATTGAGACTTTCTAAAAATGTTAAAAATGTTGAGTTGTTTTCAAAATTACTGAAAGTAATGCGCAAAGTGCTGAGATGGAAGAGTAATTAACATAATTAATATTCACTTCTGAATGGGGACGCTAAAGACTCCAAAACTTTTAATATCGAAATTCTAATCAAGTTTTTTCAACCAAAGAAAATGCTTTATATTCCTTCATTACACAAGTAAATTGTAATACAGTTAACATTACCTAAATCACCTAACATTTTCCAATGCTACGTTCAAGTGTCCACGTGCAGCGCAGTTAAAAATCGAAGTTCGCCGATCTACAGCCCGCGAGACTACGAGTGCAAATACATGGAGAGTATTAGTCGGGAAGCGATCGTTAGAAGATTTTTACAGTGGCTATCGGATCGCTGATAAGGGCAGAACCGAGCTCGGTAAATTTCGTTATAGCACTGTCCCGGGGCGCGTTGCGAAATCTTAACTCGCACGGCTACAACTTCGGTTCGCGGCCGTCGACTTTTGCGCGTTTAATTAGGCAGTTACGTTACGCGCGGATCATTACGCCGTTCGGTAATGAGCGGTGGGGCGAGCGAAGTAGCAGTCTTGTTAAATTACGGACGTTCGCCCAATTTTCTTCAACATCGGCTAATTGGGTACTTCGGCCGAGTGAAGGATGAACCGCGATACAGCGCAGGTAGTGGGTCTTTTGCGAAGTTCGCGGTTGATAGCCAAGCGGTCACTTGAAGTTTCGCGGCGAACGCGCAAATGTGGTGGAATGTTTCATTGAATGATAATCGCGCAGGTGCGTGCTGATGTTAAACGGTGAACGCTGGATAGCGCGTTCTGCATGAGTGCGGTAACGTCAAGAGCGGATTGCAAAACGGCGTAATGAAATGTCGCAAATTTCCTGCTTTCGCAAAGGTAGGAATTTCGGGGTACGCCAGTGGCTACGTGCTAATGTATTCGTCTGAACGCGAAAATGCAGTGAGACACGTTGTGGTGGAGCACACTCTGATTGGGAGAAGGTCATATAAAATGCCGATCGTTGGGATTTGCTAATAATAATGGGGTTTGGTTTATTAACCCTTTCGTGGCGGAGCGCTCAGAAATGAATTGAATTGAGTCGTTCCTAACGCGGTTTGCGGAGCTAATTTTGTTGGTCATTTCCTTGAGGCTGTTGGTCGGCGTGCTTGTGAAAAAGAATTTTGCAATCTGTCGATGATGCACCGAATTTTTATTAGCACATCTTGATTTGTTGTCGTGAAAATGTAGCATTTGTAATAACGATTTAAATCTGTCTTTTGTCATTATTCTTGGAAAACTTTCCGTTCGTAATAATTCTTCGGTTGACCAATATTCCTCTATTGACACATTCTTTCCTCTTGACACTGTTGTATTCTTCCATGCCAACAATCGTGAGTGGCTACTGCGTACAGTTTTCGTGGAATAATAATTATTGCTTTCTCGTACAATATGTTCAACCATACTTTCGGAAAAGAAGAGTTGAAAGATTTGTAATGTTGACAATATATCGTCAATATTTGCTTTGATTCCTGATAGATTTTCATCAAAATCAAAAACTTTTGGAACCAAATTTCGTGCGTTCCAAAAAAATTACCGCAGATCGATGTTTTGTAATTCCTCAATGTTTTCAGAATCAGATTCACAACTACTTAAAAGTAGGCGTCTCGTGTTGTACCTATTTTGATTTTTACCTTTTTATCCAATTTCTCCAAACATTTCGGTCAAGTCAGAATCCATACTATCGCAGCTCATATTCGTCGTCCATTTGTCCATGATTGGGGCAAAATTTATGGATAATTATATTCGATTATGTAAAAAATCTCTGCACAAGAAGCGTGTACTGCTAGGGCGTCGAGTACAATCGACTGAATGGAGATTATTGGGCAGATGTTGATAACAAATGAACGGCGCCAAAAGGCGCTGTTCACCGCGAAAGGGTTAAAGGTGTCCTGAACGATTTCGCACGACGATTCGCAACCCATCGTATCCGATACCAAATTGGATTGAACACAGCGAAAGAGGTCCTGATAGGTGTCATATGTTTTTTCTCACTTCCACTCTTCACACGCACACATAGACTCTCCCGTAACATAGCATACGACGCATATGTCCCTCCTTTCTCCTCTTTTAATGCCATTTACTCTTCTTCGTGTGCCAATATTGTAAAATGTTGATCTCGTTTCTATTAAACCGTGAAGCTCGAAAACTAAAACTGGGGTGGCGAGCTAAAATGAAGTCAAAAGGGCAAAAGCAAAACAGGGAGTGATATTAAACTGCATATATACGAGTTTATTTAAATATAAAAGAAACAGTATATCGGGGACCGTCTCAAATGCAAAACACAAAATGAAATAACTCCTCGTCTATCACAGTGCCCATTTCTCGCCCTTTCCAACTCTAACCAAAACTGTTCACTTCAGCTATTCAAAACTGAATGTCAATTTGCGAACTCTGAGGACTAGTCCCTAACAACCCATGTCCTTTGTCCTTTTCACACACGCTATTCCTGTTCGCGCAAAACATATAATATACAATAGACGCTCTATCGGCAGGTAAATGAGTCCCTATGACAAACATTGCAATACTCCTGTTATCCGTCTTTAGAAAAGAAATATTGGACTTATTCGTAATGTGTCTTACGACATGAAACTATAAAAGTTTGCAAGTGTATTCTCCATAGCCGCAGCAAAACACAGTCTCGTATATAAGATTCAATATTGAAACGCCAGAAATTTTCCGCCTTTTGCGAAGTTTGTATATTAATAGTGAATTAGTGGCCGTTCGCGAATATTTTTGTTTGAGCGCCCCGCCTAATAAAATACGTGCCGACACGTCACCGTCTCGGTGCACGCGAACGTTAAACCATAAATTCCCGCTAATGTGTTCTTCATAATCGTACCACTGTAGACACCCGCATTAAAGCCGCAATATAGAAATGCTAGACATTTTCCGCCTTTTGCAAACGAAGAAAATTAATATTAAATCACCGGTTGCTGGCTAATAGCTGTCTTTGAATGGACCGCGCAATAAAATACTGCGCGATACGTAACGGATTTCTTGACACGCAGTCGCCAGACCATAAAATGAGCCAACAATTCATTCTTCATGAGTACGGCACTATAGATTTTTGTATATAAAATGCAATATTGAAACACTAGGAATTTTCGGTTTTCCGGAGAGTTAGAAAATTGATAATAGTTGAGCAGTCACCGGCAAATATCTTTTTGTGAAGAGCCCGCGGTATGCATTCTTCACGACCGCACTACTGTACAGCTCCGAATATAAAATATAATATTGGACTACCACAAATTTTCCCTCTTCTGTAAAGTTATAAAATTAATAGTAAATCAGCGGAAACTAGTAAGTATCTTGCTTTGAACGCCCTGCGCAATAAAACACTTTGCTATATATTCTCAATTCGGTGAAAAATAGACGCTAAAAAATAAAATTCCGTTACTTCACTCTTGACGAGTGCACTACCATAGGTCCTCGAATTTAAAACGGAAAATCGAAGTACCAGAAATGTTCCCTTTTCCACAAAGTTAAAAAATTAGTAATAACGAAGCGGTCGCCGTCTAACATCTTCTTTAACCGGTGAGCGTAACAATACGCTTCCCGCTACGCCACCGATAGACCTTCCTCGAATTTAAAACGGAAAATTGAAGTACCAGAAATTTTCTCATTTCCACAAAGTTAAAAAATTAGTAATAACAAAGCGGTCGCCGTCTAACATCTTCTTTAACCGGCCAGCGCAATAATACGCTTCCCGCTACGCCATCGATAGACACTAAGCAATAAAATTCCGCTACTTCATTCTTAATGAGCGCACCACCAAAGATCCTCGAATATAAAGCGGAAAATTGAAATACCAGAAATTACCACGATTTTCCACGATGTTTAAAAATTAATAATAACGAAGCGGTCGCCGTCTAACATCTTCTTTAACCAGTGAGCGCAATAATACGCTTCCCTCTACGCCACCGATTTCGTGACATGCCGTCGCAAACCGTAAAATGAGCCAACAATTCATTCTTCATGAGCACAGCATTATAGATTCTTGTATATAAAATGCAATATTGAAACACTAGCAATTTTCGGTTTTCCACAGAGTTAGAAAATTGATAATAATTGAGCAGTCACTGACAAATACGTTTTTGTGAAGAGCCCACGGCATGCGTTCTTCACGACTGCACTACTATACAGCTCCGAATATAAAACACAATATTGGACTACCACAAATTTTCCCTCTTCTGCAAAGTTATAAAATTAATAGTAAATCAGCGGAACTTAGCAAATATCTTTCTTTGAACGCCCTACGTAATAAAACACTTCGCAATATATTCCCAATTCGGTGAAAAATAGACGCTACGAAATAAAATTCCATTACTTCATTCTTGACAAGTGTACTACCATAGATCCTCGAATTTAAAACGGAAAATTTAAGTACCAGGAATTTTCGCTTTTCCACAAAGTTAAAGATTTAATAATAACGAAGCGGTCACCGTCTAACATCTTCTTTAACCGGTGAGCGCAATAATACGCTTCCCTCTACGCCACCGATTTCGTGACACGCCGTCGCAAACCGTAAAATCCCGCTAATGCGTTCTTCTTGCGCGCGCCTCCACAAAGCTCGGTCCGCGTAGCGCAATATCGCAAGGGCAGAAATTTCGCTTGGAAACTTAGCGCGCGAGTTTTTACGGGCGACGAGAGCCTTTCACCGACCGTGAATAGGGTTACCAAAGCGAAGTTGGCTTAGGGCTTGGCCGGGCATTCTGCCGACGGCGTCGTGCGACCCGACAATGAAAGGAAGAGCGTCCTCGTCATACACGATCGTGTTTCATTGTTGCCGGACCTGATGACGAAGAATAAGCGCAGAAATTGGCGTCGTTTGTTGCCCGTCGCGCCATTGGCCATTGTCGCGCGGGCCTTTGACAGTTGCCGACGACGATTCCCATACGAAACAGCGGGGCAGGAAATAATTTTCCCGCCTTTCACGACGTCGGCGAGAAAATCGGCAGCTCTGCTGGGGGCCGTTCATCATTTACAGCCGCTAATCGATTTCCGTCGACGCTCGAGCGACACGGTAATGACGGGCGGGCGTTCGAGTGCGGAAAACTGATGATAATCCATTAATCCATTCTCAGGCGAAGCGAGTGCTTTTTAGACGGCGAAAATAGCTCGAAGATGCGGAGCCGACGTTATGCGCGGATCGGCGAATATTTAGTTAAAGCGCGCTTACGTCGGGTGCTGCGCCTGGGAGTGAGGCTGTCGGGAAAATTACATGCGCGTAATGTACGTGTCAATGGCATGTATCTGACTGAATTAATTGGCGTCACTTAATTGACGCGCAATGATTACTTATGTAACAGCGAAGTAAAAACTGACAGGGAGGGGGTTGGGAAAATTGTGTGGGTGTAATGTAGATGTCGATGGAATATATCGAGCTGTAATAGCAAACTAAAACTGGGGACGTGTTTACGGAATGAAGGCGTGAGAATATAAATTGCTTGTTACTTAGTATATGATGTTACTCGAAGAAGGAATAGTAAGTCTTTTATTGACTGAAATCTTTATGCAAAACTTGGAGTACGTATTACTGTGGATTTCAACAGATGCAGGGAAAACATGAAGGGGCAATTATGCAATGAAACATTGTGTAAATGTTTCAACCAATAAAATGTCTTAACCAGTTAACTGTGGCGCTCTCGTTTAAAAGTCCGCACCGTTTTGTGTCGCCAGAATCGAGCCATGGCGAGTATATTCGTCAATCACAGAGTAAGTTGCGCTGGTAAGAAATTTGATGAGAAAGATTGGTTTATTTTATAAAATTGAAAATTTTATTACTAATATTTACTTATTTGGTTAACATAAGCATATATTACATACATACATATTAAACTAAAAACGCAATAAAATAAATTTCGGGCCAGCAACTATCAATAGGCTCAGCGCCTGGTCGGCGTCATGTATTTCTCCCATGACTGACCATACCTGAAGGAATCCTATTATAAATCAACTTTTTGACTTTTGCCTTTGCTCCTTTTAGGTTAACATCTAAAAAACATTATCATCGCACATAAATAAATTCATTATGCGAACTGGTAAACTGTTTCAACCGGTGCATACGGGGACGCATGAGTTCATCTCAAACTGTTTATGTTTTTTATTTCTTTGTTTTATTCCGGCATAGCCTCAAAATATTCTAAACATCTTGAAATTCCAGAATATGTTTTGTTTTTCTCAAAAATTGAAATTTAAATAGCCAATGGTCACTGCTTTGTATGCATGACGAGTATTCTCGTCAATACACAAAATCGTCTCTTTTCTCCATGACGAGTATACTCGTCAATCACAGTCAACTGGTTAAGATTCCACTTTTCGCATTATAACAAGATTGAAAAAAACATATCACTTCATATACTACCGTATTCTATCGTATTCAGCGCCGTACTTCACATAGAAATAGCCATCGTTCGTCTTCATACAAACCAATTTTCCGGTTAGGGCAATAAAGACAGCCTAATTGCCAATGAAAAATGCATGTGACTTCATTGTGTGATTTGGAGATTTCCATGATAGTAACGTGAGATCTGTTTCTGTTGCAGGACCTAATGACGAAGAGCAAGCAACGAAATTGGCGCCGCTTGCTGGTCGTCGGGCTGGTCGTGATCGTCGTTTTGGCCTTGGTAATCGCCGCAGCGGTTCTTCTGACTGGCAGTCCGGACTCTTCGGCGTCCGGAAGCACACCAGCTCCTGGCATTTCGCTCGAGGAATGGCTGGGAGGGTCGTTGTCGGCGAAGAGCTTCAACGGCACGTGGCTCGATGGTGAGTTCTTTCGATATTTCCATTTTCCGAGAAACGCTAACATAAAGTCTTATCGGTGCGCCGTGGCACAGCATTGATAGTCGTTTGATTACGGTCGTTGTCGAACAAACGGTTTGACATGTGGGAGTATACCTACTGAAGCACGAATTTATGTGCAAGTAAAAACAAACACGACGCATGTGATTTCTAAGGGTAATTTGGAAGGTATGAGAATACAGAGTAAGAAGAATGAATTTGATAGAAAACAGTTTAGAGTTCTCGAGTCAATTTAACACATATCTGACAATGCCTATTAACGATAATGATGATCAACGACGCTTTGTAACAATGCGGAGAAAAAAGTGTCAGTAAAATCGAACGCGTCGACTCTATGCAATCCAAACACATAGTCAATTGCGCATCGTGATCAAATGCATTGGCACTTTTCTACATAAACAATAACATAAAGTCTTATCGGTGCGCGGTGGCACAGCATTGATAGGTCGTTTGATTACGGTCGTTGTCGAACAAACGGTTTGTCATGTGGGAGTATACCTACTGGAACACTGAATTCATGTACAAGTAAAAACAAACATGATGCATGTGATTTCTAAAGGTAATTTGGGAGGTATGATAATACAGAGTAAGAAGAATGAATTTGATAGAAGACAGTTTAGAGTTCTCGAGTCAATTTAACACATATCTGACAATGCTTATTAACGATAATGATGATCAACGACGCTTTGTAACGATGCGGAGAAAAAAGTGTCAGTAAAATCGAACGCGTCGACTCTATGCACTCCAAACACACAGTCAATTGCGCATCGTGATCAAATGCATTGGCACTTTTCTACATAAAATGTGAACAGCGCGTCCGTGTTACGTGGGGCTGATACAGTTCATGACCGGCCACAGACAATACCGTTTTTTGGTTGGGATGTGCTTCCAAATTGGCCCGCCTGAATTAAGCCTGATATTCTTTTATCGCGAGAGGTGATCCGCGAACATTAAAGGCGTGGGTTGCAAGCGTATAAAAATGGGGTGCGAAAAAATTGAATCTTCTAGTTATGATGTGCTTCTATTATGGTCCACATAAATTACACCCAACATCCCTTTATCGCAAAAGGTGATCCGCGAACATCGAAGGCGGATGTTGGAAGCGTATAAAAATGGGGAGCGAAAGAATTGAAACCTTTGTTTTTGATATGCTTCCAAAGTGGTCCATCGGAATTAAACCTGACAGTCCATTATCGCAAGAGGTGATCCGCGAACATTGAAAGCATAGGTTGCAAGCGTAGGAAAATGAGGATCGAAAAAATTGAATCTCTAGTTATGATGTGCTTCTATTATGGTCCACATAAATTACACCCAACATCCCTTCATCGCAAAAGGTGATCCGCGAACATCGAAGGCGGATGTTGGAAGCGTATAAAAATGGGGAGCGAAAGAATTGAAACCTTTATTTTTGATATGCTTCCAAAGTGGTCCATCGGAATTAAACCTGACAGTCCATTATCGCAAGAGGTAATCCGCAAACATTAAAGGCATAGGTTGCAAGCGTATGAAGATGAGGATCGAAAAAATTGAATCTCTAGTTATGATGTGCTTCTATTATGGTCCACATAAATTACACCCAACATCCCTTTATCGCAAAAGGTGATCCGCGAACATCGAAGGCGGATGTTGGAAGCGTATAAAAATGGGGAGCGAAAGAATTGAAACCTTTGTTTTTGATATGCTTCCAAAGTGGTCCATCGGAATTAAACCTGACAGTCCATTATCGCAAGAGGTGATCCACAAACATTAAAGGCATGGGTTGCAAGCGTATAAAAATGGGGAGCGAAAAAATTGAATCTTCTAGTTATGATGTGCTTCTATTATGGTCCACATAAATTACACCCAACATCCCTTTATCGCAAAAGGTGATCCGCGAACATCGAAGGCGGATGTTGGAAGCATATAAAAATGGGGAGCGAAAGAATTGAAACCTTTGTTTTTGATATGCTTCCAAAGTGGTTCATCGGAATTAAACCTGACAGTCCATTATTGCAAGAGGTGATCCGCGAACATTAAAGGCATAGGTTGCAAGCGTATGAAAATGAGGATCGAAAAAATTGAATCTCTAGTTATGATGTGCTTCTATTATGGTCCACATGAATTACACCCAACATCCCTTTATCGCAAAAGGTGATCCGCGAACATCGAAGGCGGATGTTGGAAGCATATAAAAATGGGGAGCGAAAGAATTTAAACCTTTGTTTTTGATATGCTTCCAAAGTGGTCCATCGGAATTAAACCTGACAGTCCATTATCGCAAGAGGTGATCCGCGAACATTAAAGGCATAGGTTGCAAGTGTATGAAAATGAGGATCGAAAAAATTGAATCTCTAGTTATGATGTGCTTCTATTATGATCCACATGAATTACACCCAACATCCCTTTATCGCAAAAGGTGATCCGCGAACATCGAAGGCGGATGTTGGAAGCGTATAAAAATGGGGAGCGAAAGAATTGAAACCTTTGTTTTTGATATGCTTCCAAAGTGGTCCATCGGAATTAAACCTGACAGTCCATTATCGCAAGAGGTGATCCGCGAACATTAAAGGCATAGGTTGCAAGCGTATGAAAATGAGGATCGAAAAAATTGAATTTCTAGTTATGATGTGCTTCTATTATGGTCCACATGAATTACACCCAACATCCCTTTATCGCAAAAGGTGATCCGCGAACATCGAAGGCGGATGTTGGAAGCATATAATGATGGGGAGCGAAAGAATTGAAACCTTTATTTTTGATATGCTTCCAAAGTGGTTCATCGGAATTAAACCTGACAGTCCATTATTGCAAGAGGTGATCCGTGAACATTAAAGGCATAGGTTGCAAGCGTATGAAAATGAGGATCGAAAAAATTGAATCTCTAGTTATGATGTGCTTCTATTATGGTCCACATGAATTACACCCAACATCCCTTTATCGCAAAAGGTGATCCGCGAACATCGAAGGCGAATGTTGGAAGCGTATAAAAATGGGGAGCGAAAGAATTGAAACCTTTGTTTTTGATATGCTTCCAAAGTGGTCCATCGGAATTAAACCTGACAGTCCATTATCGCAAGAGGTGATCCGCGAACATTAAAGGCGTAGGTTGCAAGCGTATGAAAATGAGGATCGAAAAAATTGAATCTCTAGTTATGATGTGCTTCTATTATGGTCCACATGAATTACACCCAACATCCCTTTATCGCAAAAGGTGATCCGCGAACATCGAAGGCGGATGTTGGAAGCGTATAAAAATGGGGAGCGAAAGAATTGAAACCTTTGTTTTTGATATGCTTCCAAAGTGGTCCATCGGAATTAAACCTGACAGTCCATTATCGCAAGAGGTGATCCGCGAACATTAAAGGCATAGGTTGCAAGCGTATGAAAATGAGGATCGAAAAAATTGAATCTCTAGTTATGATGTGCTTCTATTATGGTCAACATGAATTACACCCAACATCCCTTTATCGAAAAAGGTGATCCGCGAACATCGAAGGCGGATGTTGGAAGCGTATAAAAATGGGGAGCGAAAGAATTGAAACCTTTGTTTTTGATATGCTTCCAAAGTGGTCCATCGGAATTAAACCTGACAGTCCATTATCGCAAGAGGTGATCCGCGAACATTAAAGGCATAGGTTGCAAGCGTATGAAAATGAGGATCGAAAAAATTGAATCTGTAGTTATGATGTGCTTCTATCATGGTCCACATGAATTACACCCAACATCCCTTTATCGCAAAAGGTGATCCGCGAACATCGAAGGCGGATGTTGGAAGCATATAAAAATGGGGAGCGAAAGAATTGAAACCTTTATTTTTGATATGCTTCCAAAGTGGTCCATCGGAATTAAACCTGACAGTCCATTATCGCAAGAGGTAATCAGCGAACATTGAAAGCGGAGGTTGCAAGCGTATAAGAGTGAGCAAGGAAAGAGTTGAAACGTGAGACGTGCGTCGCTTGCATCCACGTCCATTTGTCATTCCACGCTCGACATTCACCGCCTACGTTTCCACCCTCCTTCCTTCCACGCGCAGTCCGCCTCTTTCCGACCGAATTTTCCTGTCAGAAACGAGATTGCCCTCGTTGTCGGTCGAACGCATTTATTCCGCCGCGATTCGTTTCGAAATATGGCTTCGCGAGACTCGATTGTTCGGAGAGACGAACGCAAACACAACCCCGTCTTTGGCAAATTTACGGCTAATTTCAGCAGAAATCTCGCCTCACTATTTCACAACTGGACAGCGGTAACACGTAACGCGGACACATTTACACCTTTACGTGTGTAAAATAATTTTCGGCTTGTCTTCGACTTCTTTGCCTCGACAGATTTTCTAAGGGCTGCCGAATTATTATTTGACTGATTCCGTAGGTGAATCATAGAAAAGCATGTAGTTTTATTATTACATACGCCAAAGCCGTAGTTTTATTTATTTGTGTCTACGCGGTGGAAGCTAAAAATGCACTTCGTCTCGTGAAGTTTTTTAACGGGTAATTGTTTTACGAAGCTGTACGGGTTCTATCCAACGGCAGGCAAATTGTATATTTATAGAGACGGCGGAACAACCTCCTGGTGTAATTTCATGATAATCGACTGTAACAGGTGGGAAGCATCATGATTTCTTTAGTTACTTATTCCGATGAAATTTTTTAGTATCACGGAATTATCGGGTTTCTTACTACTAGCAAGCGTATGATTCAACGGTGAAACGGCTGATGGAGCACGTTTCCAAGGGCAGCCAGATCGATCGCTGTACCAAAGTTTATGATTTATGCGCTTTTTAACGACTCCGTCCAGAGTCGGCGGAAACATCAACAGTCCGATGAAAAATTAATTTCATAATTAATCATCGCACTTGTTGCTCGTCGGCAAATTTTCCATTCTGACTCCGCGCTTTCCACTCACGGTTCGCTGCGTTCCTCCTTTCAAGAGATCCTCGAGGTTCAACGCCCCCGCTTCAGTCGGCGACTCTTAGCAGCGAAAAGCTCGGCGAACGCTAGTAGAAAGTCGAATAGCAAAATGGAATCGCTTCATATAAAAAGCGCGGATCGCAACGCGACGTTTAATTCCAGTTCCTTCTCACATTCGCTCGCGCAAACGCAAAAAAGCGCCCAGTTTCGATCATTTTCGATCATTTTCCCAGCCAGCCCAACACTCATGAAAATTCTCGCGTCCTTCCCCAAAATCGAAGCTCCGCCACTCAAACGCCTATGTTTGAAAAGAGAAGACACCGCGTTGTTCGTGGTGCCTTGTACTTTTAAGTCTTTCGTCACTAACAAATCACGTCACCGCATTTGATCGCGTATCGCGACGTTCGTTTGTAATCAAGGAGACGTCACGTGCGACACAAAAGGTCCGGGATCCGATGTTATACGAGTCAACCCACGATTATCTCGTTATTGCAGAAATTGAGTTCCAGGTAATAAAGGGGTATAACTCTCGCGATACGTGGTCGTACGTCTGTCCGGACGTGCACGACGCCATAGGTACATCTACGTGTACGTAGGTAATGTTAATCCGATTCTGCACGGATCTCTTGACGCCGAATTCCCCATTGTACACCTTTATCTTGAACAAGGCCAATGGTAATCGCATTTCTTCGCCGGCGCAGCGTTCCTTTGTCGCGGACCTTTTGTCCTCTTAACACGGCGGTTCGATAATACTGTTTGACGATAAAGTTCTCTGTGTATAGGCGGACGAGTCATTACGCAGAAGCAATTGCCTTTCGACGAAATGACTTGCGTGCGCCGGGGGGACTTTGTTATTTCAGAGCCCGGAGAGACGCGTTGAAGTTCCTTGACGAGAGGGGGCGAAGTAATAAAAATATTGCGACGAGTTATTGTGCGGGGGAATCATTGAAGTTCACTGACAAATTAACCTTTTACTGAAACGTAGCTCAAGTACTGTATAGTCGATGATAATGTTGGGATCGCTTGCGTACTAGAACAAACATAAGTCCATTAAAATCCAAGCGCTCACGGAGGAGTGGTTCCAACAAGAATGTAAATCTGCAAGGCATCTTAAGAACGAGCTGTGTACGAACGCGCACTCACAATAAAACTTAGTTTCGTCATACGTCGATAACTTTTATTCGACTCATACGCACTATCCCCCAAAGTGTGAAGGTGCCTACATGTAACAATACAACACCGACACATTAAATTGTTTGAAAACGGAAGTGAATCTGTGCATTACATATGTAAATATGTAAATATGTTACTGCACAAACCATAAAGGCGCTCAGGTACAAACCACCCCTGTTGGACGATAAACGTCTGTGCCGCAGTTCGTCAGTCTCTCGGAAACCTACATAAGAAGCAAATTTTTCCGAAAACACAAATAGATTTAACACAGTACCCGATTATAACACAACCCACGATTTGTAACCGTATAATCCATTAAAAACACATCTTTGAAATTGCCAATCAACACCAAAGTATAGAAAGAATATCAGTTACAAGATTGCGCTTCGCAAATTTTTTGCATTTTTAGCTTTGCCCGGTCAACAGGCGTTAAAGTGTTTTTTTTTAAACGAAGAAACAGTTACGCGTTTTTGCGCCCTCAACAGGCGTTTTTGTTTTAAACAATTGCTAGCGTACCACTTTGCAGATACATTCGCACACACGCACTTTCTTCCTTCCATCTCCATAACCCCCAACCAAATCTCCACCAAAATCTGCTCTCCACAGAACACATTCACCTACAATCGTCTTCCTCTACCCCGCCCACACCACTCGACCAAATTTTTGCGCAACACCCTCCACGCCATCTTTCCACTCCGCCGCCAATTTCCAAAGTAGCAAGAATTCCAGCCGCGCGTCCGCGGCAACGTAATTCTCAACGTTGATACACCCCGCGCGTTACCTTATTCGTAATTTTCTTCGCCGTAACTCGGTGGCGCGGCGTGCTAAGTAATTTCCGGAAAAGCGGGGAAAAACGGTAATTATGTGAAGGGCGAGAGTCGGTGCACCGTGAGTCGGGCGTAAGTCAGAATGAACGACACATACCGGGCGTGTGTGCAACATACCTGCCTCCATTACATTCCGACATCCGCCCCCGCGTGTTCGTCGTAAAGTCCGTCGGCGTGACAAAAGACGAACGCGTTACGAGAGTCACGTAAGTATCTGCGCTGAGTACCGACGCATATAGGTTGACGTACGTGAAACAGGTGTACGAGCTATCGACCGGAGGCAGAGGAGTTTGATGCGTCTTTGCGGTTTGTAATGAGCGACGAGCTTTTTAGAGCTCGGCGGCTGCTTTGTGGCAGAGTGATAAGTTGGAGGCGGAGCGTTGTTTGATGTTTTACTCGGCGCTTGTCGGTGTTCGGTCTAACGCGTTTGACATAATGAAATGTGGGCGAGTGTTCGGGTTTTTTGCGGCGGGAAGGTAGTTGCGTGCGCGGGGGTGTGACGGGGTAAGCGTGTTTGCGGGCGGGGGTTTTGCGTGTGGGAGGATGCTTTAATGCGCAGTGCGTATCTGAATGTTTGAAGCACTGTGCTGTGGTTACGATAATATCGCGGAGTTTTCCGTATTTGTTCGGATTAAAAAGGGCTTTGCTTTGTCCAATTACTAAAAGATTTATTCGCAGAGTAATGCGTTATCACAAGGAAAATGGCGGGATGGGGAGTAAATGACGGCACACGCTGTTCGCTGCGATGTGAAGTTTCTACTTTTACGAAATTAGCATTTTTTTAATTTAACTTTTAACCACGCCGAATGAGATAACAAATGTCGTAATACGCATACCACATCCGCGACATACAGACTAAATAAACAGGCTTCTTTGCTTTGCCCGTACATTACACGAATCAAACGGCAAAGAGACTAAGGTCGCCTCACGCCATTATTAACAGCGCCTAACATTTCACATCCCAGACCCTCCGCATCGAAATTCAAACGTTCCCATTTTTTGCGTCGTCGACTCCTTTGCTGTTTTGATTGGAAACTTCCTCCGCGTCTTCCTTTTACATTTTCATCCGGAGCATAAAGCAGGATTAGTTTTTGTTATGCATTACATTTTGCTTCATTACGTCCTCACGTTTTTGCCTTTCGCTCTTCCTTTGACTTCCTATATCATTCCCTTTACCTGCCTCGTTCTCCGTCCTGTCCCCCTTCTCTCCTTTTTCGTTTTCCCGTTCTACTTATCAGTCTCTTTTTTCCCATTCGTTTTCCGTCTGGCTCTCTCCAACTTTCCGCCTGACGGTCTCACTTCAACCCGACTTTCCGTTTCTCTTCCACTCGGCAAAGCACATTTGCTCGTTCATTCGCTTCGCGTCCCACTATATGGCCCCGTGTCTCGTTTTCCAGCGACACACCACCGGCAACGGAGTTCATTTACGACAGGCTTCGTCGGTGTAACATGTACGAATGGACTCGTCCTCGTTAATTTTTAAGAGGCACCCTTAAAGCAACGAGAACGAAAAAGCGATGGGCGTAACTTCGCACTAGATTCTTCGCTCTGTCCTTCTGCCCGAGTATTTATCTTCCGTTTAGCCTGTTGTTCGTTCGGGGTGGGTACATCGAAGTGGCCGTGCGTTTGATCAACGTGCATTTTGGAAAATGCCGTCTGACGCAGCGAGTTCGATTAATCTGTGGCGAAACGTGGGTCATTTATTAGTTTCGGTGCTAACATTATTGGAACGCGAAGTTTCGAAGTAAGTGTAGAGGAGGAGAATCTATTGATACATTTTTACTTTACATAGATCAAATAATTAATATGCATCATGACATGCATATGTTTTATGTTATTTCACGTGCAGTCCCAAAATGATTTCAGGCTATGAAATATTCGCCGGCTTATCGGTTGCAACATTTCATGCATATTTCCATATATAATAGTTTCGGTGCTAACATTATTGGAACGGGAAGTTTCGAAGTAAGTGTAGAGGAGGAGAATCTATTGATACATTTTTACTTTACATAGATCAAATAATTAATATGCATCAAATAATTAATATGCGTCATGACATGCATATATTTTATGTTATTTCATAATAGTTTCGGTGCTAACATTATTGGAACGGGAAGCGTGCAGTCCCAAAATGATTTCAGGCTATGAAATATTCGCCACTTATCGGTTGCAACATTTCGTGCATATTTCCATATATAATAGTTTCGGTGCTAACATTATTGGAACGGGAAGTTTCGAAGTAAGTGTAGGAGGAGAATCTCCTGATATATTTTTACTTTACATACTTCAAATAATTAATATGCGTCATGACATGCATATATTTTATGTTATTTCGCGTGCAGTCCAAAAATGATTTCAGGCTATGAAATATTCGCCGGCTTATCGGTTGCAACATTTCGTGCATATTTCCATACATAATAGTTTCGGTGCTAACATTATTGGAACGGGAAGTTTCGAAGTAAGTGTAGGAGGAGAATCTCCTGATATATTTTTACTTTACATACTTCAAATAATTAATATGCGTCATGACATGCATGTATTTTATGTTATTTCGCGTGCAATCCCAAAATGATTTCAGGCTATGAAATATTCGCCAGCTTATCGGTTGCAACATTTCGTGCATATTTCCATATATAATAGTTTCGGTGCTAACATTATTGGAACGGAAAGTTTCGAAGTAAGTGTAGGAGGAGAATCTCCTGATATATTTTTACTTTACATACTTCAAATAATTAATATGCGTCATGACATGCATGTATTTTATGTTATTTCACGTGCAGTCCCAAAATGATTTCAGGCTATGAAATATTCGTCAGGTTATCGGCTGCAACATTTCGTACATATTTCCATATATTTCTTTGTATAAACGCAGTCTGCTAATGACAACCGAGTAAATCGTAGCTATTTAATTTCACTGTCACCGATGCAACGACGCAAAAGACGCCCCCAACTGCCTTACAAAACAAGATATGACATTTTACCCAATGTACCGTATCATGTGCACATTAGACGGGGGATACTCCGTATCTGTCTACCTGTTTATCTGTCTTGTCACGCACTGTTTATCCTGTTATCTGTCAACGTCCCCTTTTCCTCGTTCCCATTACATCGGTCGTCTCTTTTTTCCCTCATGCCGCGCATCCGTCTTCATCCCCCATAAATAAAGGATGTGGTTGATCGGAAAACTGTTCGCGGCCGATAGCGCACTAAAAAGCGACTCGCGTTGATCTCGCGAGGTACGGGAATGGGTTCCTTAAAGTTTGACGAAGGGGCGAAGGTGTATCGATAGTATCTCTAAGGTTTCTCATTTCTCAGCCCTTTTACTGCGGCGACCTTCTTTCAACGAAAGAACGCGATTTTTGCGATCTCGCCGATGGCCTCATTTCGTTCACTGACACAATCGTTTCTCTCGATTAATCATAGGCGCCACCTGTGAAAACTTTTCCGGAAAAGAATCTTGTGTGCCGAAATATATAGAAGCAACAGGGTATATCTTTTTTACAATGGAAGACAGAAGGTAAATCACACTATAAGGAAATGTGAAGTGCATGTAGAATTGAGGAAATAATCGTTCACGCACGATTCAAATTCCGCACATTGCGTGCCCTATTCAAAGGAATCAATTATTTCTAACTAATGTAGGTTTTTTTAACTTTTGGTCGAATATATGGGCACTTGAATAGTTTACAGAAAAGAAGTGACACGTGGTATTAATAGGTACACAACTTTGCTCCTGCCGTTTTTTCCCTTTCGTCCAATGCAAAAAACGGCGGGAGCAAAGTTGTACACCTAATATTTTATATGTGCGTTACATTTCGTTTAGTTGGATATGTACCGCACAAATTCATTTATTATACAGCATCTAATAACTGTTGTTATATCGTGTTGATCATGCAGCGACCATACAAGGCAACATTCAATTTGCGTTAAACACCATACACGTCGCCGTTACAATGTATACGTTATACCGTCGCATTTGTAGACAGACGGTTGTCATGGCAACTCGAAGAGAAAATCGCAATCGCAAACCGTAAGAGGACGCTTGAAAGGCAAACTCGAAAAGAGCAGCATGACGTTGTGCAAAAGTGGATGGTGGAGTTGTGGGCTGTGAGTCGAAGCGGCGGTTTGCAGATGGAAAGGGTAGCGAGAAAGGTGTGCTCTATGGCGGTAATTATGGTGGTTGATGAGAGTTTCACGCTAGGCCGAACCGCAGTCGCCATCTACTCCGAGCCAAATTGAGGCAACTCACCCTTGCATACATGTCTACGTCTGCGCTGAGGGCCCAGTAAATCGTGATACAATCGTGAACGATTTCAGATAAAAACTAATGCGAGCGACGCGCAGCGCAGAAATGAGCAGTAATGAAGGTGCAAAGGAGATAGGATGAAGCGATGCGAAAATAGAAATGGTTCGTAAACAGGACGGCTGTGAGGAAAAAGTTGTGCTAAATTTATGTACGTATTGACCATATAAGAATCACGGTAAATTATAAAATAACTACAAAGATACCATTTATAAAACACAAGATTTATGTGTCACGAGATACACCCAAATTATTTGCTGGAAACCTATCAGCGAAAAAATGCGAAACACCCGAGCGCAAGAAGCAACAAACCATCCATGCATATCTGCATATCACCACAGCATAATGTGTTCTCACGCACCCGAGCGCAAGAACCAACAAACTATCCATGCATGCCTGCATATCACCACAGCATAATGTGCCCTCACGCAACCGTGCAACAATTCAAAATTTCTCCGCAAAACCCACAAGAAACACCCGCCGACCGCAACAAGACGCCAGCATCGAAAGTCCGAACACAGCACGTCTTTATTTATCAGATTCTGTTGTCTGTTTTTGAACATATTTTTAGACATTTTTCACAACTTTCTTCCGTATATAATATTCCTTTAGTTTCTCGTCTCCACCACAATGTATAATATAACATTTAGACGTATGACCAAGTTATAGCTGTTTGTATCCGAATGAAGAATATTCATGCGGGAAAGCAATTAGGGCGACATCGACTTAGCTGTCGAATCGTTTGAATTAATCTTTAGTAACCTTTCTGTTAACACTTTGACTGCCACGGTGGTCACCGGTGACCGGCGCAAAAGATTTTACTAAAAATGCAAATAATTCGCCACGAAGCCTATTTGCAATCTCGAAAAGCAATTGATATTGGAACGGTGTTTCAATACTTTTGCTTCTAACAACTCTGCGTTACCTTCATTTTGCATGATTTAATCATACTCTGTAGTATTTCATTGCATCGCGGTTCTAACATAGCAAAATACGCTTGGCAGTCAACGTATTGAATACGTTGCGCTCTGTTCAGCTACATCTTCTTACAACGACCCATCAATTTCCTACAAACGTAATTTGCTCACTTTGCCAAGTCGCCTCACTTCAATAAACAATTTCTGTCTTGAGGATTTCTCCGAATTTGGTCTCGGCAAAAGGAAGAAAACGCAGAGAACACGGAAAGACCGCGCGAGACAAGCGCAGAGGCACGAACGGCGTAACGGAAGGATCGCCCGCAAGAGGAATTGGGGGTGGATTTAATCAGCGGCCATTATGCGCACTCTGGCCGTGCGCGCGATACAGTTTCGAAGTTCCTTACTTCCTCTTATTCCCTCGTTCCCTTCAATCCCTGCCCGCTCTTCGTCCTTCTCCCGTTCAACTTTAACCGGCTCCCGTGCCGCGCCTCGCTGACTCGGAAGGAAAGCGAGCCCTCTTGGTTACCAATTACCGCCCCCGCCTGCCAACTTCACGGCGAACTTGTCCACCCCCGGTTTCGTTTCGTCCCGCTATTGCGTCTTAATTAACGATAGTTTTTAGAGGGACTCGTCTTCACGCCCGGCGGCGCACCGATTACTTTCGAAAGGCATGCTTTTCTGTTTAAAGTCTTCGCCTCCTCGTCCTTTCTTGGCGCGCCTCGTCCTTTTCGACGCTCGTCTTTTTACGGGGTGGCATTTTTTCCCGACCGCCCACCCAGGGGTAGCATTGCGAAGTCACTTCGGATCTTCCGGAATCTCTGCAAGTTTCGAGACGGATGTCGACGGGGAATATTAATTTGCCGCGGCCCGCCGCTGAAAATTGAATTGCGCGTTTAAGAGGCTGCCGAGAAGGATGGGGGTTGGAGGTTTGGTTTTGAAGAGTTGCGTCGGGTACGGAGATTGACGTGGGTTCGTGTGATATGTTGGTAGGGTTTATTAACACGTTGGCTGCCGTGGGGGTCACCGGTGACCGGCGCAAGAGATTTTACTGAAGATCCAAAATATTTGCAATGATAGCAATTATTATTTTATAAATGCAGTTATTGTTAGAATAGTGATGTGATTCTTTAGTCTTCAATACCTGCATATTATATGTACATTTCACATAATTCAGTCAAAGGCTATAGTATTTTATAGTATCGCCGCTTTAATATAGCCAAGTACGCACGGCAGTCAAAGTGGTAAATAGTGTGCATGTAGCGCAAGGCCTTACCCACGGGACATAATAAGCGGTCGCTTGAAGTAAAGTAGCCAATCAGATATCAACTGATCAGTATGTCCACGGTTTACGTCGTGCTTGTTGTCGTTGGAAATCGGACAGAATTGGCATCATCATAAAGCGACCCTCTGGCGATACTCGATTAGGGTAAAATTTTGTGAATTAATACATAATACGGAAGCCGTATCTGTGTCTCGAACCTGTGACAAATATTTATCCACGGAAAGCGTGGAAAATTTAAATGTCCGTCTTGGGGTTCACGAAATAGTATGTATATATCGCAATGTCTTGCAATATGACGCATATGCAGGCCAAATACTGGGCGCGATTTCAATGCAGGAAAGACGGATATAATTCCAACAGCTATAACGCTTCGCGTTTTTATTCTTGATGAATACGACTGCTTCTTTGCGCGCGTTTTTCTTGCGACGCGACTGATCTGCAAGCTCATTTTGACGGTCGTTACCTTTCACGACGTAGTTACACACTCATGCATACTTATAAGCACACGCTTGGACGCACTTTACAATTTAAAAAGAATGGAGTAGTAAAAATTCGTTGAAATAATGTAGTTTAAAATTTCTTAACAAGTAGTAGACATTTTATTGATAATGCAATAGCCGGGTTGTCTTGATATGATAGTAGTAGAAGCTTAAATATGATTAGTTCTTCGATGAATATGGTACACGAAGGGAGCACGTTACTTGGTCGACTTATTTAGGACGCATAGGCAATGACGTGGAAAGTGCTACGCAAAGCGGATTTTTCCTCTGCCATCTGCATTTCCCGAAAATTTCATCTCTTGCGTAGGGAAAACCACTTCCCACTCTTGCAGAGGTTACCGCTATACGCATCATGATAAAAGCATACTGATCTGACATTAGGTGGCTTTGATCATTGAAGCATGACGCGAACACGTCGGCAATATATTTAATAACGCGTGCGGTAGTTTGCAATGCATTTGGGAAATTATTATTAATCGCTATAGTGAGCCATCAATAAACCGATGATTTAGCTTATAAATTACCGCGTGAATTAACATACTGCGACACGCATTAAAAAACGAATACGACATCCTGTACACAGCCAATTAGTCTCGATGCCGTAAACGCCAATTTGAACGCTTCGTTTTCCAGCGTGCATTCGCAAGTAGCCACTCGTCCCACAGATCACAGGTAAACGAGTACAACGCAATACCGATGCATAAAACGCTTCATTTCAGCCGGCTGAAAAAAATGCTCGAAAGTGGAAAAACGCAACGTTACACACGCGACACGCGCATGTTCACATGACGGCCTCTTGACGTTCTTTCATTTGAACAATTTGTCACTCCGCACAAACCTACGTTTTCACCTGCCCGATCCCGCGTGCCATAAAATAAAAATCACTGAAACAAAAACCCCGGCAAAATGAATAGTATAACTGCAGGAAAATCGTACAACACTGCGCGCACAGCGCTTCAGAAAAAGCTCCTCCAACGCTCGTGAACATCACGTTCCCTCAGCTTCGCTTTCTCCGCCGCTCAGATGGGACGGAATGAAATTTTAATTAATCGCCGGCAGCCTTAATCGTCCGCTGACCAACGCGCACGGCGTCCACGCAACGACAGCGGTTTGCAATCGGGGGAATTTCATGTAGGCAGTAATTAGTGAGGGTGGAGGAGACGCCGGATTCGACGACCCGTCCCTTGCTGCGAGAGATCCCAGCTATTGTCGCAAATTGGGGGAGCCGCGATACCGACTCTCGTTCGGCCTCGAACGTTTATACGTCGCGTGTTCACCACTGTTGTGTCCTGTTAGCCGTCTGCGTTAATTTCCCCCTGCGCATTGTCTGTCCTCTATCAGCGCGCGCGCGTGCTGCCTTTTCTGCTGTGCTGTCTTGCCTGCGTCTACTCGGATGGTGTGGCTAGTCCTGCTGACACATGGTGTGAGGCATGTGTCCCGTGTACATACAGGGTGCGTCGCCAAAATCCGGACAAATCAAACATTTTCTTGGAACATAATTTTTATTGCAATAATAGAAAAGTAAAAAATTTTTTTTGTTACCGTATTGTTTGTTGGGTCATAAAAAAAACATTCACCCAATATAACCCCCTTCTGCTTCAATGACCGCCTCCATTCTCGGTCTAAATCTGTCGCAGGCCCGTTTTAACAAGCCTCGGTTCATATCGGCGTATGCCACTTCAATAGCCGCTCTTAATGATGAGACGTTGGGATGTCTGGACTTGTTGGTGACCCTTTCAATCACGCTGCATACATAATAGTCGAAAGGATTTAAATCTGGGCTGTTGGGGGCAAGAAAAACAAGTTACAGCGTTCAACTCGCTTTGTCCTGGCAGCTTCGGAAAGAATCTGTCTCACTTTTATCGCATAAGACTTATAGCGGAGGTCCTCCTCGACGATTCGACGCATAGTTTTTTCGTTTACACCCTAAATCGACGACAATTTTCGGATCGACTGCCCTGAATCCTGAAAAATGAGCACCTGAGCCCGTTGAATGATTTCGGGTGTCCTAAAAACGCGCTCCTTCGAGTGACTTTTCCTGACCGGTGTTGCAAAACCTTCGCTGGACTTCTCAGATTCGTTATATCTCGCGACAACATCATACACAGTCGATCTTGGGTATCCGAAGAATCGAATCATTTCTGTCGCTGAGCGCCCAGCGCGAATACTTTCGATAATCGCGGCTCTTCGATTATACTCTGCACTTTGGTTTAACATAGTTACAGTTTCGAGGTTATGAATGTTTATTACATGCTTCAAATTATTTGGTTGCCAATAGCGGAAATTTAATATTGTATTAGGGAAATTTAAATTGAATTTTGTGCGGATTTTGGCGACGCACCCTGTATATATGACGTCACGTGTGTGTGGACTGAACAGTGTAATGGTGTACCACATTAGCTACCGCGTACTATCATGTGCCGCATGGAGTCTGTACTAACACGTCACGTTTGGGCCATACTGTGGCACGTTTATGTATCACGTCTTTGGTGCACACGCACGCGGCATGTGTGTCATATACTAACGGACGCGGGTCAGCTGACGCGTACTAACATATGATATGATATTGGTGTCCCAATCTGGCAGATGCCGTATGGGATCTGTTGGACACTGGCAAATGGCAACATGACTGTGTCGTACACAGGCCCGCGGTATCATGTATGGTTGTGTTGGTATATGGTGTCACGTCTGCCTTGTATTAACGCATACGATGACACATCTGCTGTACTAACATGCACGGTATCATAGGAATCACGGTATCACTAGGCACAAACTGCGTCACGTTGCAAAATGCACACATCCACGGCACTAGGTCTGTCCTCCGTAACATATGCCGCCATATATGCGTCCCTCTCTGTCCCACGCTGTATCATATTATCGATGCTATCAGATATTGCATCGCATGTGTCCATACTAATACGCCGCATCACGTCTTTCCTATACAAACTCGTGGTATCACGTGCTTTGTACACAAACGCACGGCATCACAATTGCCTCATACCAAACACAGTATCATGGCTTTCGTATACAAATGCACACACATCACGTCTGCCCCATGAAACACGCAGCATCACATTATCCATACTTTCACACGCCGCATCGCACTGTCTCGTACTAACCCACGGGATCACGTTTGCTGTTCGAACACACACTGCGTCACGTCTGCCCCATACAACACACCCACGGTATCAAGTCTCTCCCATATTAACACCCACCGCCACACATGCCCCACGCTGCCACACGCCGTAGCACATTATCCATACCTTCACACACCTCGTACCAACACACGGCACCGCGTCTGTACCACCACACGCGGCATCATCTGTCCCCGCATTAACACAAACCATCCACATCATCTCCCCCGTACACACACGCATGCATCAGCCCCTGGCCTCTACCCCCATCGCACTCGTCTCGTTCTTCCTTCTTGCCATCGGCGCCGCGCCAATCGATTTTACGCGCACATGTGCCGAACAAGCGCGACGAGCACCATTTTAAACAATTATTACGCGATAACGCAATGATTGGGGTGCGGCGCTTGTACCGCACGCGGATTAGGCGAGGGTGAAATTTGACGCGCGGTTTGCGTGGCCTCCGTACACGAGTGTTGGCCGATTTCCGATAGGCCCCTTCGCCGGTGAGTTAGGGGTTGTACGTTTTAAATTCGGCGGGTGCGGTAATCGTGCGAATTTGCTGTTGGGGAGAGCTAGATGCGGTGCCTATTAGCGTTCAGTCGACGTGTATGGAGATAAGTGAGCAGTGTTCGGTGGGTTCGAGGGATTGTTGTGTGGGAGAAAACGGGCTGGAAGGAAATAACTGGGTGGATTAGTGGATAAGGTGATTAAATGACACGGTGTAACTAATATGATTTTGTCTGTCCGGCGGTCGGTAGGGGGTGTCTTTTATTAACGATTAGCTTAATGTGCATTTTAGTTTATAATGAAGCATTCGGTATGAAACTCATGTCGCTGGAAACTTTGCATTCCGCATCGCAGCATGCATTTTAACAAATCTTGCTTAGTCAGAAGTAATCTGTGGGACTGCAATTTTCGTGTTGTAAGTTACGATTACCAAAGCGCTTATTATTTTCGTATTATTATATGAGCCGTTTATTTTGAAAGTGGCTTAACTCCATTTATCTTCAAATCGAGATATTTAAGGGTTTGCGTTTCAATGAATTTAAAAATATACGTATAGGATACGTATAGTCATACTGCTTGAGTGTATCTAAGGGTGTTAAATTTATAGTTCCTATTAAAATAATGGCAATTGTTAAGTGAATAATATGCGTTTTCTTATCAAGAATGGAGTTAGGCTACTTTTAAAATAAACGGCTCATATTGTACGTGAGACATTTTTAATTGAACACATTGAGAAGGTAAAAATTTTTATTTAGCATATTTTTGGCGGCTAATACTTTACGGCTTTTTACTTAACGCAACGATTACATTCCGACGTATCAGTAAGATCGTCTCTACGAATACGGTTCTACCGGCGTTCCACCCGCATTACAACTATCCGTATCACGCTGTGTACACGGCCGACACAGCTGTCCACCGCCGCATAAACGGTGCCCATGAAACTCCGAAGTAATCGATCCGCGCGCATAGCACCAACAGCCCCAACTGCTGTTCCCATTGCCTGCAACCGTCAACGATCATAACGCATCACCGAGTTTTCGCGTCGCATCGGGGACACATCGACCGGAAGCCCGAAAATGCGGACTTACGATTGCACATGGCAGATAAAAAAGGATCACGGGGCTACGTACGAGTGTGTCGGAGGTGTCGGCGATGTCACAATAAAAAGGTGTCCGCCGAATGCTATCGACTTGACATCGAGATAGCGCATAGCAAAAATAAACTGTCCGCCGCCGACATTAACACCCTGTGTCGAACGTTTTCGCGTGTCGCGTTAATCGGCGCGCGCAAACCCCATCGACGTGTGCTTCGTTGCGCACGATATGTCACGTATTTGCACTTGTATTTTGATCGGAGAGATTCCCCCGATCCAGCGTTCCAGGACTGTTCGGCAGCGAGAAAATGAGGAGTATGACGGCCACCTGCCAATTTCCCATGGCCGAACCGTCGGCCGTCTCGTAATAAGCTTAATGAGAACCTGAGCCGCGGGCGTCGTATATGTGACGAATATTATTTTAAACAAATTTATGCAGATACATGCGGTTCGGAAGTTTATTGCCGTAAGACTCAGTCACGTGCGTGCGATTGCTTATGCGGATGCGTTCAAAGTTGGCGCACGATGCATCGCTGGGATTGCTGGGTCCTTGAGAAGTGATAAACACGTTACGCGGGTCACGAATTTGGCGAGGGACGTGGGGTTGGCTTAGTGGCAGGAGAAACTTCGTTTAGGACCGTGGCTCGTGGATTCGTGGAGATCGAATAAAAGTGAAGTGCTTTCCATGAGTAAAACTTATATTCGGGGAAGATGCGGAAACGCTTCCGGTTTCGGTAGTAGAAATGATTTTGTGGTGCGCACTCGTATACATTAAGCCATTCGAGACGACGATTTTTTTCGAACACGGTCCCCAGGAGCGACATTTTTATTTTCTTTATATTATTCATTTTTAATCAAATAACATGTTTACTATGGAAATCACCCAATTCGTAAGTGAATTCACATAAGTTTAATCTCCTGAGGAATCACAAACACGGACGTCATCGATGCTTCGTTGTACGTGCAAGAGAATAAATATTTTAAAGCAGGGATCTGAGCACATAGTGGGGAGAGTCTTTACATATTCTGTTAACCCATTCGACACGGCGATTTTTTTCGAACACGGTCCTCAGGAGCGACATTTTTTTTTCTTTATATTGTTCATTTTTAATAAAATAACATGTTTACTATGGAAATCACCCAATTCGTAAGTGAATTCACATAAATAAGGTCATTGCACAAAAGGTGTGCAGCTCGCTCCTGGGAAAATTTTTATTGCGAGGAACGGATTGAACGGCACGTGTGCAATGTAAGGTAAAATGAAAATACATCATTAAAAAATTTATGAACATATATTTCAAAAATAGTTAGATAATGTAAAATCGTTATTTTGTTTTCAATAATAAAGAACAGAATATAATGCAAAGAAAATGTTTAAAAAGTAGTAAAAAGTTAAAAAAAGATAAGTTGAATAATGAAAAAAATAACAAACGAGAAATAAATTTTTAGAAAAATGTCTACAGATAACAAAGTAATGTAACTCAGTAATAAAAAAGAAAATATAATTTATAAATACACTTTTAGAAAATAGTACACTGATCGTAAAGTAATTATACATTAGTTGGTTGACGGTAGCGCTTGAAACATTCTCCCAAACATGATCTAGGATTACCGGCACAAGCAGGACAAGAGTAATTATTACGTTTATATTTTCCTTTTTTGTAGGACTGTCGGCAGTATTTTACATGTAGGCTTCAAATAATTTTTAGATTTTTGGTACACAGTAAAACCAATGCCAAATTTTGTTTTCCTGTACCTTGCAGATTTCATTAGTTCAAGGAAAATCTTATTTCGACGACTAGTTTACTCAGAATAACTGATAATTGCACATTACTGTTATTGCACACAGGGTGTGCAAGCTGTCTTGTAGCCTCGGAAATCAATTGCACATACGGTGTGCAATCGGTCTCGAATGGGTTAATGATTTCAATGGTACAACTGGTAGTTATATTAATAAATCCATATAATGCTGTATAGTTTACAGTACGTATTGCGTGCAATTTTGCGATACGTGACTGTTCGCACACAAAATATTCTATACTTTCGACACACAATGGCAATAGAAATATTTCGAATAACGGATGAATGATTATTCGTTGGCACAAAAAACATTTTCACTCGTTGCGCATATCTTTCCCGGTACCCCATCAATTCCTACTCTTCACTCGTTTCATTCTTTGTTTTACAATCTGTAATCAAATATTTTGATCGACAAACACAATACCGCATTGATCCTGACATGTCTGCACATAATTCCTTAAATACTGATCGAACAGTTAATTCTTTCCGGCTTCCCATTCACAACTTTTTAACGACTTTCCCATCACATATTTTCCAATTTCTATCGGATTCCCAGCGAATACGGTGTGCAATCGGTCTCGAATGGGTTAATGATTTCTTAAATCCATATAAGATCCACTGTTCGCACACTACAATAGAAATATTTCGAATAACAGATGAATGATTATTCGTTGGCACAAAAAACATTTTCACTCGTTGCGCATATTTTCCCCGGTACCCCATCAATTCCTACTCTTCACTCGTTTCATCCATCTACTATAGACCGACTCTAATCTCCAGCGAATACTACACCGGCACGAAATTGGCAATGAAGTTGCATTGTTCGCACTATCCGAAAAGCAAGCCTTGGCCTCGCGCAGCTCTCCGGTCAAAAGTGGAGCGCGAACAGATAACAAATCGTCGTTGCGAAGTTCTGCCGAGATAGCGACGAGGCTTCGTGCGGAAAAAGTGCACGGCAAGCTTGCGGGGAATGCTCATTCTTTCGCCGGCCCTTTGTCTTCGTCGTATACACGGAGCGCCGAAGATAAATGGGGATACAACTAAGAAGTGCGATAAATCGCCGGCATATTTAACTTTTTAATTGCGTTTAATACCGGGCCAGTCCATTCATGGCGCCGAGACAATGACGACGTGCGTATTACGGGGCTTAATGATTCACGTCATGTTGTTGCTTCAAATATAAATGTTGACATTGTAGCACTGATTGCCGTTATGTAACGCAATGTATGCAGTGATTCATTTTAATCATCACTGCTTTTCAAACGTGATCGCGCTGTGCAGGTACTTATAGCTGAGTTCATGAATTTCGATTTTTCTTTTATAAAATAGTGGTTTTCCGCGTTTTCTAAAACATACGTTTTATTTATTTCGTTAATATGATTATGGGTATAGCATGAGATAGAAGAAACAACGCGTGCTTTTAGTGTCGGAAAAGTATTCGAACGCATTTTGTTCTTTGCGATTTATTCTTTCTGAGAAATTAGTTGGATCGTCCACAAGTGTTTTTACAAATAGATGCAAAAATAAGACGCAAAGGATAATTTTTCTATAGTGGATATTTTACTGGGCAAAATTCGACTGATTTCGTAATCAAACAGGCCCTGCACGACATTATGTTTCGGGCAGCCAAACTTTTCGGCTACATTACATTTCGAAGAAGTGACGGGTAATTAAGACACAAGTCTCAACAATGTTTGTCCAAATATTTAATATATTTACTTCCGATGCTTTGCGACTCAACGCTATTAATTTATACCGGAATCGCATTTCGCGATTTTTTTACCTTTTCGTGTCTTGCATTGCTTTTTTGTTATGAGAGAGAGAAATAGTGAAATCGATTCGTTCGCGTACGTTGCCGGTTTCCAATTTCATGAATTAATTTGAAGCGTACAGATAGGAAGGCGCGAGGTGTAATTACGCGTAGACGGCTCAAATTTCTGGCAGGTAATTTTTGTGGTCTCCGTGACTTCTCTTTCATTCGTTCCGAAATTACTACGAGTGAAGCTTTTCTCGTTAAACCTGCGCGTGGAGAGTGCAGATGAGTTTGTGCGTGCGATGCGACACGCGGCTATCTGTCTCTGGCAAGAAGTGGCGATTTGCCTGTCGCTTCTGAAAGCGGTAGAATGTGGCGATAATGCTGAAAGTGGTGGCAATGTTCGTCGTAATGCATCTCGATAGCAGTTTACTACGCTGTGTTTTAGCGAAACAAATCATTTCAACCCTTTTTAGACAATGGCATCTTGACCGACTTTCTACATTTAAGTATACGACTCCGAGAACAATGTGACTTTGTAACATATACGTTGCTTTCATAGGATAGAAATCTTTAACGTTCAGATAACATACACGAATACCGATACCACATATACCTTTACAGCAACATATATATGAAATCCATTAAGGAACATTTTTACCAAAGTGAACTTCCAGTCATGTTATTCTATCTCGTGTGGTAAAAAGCATAGGAAATTTTTGTTTTACAATTTTGAACATTAATCACGCACCGAACGCTGTAATTACTATTTTTTCAGTTACACCGTATGTATCTACTTTCAAATCCCAAACGGCCAAATTCACTCAATCTGCTTCCATACGTCCCAACCAAGCATCATACTTCGGTTGCTAACAGAAATTTATCCGTTAAGCAATATTTCAATCAAACCAATTTTCCATTCACAATTTCAACATGAATCCCCCGTTGAACACTAACTGGACTGAACCTAGCTGAGAATCTGTCACAATCAAACTGCCTCAATCTTCTTCCGCGTCTTCTAAGCAAACATCACTCTTCGGTTGCTAATATTAACACTTTGACCGCCATGATCATCATCGGTGACCGGCGCAAGAGATTTTACTAAACATCCAAAATATTGGCAATGGGTAGGAATAATTGTTTTATAAATGCAGTCACTGTCAGAATAGTGATGCGATCCTTTGGTCTTCAATACCTGCATATTATTTACATTTTGCATAATTCAATCAAACGCTGTAGTATTTCATAGCATCGCTGTTCTAATACAGGAAAATACGATCGGCAGACAACATTTTGACCAAGAAAAATTTCCAGTCACATAATTATTATACATTCTGTGCAATAAGAAGCATCGGCATTTTCCATTCACAATTTCAACATGAATCCCCCGTTGAACACTAACTGGACTGAACCTAGCTGAGAATCCGTCACAACCAAACTCACTCAATCTGCTTCCGCACCTCCCAACCAAACAATTCGGTCGCCAAGAGAAATTCAGTCTACTTCTTCATCGCCGCTATCTCCGATCTTTACGGTTATCACGCACGCAACCTATACGTACGGAAGACGCACGCGCTGGGACCTGTTAGCTGAAGATAAAGAAGATAACAATGATTCTCGGCAGCGAGCCGACGGTCGTTCTGCTCGGTTTCCACAGCGCTTACGAGCATCTGGACGAAAGTCCTCCCATGGGAACGCTATGCCTCGGGATCGTGCGCGTTTCCGTGGAACGGGCGAACGCCGGAAATTATGGGGAAATGCCATGGCGACGCTAATTCCGCGGTCTCGCCGTGAAATGTCTTTGGATCCTGTCGAGATTGGCTTCCGGCGATGGTGTCGAATAATGGGCGCGAATGTGGGCTGGCGGAATGTTATGGCAGGGCAGCGTGGTTAATTTCAGCCGTGCAGAGGCTTGTTATCGGATTAATTTGAATCGTTTGTATGCGCCGCGATTGAAGGATGGGAACTGAACACGTGCGACGCAGGAAGTAACGGTGGTGGGGCATGGGTTATTGCGCAGTGATTTTTGTCGTATGTCCATGATACTGCGCGGGTGTAGGCGTAACAATGGCATTTGATATGTTGTAAAATGTGCGGGGCTGTGGACGATTGCGACGGAGCTGTGGCAGGGTGAGTCTGGGGAAATGTTTATGGGTTCTTTAATTTCTGCTACTAAGAAACATCGCCGCGGCATGACGTACCTTATCTGGGTAGATATAGGGTTATTCTTCATACGGCGTTAAGTTCCACCTGGTAGATTATCAATTTCCAGGGGTAATTGACTTTTTTGATCGGCAATACCTATTTCTCATTTATCTTATATTTTTTGTACACGTAAAATTTTTATTTCTTATTTTCCCATTTGTTTCATCACAACTACCTAATTTTCATCATTAATTGTGCCTGTTATTTTGCCAATTTTTACAAGTATGCCGATGGAAAATTCTTTATGTTTAAATGATCCTTGGGATAACACTCAATATGTTATTAAATATAAAGAAATTTTGTCCTCTGCCTAGCCACAAAGTATAAGTTTGGTCATACTAATTCCGCCTACCAGTTGACTCATACAGCAGACCCGCACTACGTAAATTCCATCTAAACACATCTTTATCCTTCACCATCTTGTTCGTTCCACCTGTTTTCCTTCTCTAAATCTATCTCGAGCAATCCACTTCCAAAATCATCTGTACCTATCTCTCCGACATTGCCGGTTGCCCAATTTTCCACCCCTATTAGAAGCCCCTCGGCATAACGGATTAGCCAGTTACAGTTACAGATCGTGTTCGCAGATTCTATCGGGACACCGAAACTGAGTGACGTTAACAGCGCTGACAGGGTATTATGAATATCGTACGATAAGGAGCAGGCACGCCGTGCCGAGCATCAAGCCGTCGGATTTACGTGTGTTTACCGGAGAGTAAGGAGATTATCGGGAGCAGACGTCGTTTTACTACTAATATACATGGCGCACGTCGGTGCCTGCACTACGCGAAAACTGTCGACGTGATTTTCAAGCGATTGAAACACGTCTTTTAGTTGCGTTGTGTTTAAGACTGGGCGGACGTGTAATTATTTTACTGACGTAAATGTCTTGAATGATGTGGGTCGACACCATATTGGACGACTAGTCGGTGTTGTATACTGAAATTTAAAGAAATACTGTTTTACTGTAAAGCAATCTAAGTTTATGAGAGATATTACAATGTTTTGGGTATCGACGCGTGATTAATTATTTGCTTAAAAGATTTGGATGAACTGTTGCTATGAACGCTGAAACTGAAGTGTTTGGTGCGATTATTGTGTTACGTCGCGTGTTACGTCAATTACAAATACTGAGATTTAAAGAAATACTATTTTACTGTAAAGCAATCTAAGTTTATGAGAGATATTACAATTTTTTGGGTATCCACGCGTGATTAATTATTTGCTTAAAAGATTTGGATGAACTGTTGCTATGAACGGTGAAACTGAAGTATTTGGTGTGATTATTGTGTTACGTCGCGTGTTACGTCAATTAAATATACTGAGATTTAAAGAAATACTATTTTACTGTAAAGCAATCTAAGTTTATGAGAGATATTACAATTTTTTGGGTATCCACGCGTGAATTAATTGTTTGCTTAAAATATTTGGATGAACTGATGCTATAAACGGTGAAACTGAAGTACTTGGTGTGATTATTGTGTTACGTCGCGTGTTACGTCAATTATATAATATAAAAATTGAAATACTAAGATTATTATCAATCAAAGTTTGAATATCAAACATTGCGCGCTCATCTGGAATCGTTGCTTTTTAAGTACTCCTCGCCCAATTTTATCGTCTGTTCTTACGTCAATTACATATACTGAGATTTAAAGAAATACTATTTTACTGTAAAGCAATCTAAGTTTATGAGAGATATTACGATTTTTTGGGTATCCACGCGTGATTAATTGTTTGCTTCAAATATTTGGATGAACTGTTGCTATGAACGGTGAAACTGAAGTATTTGGTGTGATTATTGTGTTACGTCGCGTGTTACGTCAATTATATAAAAATTGAAATACTAAGATTATTATCAATCAAAGTTTGAATATCAAACGTTGCGCGCTCATCTTGAATCGTCGCTTTTTAAGTACTCCTCGCCCAATTTTAGCACGAACATGACTATGCTGACAGCGTGCTTGAAAAATGCGCGTAGTTCCCAAATTGTTCCAAGTTTCAGCTAAGGATCGTGATTTGGCACGTAACATCTTTATGCACCCGCGCCCACACGGGTCGTTCTTTTTTGCGCTCGCCTGACTTCGATCGTTTTGGAACTGATGCGGTCCGGTGACGCGAGGAACGTCGAGGAAATACGAGGCCGCAGAGACTGTCTTCTATTATGTAGATGGAATTTGGAATTTGTGTAGGCGCACGTCGCACTCGCTGCTTAATGTGTGTGAAAATGCATGGCGATGAGATTGTAATTTCGGTGATTTATGTGACGTAGTACGTAGCCATTTAATGCCGGACGCGATTCCGGAGGTGTCGAGTTTCAACGACGGCCGAGTGTAAAGGAAACGGCTGAAACTGAGGAATTTAGAATAATCTTGCTTTTTAATTGACACCGTCACCTGACGTCTGAAACCATAAACGTCTCCCGTGTTAATTCGCTTGCGACCGAATTGGAAGGGAAGTAATTTTCCGGGACGCCTTTGTATCGCGAATATCTCGTTACGGGTACATTTGAGTCCGGCATAAGGACTTGATAACGAGGTTCCGGACGACGCCTGAAACTGCAAGCACGACAAATTTCATGAAAACTGGCACGCGAAATCTGTTTCACTAATAGAAAAACTTTGCCCGCTGCCCGCCGGACGATCGTGTTCGGCCCAAACTTTTTGATAACATAATGTAAAATAACGAGATTAACCGGAAACGGACAGCGGACGATTGTGCGGCTAACAATGAAGGGTACAACATTGATAATGAGAAAGCGCGGGCAACCGGATAACAAATCGCGTCCCATTTTGTCGAATAACTCCGGACTCGTCATTAGCGAGCAGGCTCTCAATAGAACAGAATAAAACACCGTAATATCATAATACGATGTAACAGAATAATTTTCGGAACAAAACTCCCAATTTGTAAAATGTACTGTAGTTGAGTATGGACCTTGGATCTACGAAAGATATGATTTTGCCTTTTCACATTTGCGTGTTTCTTTCTGTTTTAATATTGTTTTTCATGGTTTTAAGATGGTATTTCAAATTAATTCTTGGCATTTCGCAAGGGCATTTCTTTGACGTCTACGAATTTGTAAAGTGATGGTAATTTTTTCGGAGTAACTACAGTACCCTTTGACGAATATTCTTTACTGATCAGCGCCGCCAGCATCCGAGCTCTCACGTGAGAATTGTTTTTCTCACGTAAACGTTCGAGCCCCGACAGCGTTCGTCAACGACGTAATCTTTCCCCGTCCGTTTTTCCTCCACCTATCCCCCCGTTTTTTCCTTTATATCGCTACAGTTTCGAGAATGTCGTTAACAGTTTTTTTCCGCTGCGAACGAATTATGTCGCTCAACCCCGCAGAGACACGCTTCCGTAAATGTGCTTTTTAATCGAATTGCGGAGAAACGAACGACGCTGACAGCGCCTCGACGCCCGAAAGATCGCGAAGTTCATTTTTAGACGGACCAGCTGTTGGCGGAGATATTGTATTTTGCGGCCGATACGGACATTCGGTGAACTTATTAAACCGTAAACGGTTGGGAGTATATGCATCTTTCATCCTTACTATTCTGCCTTTTGTCGTGCGTGGGGTAAGGGTGTGAGTGAAATTGTATTAATGACACGTCTGCGATGAATAACATACAGCTGTATTAATAACACAACGTTTGTAATCCATAGCACAAAGTTATATTAATATCGCAACGTTTGCAATTCATAACACAAATTTGTGTTACCAATACAGTGTTTTTAAGTCATAACAGAAATTTATATTAACACATTGTTGACCGGTCACGAGTTAACTCGTGTTTTCATGGCCAAACGTTGCTGACCGGTCACGAGTTAACTCGTGTTTGCACTTGCGTCGACTATTTTAATTTTTGAAAGGCAGGGCAATATAGAATATAGCCAAATTTTGTTCATTGTGTTCAATCGCGTCTGCTTTATTATAAAAAAGTATACTTTTCTTGGTACTGAGGGTTTTATTACAATTCTATTATAGTATTAGAAAGTGTCAGGAACGACGGAACGTGACGGTGAAGCATTTTTCAATCAATTATCAATCAATCAATTTAAATAAATTGTAGTCATTTGGAAAATTATTATTGAAAATGAAATAACAAGGGCATAATCTAGCTCTTTAAAAGGAAAGCGCAACGAAACAAGATATATGTGCAAAACCTCTTGTCTACATTTACGTGTAAATGACAGCTGTACAGTTAATCACGCGAAAAAATATTAAAAGTAACATAAAATTTATGTTTAGAGTTCAATTTGAATTCATTATACGCGAACAAACTTTATTGAAGGTTATTTACATCGTTTCACTTCCATGTTCAATTACGAAATAGTAGCCGGTGACTTGAGACAGCTTTTGCCGAAAATTACCGGTCAACAATGTGTTAAATTGTATTAATGACACAACGTCTGCGATTAATAATATACAGTCGTATTAATAACACAACGTTTGTAATTCACAGCACAAAGTTGTATTAATATCGCAACGTTTGCAATTCATAACACAAATTTGTGTTACCAATACAGTGTTTTTAATTCATAACAGAAATTTATATTAAATTGTAATAATGACACAACGTCTGCGATTAATAATATACAGTTGTATCAATAACACAACGTTTGTAATTCACAGCACAAAGTTGTATTAATATCGCAACGTTTGCAATTCATAACACAAATTTGTGTTACCAACACAATGTTTTTAATTCATAACAGACATTTGTATTAATTGCACAACATGTGCTGACTCGAAGTGTTCATATGCTATATGTATTTGAATGCATTTTAATGCAGAAATGTTTCTTCCACAAAGGCTTGAATGCTAGCTCCTGAAAATATAGGTTGTGTAACAATTTTTTTTCTTATACAAAAGGTAACAAATTTTTCATTTTTAAACGTATACTGAATATAATAGGATAAAAGACACTGCTCAACCTTCTACGATTGCATTCAAAGATCATCAAAGGCCAAATTGGGGGTTAAGTAAAAAAATGTCATAGAATATAGAATATAGAAATAGAATGTTATAGAAAAGTACATTGACTAACTCAGATTAGATGTCATAGCTGGTTAAAACATAGTGTGCCCAATCACTTTGGCGCCTTATTCTTTTCGGTGCTTTTTCTGATGAGAGCATATCTCAATTGAGTTTCTGGAAAAGTCGACAAGAAATGTGGATATGCAAAAAAGCTGCATTTGCGAAGGGCATCGCCATAAAAGGCAGTATCGGAAGGGACAGAATTATCGGATAATCTCATCGACATCAAAATCGCAGCTATGATCTGCTCGAGCGTTAAGATCAACTTTTTCGCGCGGCGCTAATATGCTGCGGCGAAAGAGTCGTTTGTGCGGCGATAATGCGATGAGTGAAAAGGTGAGTGTGCGGAGAGTGGATATGCAGAGCGCGTACGTGGAAAGCAGGCCCTCGGACGTATTACGCGAGACCCGTGAAAATCGTGACCCTGCGCTAATTACGAGAGTGCCCGCGAGAATTTTTACGCGAATTACGCTGTAGAGCCTGCAGATGTTTCGATGACATACGTGCCTCTACAATTATCTCAGCCCACGTGTCAAGCGATACTTTCGTTTCCTTTATATTAGCTCATAATATTGAGTTGTAGGGAAAGTTCTGTCGTATTTTAGGCTTAAGGGAATGCGCTAAACGTGGCACTGGCTCAGGACGCCAAAATTATCGGGGTGTGTCAAACGACAACCGACAAATAGAAAAACGACACTAAATCTATTTCACTCTACTTTCTCTTATACGAAATACTGCCCCCTAAAAGACGAAACAAATACGTTTACTCAGCAGATCGTAAAATGCACCATCGTGTTCTTCCAGAAATTTACGCGAGATGTTGAAAGTATTATTACTTAAAATGTTAATCACGCATCACTTCAATTTGGACCGCTAAGATGCTCGGTAGATCCTGAAAATTTACTTTAATCCTCCGCCATTTTCTTATGCGACAAACCTCACCTATTTTTTGACATCCATCTCTTCCTTGACGTTGTAACTATACGTATCAATTCCCGCACGTTTACGGATAATCTTCAAATGTCAATAAGAACCGAAATATTTCAAGTTGTTTCATCAAATATTGGGGTGGAGGGAAAGTTCTGTCGTATTTTAAAGAAAATATTTGAATTAATTTATAAAAATATGTGTTTAATATTAATCATAATACATTTAATGTGTTGTATGATGAATGCCAAACTCTTCTGCAATTTCTCCACTTGTTAAATGTGGATTATTTTCCAACATGGATCGTAAAACATCATTATCGATCTTGGATGATCGTCCAGATCGATCACTTTCTTGGAGGCTCAGATCCCCGGAACAAAATTTGCTAAACCATCTTTGACAATTACGAACATTTACAATATCTTTTCCAAATACCGCACATAAATTTTTACATGCAACCGATGCGTTGCTTCCTTTTTGGAATTCATACAAAATGTAGTGTCTAAATGCACTTTATCTACTGACATGTTTATCACTTTAAATATCACAAGTAAATGATGAACGGTAAAAAAGGACTCCTTTTATATTATACAGCAGCTATAAAAAAAAACAAAAACAAAAAAAATCCGAATGACTCACTAGCCAGATGTTTTTTTTATTTACAAGAAAAATTACCTGCCTATTAAAAATACAACAGAACTTTCCCTCCAACCCAATACATATGTTTTTGTTATATTCGATCATAATAGTTACAGTTTTATTTTATTTTATTTTATAATACTTACGTTTCGTTTATATTAGTTCGTAATACATACGTCTGCTTTATATTAGTTTACAATACGTACGTTTCCTTTCCGACCAAGACACAAAGAGAAATGTACAAGAAATCCAGTACAAAGGTACAGGACAATTACTTTGCATGAAATTTTATTGGTATATATTTCGTAACGTGAAAGTAATATTTTATATATGCACGTTTGGAAACGGCTTAAATAAAATTTAATTATGATATGTATGTGCGGCAAACAACTTATATTTGAAATGCAGAAAAGAGGATATATAAATGCGATGTGTCGCTACTGAAAACCCAAATCGTTCTGATCTTTTCTTTGTACGTTGTCTTGTGGATCGTTTCCATTTTCACACTTTCAAGAATTTCCCGGTATTTTATCGGCTTCAATTGTATTTTGTTTCATATGTGGTGGGGTAACTCGGGGTGCTCTATGATTGGAACATTTTTGAGGGGGGAAATGATTTGTACGAATGGATCCGGAAACAATGTGTTCCCGGATAATCTATTTATTAGCGTGACCGCTTGCATAATTGGAAAGGCTGGGTATTACAAATTATCCCGGCGTAAACGATTACTGGAATATCTTCGACGCAAGGCATTCTGATATATGTGTACCATTTCATGAATCCTAACAAATTCTTTGCCGCATTTCACTCGGAGCTTTTTCTTTGCCGACGCACAATACAGTCTCATTTATTTCTTTTCGCATAAATAATGTGTCATTTCTCTTTTAGCCTATTGTCTGTATATAATGTAGAAGGATGCCCCCAGAGTTGCTAAAATTTATCTCTTAGTTGATTGACTATTAATAATATAAATTTTCAATGGGGCAGAGACTTTTCATTTTCTACTGCTGTTGCTTGTATTGAATCAATAATATCTTAAGGAAACACATATTGATACCAATTTTGTGTTCTTATAAGTTTTTCTCAATAATAACATGCAACCTTTACATTAGAGGGACACCCGAATCCAAAGGATTAAAATGTTGGTTATATCCGATATGCACTAAATGTGATTAGGTCTTGAACTCATCTTGGTAACGGGGTTTGGCTATGTTTTGCAAGAAAATAGAGTGATTTCCGAAAAGAGAATAATCGCGAATTACGATTATACGGTAATTAAACATGGAAAAAATAATTATGAATTAAATTAATAATAATTGAAGCAAATAATTGCGATAGAGAATTATAAATTGGCGATTGCATACTGATGACAATCATCACTGATTTATTTAAAAAATGAATAGCTTATTAAATACTTAATTTATTAAATAAATTAAACAATAGAATGAATAACTGATCTTTCTTTCTAAAGTGTTTGTCGAATTTGTTCTTTCTAAAGTGATTTACATCTATATCTAAAGTAATCCACTTAAATAAAACATACATGTTGTTCCTATGCACCTAATATCATAATTTCGCAGATCTCAGACACCATTAGAGTTGTAAAAATCCGACATTATTTCATTACTGCATCTCCAATACAAACTACCCCTAATTTGAAAGCGCTACTTCATGATTACAACTCACAAATTCTCGGACGCAAAAAGCTCATGATTAATGACCAATTTCAGCGCGGCCTACTTGATTAATATTCCTTTCAATCCTACTTAGTTTTTAAAATAATCGCTGCAACAATGACGACATAATCAATCACCACCTAACAATGCGCCTGATTTTTTTCTGTGGGACGACTTGGTCGTCGGGTGTCGTGCAATTTTGGCCGCACCCTCTATATTTACATCACTCCACTCCCATTCTGTCCGATATGGCAATCGAATAAACAAGGCTGCCCGGAAAGAGACCGTGCATTGTTGTGTCGAGAGAGAGAGAGAGAGAACTAAATAATTTATTGCCGACATTAACGAAGCTTTAAATTGCCCGTTAAAACGTTTAATCAGGCCGGCGTTCACGCGAAATGCAAATTAATGATACAACGGCACGTCGCAATTAATACGCGAGCACGGTAGCATGCCTCGACGGATGTGAGTTAATAGCAGATAATTAGCTGTCGATGATTGCGCCGGTACAAAGAAAAAATAGGATCCCGTGCTATTCCGTGAAAGTGAATCTGATTGCGAAATTACGCGCAGGCAATGTCCATCGTCAATCGTTACACTGAGAACAATTGAAAGTGCGCTCATCCGCTGTCGTGTTTCTTCGTTCTTGCAAACAAACTCATTGTTTGATGAACACGCTAATATTTACTGCAATATTGTTTTTCCAATCCTGTGAACAACGCATTTGCCGTCGGTTTATGCTGAAAATATGGAATAAAGTTCTTTTTAGGTATTAACCCTTAACGGTCCTAAGTCACCTTTCACGTGACAACAGTACTTTGTCGCTGCGGTCGTACGTCACGTAATATTTACTGCAATACTGTTTTTCCAATCCTGTGAATAACGTATTTGCCGTCGGTTTATGCTGAAAATATGGAATAAAGTTCTTTTTAGGTATTAACCCTTAACGGTCGTAAGTCACCTTTCACGTGACAACAGTACTTTGTCGCTGCGGTCGTACGTCACGTGGGAGGTGACAACGGGTGAAACAGTCAAAATTCGCGTTCTATGAAATGCGGGCACGATTGACTTGTGAATTAAGTCTTATATTCTGTATAAAGCTGATTGTAAGCATAACAACAGTAAATCAATGTCTCACATAAAATTTATTCGGGAATTAGTTATGTCTCTAATTGGGAATTTCCGTGAAGGTAAGACTCCGCGATATGGAACGCCATCAACAACAGACAATGAGGATAGATTAGATGGAAAACTACATATCTTGCAACCTGATGCTGAAGGAAAACATAACGATTGCTTAGTATGTTCTAATCATAAATTGCCTGGAGAAAGAAACACAACAGTATACTTCTGTGAAACGTGCAACAGAAAACCATTTCTTCAGATTGGAGATTGTTTAAAAAAATATCATGCGTTAAAAACTTGTAAATAGTTATTTTAAGCTCATAGATTTGTAATGCACCTTCAAAAAAGAAGTAATTTCTATTAAAAATGTTAGTCTTATAATACTGAAGATTTTTCGCATATTTACTGAAACCAGCTACAACTTAATGATAATCACGTATGAAAAGCTAGCGACCGATAAGGGTTAATAGGTACTTTAGGTACTAAAGTTCTTTTTAGGTACTAAAGGAATAAAGTTCTTACAGGTACTTTTCGCGGAATGACGTGTAACGTGATTGTTAGATTGCGCGTTACAGAACGACACGTCGTCTACGTTGGACGTATGACTTATGCATGCGGCATATATTATTACCTTCTGCATCGTCCTGCGTCTTTAACGTCCCAGCGAAACGCGTCTGTTACCAGGCCATAGACCGTGTAATGACCCATGAAATCGTCCGATTAGGTTGCCTCCTCAAAAATTAATTGCACGCCATTGCGAACTTGCCGTCGTGTTGCATGTTGCATCGTCAAGCCACGCTATGTCGTTCGATCGATTCGACTCTCACATGGCCCCGATCTCATCACTTCGTCATGTCGAAAACATGTCAAACCGTCGCTTTTCACTCGATTCCGACAGCGCCGGCGCGATTTTCACTCGTTGATAAATATATAGGCCATTAGGCTGCGCGCATTATACGCATGCATTTTGATAGCTACCGCTTACACAATTACGCCGTGATGAATTTATTATGCGCTGCTAACACTTGTTTGCCGGGCGAATTAACCGGTAATTATGGTGGCACGTTACGAAATGCCGCGCGAACTAGAGTGCTTTTCCATTCTGTTCATCGGGCGCAAACCCCGCGTTTCCGTACTTTACCACTTACCGAGAAGTCTGCGCTAGTTTGATGCCTGTTCCTCGTTTACATCTTATTGTCGGTAGCTCACTTGTTATAACGCGTTTAAGTCTCATTCAAATTATATGAAGCTTCCAAATGTACTCGTTTTGGCGTTAATGCTTCTAAACGCGCGTTTCCGAGTTGAACGCCTCTGCCATTTATTGTTCGAGCATGTTATAGAACGGACGTATTAAGGCGCTCTTGAAAAATCGTTCTAATACTGATCGGGATAATCGTCGAATCACACGATCCGAAACGGACAATTTTCTATCGCATATACCCAAAGGATATAGTAAAGAGTTGGACATTCATTGATGCATCTCGTTCACATGTCATTGTCCGATAACTAAGTACTTAACACTTTATCGACCGCTAGCCGATAAATCGGCTTTTCAGTCCCAGCTGTTATTCACCGGTAGCCGATTTTCAGTGGTCAACGGTTATATTAGATAAAATAAATATAAAATGCTATTATGACAATTCTAAATGACAATAAAATTACATTGCTTCGATACCAAAGGATTCTCAACAACACAACCAGTATTTTTGATTTATAGAGCTTTACAAAAGGCACATACAAAATTCCTGCGCGATATCCAAAACAGAGTCGGTCGTTAGTGAGTGGCATGTTCAGCCAATAGCGGTCGATAAAGTGTTAACCCTTTGACTGCTATAGACGCATATATGTGTCCACTGAAATTTATCGGTGTCGACTATGGGCGCATATATACGTCCCGAATCGTTTGGATTTCTTACCTTATTACAGATCTTATTTTCTTTCTTATCTTATTACAGACACAGTTATTAATGTACGAGATGAATACAGATGCGTTCTTCATCAAATAATTTCCTTGCATTATTTCATTTGGCGTAAATGAAGAATTATCATTAGAATTTTCTTGCGCCTTATATAATCAATGAATGGAATTCACACTGGCGAAAAGTGTTTCGTCTTTAGCGAGCGCTTCGGCCGGAAGTATTCAGCAGTCAAAGGGTTAAAGACAAATGCCATTTTCCACCAACCTGAATTCTCACATATTCCCATAAACAAAAGCACTGCATATAACCTACGGGTGCGTGTTTATTTCTCCTGGTCAATTTCAAACCCTGCTTGCACGTCATTGTCCGAAAATGAGGCACCTGAAAACAAAGGATATGCTTTCCAGCCGCATGCAAATCGAATTCATGACGCACCGAGGGCAATTTCGGAAATGTGCGGAAACCGCGGTCGTCTTGAGCGTCGACGAAAATGGCGGGCACAATCCACTCTAGCGGTAGTCTGAGCGCATTTATCATCGCCCGGCGAAATTCGTCAAAAAATGAGTGACGCTCCTTCCGCCACCGCGACGTTCAATTCCGTTGAACGCGCGAAATGATTTTCGCTCAACCATGGCCAGAGTGCGAGTCACAATATTTCCGATCCGTGACACCGGCTCCATTTCGACATGCTGGTTCCGCGTTTAGACAATTTAAAAAGCTGTGCTTCGATATCGCGCCACATTTCGCCTACCCGCTTGCCGTCGAACATTTCCGGTTGACTCCCCCACCCGCTTTCCGTGATTCCGACAGATTTCACGCTCGGATGAGGTCACACTGCGCTCGTTCCCTTCGCGTTATTATTATCGTTTGTAATCTGCGCTCACTTCCCACCCGCGTGACTGTTATTAGTCGCTGAATGTGGCACGTGTTCCCTGTCGACGTATCATTACGCGTTGAAATCTTCGACATTTTATATCTTTTCGTATTGACGTATCGCGCATACTGTCGCTTCATTTTCTGACGCGTTATTTCGTATTTTCATTCCGCGAATAGTCCGCGTTGGTGCTGTCATGCTTTCCATGCACGATATTTGAACATTACCGTGTGAAGGTAAATTTGAATGTCAAGACCGGTGAGTGATTAAAATTCTTCGTAATTGGCGCTGTCGATCTGTCTTTATGAGGTTGTATAAGAAGGAAATCACAGCTAATAATGTGTCGAATTTTAGTTTTCGTTTTCCTGAATCTCGTTGGCATTTTTTTTTTTCGGTTTCTGCGAAGGGCCGAATCGATTGGAGAAGACGTCCTTTTTGACCCCATTTTCGAGGTCGTTGTTTGACCTTTCTTCGCATACTCTCGGCGATATCTACGAAACTGTCGTATATGCTTTGCAGTTTTCTGACTCTGTTTGCACCCTGTTTCCATTTCTGAAAACCTGAGTCGATTGGAGAAGATTGAATTTTTTATCCTCTTTTGGAGGTAGTTTTTTGCCACTTCTTCGCCTATTTTTGACAGTATCTCCGACACTCTTACGAATTTTGCATTTTTTCTTGCACCGTCCTGCATTATTTCCGGCTCCCGTTGATGTACTAAGAAGGGAACCTTAATTTTTCTTCGAACAAATTTTTTTTTAAGATTGTCGGACGTTCTTTAACGTGACCCTAGCGGCGATGAATTATTCGAAAACAAATATTTGCATACAATTCACTTTTCATTCCTTAAAACCACCGTCATCTGACGAACCTACGAATTTTCTACTGCCTGCACGTGCGCGTTAAAATTCGTTACTTCCATCTTGTTTTGTCCTACCCGATATCCTTGTTATTCCCTCTTTCTTCACCAAACCTTTTAAACTTCAACCAACTGCAGTCCTCCACTTTCCACTTCACAAATCCTAGGCCACCGACCGCCCCGCCGATTCACTCCATGAAGGACATTCATTCATTACCCTCAAAACTTTCCTCCGCATTCGCGAAAGTTTTGCCTTTCATCACCAAAAAACCGAATCGCGTACATATTTAAAAATAGAGCCCAGCGGCCGACGCAATAAGCTAAAATCATCCGTCGGTCCACTTGACTTCTCCACTCGAGAATCAGCGTCCGTCCTTAAGAAATGAAAGTGCCTCCAAAGCTCCCGGACTCTACAGACGACGTTCGACCGTAAACAATAAATGCACTCGAAGGAATGTCCGACCGCGAAAGTGAAATAAATTTAGTGACGCCCCAGAATGGAAAAACATAAACACACGTCCTGCACTCTGTCAAACGATGCGGGCGCAACAAAAGGTCTCTGCATATATATTTCGGGCGGCCGGGCGAGGAAAAAAGCACCGATAAAATTCATAAAAACACACAACTTCCGCGTTAATCCGCTCGCAACGGTAGCTCTTCGACATTCGATTAATCCTGGGAGTCCAGGGATCTGCCCCCGCCGAGTTCGCTGGTAAGCGCGTGCTCGCTCGTGTATGCGTCCAATACGGCAAACTGTTTCGTCGAATAAACTGTTGGACCGTTACTGTACAAATTCGCGTACGCTCGGATGCCTTCAGATTTCCCGCCCCGACGGCGAGATAACCGACCGTTAATGAGAGATATCGACACTGTGAGTAAAGTTCCAATGTGCCGTGAATTAGGATGCAGAAAGCAGTGGCTAAGAACGTATGGACGTGTCTACAGGCATTAAATGTACGAATTCGTGGATTCATGATCAACGTGTGCGCATCAGAATGGAAGTGACACGCGTGCAAACGCACGCTCTGCCGGTCCCAAGTGCGAGATGCAAAATATAACAGTAAATTTGGGTTAATGTTTTGTTATCAAAGAGGTAGTGTTTCGATTTATAATCTGGTCTGACATTGTATCTCCAGCGGGATTTTCATTTATTAATAAAAAAAAAATCGAAACTGTGAGTAAAGTTCCAATGTGCCGTGAATTAGGATGCAGAAAGCAGTGGCTAAGAACGTATGGACGTGTCTAGAGGCATTAAATGTACGAATTCGTGGATTCATGATCAATGTGTGCACATCAGAATGGAAATGACACGCGTGGAAACAGACGCTCTGCCGGTCCCAAGTGCGAGACGCAAAATATAATAGCAAATTTTCGTTAATGGTTTGTTATCAAGGAGGTAGTGTTTCGGTTTATAATCTGGTCATTGTACCTCCAGCGGGATTTTCGTTTGTTCATAAAAAAAAAATCGATACTATGAGTAAAGTTCCAATGCACTGTGAATTAGGATGCAGAAAGCAGTGGCAAAGAACTATGGACGTGTCTACAGGCATTAAATGTACGAATTCGTGGATTCATGATCAACGTGTGAGCATCAGAATGGAAATGACACGCGTGCAAACGCACGCTTTGCCGGTCCCAAGTGCGAGACGCAAAATATAACAGTAAATTTGCGTTAACGTTTTGTTATCAAAGAGGTAGTGTTTCGATTTATAATTTGGTCTGACATTGTACCTCCAGCGGGATTTTCGTTTATTAATAAAAACAAAATCGATACTGTGAATAAAGTTCCAATGTGCCGTGAATTAGGATGCAGAAAGCAGTGGCTAAGAACGTATGCACGTGTCTACAGGCATTAAATGTACGAATTCGTGGATTCATCATCAATGTGTGCGCATCAGAATGGAAGGGACACGCGTACAAACGCACGCTTTGCCGTTCGCAAGTGCGGGACGCAAAATATAATAGCAAATTTGTGTTAACGTTTTGTTATCAAAGAGGTAGTGTTTCGATTTTTAATCTGGTCTGACATTGTACACCCAGCGGGATTTTCGTTTATTAATAAAAAAAAAATCGATACTGTGAGTAAAGTTCCAATGTGCCGTGAATTAGGATGCAGAAAGCAGTGGCAAAGAACTATGGACGTGTCTACAGGCATTAAATGTACGAATTCGTGGATTCATGATCAACGTGTGCGCATCAGAATGGAAATGACACGCGTGCAAACGCACGCTTTGCCGGTCGCAAGTGCGGAATGCAAAATATGATAGCAAATTTGCGTTAACGTTTTGTTATCAAAGAGGTAGTGTTTCGATTTTTAATCTGGTCTGACATTGTAGACCCAGCGGGATTTTCGTTTGTTAATAAAAAAAAATCGAAACTGTGAGTAAAGTTCCAATGTGCCGTGAATTAGGATGCAGAAAGCAATGGCTAAGAACTATGGACGTGTCTAGAGGCATTAAATGTACGAATTCGTGGATTCATCATGAACGTGTTCGCATCAGAATGGAAGTGACACGCGTGCAAACGCACGCTTTGCCGGTCCCAAGTGCGAGACGCAAAATATAACAGTAAATTTGCGTTAACATTTTGTTATCAAAGAGGTAGTGTTTCGATTTATAATCTGGTCTGACATTGTACCTCCAGCGGGATTTTCGTTTATTAATAAAAAAAAAATCGAAACTGTGAGTAAATTTCCAATGTGCCGTGAATTAGGATGCAGAAAGCAGTGGCTAAGAACGTATGGGCGTATCTACAGGCATTAAATATACGAATTCGTGGATTCATGATCAACGTGTGCGCATCAGAATGGAAGTGACACGCGTACAAACGCACGCTTTGTCGGTCCCAAGTGCGAGACGCAAAATATAACAGTAAATTTGCGTTAACGTTTTGTTATCAAAGAGGTAGTGTTTCGATTTATAATCTGGTCTGACATTGTACCTCCAGCGGGATTTTCGTTTATTAATAAAAAAAAATCGATACTGTGAGTAAAGTTCCAATGTGCCGTGAATTAGGACGCAGAAAGCAGTGGCTAAGAACGTATGGACGTGTCTACAGGCATTGAATGTACGAATTCGTGGATTCATGATCACCGTGTGAGCATCAGAATGGAAATGACACGCGTGCAAACGCACGCTTTGCCGGTCCCAAGTGCGAGACGCAAAATATAACAGTAAATTTGCGTTAACGTTTTGTTATCAAAGAGGTAGTGTTTCGATTTATAATCTGGTCTGACATTGTACCTCCAGCGGGAATTTCGTTTATTAATAAAAAAAAAATCGATTCTGTGAGTAAAGTTCCAGTGCACTGTGAATTAGGATGCAGAAAGCAGTGGCAAAGAACTATGGACGTATCTACAGGCATTAAATATACGAATTCGTGGATTCATGATCAACGTGTGCGCATCAGAATGGAAATGACACGCGTGCAAACGCACGCTTTGCCGTTCGCAAATGCGGGACGCAAAATATAATAGCAAATTCGCGTTAACGTTTTGTTATCAAAGAGGTAGTGTTTCGATTTTTAATCTGGTCTGACATTGTACACCTAGCGGGATTTTCGTTTGTTAATAAAAAAAAATCGAAACTGTGAGTAAAGTTCCAATGTGCCGTGAATTAGGATGCAGAAAGCAGTGGCAAAGAACTATGGACGTGTCTATAGGCATTAAATGTACGAATTCGTGGATTCATGATCAACGTGTGCGCATCAGAATGGAAATGACACGCGTGCAAACGCACGCTTTGCCGGTCCCAAGTGCGAGACGCAAAATATAACAGTAAATTTGCGTTAACGTTTTGTTATCAAAGAGGTAGTGTTTCGATTTATAATCTGGTCTGACATTGTACCTTCAGCGGGATTTTCGTTTATTAATAAAAAAAAAATCGATACTGTGAGTAAAGTTCCAATGTGCCGTGAATTAGAACGCAGAAAGCAGCGGACGGCAACGTATGAACGTGGCTGTAGGCATTAAATGTACGAATGCGTGGATTGACGATCAACGTGTGCGCATCAGCATGGAAGTGACACGCGTGCAAACGCACGCTCTGACGGTCGCAAGTGCGGGTCCCGAAATATTCTGCAAAATTTGCGTTAACGTTTTTTTATCGAAAAGGTAGTGTTTGAGATAAATAGTATCCACAGTATTTGTTAAAAAAAAGAAATTGACACTATTAGTAACGTTCCAATGTGCTGTGAATTAGGATGCAGAAAGCAGGGAGTGAGAATTTATAAACGTGCTTGTGGGTAATAAATGTGCAAATAGATGGATCAACGCGTGTGAGTCAGAATGGAAATAATACGTCTCTCAATGCATATACTGATGATCGTCAGTGCGGGGCAGAAAAGATGTCACATTTGCGTTAATGGTTTTGTTTTAAAAAGGGTGGTGCACCAGTTTACAATCAAGTCTGACATTATATACATAACGGGATAACTGTATATTAATGAGAAAAATCGACATTATGAGAAGAATTCCAATATATAGTGAATTAGGATGCAGAAAGCAGGGATTGAGAATTTATAAACGTGCTTGTGGGTAATAAATGTGCGAATAGGTGGATTGATGATCAACGCGTGTGACTCAGAATGGAAATGATACGTCTCTCAATGCATATACTGATGGTCGTCAGTGCGGGGCAGAAAAGATGTCACGTTTGCGTTAATGGTTTTGTTTTAAAAAGGGTGGTGCACCAGTTTACAATCAAGTCTGACATTATATACATAACGGGATAACTGTATGTTAATGAGAAAAATCGACATTATGAGAAGAATTCCAATATGTAGTGAATTAGGATGCAGAAAGCAGGGATTGAGAATTTATAAACGTGTTTGTGGGCAATAAAGGTGCGAATAGGTGAATTGATGATCAACGCGTGTGAGTCAGAATCGAAATGATACGTCTCTCAATGCATATACTGATGATCGTCAGTGCGGCGCAGAAAAGATGTCACATTTGCGTTAATGGTTTTGTTTTAAAAAGGGTGGTGCACCAGTTTACAATCAAGTCTGACATTATATACATAACGAGATAACTGTATGTTAATGAGAAAAATCGACATTATGAGAAGAATTCCAATATATAGTAAATTAGGATGCAGAAAGCAGGGATTGAGAATTTATAAACGTGCTTGTGGGTAATAAATGTGCGAATAGGTGGATTGATGATCAACGCGTGTGAGTCAAAATGGAAATGATACGTCTCTCAATGCATATACTGATGATCTTCAGTGCGAGGCAGAAAAGATGTCACATTGGCGTTAATGGTTTGGTTTAAAAAGGGTGGTGCACCAGTTTACAATCAAGTCTAACATTATATACATAACGGGATAACTGTATATTAATGAGAAAAATCGACATTATGAGAAGAATTCCAATATATAGTGAATTAGGATGCAGAAAGCAGGGATTGAGAATTTATAAACGTGTTTGTGGGCAATAAATGTGCGAATAGGTGGATTGATGATCAACGCGTGTGAGTCGGAATGGAAATGATACGTCTCTCAATGGATATACTGATGATCGTCAGTGCGGGGCAGAAAAGATGTCACATTTGCGTTAATGGTTTTGTTTTAAAAAGAGTGGTGCACCAGTTTACAATCAAGTCTGACATTATATACATAACGGGATAACTGTATGTTAATGAGAAAAATCAACATTATGAGAAGAATTCCAATATATAGTGACTTAGGATGCAGAAAGCAGGGATTGAGAATTTATAAACGTGCTTGTGGGCAATAAATGTGCGAATAGGTGAATTGATGATCAACGCGTGTGAGTCAGAATGGAAATGATACGTCTCTCAATGCATATACTGATGATCTTCAGTGCGGGGCAGAAAAGATGTCACATTTGCGTTAATGGTTTTGTTTTAAAAAGGGTGGTGCACCAGTTTACAATCAAGTCTGACATTATATACATAACGGGATAACTGTATGTTAATGAAAAAAATCGACATTATGAGAAGAATTCCAATATATAGTGAATTAGGATGCAGAAAGCAGGGATTGAGAATTTATAAACGTGCTTGTGGGCAATAAATGTGCGAATAGGTGGATTGATGATCAACGCGTGTGAGTCAGAATGGAAATGATACGTCTCTCAATGCATATACTGATGATCGTCAGTGCGGGGCAGAAAAGATGTCACATTTGCGTTAATGGTTTTGTTTTAAAAAGGGTGGTGCACCAGTTTACAATCAAGTCTGACATTATATACATAACGGGATAACTGTATGTTAATGAGAAAAATCGACATTATGAGAAGAATTCCAATATATAGTGAATTAGGATGCAGAAAGCAGGGATTGAGAATTTATAAACGTGCTTGTGGGCAATAAATGTGCGAATAGGTGGATTGATGATCAACGCGTGTGAGTCAGAATGGAAATTATACGTCTCTCAATGCATATACTGATGATCATCAGTGCGGGGCAGAAAAGATGTCACATTTGCGTTAATGGTTTTGTTTTAAAAAGGGTGGTGCACCAGTTTACAATCAAGTCTGGCATTATATACATAACGGGATAACTGTATGTTAATGAGAAAAATCGACATTATGAGAAGAATTCCAATATATAGTGAATTAGGAAGCAGAAGGTAGTGGATGAGACCGTGTGGACGTGTCTGTGGGTAATAAATGTGTGAATACGTGGATTGATGACCAACGCGTGCTCGTCAGGATGGAAACAATGCGTGTGCAAATGCACACACGTATGTTCATAAGTGCGGCGCGCAAAACACTTTGTGAAATTTGTGTAAACGTTTCACTTTGGAGAGACAGTAGTTTACAATCTGGTGTGATCGACACTGTGGGTAAAGCTCCAGTGTACCGTGAATTAGGATGCAGAAAGCAGTAGGTGAGCACATATGAATGTGTCTGCAGGCAATAAACGTGCGAATGCGTGTGTTGCTCATCAATGTGTATGCATCTGTACATAAACAATACCTATGCAGATGCACACAGGATAACTGTGCAGGTGTACAGAGATAAATATGAGGCAGTAGAAGGTTTTGTGCCTATTCTTTTAGCGTTTTACTTTTAATATCATTACATTTTGCGTTATAGTTTACTTTCATTGTATACGTATATAATGCATTTTTATCAGACGCTGATAGGCTCTGCAGCAAAACAATTACAGACGTGAACATGGACAATTTGCGTAAACATAAAATACCTACACTTTTTTTTTACCGACAACGTACGAATATACCTGCAGACGTTTAGTGTTCGAACGTATGTATATATCGTTCTGTAGCAATGTGCACACGCACCGCAGACTCATACATTTCTCATGAAAATACAAGCATACGTGCGAATACATAGCAATGCGCACATGTGTGGCGAATACGGGAGCGTATGACGAAATTGCCGGTGAGTGACAATTTTGAAAGGCCTCTCCTCGATTGTTCATTGTTCGCGATCGTTATTTCTCCGCGTATTGCACGGCGATTTCTCGGTTCAACGTCACGTTGTAATCTTCATTGCTGATTGAGTGCCCATAACGCAGCCATGTTCGAGTGCAGCAATTTCTGCAAATTTATGTATATTCCTCCCGCGCTTTCTTTCTTTCTCCGCTTGTTTTATTACGGCCATTTATTGTAGCGCAGCCGTTTATTATGTACATTTCCATATGATGCGTCGCGCGTTAACTGTGATCTGTTTAGAAACAATGCCTGCCGTCGGCGTACTTTACGGCGTCGGTAAAAGTCCACTGAATATTTTAACGGCCGAACGTACTGAGCTGTTGCTCAGTTCGGAGATTAATTCTATCACGCGGCGTGTGTCGCGGCACTTTGTTGATACATAAAAAGTAACAGCCTGCAGGGCGCGGGAGGGTGCTTTTAGGATAATCAAAGTATTGACGTAAATATGATCCCACAGCGTGCCGGGCTAGCAAAGCTTTAACGAGGATTTTGAAATATTTTTCGCGCTTCCGGATGGATTTGCGTATGCTCGTCATTTATACACGCTGCGCGCAAATACGGATACACGGCGTTCACATACGTAATGCATCTGCGATCATAAAAACATTAATCGGATTGACGTTTCAGCAGATAACCTTTAGTCTGCTAATATCGATTTTACAATGTGCGAGTGTTATGAAGTGAGCGTGTTGCTCAAAATTTGATTATTTCGTTGCAGGTGACGAGATTCTTTATCGAGACGAGATTGGGAATCTCTTGATATATAACGTCAGCTCACATACGTCAAAGCTCTTGATGGACATCAGAACTCCTGTGAGTATTATATATATTAGCCTAGATCCTTTAAATGACGCATGACGTTAGATACGTGGGCAGTCCGATAAGTACTTAGCCTCACCGCCTAATGGCGCCACTATCGTAGAAAAAAATTTGTGGATTTTGTGTCCGCGAATTTTGCAAAAATGGAAAAAGAGCAATATCGGCCTACTTTTGCAGATCTCCAGAAAACGTATTTTTCAGACGGGTTGAAGAAGTTGGAGCATCGCTGGATCAAGTGTGTCAAGTTAAAAGGAGACTGTTGAAAACTAAATCGTAAATTTTCCAAAATTTTCGTTTTTCTTTTGTAGGCTAACTAATTATCGGACCGCCCTCGTAGGCTAACTAATTATCGGACAGCCCTCGTAGGCTAACTACTTATCGGACCGCCCTCGTATGATCGGTTCACTTAAATCACATGCAATCGAAGTACATACACTAATGAACAGTGTTGGAATGATTGGTCAGCAGATATTTTAGAGTTTTGCCAAATCGTGTGAATGTTCATGGTTTGAACCCAGTACCAATTAATTATTTTCGTGGATCGTCAGAATTTATTTTATTACTAATTTTATAAAAATACGGAGTAAATATTTAAAGTGGCACGAAACGACACAGTTAATTGTCACTATTTTTAAAACATTCTGAAGAACCGCACAATAGTCACAGATATACTGTGGGAAGCATGCAAACGCATTTATGCTATCACACGGGTTAGTACATAATTGTTCAACCGATCGACGGATGTTCATACCCATGTCAATTCATCTGCTTAGAACCTAACAATTTTCGCATTCACCTGCCGGACAAATGATAAACATTACACGGCCAAAAGCGCAAATTTCCCGCCGTCAGGCCGCGATCGGCCGGACATGAAAAACTGCGAACAAAGCAGCCAATGGGCCGTAGCCAAATTTTTCTCTCTCGCGCCCGAAGTACTGTACAAGACCGCGAAAAAAGAAGGGAACAGAGACGAAGCCGTGGGTGGCCGAGCCAAAAATTTGTCTGCCTCTCTGCCATCATATCAAAACGTCCATCAAATTAAACCGTCCGGCATCTGGTCGTCGTCCGTCACGAGACTGGGCAGCCCGGAACGTGCAAAAAATGGCGCTGCAGGAAAAGGAGGGGTGCGATATTATTTCTCCATCCATCGCGGAGCCGTATCGCTGATATTCGTCGCGATTCCCGTAATTACCGGGCGTTCTTCCACTGAGGCTCCAGTGACGGGCTCAAGCATGTTGAAACTAGTGATGGGAGTGAGTGCGACATAAATTCAACCGGTAAAAATACATGTCAACGCTCAAAGCTAATTTAAGCAAGTCATGACAGAGAACGTAAATTTCAGTCGCCGTCAGAATTTTGACATTTATCAGTCAACTTGTGTGCTACGATACGTAACTGAATGGATGAGATATCGTCAGCAGCTTAAGGCGCGTACAAAAAAAATATATGCGTAATTACAATAAATGTGCTTCGGTGAAAATGTAGAATTTACGACTGAAATCGCACTATGACATTAGGTACATAAATTACTAGAAAGTTTCAAGAATCGTTAGGTATTAACGCATAGGTACTTGGGATCTCAATAACGCGCACGCAAATATATTTACACATATTTAAAACTTCAAAAATGTTTGAGGCAAGGTATCAGAGAGCGGGGTGAAGTAGTGTGCTCACGATGAATATCAATTAATTGTGTTCCGATTATTGACTCATTTTTCATCTGAGTTCTTTCCCTACACAATTTTTACAAAACCAATTTTTTACCACCACGTCGCTACTCGGCTGATACGCGGTTAAAGTACAAAGTCAGATGAATGCAGTGTCACTTCAAAAGAAGCAACTTTTGTGCTTTCAAAAATAGCAACACGCCATTCCTCCTTCTTTTGAATCCACGTGCAACGTTGAAAATTAAAAAAAAAAGAGAGTTTTGCATTTGTAGTTGCTCGTAGAATGAGATATCCGTGAAAGCCGGAAACCATAAATCTATATGGTCCCATGAAAGTCATCGTTGCAACTCTCGTCCCGTTCGCGAACAAAGCCAAGTCGGATAGTACCACTGACCCGTAATAAGCAACTGGCAAGTCCCGCGCGTGTTGCTTATTTCGGACCAGAACTGTACTATTGGGTTGGCAACTAAGTAATTGCGGATTTTGTCGATAGATGGATTTTACACTTTCTTTTGTTTTGTTAACGTGGTCATTGCATCTAACCCATATTTTTTTCTTATTATTTGGACTTCTACCTTTAATTTAGCAAAAAAATTATATCGATTAGTACGTTAGTTTTGTTTTTATTCCAATTTAAAAATGGAAGAACAAGACGGCACTTCAGACATATTATATGGTATTACTTCCGAAAAGGCAAGAACGCATCGCAAGCACAAAAGCAGTTATGTGCAGTATATGGAAATGAAGCTTTGAAAGAAAGGCAGTGTCAAAATTAGTTTGCCAGATTTCATTCTGGTGATTTTTCACTGAAAAATGCTCAACGATCTGGCCGTCCAGTTGAAATCGATGAGATTTATATCAAGGCCATTATTGATTCAGATCGTCATAGTACAACACGTGATATTGCGGAGAAGATCAATGTATCGCATATATGCATTGAGAAAGAATTAAAAATGTTTGGTTATGTGAAGAAACTCGATTTATCGATCCCTCAACAACTTAAGGAAATTCATTTGACGCAACGCATTAGCATCTGCGATTCGCTTCTGAAACGCAAAGAAACTGATTAATTTATGAAAAGCCTAATTACTGGCGACGAAAAGTGGATAGTTTATAACAACGTAAATCGGAAGAGATCGTGGGTGATGAAAGATGAACCAGCCCAAACGACATCAAAAGCAGAGATTCACCAAAAAAAGATTATGCTGTCAGTCTGGTGGGATTAGAAAGGAATTTTGTACTTTGAACTTATGTCAGAAGACCAAACAATCAATTCAAACGTGTACATTCAACAACTCGCCAAACTGAGCGATGCAATTCAAGAAAAGCGGCCGGTATTGTCAAATCGTAAGGGTGTCGTTTTCTACCATAATAATGCAAAGCCCCACACGTCTTTGATCACTCGCCAAAAATTATTGGAACTGGGTTGCGATGTTTTATCAGATCCACCATATAGCCCTGATCTTGCGCCTTCAGATTACCATTTGTTTCGTTCCATGCAGAACTCCTTAACACTTTGACTGCCATGGTAGTCACCGGTGACCGGCGCAAAAGATTTTACTGAAGATCCAAAAGATTCGCAATACGTAGCAATAATTATTTTATAAATGCAGTGATTGTTAGAATAGTGATGCGATCCATTGGCCTCCGATGCCTGTATATTATTTACATTTTACATAATTCAGTCAAACGCTGTAGTATTTCATATCATCGCCGTTCTAACATAGTAAAATACGCTTGGCAGTCAACGTGTTAAATGGTGAAATTTTTAATAACCCTGATGATGTCAGATCACATTTAACTCAGTTTCTTGATAGCAAAGATCAGAAATTTTACGAACGTGGAATTTTGACACTGCCAGAACGATGGCAAAAAGGTCATCGACAAAAACGGACGGTATCTAATTGAATAAAGTTATATTTTTAAACAAAAATTAGGAATTTTCCTTCTTGTTTGAAATCCGCAATCACTTAGTTGCCGACCCAATAGTTATACCCAGTCGAATGACTCTCGCGCTATTGATCGCTACTCATCGCACGTTGAACTTGTGCCCATCACTACGCAGAATGCAGAAACGTGCAGCTCGCCCGTAATTGCCCGTTATTTTTCGCGTCCGGAGCCGCGGGGATAAAAGCAGGCGTGGGCGGGCGACGAAAAGGGTGGAGAGCGGTAGCAGGGGGTTAGTCAATCGCCCCAGGCGCTCGTTGCGCGGACGCTGACCGGCCGCAATTGTAAAGCGATTTATAATCGCACCGATTACATCGGCCGTGCGTCGTAGAAAAATAATGGCGCTCCCATTGAATGCGCGTTACGCTAATCAAATTGCACCGATCCACGCGCCTTTTTGGGAGTGTTGGGTGCGGCGCTTGATAAATTCGAAAAGTATAGCGAACGACGTCAAAATATGTATGCGTCGATGTTCAGATGCGATGAGTTAACCCTTTGATGCGCTGCTTTAAAATTAACACTTTCCGGTCTGGACAATGAGCGCATATGTATGCAATGCATATGCAATGAGAGCATCTACGATCAATGTATGAGTTGAATACGCGCGTGTTTATATAACTTTTTTGGATTATTTAATTTGGCAGAAGTAAATCATTTCAATTGCAACTTAGCTGTGTGTTGTATAATGAATCGATAGAGTTCGCACTAGTGAAAACTCTGTCGATCCACTCATCGCGCTATTCAGAAGTCAACGGACAAAGTACATTTTTAAAGACAAAGAAAAATCTTGGCAATCCTTGCCATCGTAATCATGAAATGAGAAAGAGGACGCTGAACCCGCAGCTTCAATTGATGACCTAATATTATGTATCCGTACTGCAGTGTCGCGATTATTATATTTACGACAAATCGGAATTGCGAAAATGCTGCCGAACCGATACGCGCTCGTTATCCAGCGATGAAGCAATTATTTACCTCAAACACCGCTCACGTTTCTTTCTCATCGGCGCACACCAATCTCGCGCGATCACCGGCGCTGAAACAATTATTTACCTCAAATACCCTCCGACATTAAATTCGCACTGCTCGACCGTGCGCGCACGCATCAACTAATTAAATACCCGCCCGCAAAACACGCGATATCTGCCGCACTTCGGGATTCTTCGTGTCTTCGAGCTCGCAATGTTGGGCGCGTTGCACCAACTGTGAATTCGGCCCTTAAAATCCTGTCCTTCCCAACAGTATGCAGTCTTCCAGCCGCTTGGCTTTCTTTCCGATATCTCTAAGAACCTAATAAAGACCTAACAGAAAATTAAAAATGTGCCAGTCCGAACTCGAAGCGACGGCATTGTCCTTGGTCTGAGTGACTCAATAGGAATATACGCAAGTGCCGATGTTTTTCCGCCCCGATAGCGAGACGATACGGACAGCACCTCCGAAGAAACGAACTTCCAATTACCTGCGTTTTCTCCCGGTTTCCTTTGAAATTAAGCAAGAGCCCTCACTGATGCTCGTGTCCTTGTTAAAATACCCCTTCTCATCAGACATCAGATAAAATACCCTGTAATATAAGGCGCTAGTTTTGGAATAAGACGGCACTCATATTCTAAAACTGACTCCGACAAAAGATCCACGAGAGTCCGTATAACCGTCAATAGGTTTTATTAACACGTTGACTGCCGAGCGTACTTTGCTGTATTAGAACGGCGATGCTATGAAATACTACAGCGTGTGACTGAATTATGCAAAATGTAAATAATGTGCGGATATTGAAGACCAAAGGATTGCATCACTATTCTAATGTGTTAATTCTGACAGTAGTTTTAATACAGTTAATCAATCTTTGTTTATTTTCCGTCTTTATTATTTATTCCGTGCAATCACAAAACCCTAAGGGCGGCTATGACAACCGAAGGTCTGGCGCTTGTACTGCATTGACGATGACCTTAGTACCCCGTTAAATGTTGTATTAATTTTTCACGTTAGTAGAATAGAAGAGAACTGTTATATGTGTGGTTAGCGATTTCGTGTGTTTCGTTTGTCTTATATATAGTGCAGAATATCTTATATATACTTCGGACAATTAGTGCATGGTGAATGTCAGGAACATTTTAAGAATCTTAAATACCGAAATAATGATAAAAATGGATTAAAAAATAATTAATAAATGTAATAAAGTTCGAATTAGAAATAAAACTCAAAGTTCTTTATTGCTTTAAGTCATTTATAGGACATTCAGTTAATTTTGAAAATTTCGGACATAAAACACCGAAACAAGCGACATAATTATGGGCACATATATTCTCCAGATGTGTATCACTGTAACAAATACACAAAATCGTGTCGCTTCTCCATGACGAGTATACTCGTCAATCACAGTTAACTGGTTAATACGCGCTATCACGAGAGCACGAGCCTCGCGACACATTCTCCGATCGTAAGCACTCTCGTGAATCCCACCCCCGACGCTCCGCCACAACCGTCTTCCGCCGAGCACGTTTTACCGTGCGATTTCCCGGCTCCACTCCGCCGTCGGATCTTTTAAATCGCGCGTATAATACCGATTCCTATATGCGCGGCGCCCGCGTGCGCGCGCGAGCTGGCGCGATTTATGCCCGTGAAAATATCCGGCCGAAGGATGCACGAACGTGACACGGGCCTTATCGGATACTCGGGATTTATTTTATACGATCTCGTCCGTTCGAGCGCACTCGGCGCGCGTTTCTGTGTGTATCTACATCCGTGTGCCACGCGTACGAACGCACACACGTGCGCGCACACTCGCGATCGAACTAGCCACAAACTATCCCGGTAAGCGGATCCAGGCAAATATCTGATTGAATCCGAGCAACTGCATCCGTGTGCCCCGCCGCATCTGCTTACCTGGATAACCAGACAAACGGATGAATGGTCGGACACACGCGCAGCAGTTCGCACGAATTCACGCGTGCACGCACACGCGAATCCACGAGCTTTTTACCGACGTGATCGAATGTGTCGAATTTGCTTGCCGCATAATGCGCGCGACGGCGGCATCGCGATCGGCGAGAATTTTAACAGGCGGCCTTTGATCCGATGCGCGAGGAGCGGAAATTAATTAATCCGCCTGGAGTGCGACGCGTGCGAGTTCTGCGAGGAGTGACGGGTGGGAGAGTTGTAATATGTTTTTGTCACGGTGGCGTTTGGTGGAGGGAGAGAGTGGAAGAACGTTTAATAGGCAGGTGTCGGGATTGTGAGAGGGCGAGGTGTGGGATCTGATCGATATACGTGGCGTGGATGTCGCGTTGCGCGATTCGTATTTATTATTGAATTGATTAGGGGTGGTTATGCAGTATTTAGCAATGTGGGAGAATCGGAGGTACATACTTAGGTAATATAGCGTACCTTATTTGGTAGTTGAAAACCAAAGACGCCGTGATGCTAAGCTCAGTATTACTCATAGACCGGGGTATATACTGTGAATGCTCGTCGAGAGCTGTTTATCTCAAACAAGTAACCATTAATATCCACCTTTTTATAGGTTATAAGATTTTATAAGCTTTCATGTATCATAAGACAAATACACGTATGTTGAAAAAAAAGTTAATTCATGCCAGTCTAACGATTCGAAGCACGCGGGATCAATTTCGCCTAATGCTGCCTTAACTTTCAATCCTACATGGATATTCTTAACAATTACCTGGTACCTCGTAAAATAACAAGAGCCGTTCCGATATAATTTTATCTCTCAACTCGCATTGGATACATGGATCCTACCTTTTCAACGAACGGTTTTAAAGCCCATCTCCCCTTAAATTTCTTGCTTGCTCCTGTTCACGCAACGTACTGCCGAAGCTTCTACCGTCACGTCCGGGACACCTTCCGAAAGGAACAAAAGACGCAGTCGTCATAATAGAATTCTCCCTATCCCACAAAGTGGCCTCTGTATAGTCTCACGCGAAATCTTCTTGTTGCGAGCAGCAGCGCGCTTTAAAAACTCAACGCGCCTCCGCAACAACAATAAGAAATACCGCATCGCAGTTCCCGGCTATAATCGCCGGCAGTTTACGATGCCACTACAGAATCTAAGTAAGCCAACTGTCGTCGTTCGTGAAAATGACACGCGTTCTACAATAGGGACGGGCCCACGACGAGTTCCTAATGGAATGACCGTCCTTAGGAGGAGTGGCGAGTTCGGAACGACGGAACGCTCGTTCTGCAGCGGTTACTAAGGGCTAAAGTAGCCTTCACGAGAGGGCGGCGAGGACGTCGAAGTGACGCAGAAAGGAAGACACCGCGTTAGCAGTGAAGTGAAAGAAGAGAAGTGCGCGAGACAAAAAAAGACCGGGCGGCGAATTAAAGAAAAATCAGACGCGCGAATAAGAGAGAGGAGATTAAGACAGATGAAACGTGGACGATGGGAGGGCGGGGAATCGGAAGGGAAGAGCGTAAGGCATAAAAAGATATACGCGAGTAAAAGAGGGAAGACTGAGACAGATGAAGGGTAGACAATAAGAGAATGAGGGAGGAGAGAAGAAAAACAGGCGCGTGAGTAAGAGACAATTGTGGTAGATGAAATATATGCAATAACGGAATGAAGGAGGAGAGAAAAAGAAGCACGGCGATGACGATCGAAAGGGAACTGATGAAAATAAAATAGGGTAAAGAATTAACGAAGGATAAAATAAAGAAAAATCAGGCGATGCGAATAAGGGAGAGGAGATTAAGACAGATGAAACAGAAATAACAAGAGACTATACGGGGGAAGAGAGGAAACACACAGCAGCAGAAAAGGAAAATTAACGTTAATGAAAGATATACGATAACGGGATGAAGGAGAAGAAAATAAGACGACAGCGATAACAATGAAGAAGAAACTGAAGAACATAAAATGTCGCAAAAGGTCAAAAATAACAAGAGGCATAAAATAAGAAAACTTCCATACGTGAGCGAAAAGAAAAAGATTACGCAAAAACACTTAGCTACGAAAGTGTCGCGTCGAATGCTGACAAAGAAACACGCAAACGCGAATATGAAAGCGAGAAGCGAGAAGACACGGGCCGACCGTTTAGTTAAGATTAACTAAAAAGGTCACGATTCGCTGACAGCCTGCAGCCATTATTATATTATCCCAACGCGTTAAGCGTACCCGCCAATGCGATTGACATACGCACGACCGACGATTTTCTGTCGTGCCAGACTTCCGGCACGTCCGCGTCATTTGCAAATTGTCCGCCGTGGCCAGATTGTCAGAAAATTGCAGCCTATCCCGCCGCGCGTTATTCCGCATCTGCATACATCGTTTCGCGAAAAAGTCTAGCCGCCGTCGCCGTACAAAATATATCCCGCCGTCGGACGGAAAAAAAACATATTCCCGACCGAAGCGTTCCGGCGCTGAAAAATATATTTTTCCGCCACCTTTCGCGACCGATTTATTTGGTTTATTGTGACGCCGCGCCGTCGTTGTCGAGGATCCTCGCCACTCCGTGCGCACGTCGGTCGACCAAAATCTCGTCGCCGCGACAAGAGCCGCCCCCGCCCGTTTCTCGCCCGGGGAAAATTTCGTCTCATCGCTCTATTGACGATAAATTGCTTCTCGCGCGGGGGCGTTACGTCAAACGCAGGGTTGCAACGATAGCGCGCTATTATGTGCGCGCCCGTTTGCGTTCTTGTGCTACTTTTGCCCGACCGGATCTACGAGCCATCTCCCGACTAAGCGCGGAGAAAGGGGACGAAGGCAAATTGCTGCGCGAAAAATGTAGCGGTGACATTTATATGGCGTGCGACGAGACGGCGCAAGCGTCGCGGCGCTGTGTTGAAAATGAACGAGCGCGGGGTTGCTGCCGAAGGTGCGACTTTTTCGGCTAATGTCGTTCCGATGCTTGCACGGCCAATTATCGTTTTTAGCTGCAGAGCGGTTCGTGCATTTTTATGCTCACGGGAGAGAGCGTGTATCGTGTAGGAAATGGACGGGAACGTCGGCAGAAATATTTTGTGGCATGAAGAAGACAGCGCTGCGGTTGTTCGATGAAACGACCGTTACACCGCGAAAATCGCATTTTGCGGTTTTAGAGAAAATACCATTGCATATCGTAGCTTCTGATCCCACTATCCAAAAACCTTTGCATCGCAAAAACACACGAAAAGTTTAATTCTTTGTTCAAGGTACACCAGGATCAAAGCGTCAGATTTTCAAACAATAAAATTTAGATACATTAATCCACCGTCCGCGTCAATTAAATTTTTAACGTCACCGCACATCACATGTTTCTTCTGTGTACACTCAAGTGACAAGATTCACATGATTACCACAACGTCTAATAAAACTGCGACCAATTTTCTACCAGAGGCCGTTTAATTGCGAACGCGATCCCGGAAAATACTTAGAGCGCGCGAATTGGTGCAATCGACATATATACACACAGTAATATACTGTGCGCGTCTTAATCGCAACGGGCTCCTCTTACTATTTCACTGGCACGTTTCGCACGAATGCCGAGCCGTAAATGGAGACACGGTGAGCGCTATTTAGACGGACGGAAATGACGAAGCAAAGGAAGCCCAGGGCGTCCCATGCAACCGCCGCTTCCCGTTGCAGATTTATCACGCGCTGCAAGAACACATTCGTTAGACGATGCAGGTAGTGCGAGTGCAGATGTAAGTTGAATGTAGGAGGACCTGGACGCAGCCAAGTTTGGCCCCACCTGGGTATTTCTAAATTTCCGCGTCCGGCTGCATACTCTTGTGCCTTGGTGGCAACAAATCTTTTTTTCACCAGTATAAGTAATGTAGGGATATGAGTTCCGGTGTGGTGAATAGGAAAACAAAAAAAATACACACAAAAACGGTTTATTTTAAAAAGAGAAATTAGAAAAAACAGTATCGAAAAAAACGTCTGCATCGCTTAAGCATTGGGTCTCGATTCTTAACACGTTGACTGCCAAGCGTATTTTGCTATTTTAGAACCGCGATGCGATGAAATGCTGCAGAGAATGATTGAATCGTGCAAAATGAAAGTAACGCAGACTTGTCAGAAGCCAAAGTATTGAAGCACCGTTCAAATATCAATTGCTTTTGCAAGATTGCAAATTAGCTTCATTGCGATTTTTTTGCATTTTTAGTCAAATCTTTTTCACCGGTCACCGGTGACCACCGTGGCAGTCAAAGTGTTAAAGTATGTGTTCCGCCTTTGATCGTCCGGCTTCGACTGTTTAACACTAGAACTACCGCACCAGTCATTTTGACTGGTTTTACAATTTGATTTAAATATTTCTACTTAATGTTACATTTTTTTCCGAAATGGTGTAATGACTTTTGCGGTGATAACTAAAGAAATGGTAAAATATATTTTTTAAATGTTTTATTTATTCTGGATTAAAATAAATTGATACTATGGTTACTTATACCAACAGCAGTCATTTTGACTGGTATTTATTAAGGCGTTCATTTAGATCTGAAGTCGTAAAACATTTGAAGATTCTGTTAGGAATGTGTTATTGTTTTGTTTTGGAATTTGCTCGCTTGCCATATCACAGTATTATATCAGGCAACATTGTAAAAACAGCCATCAAATAGAGAAGTTACTGAAAATGGCAAAACGATTGAAAACTTGTGAAGTATTGCAAAAATCGAATAATATACCAATGGAATGCTCTGATGTAGAAGATGGTGAGCTTTATGACTGTGAAGATGAACGAGAAGAAAATGAAATTGAATCGTGGGGTATTCACGATAATCTTGTTGATAGTGACAGAAGTGACAATGATGATTTAGACAAAGAATATGTTCAGAAATCTTCAGAAAGCGAATGTGAAAATAATTCGAATTTACGTAAAAGTAGATGTGTTCGAGTGTTTTCAAGTTCTGAAGATTCTAATGAAAGTATTTTACTAGAATCACAAAATGAAATTGCTGCAGACGGAACCATGCGCGAGGAGCATTGTGTTCACTAATGCGTAAGGGATAATCCTAACTCATTAAATAAGTTGATAATACCAAAAATGGATTACATAAAACATGGATTTCCCTTTGTAAAAAAGTAATGAAGCAACAAATTTAAAAATATTCTATTATTAAGTATTTTTTTAAAACCAGTCATTTTGACTGGTTTTGGTAGAAGTAGGTTTGCTGAATTGTCGGTAGTTCTAGTGTTAAGTACGTCTTTCGTCTTTGATCGTCCGGCTTCGACTACCGAATATGAAACATCTTCGGCCTTCTTTTGTTATATGCGTCGTCGTTCATGCCACGCATCACACATCACACTCTAACTTATATGCATTCGATACGCACTATTCTTTCGCGAATTTTCGATAGTAATATTTAATTTCCTACGTCATATCCTATTCCCGACCGAACCGTAGCTGCGCGTAATCCTTGTTTCTTTTTCCGAACTGTTCATTTGTCTGACCATTTTGGACCGTTAGTTCTTCGCCTCTCTTCGCCAACCGCTTCTTCAACCCTCTCTTTTCCACCCTTCTCTTCTTTCACTCCTAGCAGGATATTAAGGGACGAAATACCGTTTTAAGTTGGTTACAAGTTTGAAATAAAATCTGTCGGTGCGACTGTAGTTTTCAAAGTATTAGAATAACAAGCTTCTTCTTCGAACGTATCGTTAATTAAACACAACTTGTTTCAATTATTTAAAATTTATTATTTATTTAAAATTTATTATACTAAACGAACTATATTTTTTATGGTTTCGATGGGATATCGAGCGTGACCCACCGGTGGGTCACGCCGGCGTTGTTAAACACCTTATATTTAAAATTTATTATTTAAAGCCAGTGGAATAGGAGTGCCCGATGGGACAGTCGAGCGTGACCCACCGGTGGGCAAATTCTATAATACGCATATTGTACTCACCCGTTTCCGTTTGACACAGTGTTCCTACATTTAAAAGAAAGATTACAGTCCCTATGAAATTGAAACATCATTTATCTGATTCAATATTTATTAAAAAAATACAGATTATGAAAATGTCGATTATACTTTCAAAGTACTTGTATGATGATTAATTTGACGACATAACAAGCGTTGCTAGTGTTCAATCTAATAAACGTGAATCGTCTGAGTAACATACAGCCTGACGCAGCCATCGATGACTATGAAAACCCGTGGAGTAACGGTCGACGTAAAATTATTGGAGTTGGGGAAGTATTTGCCTTTTTGACAGAAGTCATTTTATGTTGTGACGGTTTCCGATATTTTCGTATGTCAACGAGAAAATTACGTGTTCCATTTGTGGCGATTTAGTCTGCATGTACTGAATGTATAATGGAAGCGTGGTAAAAAATGTTAAAGCAAGGCATACATGTGCGACGGATTCTGCACATATCGCTGCACTCTGTGACGTATTACCGCATATATTGTGCATGCATGCGATTATCTCATTATATTGAGAGCGAACCGGCATCCAATTATAGGGCTTTTGATAAGCAAACGGTTCGCAGTTGTACCGTATACAATTGGACTCGAGAAGCGCTGAAATACGATATTGTGCAAAATAATGACCTCCATAAAATGATTGGGGTTGCGAAATGTTTGCTTTTCCATCATAAGTAATTTTTTTCTGCGATCGCTTTTTAACCATTCTCCAATTTCTGACCATTTTCCTTGTACATGCTAATTTTACATATAGTGAGAAAATTGTAATACATATTCTACCCTAACTGTACATACACATTCGAGTCGTATACTGTTGCATTCGATCACCCCCGCAAACGAAATTATGAATTTCATAATAGAAAAGTTGACTCTCGCGCAGCCGGTCTGTACAGGGTGTTTCCAAAAGTGAGGCCATAAATTAGGGAGTAGATTCAGTATGCTAAAATAAGAAACGAAGTTTATATGAACACATGCCCGATATGAACTCGTTTCAGAATTATTGCCATTTTTATGTGAAACAAGTTACTTGATAATTTTCATAGAAACTGTGCAACCTGGCATTTCCAATTTAACTTATCACTTCTGATTAATGTGAAACGTCTTACCAAATTTCAATAGATGCTATCATCACTAAGCGCATGTATTAAACTGACTAAAATATAGACTACACCCCTATGGCAATCTATGTCGAGTCTTATTAGCGAAAAGTAATCTTTGTCTCCTGATCGTGCATCAGATAAGAAGGGCTACTTTGAAACAATTAACCCATTCGAAACCGATTGCACACACGGTGTGCAATTGATTTTCGAGGCTATAAGACGGCCTGCACACCGTGTGTGCAATAACAGTAATGTGCAATTATCAGTTATTACCGAAATAAGATTTTTCTTGAACTAATGAAATCTATAAAGTACAGGACAACCATATTTGGCATTGGTTTTACTGTGTACCAAAAAATTTTTAAATTATCTGAAGCCTTTCTTACATGTAAAATACTATGAATTGCCGACAGTGCTACAAAGAGGGAAAATATAAACGTAGTAATTACTCGTGTCCTGCTTGTGTCAGTAATCCTGGATTATGTTTGGGAGTATGTTTCGAGCGCTACCATCAACCAACTAATGTATAATTACTTTACGATCAGTTTACTATTTCCTAAAAATGTATTTACAAATTATATTTTCTTTTTTATTACTGAGTTACATTACTTTATTATCTTTCAGACATTTTTCTAACAATTTATTTCTCGTTTATGTTATTTTTCTCATTATTCAACTTATTTTTTTTTAACTTTTTACTTTTTTTTTTAATTTTCTTTGCATTATATTCTGTTTTTTATTATTGAAAGGAAAATAACGGTTTTATATAATCTAACTATATTTGAAATAAGTGTTTATAAATTTTTTAATGATGTATTTTCATTTTATATTACATTGCACACATGGTGTTCAATCCGCTCCTCGCAATAAAAATTTGCCGAGGAGCGAGCTGCACACCCGGTGTGCAATGATTTTATTTACGTGAATTCACTTAAGAATTGGTTGACTTCGATAGTAAACATGTTTTTTTTATTAAAAATGAACAATATAAAGAAAAAAAAAATTTCGCTCCTGGGGACCGTGTCCGAAAAAAGTTGTCGTCTCGAATGGGTTAAAGTAAATAATCAATACAGTCATAAGAATTACTAGAAGACAAAGACGAGCATAATTGGGAAATAAACTCAAATCTGGCATATGTTCGTATGAACTGTTCTTCTTACCTCAGCGTACTGCGTCCATCCCCGAAGTTACGCCCACACTTTCGGAAACACCCTGTACACATATTGTCGAAAGTCGACGAATTTCCAGTGCCGTTGTGCGCGGCAGTCTCACGCTGCCAAAAATCCCACGTCACTCAGGACTCGTGATAAATTGCCCGCGCTCGATTGATGCTCCGCAACTTTCTAAGAGGTCAACTTTCTAGAGAGCGCGCGCTTATGAACGTCGAGATTAGGCGCGCTGCTGTTAAGTTTGCCAGCTACTTCAGCTGCGTGTGCGATTTTGATGCGATAATGAAATTGAGGAAAATTGTTGAGCGAGGAAAATTAGCCGCCAGTCGATCATATGGTCGGCGATGTCTTCGCAAGCATAGTTATTGTGGTTATCAGTAGAAAAGGATAGAAAGTCAACCGGTTGGCGGAGAACGGCGGAGTATCGACAGATTAATTTTGTTTAATGCAGATTTTCTAGCAAGGCTAGGAGAAATTTGAAAAAAGATTTTTAAGAAGAAATTTTGTAGGAGAAAGTGGTGATGGTTTGGACTGATTGATTTAATAAATTAACGGATTGTCGGAGCTATTGTGATTTCGTACGTCATGACGTGTTTTTACACGTTGGAAAAATAATTATAGATAAATAAATAAGAAGAAAATAATAATATTGTTCAGGTTAATTTATCACAGATTAATTTTGTTTATAGCAGATTTTCTAGCAAGGCTAGGAGAAATTTGGAAAAAGATTTTTAAGAAGAAATTTTGTAGGAGAAAGTGGTGATGGTTTGGACTGATTAATTTAATAAATTTACGGATTGTCGGAGCTATTGTGATTTCGTACGTCATGACGTGTTTTTGCACGTTGGAAAAATAATTATAGATAAATAAATAAGAAGAAAATAATAATATTGTTCAGGTTACGCATCACTGTTAAATGTAATATAACCGTGTTGCGGAATCAATTATACTGTTAACGAATCAATCATTTGATCGAACAAAGCTTGCAAAATCCTTCTTCACCGATTATTTTCGCAATTTCGCAATGATTACTGAGTAACATGATTGAAACATGATTGCCTCACTAATCAATTACTACACTGAAACGAAAGTAATCGATTACCGTCCATAACTGATTGATAATTGCTTTCTCCGTAAGGAGATAAGTAGAAAGTGTCGCGTTTTACTTGATGCGCTTTAACGAATTAATTTTTCTGTCACCGCAGGCTCTACTGTCCAGCTTCGACCACCGAATCTCAGCCGATCGAAAATACTTCCTCTTCGCCCTCAACTATCAAAAGGTAAGTGACATTTTCTTCGGTGTTTTCCTTTTATGGTGACCCAGTTTCAAAATTTATTCCCCGCGCGATATCGGCATAAAACCCGACGTCTATCTTATCCGCGTTATAAGCCTCGAGATCTATTTTCTTATTCGCTTCCCCGCGGCGCATGATTCTATTTCGCGACGGTAACCATAATCTCAACTCGGTCTATGTCTATCGACGTTGTATCGTGCAGCGCCGTTATATGGTAAACGTCACGTAAACAGATATAAGCGTGATTTTCCACCCAGGCAACTATTTATTTATTTATGCAAGGTGCGCTTACAAAATAGTATAGTGGGACCTGACCGAAACGTGCTCGACGTTCAAGCGGTATTAAAGTATTTTGAGGGGTGAAATAATGGGGAAGAAATCGGAGAAAAAGTAACACGTGATGATGAAAATGCAGTTTTAATTACGCGTCTAACGCAGCAGCTACTGATGAATGAGATATTACGACCGTTTGGTCGGAAATCTGTTGGTAAATTATTTGTAATTTGCTTGGTAATGGTGCTGCTATTTTGTTAACGTTTCTTGAATTCAATTCTCTTCATTCATAATTGTCGCTGAGTATGTTAATTACCGGAGGCCGTTGATTCTAATCAACATTAATGCGGCTCTTATAGAATAGGCAATGTACCGTGATTTCAACTACACGCTGTCATCATAATTAAACACGAACGTCAGTCACCGAGGTGTGTCTAACACAATTGGCGCAGCCTGTATGCCAAGATGAATATTCTGATCAGCCCTTATATGTGCGGTATAATACAGGGTATGGCATAACATGTGGACAATACGTCATAGCTGGCATTACTGTGTAGAGCAAAATTATTGCGCATCAGTGCATCAATTTATTTTATTTTCCCAAATCGTACCTATTTCGTTTTTGTCTTGTTCATACGTAAATCACATTTTTCAGATATATTTATTTTTCAATGACAATCATATTTAAAATGTAGTTATATTTATCAATGTCGAATCAGCAAGCCTAAATCCTTGAACGTACAGAGGGTGGATACATTAAGATAGAAGCGAGAATACGTAAATTTCTTGAATGAAAACCAAAATGCGTGGGTTCCTTGGATAAAAAGTCCAGAATACACAATAATTACTTTTCTACAATCCTTCGTTTCCGTGAAAAAAACGATTTTCAAAACCTACCAAAAAACTGCTGGAAAACCCGTATCGTTACTAAGTATGCACTAACATATTAGCTTTTTCAAAGTTGTTTTATCAATCTGCTAACAGACACCTACATACCATAAACAATAATCTATAAAACCACAAGCAAACATCCCATCGTCCGTGAAAGACGTGTGCACTTCCCATAATTCCTTGACCACTACGCTCGTAACCGCAGCGTAACTAACAACACATTAAAGCAAGATTTCATTATTGGCGTATACCGGTCCCGAACAATCAAAACGAAACAACATAATTGAATTCGCCACTAATAAATTTTTGTTTTCATACAATTAAACAGTCGACAAAAAACGTATACGTCCGTGCAAGAAAACATTGTACACTCTCTACTATTGTCCGTATCCTATTCCCAATTTTATTCGAACCCCGGCTGGTCACTGACAATCAAAACAAAATAAAATAATTGACTTCGCCACCAATAAAATATTGCATTCATTCAACTAAACGCTCGACAAAAAACGCGTACTCAAATACAAAAAACATATTGTACGCTCTCTATTGTCACCGTATCCCATTCCCAATTTTGCTTAAACCCCGGCCGGTCACTGACAATCAAAACAAAATAAAATAATTTACTTCGCCACCAATAAAATATTGCATTCATTCAACTAAACGCTCGGCATAAAATGCGTACTCAAATACAAAAAACGTATTGTACTCCCTCTATTGTCACCGGATCCTATTCCCAATTTTGCTAGAACCTCGGCCAGTCACTGACAATCAAAACAAAACAAAATAATTTACTTCGCCACCAATAAAATATTGCATTCATTCAACTAAACGCTCGGCAAAAAACGCGTACTCAAATACAAAAAAACATATTGTACGCTCTCTATTGTCACCGTATCCTATTTCCAATTTTGCTCGAACCCCGGCCGGTCACTGACAATCAAAACAAAATAAAATAATTTACTTCGCCACCAATAAAATATTGCATTCATTCAACTAAACGCTCGGCAAAAAACGCGTACTCAAATACAAAAAACATATTGTACGCTCTCTATTGTCACCATATCCCATTCCCAATTTTACTTAAACCCCGGCCGGTCACTGACAATCAAAACAAAATAAAATAATTTACTTCGGCACCAATAAAATATTGTATTCATTCAACTAAATGCTCGGCAAAAAAACGCGTACTCAAATACAAAAACCATATTGTACGCTCTCTATTGTCACCGTATCCTATTTCCAATTTTGCTCGAACCCCGGCCAGTCACTGATAATCAAAACAAAACAAAATAATTTACGTCGCCACCAATAAAATATTGCATTCATTCAACTAAACGCTCGGCATAAAACGCGTACTCAAATACAAAAAACATATTGTATGCTCTCGATTGTCACCGAACCCTGTTCCTTATTTTGCTCGCACCCTGTATAGGCCTTTCGCACCCACACACACACAGACATACACATCGACGTCGCACTCTTGCGCGCAGATAAGCTTTGACAGCGCAGTCGGCATTTGACACTGTTCGTGCGGCAAGTTAATTCGATGTAATCGCGAGTACGGGAAGCTACGGCACGGTGGCCATGGCGCCGGTGTACGGGGCGAAACTAAACACCATATAATACGCGACATGCATTACCTTGCAGTCCCGGTGTCTACGGTTTCTACGATTATGCGTACAGAGCCACCCGGCAAGCCTCTTGCTTCTGCGCCCACATTGCCCGCAAGCGACCGACAACGGACGGCATGCAACGCCAGTCGGCCCAATTGCATATATTACTACTGTCTTGGTTGACCTTTCTCCTCGCGTCCTTGTTTCCAGCGTTTGGCTCGCTCGCCTATAGGCAGCTGCTGCATCACTGGATCGTTTGGCCGTTGCACATAGTGATGGATGAGATAATGTTAGTCGTGTCTGCGTACTCGTGCTTTTCGTTAATCCCCACAATTCTTGAGATGCATTCGCTTTCCGGGAATACGGAATGAAGCGTTCGAGTGAGAAATAGGAATTGGTAATATGTGGAATGTTTGCGGATATCGATGAATTTAGAATTATATTTCATAAAATCGTAGTCTATTCACTTTTCTTTTTATAACCGATGAGTTTTTGTATATTATCTGAACTCGCTATAATATGATTGAAATGAAAAATTTGGTGAAAGCAAATTTGCACATATCCAGAGATACACTTTAACAAAATTCAGTGCAAAGGGTACTAGCTCTTCGGCTATATGAACATTTCGTCACACGAATTGGTAATATGTGGAATGTATGCGGATATCGATGCATTTAGAATTATATTTCATAAAATCGTAGTCTATTCACTTTTCTTTTTATAACCGATGAGTTTTTGTATATTATCTGAACTCGCTATAATATGATTGAAATGAAAAATTTGGTGAAAGCAAATTTGCACATATCCAGAGATACACTTTAACAAAATTCAGTGCAAAGGGTACTAGCTCTTCGGCTATATGAAAATTTCGTCACACGTATTGGTAATATGTGGAATGTATGCGGATATAGATGCATTTAGAATTATATTTCATAAAATCGTAGTCTATTCACCATTCTTTTTATAACCGATGAGTTTCTGTATATTATCTGAACTCGCCACAATAAGAATGAAAGAAAAAATTCGATGAAAACAAATTTGCACATATCCAGAGATATACTTTAACAAAATTCAGTGCAAAGGGTACTAGCTCTTCGGCTATATGAACATTTCGTCACACGAATTGGTAATATGTGGAATGTATGCGGATATCGATGAATTTAGAATTATATTTCGTGAAATCGTAGTCTATTTACTATTCTTTTTATAACCGATGAGTTTCTGTATATTATCTGAACTCGCTATAATAAGAATGAAATTAAAAATTCGTTGAAAGCAAATTTGTACATATCCAGAGATATACTTTAACTAAATCCAGTGCAAAGGGTACTAGCTCTTCGGCTATATGAAAATTTCGTCACACGTATTGGTAATATGTGGAATGTATGCGGATATCGATGAATTTAGAATTATATTTCATAAAATCGTAGTCTATTCACTATTCTTTGTATAACCGATGAGTTTCTGTATATTATCTGAACTCCTCACAATAAGAATGAAAGAAAAAATTCGATGAAAACAAATTTGCACATATCCAGAGATATACTTTAACTAAATCCAGTGCAAAGGGTACTAGCTCTTTGGCTATATGAAAATTTCGTCACACGTATTGGTAATATGTGGAATGTATGCGGATATCGATGCATTTAGAATTATATTTCGTAAAATCGTAGTCTATTCACCATTCTTTTTATAACCGATGAGTTTCTGTATAATATCTGAACTCGCCACAATAAGAATGAAAGAAAAAATTCGATGAAAACAAATTTGCACATATCCAGAGATATACTTTAACGAAATACGGTGCAAAGGGTACTAGCTCTTCGGCTGTATGAAAATTTCGTCATACGTATTGGTAATATGTGGAATGTTTGCGGATATCGATGAATTTAGAATTATATTTCGTGAAATCGTAGTCTATTTACTATTCTTTTTATAACATGAATAATATATATGTTTATATATATAATGTTTATATATGTATATATATGCTATTATAACATGGATAATATACATATATATAATATGAAAAATTCGATGGAAGCAAATTCCCACATATCCAAAGATATGTTTCAACATAATCCAGTGCAAAGGGTACTAGCTCTCCGACTACATGAAAATGTCGTCACACAGTGTTGCAAGGAATTAAAAGCATCCCCGCATGTTTCGGAGGATGTTCCCCAAGCACAACAATTGATACCTCTAATAACGGCGACAAAAATGGCATGCAATACTTTATACCCGATGCACCACAAGCGACTTTGTTTTTGCCCGAAAAGCGGCGCCGCCGATTGATTTGATACGTCCTTTGAGTGCTGCGTTCATTCCACTTCTTTATACTCAACCCGTCATTCATGTTTCTTCCTTTTCATCTCCGCTTCTCGTTCACATCCGTGCTCTGTCCCTTCTCGTTTCTCTCTCCCGTCTGTTCACTCCATCCATCCTCCTCGCCAACCTCTGGCTATACATAGCTGCATCGGCATGTGCATGTGCCGTTAACCCTCCGTCCGTCTGTCCCAATGCGTTTATGCCAACGATCCATGCCCGCCGTTGTTACTGCTGTACGTGAAATCCTGAGTTATGACCTACCTGACCATCTGGATTTCCGAAGGCACAGAATATGCCCCGCTCGTAATCTCGTCCGTCCCGATCATAAGACAGAAATCGACGTCCGATCGAAGTTATCAGCGCGGCGGCCCGTGTGTCTAACGATCGACTGTCGGTAATGAACCATTTTTCGTAACGAGCTTTCTTGACATTTTTTTGCAGAGATAGGACGATGGGCTGAAGACAGAATTGTGGGAAATATAGAGGCGCGGAGTATTATAGTTGATGGGGGGATAAAATGTTGATGTAGGACGGCTGTCGACAGTGTGAAATAAGGTAGAGTTAGGACGAGAGTGACGGATAGGCCACAAGGAGTTTATGGAATTTGTTATGATAAATATAATACTTGACGAGCTAATTGATGCAAAAAACTGCAGAGTAAGCTATAGTACTTGTATCCCCAGAGCATTTAAATTGAAAAACTCTTAACTACGTGTGACCTATAATACAAAAACCGAAGATTAAGGTGTGTTACGTATATAACGTTGATTTAAATCTTAGAGTGCACCGGCACTTTCCGGGCCAGAAATATCGAAATTATAGTCTCGTCCATTTTATAAAAATTAAACAAGATTGATCAAAGTTTATACTAAAACAAAACAAGTAGCCGATCATTTAAATCAAAACTTTAGTATTCAGGTCGCTGAGGCTGAAAAGTGTCGATTTCTGAATACTTTAGCCACGCGCCGGCAAGAATTATGTAATAGGATTTCAGGTGAATTTTATTCGTACGTTTTGAAAGAATGAAAGTCGATTGCAGCACCGAAACGTTTCGACGCAAGAAGCGAAGGCAATGACGGTGAACGTACAAGATTCGTAAAGTTTCGATAAAAATTCAAGACTGCCCGCTGTTCGATATAAATGCGTTTCCGGAGAACAGACTGCATACTTTGAGGAAGGTATTAAAGTAATAAATAAGCTTTTTCGATGGGAGATACTGCCAGGCAAGGACGAGACGAATCGTCGCAATAAGGAAGAACAATTTCTTGTTCCCCAACGATTTCAATAAGCAGCCGAACGTAGGAAGTTTCGAATGTACCGAATTCCAAACGGGGACAGCGGTATTGTTAAACTTACAATGTTTTTCTAACAATTCGTACAACAGCCCAAAGCCAAAGTAGCAAAGCCAAGGAAGCATACATCTATTCAAAACCCACAATGCCTTCACCAACGATTCGAAGCACAACTGTCGAGATGTATACGAGAACTCGGAAGACAAATTGACTAACGAAAAGTGACTGAAGTTATTTATAAGAAAACGCATTTTTGCATGCGCTCGCCTCAGCTGCCTCGCCATAATTTCCCGACTGAAAAAGCATTCGCTTTACGGCACTGCGATAAATTCCTAAAGCCTCGCTGCACGTAGCAAGTCAAATATCGGTCCCTACCGTACCATAACGGCCGGCCGCGGTAATTTTAGTTAAAAGAATTTTAAAGTTCATATTTATGAGATCGCGCCCATAATCCAGACGAGCAGGAGAAGGAGGCTATTGGCAAAAGCTGTTGACCGCCAATATGAAGCAGCTGCCGTTGAAACGTATGAATTATAGCAGCTGATTCACGAAACGGAAGAAGGCGATTAAGTGGGGCTATGCTTTTAGCGAATGAAACTAAGACTTTCGCGGAAAATTATAAGAAAACAGATACTCTGTAGATACGCACGAAATTTTTCAGAATATCTTTATTCGTCTGTGTAGATTATCCATGAATTTTTATATGTTTGTACGAACGATCGTGTTGATGTTATGTGTTATTGAAGGCACAGCAGTTTTACGAATGATAACATTTCTTTTTAGTTTCTTTATCTAAAGGAGATACACATATCTTACGTGATGAAGAAATGCACGAAAATGGTAATTTCTTTATTTCTGTTTTGAAAACAGACGATCGATTAAAACGCGTTTTGTAGTCTCTTCTATCGATGATAATAATGAGGCATAATAATACATTTTGGCATTGGAATTCCATTGATTGTCGATTTCCAGACAATGTCGAGTAGCTTATACGAACCTGTCCAGTTCACACGGTAATTTTACACGTTACGAATGAAACGGCACATCGCGTTTTTATTTAATCTCGCACCGATTATTGAGTTAATTAGCGTCATCATTCTTAACGCGCGCTACAGTTTTTCGGTTTTTTTTTTGCATAATCGTCCGCCGTTAATTATTTAACGGAACTCATCCTTTACCGTTTTATTTTTTAACTCACTAACCGGTATCGTCATTTATGAATTTACAATTAAGCATATTTGTTCTGTCGCACCTGTTATTCCGCGCGTGCCGAATAATCAAGCTTCGCGCACACTCCCGTTATTATTTCATTTTAATAAAACTCCTATTTGACAGCCGGCCGTCGCAATAATTTATCTTGTTGCTCTGTTTAACGCCGGCGCGCGCGCGCACGCACAGATTGATGCGTTCAATAAATTCCCCCAAATTGAACTCTATAAAGCCATACGGCCATTTAACCGCGCGTAAAACAAAATTTAAACGGGCGACAGCATATGACAAATTTGCCCACAATAAGACCTCGATATTCGAACGTTTCCGCCTCGCGCCCTATTATTACCGTTAATTTGCATGGGCTGAAATTGCGATCCGGGTCATCATGGCGTAACACGCTAAAGTGTCGAATTTGATTCGTGGACTCTTAAGTTTTCTCCATACATTCCGTATTATCTCACTTTAGACGTGCGTCTATGAATATTTACCGTGTACTGTCTTCCTTCATATACCTAAACAACACACACCTAACCACACTGCGTCAGAGAACTTTAGACTAATTATGGGTACTTTGTCTTCGAGCAGCAGGAGAAACCCGGGACGCACTCACATAATTTCGCTGCACAAAGAGCATGCAGAATACACGGAAAATATGCATTTCAGAATTTTCAGTCAAAGCATAGTTTTGTACAAACCTCTGGTAGTACTAGATTTACTGGGGAATGTGTAGGTATGCGGAATACGGAATTTGAAAATTAGAAGTCTGAGGAGAAAATTAATTCTGATATGCATCCGTATCGTTTCACCAATAACACTCAGAAATTGCTGGAATAATAGTAATAGTTTCTGCAATTTTGTTCATGACATCCAAAATCGCAAATCTACTGTTAAAGCGACGATTATTACCCATTTTCATCTTACTGCACGCAAAAATATGTCATACTTTTGTAGATCTGAAAAAGATACATATAATTTTACATATTTAAATGGCTTCAATTTAACAAAACAGTCACATTTTATGCTTCAAAATTCTAGCACTGCACCGGTTGAAAATTGCTAAATTGTCTTATGGCTTAACGGTGACGTAAGACTCACGGTGTACCAAGCAAAAATGATACAAGACACTAATCAATCGATTGTTCCCGAAAGAGTTGACTCATTAAGTTAATATCACAGCGCATCACGATTCCGTAACTAATAACCGTCAAAGGAATAATTTAATTTAATCGTACATCCCTTACTTGCAATTTTCCGCACGGCAAACGGCTTGCGCACTGTAATCCTCGCGGCTTGTCGCTCGGCATGGCATTGTTCGTTAATTAAACGTCGTCGCATTGCCAAATCACGGGTTTATGCCGTCGATGATCGCGGGACGGGATTATCGTAGATAGATAGGATGATTTTCTGGGAATGGCGCCGCGGAGATAATACAATACACGTCACATTAGTGCGTTACTTACGCGGCTAAGTCGATTGTTCGATAATTGCCGGCTGGCACGGCGCGATACAGTGTCTCTAACTCGTATGTAAATGTCTCTGTGAAGATGTACGGCGAACGTTCACTGAATTCCAACAGACGCCGGACGATTATATCGCGCGCTAATCTTGTCGATAGCTCGACGCAGCCGATAAACATTTTCGGCAATGGATACTGCGCGTACTTATTTTTGCAGGCGAGGATCTTTAGTTCAGTTTTCGTGTGCATCTATTGGGTTGGAGGGAAAGTTCTGTCGTATTTTTAATAGGCAGATAATTTTTCTTGTAAATGACAAAAAACATCTGGCTAGTGAGTCATTCGGATTTTTTTTTGTTTTTTTATAGCTGCTGTATAACATAAAAGGAGTCCTTTTTTACCGTTCATCATTTACTTGTCATATTTAAAGTGAAAACATGTCAGTAGATAAAGTGCATTTACGACACTGCATTTTGTATGAATTCCAAAAAGGAAGCAACGCATCGGTTGTAAAAATTTATGTGCGGTATTTGGAAAAGATATTGTAAATGTTCGTTACTTGTCAAAGATGGTTTAGCAAATTTCGTTCCGGGGATCTGAGCCTCCAAGAAAGTGATCGATCTGGACGACCATCCAAGATCGATAATGATATTTTGCGATCCATGTTGGAAAATAATCCACATTTAATAAGTCGAGAAATTGCAGAAGAGTTTGGCATTCATCATATAAAACATTAAATGTATTATGATTAATATTAAACACATATTTTTATAAATTAATTCAAATATTTTCTTTAAAATACGACAGAACTTTCCCTCCAACCCAATATATATGGTACTTATGTGTCATTATTTATTTGCTTCGTTTCTTCAATGTATTTTTGTAAAAAGCTACATGATGATAATGTCATTAAACTGGTATTTGGTACCATCATTATGCCAAACGCAATTTTTGCTTAAGGGGTTATGCCTACTTGGGATCGGCAAAATTACATGATTTTCAAGATTTTTTTTGCCGTTTTAGTGAGTACTAATTAAAATTCGCAAAATACTACCAAAAACTACGTATTTAGTGGTACTTGTATACATTTTTTTATAAGAAAATTTAAAAAAATGGGGGAAATATAGCTCTTCTCCCAGAGTTTCCGTTTATTTTCATCACTTACGGTGACCACGATTTCTCAAAAACTACTTCACCGATCGGACTCTAATTTTATATACTTATGTCATACAATAGGCAGGGCCTGAACGAAGGATTTGTAAAAATTTGAATTTTTACAAGAATGACAGCACTTTTACGAAAAATTCCGTCTTTCGGGGTGAATTAACCTTCGTTTTTATGTTGTAACTTTTTTTTTTATTACCGAAATAAAAAATCCTTCGTTCAGGCCCTGCATATCTTAATGAAAAATAAGTATATAAAATTAGAGTCCGATCGGTGAAGTAGTTTTTGAGAAATCGTGGTCATCGCAACTGTATGTTTTAAAAAACACAGTTTCGAGATAATCGCGTTTAAAGTTTCAAGCTCTTTAGTAATCATACATAGTAGCGCTCCAGATAAACGCTTATAATTTTTGAACGTGTGCTCCGATTCTTATGTACTTTTGAGGAAATATTCTTAAAATGATGTACATTAAAAAAATGCAATAAAAAAAATCGATTTTTTTCACCAACCCAAGTAGGCATAACCCCTTAATACTCTCCATGCATTTGCACATATTTCTAGAGATTTCGGATTCTCGTCTCGTCACGCAGAGTTCTTCATTCTTTAATCGGTGTTACTAATGTTCTGGATATTACTTAAACATACGACGTTATGAGCCTAAACATGTTCAATGTGAACTGTCATTTTTTTTTATCTCATAATCATAGTTTATAACCATGCAACCTGACTATCCCTGGAATGAGCGTTGCGATTACCGGTACTTTTTCAAACAAACAATGCCCAACTCGACACAAAGCTTTTTCCCATCGTCGATTTTTCGTCCACAATGTCTTTCACGATCATTCTCTGCAATTACTTCGAATATTTCCGACCGCCTGCTACGCTGAGAAATCTGCTTTTGGGCCGAACTTATCAACGCGTCCACGTTATCGAAGCTCGAGTTATAATCGAGAGCGCAGGCCAGCGGCTTTATTAAAAATGTCAGCGGCGACGTCCCAATGGTGACAAATCTTTCATGATTAAAATTGCAAGATCTTCATCAATCATTTCCGACCCGCCCCGCAGTCGAAGGATGAATTATCGGCAGGTACGAGGAAAATGGAGCAGGGGCGAGAGGAAAATTGAAATGCGCGTAACCGGAATTAACCGCGGACACGCGAGCATTTCAGAAACATCAGTTTTGAGCGATTGGGATTGACATTTGTTTTTTGCCGAAGCAAACGTCAGAAAACACTCGATGTGGGGTCGTCATACCGGTTGTGGCATTATGCTAGAATGTGCTTGGCGACACGATGTCAAATTAAAAGTGTGGTAATTTATTTAATTAAATACTGATTTTTATGCTCCGCTTTGTATAGAATGTGATGTGAAAAAAAATAGTACATTATCTCCACATCACACATTATTTAATTAAAGAGTCTCGAGAAAATACAATAGAAAATTGTAAAAGTTGTAATACGTCTTGCGCAAGCTATGGCTTTTTGATATTATAAGACACAAATTGGAAAAACTATTAGTGAGGGCGTATGTTTTGACTTTATAATAATTGAAACGTATTCGTGGCCGATGAAATAAAATGATAGCAGGGTTGTAATTTAATATTGTAGTTTGATTGAAACGCAGAGATAGTGTGGTTGTAATTTATTATATTTCATATAGATATGCTCAATTTTCCTGCCAATAGAATTTCGCAATTTCGTTGTGGTTATTAACCGAAGTTTTTGTAACATTACCGTTTGACACTCGAAGTCTTGGCGATATGAAACTTACCAAAAATCCACTAAAGTATTTTCCTGCACGACGCTATGTTCACGAAAAGAGCCAGCTCCGATGGATATAAATCTTTCCGAAACTATCCGCGTCCCAATTTCGGCAAATTAATGTACTATCACGAAAATGTCGTTGAGCGCATTCCGGGGCAAGTTACGAATCCGAAGTTTCGTAGTAAGCCTGCGCGAAGTTCTGATATTGCAATTTGCAACTTAGTCGAGTATATGTAAGCAAGTATGTCCTAAGTAGTTGCCAGGTTGCGTTGACTTTCATTACCGACTGAATTTTCCGTAAAATTCTCTACTTCTCGGCTTCACTTTGTTCATTCTTTTCTCGTCAATTGCACTTCACAACTCTTCGCTACACCTTTCGTTTCTACTTGTCGATGATCCGCTTCGTAATGCTTTACGGATGATTAATGCACATATGTATATATACATACATCCAGCATAAGCCACCAGTGTAGCCGGTAGAATTATATATGCGTCCGGCGGAAACAATCGATTAAAGCAAAACATAGTATAAAATTCTCATTGTCAATATACATGTATTAATAATATACATTATACAGTAGACTCGTATAACGCGAGTTCCTACAACGCGGCTGAAGATATTATGAGGTTTTATTCACGTAACGCGATTCTCGTACAACGCGCTATAATAAGATGCAAGACTACCGTTTTTTCCAGGTGACCATAGCAGAGCTTGTTATTTCCATCGCAAGGGATATCTTTTGTTTATAATTTTGTACCACGTGAATTCTTACAGCGCGTAACATATTAACGTCATACGGAAGTGTACTCTATATATACATATATATTATATATACTTGGTCAACGCGTATACGTAACATTGCAGTGCCTGAATTTTATTTAGGCTGGCACTTCAAATGCGTTTTGAATGATTTGATGCGATTTTGAATGAATTGAATGCGATATACGAATGCAACGTATAAAAACTGTTTAGAAACCACAACACATGTGTGCAAATAATTAAGAAAAAATTGCTTCCATATATATATATATATGTATATTTTTTTTCTTTTGTAGCCATTATGCAATCAAGACATGCAAAACACGTATGCGTACTTCCACAGAACCGCAGACCCTAAATACTGAATTTAGAATAAATCAAAGTATGCATAGATTTTTCTCGAATACCTCATATCGGAAAGGACCTCGCAAATATTGTCAGATACGAGCGACGACGGGCGCGTTTCTTTACGCGCAGTTGATATGCGATCGTTACCTTTCGCCTCGCACTTGACTCGTTTCACACCCGCGCGCATACACACCTCTCGCATTACTGTGCCGACAGGAAAAAAATTAATGAAAACAGCAGTCGCCGTGGCAACGTTCGGAGCGTCGTGCATCCGCACACCTAAATCCCGAAGCTATTCCGCATACTCGGAGACCCTCTTGCCTGGCGGAATTATGAATCACGAGAGAATCGTCTCCGACGGTGGCTTTTGGCCAACTACCAAGGAACGCTTGGCAATCGAATTTTTCTTTAGCAAACTCCGCCGCAGATTCTCGCGTCTTCTCATCGTCCCACCCAACTAGTACTCGGTCTAATCCGGAATTTACGCTGCCGGGTGCTTAGACGTGATTGCTGCGGCGGCCGGTTGTTCGCCATAATTCGAAACGTATATTTCCGAGATTGGGCTCGCGCAACTTCATTCGAGCCGGTTGAAAGTTCTCCAAGACGCTTAAATCTGTTGTGCAACGGATTCCTTAGGGGGAGCGGAAGAATGTGTGCGCTCGCGTGTGGCAGGCACGAAATGAAAGATAAAGTCGGGCCTATGTACATCTTGTTAGTTGGCGACAGAACTTCCGGCTTCTAGTTTCGGCGCAAGGTGTTCATCATATAAATTGAAATAAATTGACTTTTGGTGTTGTTGTGGGCAGAAAATATTATTTTTCACTGTAATCCGTCCATCTGTATATTCGTTTAAATTTGATCCGTTTCGAAATTTGCACCAAAGTTGACGCACATTTCAGTCTATCTGATAACTGGAAAGATACCTTTCACATACATTGGGGGAGCGGAAAAATGTGTGCGCTCGCATGTGACAGGCACGAAATGAAAGATAAAGTCGGGCCTATGTACATCTTGTTAAGGGTTAGTTGGCGACAGAACTTCCGGCTTCTAGTTTCGGCGCAAGGTGTTCATCATATAAATTGGAAGAAATTGCCTTTTGGTGTTGTGGTGGGCAGAGAATATTATTTTTTTACCGTAATCCGTCTATCTGTATATTCGTTTAAATTTGATTGGTTTCGAAATTTGCACTAAAGTTCACGCAAACACCTCAGTCCATTTGATAACTGGAAAGATACCTTTCACATACATCGGGGGAGCGGAAGAATGTGTATGCTCACGTGTGGCAGGCACGAAATTAAATATAATATGATAAAATCCGGCCTATGTACATATTGTTAAGGGTTAGTTGGTGACAGAACTTCCGGCTTGTAGTTTCGGCGCAAGGTGTTCATCATATAAATTGAAAGAAATTGACTTTTGGTGTTGTGGTGGGCAGAAAATATTATTTTTTACCGTAATCCGTCTATCTGTCTATTCGTTTAAATTTGATCCGTTTCGAAATTTGCACTAAAGTTCACGCACACCTCAGTCCATCTGATAACTGGAAAGATACCTTTCACATACATCGGGGGAGCGGAAGAATGTGTATGCTCACGTGTGGCAGGCACGAAATGAAATATAATATGATAAAATCCGGCCTATGTACATATTGTTAAGGGTTAGTTGGTGACAGAACTTTCGGCTTGTAGTTTCGGCGCAAGGTGTTCATCATATAAATTGAAAGAAATTGACTTTTGGTGTCGTTGTAGGCAGAAAATATTATTTTTCACTATAATCCGTCTATCTGTATATTTGTTTAAATTTGATCCGTTTCGAAATTTGCACTAAAGTTGACGCACACCTCAGTCCATCTGATAACTGGAAAGATACCTTTCACATACATCGGTGTCTCGTCCGAATACGCCGTCGCAATCTCGAATGGTCATAATCCAAGTAATGAACGAACAGCCATAAATTGAAAATGGCGCCGGGGGATATTGCTGGCACTTAAGATGGCGATGCGTTTGTATTTCCGCGTAGTATATCATCTCGGTAGACTGTGGAGCACCTGCCCTCCGTCGGGGGGTGGGCAACGAATCGAATTGAATGAAGAAACACGGTCGGCCAATTTCTCTTCATTCGTTGGAGTTTTCCTTTGCGACCGGCTTAAACGATAAGCGCGTAACTTCGGACTGCCATCTGCCGATTGCGATATAAAATATGACTGGGGAATGAATTCGGAGACAATATCAACTTGACGACTTTAATTCCGATTATTTGTTGTGGCGATTAAAATTTCGTTGGTGCCGTTTGAAATATAGAAGTAGATAAAAATGTGCGTCACTGATATTAAAAGTTCGGACACAGTGAAAGTGAATATTCTGCCTGCTAGAAGAATCATGGCGGAACAAATATTCCGGTTTAACGAAAATGCAAACAGATAAACAGTCGTTTGTTCTTAAAACCCATCTATTTCTGTACAGCAAAGTATTGGACCCGGAATAGGGGAATTCTTTATGAAAGCAAACATAAAAGAGCGTACTAAACAAGATTATACATGTTGAGTTATTACCTGCGGCATAACATATATTAAGCATATAGCTTATTTCAATGCATGAGTAACTACCTGTACACATAAAATGCATACTCCACTACTTTGTTATCACCGCGAGAAGTCGCAAGTATACTGGTTTATCCGGCATATATGTTACAAATCTTGCTGCAGTAATTTTGCTAACATGTTTTCTTTTGGAATTACGTATTTACTGGGCCGTTAGGTGGAGTAAAACATTCATCACTATTTACTATTAAATTAAATACTTGGCTACAAATTCTAAAGTAAATTACATATACGTATAAGTATCTAGCGTCGGGCCCTATCAATCATCAGAAAATTATTTCAGCCCGCTTTGACATTTGTCTTAAAACTATGTCTTTCGATTTACTTCAATTTGCCGAACTTTCTAATCCAGGCCTTTGTTAAAAAATATTCTATGACTGTACGTGTCGCAAAACTGGCGGCGTCAACTCCATGCCTAAATCAACAAATGCCGATGTGCTGCATCTATGCAGAACACCATATTCTCGCGGCTCTTAATTTGAAAATCAATTTCTTTTTTGGTACGGACGCGTTATTTCCGTTGGCAAAGAAAACCGTGTTTATTTTCACGTGTCCTCCCTGGGGTCCGAAAGTTCTGAACTCGCGCACGAACCAAAAAAAAAAAAAAAGAAAATCCGTCGACGGGCAATTCTCGCTCCCCAGCAGCGCTCCGCAATCTAAATTTTCGACCGTGGATCTCCTATATTTTTGCTACTGTACGGGAGCGTCCGCCGCTCATATTTTACCTCTCTGCCCTTTCGATTCAAATGCGACGAACGAATCCTTCGGGTATTTTCGCAAATGGCGAAAACTGCAAACGGAATTGCGAAAATCGTATCCAGCGGTTTTTGCTTGAAGAAGGAATAATTACATAACCGCGCGGGTTATTCGACTCAAAGAATTTAAAGCGCGTAACAATTAACTCTTCCGGCCGGGTGAACCAATATTGCGATCGACGAAAGTTAGAAGTAAAGATAATTGTTGTTTCCGATGGGTATGTTGTATGTATATTCCGCGTTTAATCGGTGAATTAATTTTATCTTCACTGTCTGCTCGTACTGTGCTCGATTTTTGCGAAATTAATGTTACTTAACTTTACTAAATTACAGGATATTGTGGTATGTGGATAACGTAGATAAATAAATGTAATGTCGGGTTTGGAGGAAGCAACTCCATGGAGTATTTGTGCAAAAATTTTACGCGCGTACTATCGTGGGGAAATATAATATTCAAATACTTCGAAGTATGATATTGCCAGTATTTGCACAGTACGGGTGAGAGGTCTACCCGACCGAAATACAATGTAATCAGTAGGAAGCTAAAATGTTCTTGTACTGCGCGGCTTACTTTGTGAGCTCCCACTGCTCCGGAAACAATAATTAAAATCAGGTAGCTGCAAGTCGTGTTGCTCTCTGCGTTAATGACTCTGTCCAGCTTGAAAGAAGGCTTCGTTACTGCAATCTCGAACTTCTTGCAGAGTTAACTAAAGAACACTTCTGGTGACCAAAGCGATAAAACTACAGTCGTCGTAGCCACCATCGTAAAATGCGCGCTTATCGCATTCGAAACTATTTTCCGATGTTTATCCCGTACACGATGCTTAGCAAGTGATTGATTATACTGAACATGTGCTGCAGCCATTCTGGTTTTCTCATCATGATACCACCGTTCTAAGTTTTCTAAATTCCATCATTAAACATGTAAGCACATTGCCAGGGTGCAATGGAAAATGAGTTGTACGTGCAATAATGTCATAATTGTTATCTTATTATATGTCTAAGCGTCGCAATACGTAGGAATACTATTTTCTGATCTCAAGAAAGCATCGAAAACCGGAAATTGCACGCAATTTAAGTCACCAAAATCTCCAATGCATAATATTAATTCCAGCCGTCCCAATGATCTCGTCTTAATTGTTCTGCCAATCCCGCCTGTCCCTCAACCAAGCCCGTCGCCTCAAACTCCTCTATTTCTTCGGTCACACCAACATTCCACATATAATACGCAACTTTGCTGTAAATTAGTATTCCAGTACCAACCAATCGGACAATCATAATTTCACTTCACAAACCAAAATTGCACGCAATTCAAGTCACCAAAATCTCCAATGCATAATATTAATTCCAGGCGCCCCAATAGTCTCGTCTTAATTGTTCTGCCAACCCTACCTGTCCTCAACCATCCCGATCGGTTGAAAGTCCTCCATTTCTTCGGTCACACCAACGTTCGACGCATAATGCGCAACTGTAGCGTAAATTAGTATTCCAGTGCCAACCAATCGGCCAATAATAATTTCACTCCAGAAGCCAAAATTGCACACCATCCAAGTTACCAAAATCGCCAATGCATAATATTAATTCCAGCCGGCCCAATAATCTCGTTTTAATTGTTCTGCCAACCCCACCTGTCCCTCAACTATCCCTATCGATTGAAAGTCCTTCATTTCTTCGGTCACACCAACGTTCCATGTGTAATACGCAACTTTGGTGTAAATTAGTATTCCACTGCCAACCAATCGGCCAATAATAATTTCACTAGAGAAGCCAAAATTGCACGCAATTCAAGTCACCAAAATCTCCAATGCATAATATTAATTCCAGCCGCCTCAATTGTCTCGTCTTAATTGTTCTGCCAACTCCACCTGCCCCTCAACCATCCCCATTGGCTGAAGGCCCTCCATTTCTTCGGTCACACCAACGTTCCACGCATAATGCGCAACTTTGGCGTAAATTAGTATTCCAATGCCAACCAATCGGCCAATAATAATTTCACTACAGAAGCCAAAATTGCACGCAATTCAAGTCACCAAAATCTCCAATGCATAATATTAATTCCAGCCGTCCCAATAATCTCGTCTTAATTGTTCTGCCAACCATCCCCATTGGCTGAAAGTCCCACATATAATACGCAACTTTGGCGTAAATTAGTATTCCAGTGCCAACCAATCGGCCAATAATAATTTCACTCCAGAAGCCAAAATTGCACACCATCCAAGTCACCAAAATCGCCAATGCATAATATTAATTCCAGCCGCCCTAATAATCTCGTCTTAATTGTTCTGCCAACCCCACCTGTCCCTCAACCATCCCCACCGCCCGAAAGTCCTCCTTTTCCTCAGTCACACGAACGTTCCACGCACAATGCGCAACTCTAGCGTAAATTAGTATTCCAGTGCCAACCAATCAGTCAATAATAATTTCACTCCAGAAGCCAAAATTGCACGCAATTCAAGTCACCAAAATCTCCAATGCATAATATTAATTCCAGCCGTCCCAATAATCTCGTCTTAATTGTTCTGCCAACCATCCCCATTGGCTGAAAGTCCCACATATAATACGCAACTTTGGCGTAAATTAGTATTCCAGTGCCAACCAATCGGCCAATAATAATTTCACTCCAGAAGCCAAAATTGCACACCATCCAAGTCACCAAAATCGCCAACGCATAATATTAATTCAAGCCGCCCCAATAATCTCGTCTTAATTGTTCTGCCAACCCCACCTGTCCCTCAGCCATCCCCACCGACTGAAAGTCCTCCATTTCTTCGGTCACACGAACGTTCCACGCACAATGCGCAACTCTAGCGTAAATTAGTATTCCAGTGCCAACCAATCAGTCAATAATAATTTCACTCCAGAAGCCAAAATTGCACGCAATTCAAGTCACCAAAATCTCCAATGCATAATATTAATTCCAGCCGTCCCAATAATCTCGTCTTAATTGTTCTGCCAACCATCCCCATTGGCTGAAAGTCCCACATATAATACGCAACTTTGGCGTAAATTAGTATTCCAGTGCCAACCAATCGGCCAATAATAATTTCACTCCAGAAGCCAAAATTGCACACGATCCAAGTCACCAAAATCGCCAATGCATAATATTAATTCAAGCCGTCCCAATAATCTTGTCTTGATTATTCTGCCAACCCCACCTGTCCCCATTGGCTGAAAGTTCTCCAAAATCTCCAATGCATAATATTAATTGTCCTTCAACCATTCCCATCGGCTGAAAGTCCTCCATTTTTTCGGCCACACCAACGTTCCACGCATAATGCGCAACTGTAGCGTAAATTAATATTCCAGTTCCAACCAATCGGCCAATAATAATTTCACTCCAGAAGCCAAAATTGCACACCATCCAAGTCACCAAAATCTCCAACGCATAATATTAACTCCAGCCGCCCCAATAATCTCGTCTTAATTGTTCTGCCAACCCCACCTGTCCCTCAGCCATCCCCACCGGCTGAAAGTCCTCCATTTCTTCGGTCACACGAACGTTCCACGCACAATGCGCAACTCTGGCATGAGGCAGTGTGCGGCGTGCGCAGGAAAAGCGTAAGCACAAACGCGCACATGGGCGCGTTATGATGGAGTGCCGCGTGCTGCGGATATGCATTATCGATTGTCCTAAGACAATATCTCGGTGCGCGCGCGGGGCCTCATTGGCACGTCCTGTAAACGTCCTGCGGGACGTCCCGTCGGCGGGCATTTCGACGTGAATGCGACGTCTCCGCCGACGGCGAACTTCCAGACGAGCAGCCAGGAGCCAAGGACGAGGCGACGAGGGTGCAGAGTTCGCCAAGACGTGCGCGAGGCGTTCAAAGCGTTACGTGCTTCCACCAGACGCAAGCTGCGCCCGTTTTCGTTTCAGTGGCGAGATGGTTAACGTTTGGTTAGCCGCTAGTCTGTGTTACGGAAGTTAGTTTGCGGCTGTTGAATGGCGTGGGCTGCCGAGGCACGGCTAACGTGACGTAAGGATGATGCTTGAGGGTGGCATGTAACGTAACGCGTGGTGGGGCGGCAGATTTCTGGCAAAGTAATGAGGGCGATGAAGCCGATGGAAGCTGAGGAGGCAGGCTGTTTACGGAAAGTTGGTGGCGGTGCATTCGAAATCAGCGGAATGAGGGAAGCGATGCGTTTGAATGGCGGCATGGTTGGGGATGATGGACCGTTGTGGTGGGGTGGATGGAAAATTTGTTGTCCGGTGCAATGCGAGCGAATTGCACTGGAAACCGGAGCGCGGGAGGCGAAGGATCGACATAATGCAGATAGCGGAGGAATTGAATTGTAATGTTATATGAAACAGTGGGGTCGAGGTAATTTATTGTTATGTGTTGTAGGGAGACGTGGGATTATTGATGAAAGTGAATGACTTCTTTAGGCAAGCGTACGTCAAATATTTTGTCACGAATTATGGGTCCGAGGAATTGAAGAGCAATTTTTCAAACACAATTTTGAACCATTTAGTTGCAGGACACTTAACCCTTATCCCTTAACTTAACCCTTATCGGTCGCTAGCTTTTCGTACGTGATTCGCACTAGGTTGTAGCTAGTTTCAGTAAATATGCGAAAAATCTTCAGTGTTATAAGAATAACATTTTTATTAGAAATTACTTCTTTTTTGAAGGTGTACTACAAATATATGAGTTTGTAAAAATGATTTATAAGTTTTTAACGTATGATATTGTTTGAAACAATCTCCAATATGAAGGAATTGTTTTCGGTTGCACGTTTCACAGAATAATACTGTTCTTTTTCTTCCTCCAGCAAATTTACGATTAGAACATACTAAGCAATCGTTATGTTTTCCTTCAACATCAGGTTGCAAGGTATGTAGTTTTCCATCTAATCTATCCTCATTATCTATTGTTGATGGCGTTTCATATCGCGGAGTCTTACCTTCACGGAAATTCCCTATTAGGGACATAACTAATTTCCGAATAAATTTTATGTGAGACATTGATTTACTGTTGTTATGCTTACAATCAGCTTTGTACAGAATATAAGACTTAATTCACAAGTCAATCGCGCCCGCATTTCATAAAACGCGAATTTTGACTGTTTCACTCGTTGTCACCTCCGACGTGACGTACGACCGCAGCGATAAAGTACTGTTGTCGCGTGAGAGGTGACTTACGACCGTTAAGGGTTAATATCCATTACATTACTCTCTTTCTGCAAGCATCTTACTCATATCATAATACATTTGATTTGATGCTTTATGACATTTATTACCGATTGTATATACCGATAAATTAAAATAATCTCGATGTGCAGCGGGCCGATACTTCTTTCATACACCTCGACATTTATCAGATCGGTACCCACGACAATCGAGACATTAAATAGCGTAGCTGCGATCAATTTGAAGGAACAACGGTTGAAGTTCGGAACTCACGCGGTCTTCCTAATGGGATCGTAAAAATTGAACACCTCCGACAACCCATTATACTGACCACCTACTCGCGTTATAACTTAGTCGTATAATTTTACTGAACTTTAGGGGCAACCATTAGAGCTGCGAATGGTCGTAACGCCAACTCGTAGATTGTTCGGCTTTAATCGCCGTTAGATCGCGAGCGCATAGAATATGTCTCACTAGAAAATGCATATACTACTTTATAAAAGAGCTGTGCCCGACTCCCGTAACGAAATCTGAAATCCCATTCCGCTCCTGACGTTCCGGCTAATTTCGAAGCGAACGAATGAGAATTTTTTATCGCCACGCCGTGAATTCATGACAAATAAAAAATTCGCGAGTCTATTTCGTCGATTTGCCTGTATTTCACGGGAAAAATATAACGCGGCCTTTAGAGTTCGCGTTGACCGGCTATGAAAGCGCAGAATTTCCCAGAAGCATCGAGTTTTGACAGTAACCGGCAGCATTGCTAATTGGGGCATTTGAAAGCGTCAGGGAAATTAAAGGATCCTCTTGCAATTTGAAGGCATACTTGATGGTTCACTGAAGCCCGGCATTTCGACTATATTCTAAGCTGGTTAGTCACTGCCGTTTCGTTTAAAGATGTTTCGGACTGAAATAAATCTAATTCCTGAATTGCCCCTGGCTCAAGGTCCCGTCAGAATAACTGGCCGACTTCACTCGATTCCTGTTAACATGGAACATTAATGAAATATTCCGGAAACGGTCTGCTAACCACCTCTGACAACTTTAAGGTCGCAGTCGGCGACAACTGTTTTTTGAAAAACGTAGTCGTTTAAGTAACGTGGCGTAAAATGATTCTTCCAGCGTTAATCACCGTAGCGAAACAATGAATGTCAGTTACGGACAGAGCAATTTACGCCTCGTAGGAGCAATGAGGCTCGATCGGAGGTGACATGCGCGCAATTAAATTATGGTGTGTGCGATAGTAAGTGGAACATGTTAGAATGGTAAAAATAACTTATATTTGAAGTGGAGAAAAACAGGATGTATGAAAATTATCTGTCGCTACTGAAAACTCAAATCCATCTGATCTTTTCTTCGCACATTGCCCTGCAGATCGTTTTACTCCTTCCATTCTCAATAATTTCTCGGTATTTTATTGCTCTGAATTATTTTTTGTTCCATATCCCATGGGGTAACTAGGGGTGTGCTATAATCCCAGAATTTTCGAAGATAGATCCATAGTTCCTGGATAATCTATTTACTGGCGTGGCACTACCGCGATATCTTCGGTCGCAAGCCATTGTGATATATATGTTACAGTGAAACACCGAAATCTGGAAAATGTCGACTTTCACCGGTGAATGTCAAAATTCACACAGTCGCTTGTCCGAAATATTTGCTAAATATCCTTATTTCTGACTTACACCGGTAAATGTTGACATTCACCATGCACTAATGATCGACACACACCGGAGAGGGTCCGAATGTACAACAATGTAATGAAATATTCGATCTTTCACCGACATATTTGGTATCTGTTGATATTCATCGGTGAAAGTCGACATTTTCCAATTTCGGTCATTCACAGTAACATATGTACATATATACTATTGTATTTCACAGCCCCGAAGATGAACGTTTAATTCTTTCGTGCTTTCCGTGGAAAGTTATTAGTCACAGATTCGAGACGCGAATGCGGCTTTCGTATTATGTGCTAATTCGCTCGCAAATTTCGCCCTAATCGAGTGTCGGCAGAGAGACGATTCGTGTCGACGCAAACTGTCGACGATTTCCAACAACGAGGACGACGTAGAGCGGAGACATAACGATCCGACGTTGGCTACGTCCGACGCGATCACTTTACTCGAAGCGACCGGTTATTACGTGTACTCGCGAGATTTACTGCCGACGCTCGTCAATGTCGACGCACCCTCTTTATCGCCGTCGTTTGCCGAGTGTTTAACCCGTTTTGGAACGTTTCAAGTGGAAACGGAACATTAGCGGCAGACAGGAAACTGCGGTGATTCGATGGTCGTCGAAAATTGGCTGATAACGCGAGAAGAAGCACGCAGAGCGTACAGAACAAGTTGTTTTGACGACTCAGCGCGTTGTAAGAAGCGAGTTTAAATAGTAATCACCATCACGTTGGACAGTGGTTATCGACAACAGTGAAAAGTGAACTAATTGCTATTGAGCAACTATGTTAGATGCGAAAAATGTATTATTTGTGTGAGTTTACAGGTTGGGGGGAGAAGCCAGTTTACCACTAGGTTGAGGGAGAAATATGGAGGTATGCAACGTTATTGGAAAAAATATATAGGTATACCGCGTACGGAATGAAAAAATAGAAGAATTGAATGATGCAAATTTAGAGAAAATTTCTTGGACAACATGTTCTAATTGTTTCGTTCATAAATATCAGCGAAAGTTGCTAGGACAAAATAATTACATTTTATGTTATATTGGTCGTGAATTTGGAACCTGTTAAACAGACGGGTTTTGTCATTCTAGTATAAAATATCAATCGCCGTCATTGACGATGATAACAAATTAACTAATTGTAATCGAAGATTTATACGAAATTTGGAATACAAATTATTTTGACAAGTTTGTAGATTGGAAACAGGAACGAATTTTAATATTAATCGCAGTCGTCGATGATGATAAAAAACAGCTAACTGTAATTGATGGATTGTACTAAATGTAAAAAACATATTATTTTTACGATTTATCGGTTGGAAAAAGAAGCGAATTTAAATATCAACCGCGCTCATCTGCAATGAGAAAAGATCACCTAATTCAAATTAAGAATTTTACTAAATATGAAAAACTAGATACCTTTATGGTTTTGCAAATTCAAAAAACAAACGACTACAAATGCCAATCACACCTCAATCATTAACACATTGACTGCCATGCGTATTTTGCTGCATTAAAACGGCGATACTATGAAATACTACAGTGTTTGACTGAATTATGCAAAATGTAAGTAATGTGCAGGTATTGAACACCAAAGGACCGCATCACTATTCTAACAATAATTGCATTTATAAAATAATTATTGGTACTCATTGCGAATATTTTGGATCTTCAGTAAAATATCTTGTGCCGGTCTGTGGTGACCATCACGGCAGTCACAGTGTTAAACGAGAAAAATGAATGATGCAAAATGTAAATAATGTGCAGGAATTGAACACCAAAGGGCCGCATCACTATTCTAACAATAATTACATTTATAAAATAATTATTGCTACTCATTGCGAATATTTTGGATCTTCAGTAAAATGTCTTGCGCCGGTCTGTGGTGACCATCATGGCAGTCAAAGTGTTAATTGTGGTAAAATGTTACCTTATCGCACACGAGGAATTGTACTAAATATCAGAAACGAATTATTTCTCCGAACCTACAGGTTCGCAGAAGGCGACTTCGTGCGTTATTTGTCACCATCCACAACCATCGAAAATTAGCGAATTTCTCTTGAACGACTTATCAACGCGGACAACATTTTCTTCGTACCTGTCGCAGTGTCGCAAACCACCAGCGACTCGGCACGTTAAAATATCATTACAAACAAGTAATTACCATCCAGCCTCTTCTTCATATCCCCCGCATGCTTTTGCAAGAACGCAAAAAAGGGCGCGTGCTAGTCTGGTCGAAAAACCCATCCGTGCTTTGCATAGCGGGGCTTTCTTGAAATTCCAAGGCAGCCGGGCGAAATATTTCAGGCGGCGACGTTCTGTAGAGCGCGCCGTATAATGTGCCGCATATTTGCATGTACATGCGCACACACGTCCGTCACAAGTTATCAGTTTATCGAGGAACACGCCCGTCCAAATTCCCTCGCTCGTGCTACTTCGCCAAAATGAGACAGAACGCCGTCATGCATAAACCACGCACGACATTAGATATTTAGAACACGTTACGCGGTCGCACGTTTACGCATACACGCGCGTCCGTATGCATAAGGACAAGCGTAAACTCTCGAAAAGTAATTTATCCGGAATTCGTGCGCCGCGGAGGTCCTAAGTTGCGCTCGTATTGTTTCGACATTAAACTCGCAAATTCGCAGTCCGCGATGAATTAGGGACGGGCAATTTGCGAGGCGGGCGGCTCAAGGGCCATTCGTCAGGGGCGTCTTTGGAGAACATTTAGGAAATGCACTGGGAGAGCTATCAGTTGCGTTTTTAACACTTTACCGACCGCTATTGACTGAAGATGCCACTCACTAACGACCGACTCTGTTTTGGATATCGCGCAAGAATTGTGTATGTGCCTATTTGTAAAGCTTTATAACTGAAAAATATTGAATCTGTGGTTGAGAATCCTTTGGTTTCAAAGCAGTGTAAGTTTATTGTCATTTAGAATTGTCATAATATCATCTGATATTTATTTTATCTAATTTAACCATTGACCACTGAAAAGCCGATTAATCGGCTACCGGTAAAGAGCAGTTGGAACCGAAAAGTCGATTAATCGGCTATCGGTCGTTAAAGTGTTAATTAATGTTACTGGGACTGTGTGTAATGTCGATCAGTGTGGAAATTCATAATCTGGAATTTGATGGGTAGAGAGCAATTTAAAGCAATACGTCTTACGTTAGATTTAAGTACCATGACTTTTCTTTAGACAAGGTTGGTTAATCGATGGTAATAATGGTTACAACCAAGCGTAATTGGATGAGACACTTTATGAGCAGCGAAATAATACATATCCTCCCACATGTGGCCACTTACTCGTCTAACACGATTACTATCCTTCTCCAAGCACAGGTCCCATTCAGGCACAAAACAAGAAATCTTTAGAAAAGCCATGCACCGACACCTGCGACAGTTATCCCTAGCCATTATAAATTACGTGCATTAAATCGGGATGACGAGAGCTTAGCTTAATATTGCCGTACCATCATATAACTAAGCGCAATTGCTTAAGACACTTAATTTGCCCGCGGAGAACCAATACACACACATTCCACCGCATTTGTGGATAATATGATTAAGCCGGGCGAAGCACAAGACAAGAAGAAATGTTCCCAAAGCACTTGCATCGACACCTGCGATCAGCAAATGATCAACAGCTATTTATAACCATGATAAATTACGTACATTAAATCAAGACATCGATAGTTTGACGTTATATTGCCTGCCTTCATGTAACTGAGCAGAATTACTCAAAACACTTGATTTGCGCACAGAAAACGAATCCCATGAAAGCACAAAACGAGAAGAAATCTCGTCAAAACACTTGATCCGACGCCTGCAAACAGTTAATGATCGACAGTTATCCCAACCCATTACAAATTAGATATGTTATATCTGGACATCGATAACTTAACGTATTCTTGTCTTCCCTTCATACAGCTAAGCGTAATTGCTCAAGACACTTCATTTACTCGCACTCATTTGCCAATACATATTTATTTTCCACGCTTATGTACAACGCAATTAAACCCATCGAAGCACAAAACAAGAAGAAACTTGCTCAAAAAACTTGCACGGACACCTGCGATCAGCTAACGACCAGCAGTTATCCCAAACCATTACAAATTAAATATGTTATATCAGGACATCGGTAACTTAATGTATTCTTCTCTTACCTTCATATAACTATGCGTAATTGCTCAAGACACGTCATTTGGCAATACACACTTATTCCCCATGCTTATGTACAACGCGATTGAACCCATCGAAGCACAACCCAAGAAGAAACTTGCACCGACACCTGCGATCAGCTAACGATCAACAGTTATCCCAAACCATTATAAATTAGATATGTTATACCAGGACATCGATAATTTAACACATTGACTGCCAAGCGTATTTTGCTGTATTAGAACGGCGATGTTATAAAATACTACAGCGTTTGCCTGAATTATGCAAAATGTAAATAATGAGCAGATATTGGAGACCAAAGGATCGCATCACTATTCTATTATACCAATAACTACACTTATAAAATAATTAATGCTACCCGTTGCAAATATTTTGGACCTTCAGTAAAATCTCTTGCGCCGGTCAGCGGTGACCATCATGGCAGTCAAAGTGTTAACGTATTCTTGTCTTACCTTCATATAACTAAGCGTAATTGCTCAAGACACTTCATTTACCCGCAGTCATTTGCTAATGCACACTTATTCTCCACGCTTATGTACAGCGCGATTAAACCCACCGAAGCACAAAACAAGAAGAAACTTGCTCAAAAAACTTGCACCGACACCTGCGATCAGCTAACGATCAACAGTTATCCCAACCCATTATAAATTACGTACGTTAGATCGGGACGTCGATAACGTTCGCGATCGCGGTTGCACACACATGCACACACATGCGCATGGGCGCGCACACGTACACACTATCGACAATGTTCAGCGATACGGAAGCATTCATGGCCCCGCACTCCGCGCTATTTTGCCTCCATTAACTCTTTCGTGCCAACGCTCGTAAATCATGCCCACGCGGACTGCCGATAAGATCGGGAACAACGAGCATTTTCACGTGCTGCAGGAGATGGGTGGAGTGGGCGTGGGCCGCATATTTGGGCAGGTTAACGATAGGGGTGCGAACGGGTGAAAATTCGAAATGACGCCACGGGTCGTGAGCACTGTTTGTCGATCGCGCAATACTCAGCTGCGGTTGAATCTTGCAACTTTACGGTTTGATGTCGGTGGAAGGCGGCGAGTAGTTTAAAGTAAGTGCGCTAAAGTTCTGAAGTTGGCGGGAAAATGCGTGTGGTTGGCTTATCTGGAGACAGTCCGAAGTATTTGCGCGGGTTAATGGATGCATTTTTTTAATCTAGTTTGTAGTTTGGAATTCTGTTTCCTTGCCACATATTTGCAAACTTATTCGAACGTTTCGAGCCAAGTGCAAATTGTCCCCGGTGGAATATTTGGAACTTTGCAGTTTGAAAAATCCCCGGTGTGAATATACTATTGTACGGAACTATTTCGAAATTGTATGAAATTACAAATGATAATAATTATATAAGTTGAGAAAACTTACGGAAACGAACATAGAAACAATGTCTCTGCCCCAGAGGAAATAGACTGCGTTTGTACTGGCAAACATTATAAAATAACCGAATTGACATTGCTATGAAGAGGGCTTTGAAAAAAATTAATATTTTGAAATAATCTTACTGAAGTTCTGAAGCTACCGTGATGATGCGTGTGGTTAGCTAATTTTACGATAATCCGAAGTGTTTGCAAAAGATAATGGGATAGGTCGAGAATCGCAAATATTTTAAGATAGCCGTACTGAAGTTTGAAAACTAGCCAAGTAATTGTTGGTGTGATGATTCTTAAAAGTAGTTGGGGAGGTTCTTGGGATACATTGGATATTAGAAATATTTTTAAATACTTGTGCTGAAGTACCGAAACTAGCGGAAGGATACGTGTTGTCGGTTGATCTTGTGATAGTCTGAAGTGTTTACAGAAGTTAATGGAATGTGTGGAAACTTATGCATATATTAAACTAGTTGTTCTGGAGTTTAGAAACTATCCAGTGATTTGTGTTGCTTGTTGTTCTCATGATTCGTAAAACTGATTGGGAAGGTTAATCATATGCATTAGAAGTTACGAATATTTCAAAATAATCGCACTAAAGTTTTGTAGCTATCGGAACAGCGTGCATTGTTGGTCCTTATGATACTCTAAAGTTCGAAATGATGAATGTTTTGAAGGAACCGTACTGAAGTTCAAAAATTATCCGAAAGAAACGTATTATTTGTCAGTCTCATAATTTCCAACACAGGATAAGTCTTTTCATAGTAAGACAATGTTTTCAAAATTAATTTCTTAATTCATTATAACATTAATCTAGTATTACTGAAGTAACTAACCTCAGTCCAAGCTTGATTACATTACTGACGCACGTGCAAAGTGATTAAGGCTCACGCATAACCCTAAGAAATATTTAAACGCCCTTCTAAACGCACAGATAACCATAGCGACTTTTCACAATTCGCATAATTCTCCGATTCTACGATTTTTACGTCTCTATCTTGCGTACGAAACGTTCTTTACCGCGCTCTAGTTTCCATATTGAAATTCAGAGCGGAAGAAGTGTATTTGTGAAGATGGCGGATGCAGCACGTGTCTGTTCAGCCGCGGTCGGATATGTGGGACTGAATGATATATCGCCGATAAAAATTCCATCGTCGGATTACGGGATCCGTATGTACGCGCGTCGATATTTTCTCACTCGCGAGCGTCAAACGGATTAGTTCGAGTTAGCTTTCGTAACGAGAACTTCAAGGGATTTTTTGCTGAAATAACGCACTATTCATAGAGTATTTAATTGCCTCCTGTTCCACGCCAACTTAATGCTGGGACCCTCATTTTTATTCATTTGAACTTTTAGCGTAAACCGACAATTTGATGGAATTGCAATTAACCAAGCATAATAATTTGTATTTACGCGCAGTTGCTGGCTTATGGTAATTCTGAGCTGCCACTGAAAGAGGTTCGCAACTATCTTGTTAAATAACTCCGGTAACTTTCTTATCCGGGCCTGACTTGGCTAGGAGAAAAAGTTCGAAGTAAATTCGTATTGGAGAACGCAACGGATGCGTATCCGTGAAAAGCTAAGACGCGCTGTGGAAAATGTGCACGGCGGTGAGAAAGTTAGACATCTGGGTTCGTAAGATGGACTGACATATTTGGATTTGACAGCGTGCTCCGAAAAAAAGCTGCAGGTAGTGGCGATGAGAAATACTGTCTAACTCTTGAAAACAGTAAGAATTACCGCGACGAAATGCGAATATGTATTGTTAATCGATCTAATAATTCTCTTCATTATATGAGAAGATGAAAAAAAAAATTGAAAGATGATTTACGTACACTTTATGCTTTTCGTTTTTTAATAATATATTATATTTATATTATTATAATTATATATATATTATATTCATATTATTATATTATACATAATATATTATATATAATATAATATAATATAATACATTATATTACTTTACATTATATACTTCTCCTGGGTTGAAAGTATTTGCTCATTTTATTGCGTTATATTTGTTACCTTAGGCGTTTCGAAATGAGTGATTTCTTCCTAAAGAATTTTTGTGTAATATATTAAATGAACATATTATTTTCTATTCAACAATAAAAAAATAAATAAGCTACTATAGTGCACCTTATACTCACGCTGCATCGTAAAAACAAACGAAAAGCATAAAGTGTACGTATATAATATAATATTATAGTAGTATAGTATAATATAATAGGTGTACAACTTTGCTCCCGCCGTTTTTTGCATTGGACGAAAGGGAAAAAGCGGCGGGAGCAAAGTTATATATATATATATATATATATATATATATATATAATATAAAGATTCTGTTTTGTTTGGTTTATATAATATGTATTTGTAATTTAATATACATTATCATAATGACCTGCGCGTGACAACCAAAACGGAATCGATTCATTATCATTAAGAAAGACGCTCCAACGATAACTTTCTGCCGCATTCCTGAGAGTTCGTTGTCGCCTGCATCATTTCATGGCAGCAGAACGTAACGACGCACCTTGCGACGCTATAAACCTAACGACAGTAATGAACTCGGGATTAATCGCGTATATGAACTTTCCGAACTTCGTCCGCCTTCAATTTTTCGCCGCGACGGGAACTTCGCTCTTCAACTTTTCCGTCGGTTCGTTGTTTCGCTCCGTCAATTTCTTAGTTCGTCCGTGCCACTCTTTGAAGCCCCGCAAAACCCTTTCCGCCTGCTTTTACGCGGCCGTCTTTCTTGCCGACGCAGAAATCATCCTGTCCCTTCTCTTAACAAGTCGCATCTCGGATCGTATAAGGGGATGTTTTTCGAACGTTCTTGTCAAAGTTCGCGGGTATACTGCTGACCGTAAGGGCGAAAGTAGTTTTCCAGGCGATGTTGGACGACGCGAGGAAACCGGAAACGTTTCTGTGCCGAGTTACAACCGCGTCGGTTTTATGATGCCGATGATAAAATGCCTGGAAGTTAGGTTGATATGAAATCACGGGAACACTGGGAAAAATCGATCGTGTCGGCGTAAGTGAATTACATGAAGCGAGTGTTGCCGTGCTAACAAGCGGTATTATCAAATTCAAAGTAATAAAAATATTAATGATTACGTGCGGATCAACAAAATACATTACCTCAGTGTTGTGGTAATGATGGTTACTGTAGAATTGCGCGAACTTCAACATTTATAATAAAGGATTATGTATTACGTGAATTATTACGCACGCGTACCAATTAGCATAAAACGCTCTCTAACTCGCACTGAAGGCGAATTGAATTTTAACGAACGTTAGGTAGAATTTCGTAAAAATTTGCGGCGTTAATCAGCATTGCCATTGTCGTTTATAGGACGCTTTTCCGTAAAATTTTGGAAACTTACCAGATTGCTTTCGGGTTGTCAATCATTAATACGAAATCTGGGACACTTGAAAGAAATGCTAATTACTTGTCAATAATTAAGAAACGCGGCTGTTTAACAGAGAGCGAATGCAATTTCACTGACGACGCACGTGTGAAGTAATTTATAATTTGGGATGTGAATGGGGAATAATAATACATTAGCCAGCGAAATGAAATCACTGAATTTTTCAAGAATGTTTATTGTCTCAAATTAACTAAATGGCACAATGCGGGTGTTTCGTTTGATAATAAATCATAACATCCAACTACCATTAAGAGTCTTTATTAATGGCAGAAAATTAAATTTTGCAAAAATCATGAGCTTTGATGAACTTCGTCACTGTCGCATTCACTCGTCTTTTTCCGCGAAATTTTCAAAACTTTTCCGAAATTAAAAGTATCGATCATCTAAAGTTAATTAAGCGTCGCAATAGTGGTATGATTATAGCTGTAGTTTGTTTTATAACACGTTAGAATACAATCGTTAAAAATAATTTTTATTTCAATCTTTCAACGCGCTCACTTTCAGGAAATTAAATTTCGCAGAAAATATCGGCATTAAGGAACTTTGTCATTGTCACATCTGCTCCTCTTTCTCCGAGAACTTTTCTAAACTTTTCTGAAGTAAAAGCACCGTTTACCCCAAGTTAACTAAGCGTCGCAATCGTAGTACCTTTATAGCAATAATCCGTTTCATAATAAATCATAATACACGATCACCGTCAAACATCGCCTTAATTTCAATCTTTCCGCGCGCTAACTTTCAGGAAATTAAATTCTGCGAAAATGATCGGCGGTAGTCAACTCCGTCATTGTCACGTCCGCTCGTCTTTCTTCCGCGAACTTTTCTAAACTTTTTCGAAGTAAAAGCACCGTTTACTCGAAGTTCACCAAGCGTCGCAATCGTGATATCTTTATAAAAATAATCCGTTTCATAATAAATTATAGTACACGAAACCGTTAAAGACAGTCGTTATACCAATCTTTAAACAATAGTTGCAATTATAGCAATAATCCGTTCAATAATAAATCATAATACATGACTACCGTCAAACTTAATTTCAATCAGCTCCGTCATTGTCACGTCCGCTCGTCTTTCTTCCGCGAACTTTTCTAAACTTTTTCGAAGTAAAAGCACCGTTTACTCGAAGTTCACCAAGCGTCGCAATCGTGATATCTTTATAAAAATAATTCGTTTTATAACAAATTATAATACACGATTACCGTTAAAGACATTCGTTATACCAACCTTTAAGCAATAATTGCAATAATAGCAATAATCCGTTCAATAATAAATCATAATACACGACTACCGTCAAACATCGCCTTAATTTCAATCTTTCCTCGCTAACTTTCGGGAAATGAAATTCCGCAAATATTATTAGTATCAATCAGCTCCGTCATTGTCACGTCTGCTCGTCTTTTTCCGCGAATTTTTCTAAACTTTTTAGAAGTAAAAGCACCGTTTACCCCAAGTTAACCAAGCGTCGCAATCGTAGTATCTTTATAGCAATAACCCGGTTCATAATAAATCATAATACACGACTACAGTCAAACATCGTCTTTCAATTTTTCAGCACACTAACTTTCAGGAAATTAAATTTCGCAGAAAATATCGGCATTAATGAACTTTGTTATTGTCACGTTCGCTCGTCTTTCTTCCGCGAACTTTTCTAAACCTTTTCGAAGAAAAAGCAACGTTTACTCGAAGTTCACCAAGTATCGCAATCGTGATATCTTTATAAAAATAATCCGTTTCATAAATTATAATACACGATACCGTTAAAGACAGTCGTTACACCAACCTTCAAAATAATTGCAATTACAGCAATAATCCATTCAATAATAAATCATAATACACGACTACCGTCAAACATCGCCTTAATTTCAATCTTTCCTCGCTAACTTTCGGGAAATGAAATTCCGCAAATATTATTAGTATCAATCAGCTCCGTCATTGTCACGTCCGCTCGTCTTTTTCCGCGAACTTTCCGAAAGTTCGGTCGGAACTCCCGGGCTCGGCGTCGGGCGGCGATTCTCCAGCCGTGGCCACGCTTAATTCTCATTCCTTAGTCTTAGCGCGACGCGAATAGGCAGGGAGCGTGCTTAAAATGAAAATTAAAATAGCAACGGCGCGGCGAATAACGGGCCGCTTAAAAGAGAATTTAACGTTTTCTTAGCGGGGCGCGGAGTTCCAGGAGTTTCTCCGCAAACCCCCCTACCTCCCGCCGTCTCCTGGCTGGCGAGCAATTCCGAACGCGGAATTAATTTCTGCAACGCCGCCGGAAACGCCAGGGCAAACCGCCGACGTTGGCCAACGTGCATGCGGAGATTATTCCGATTTCGAGATTCCGCCCTGGCGCCGCCCACGCGTTGTCCGAACGAATAAAATGTCCCGGCGATTCTTCGATTTGAATTACTTCCGCGACTCGGCCCGAAATTTACTACACGTGGGGGTGGCAGACTTATTTTGGCAGACGGCGTCTGCGTTGCGTCGGTGTATGTTTGTATTTACTCAATAAACGTAATGTTCCGTTATTTATGTGATACGAGTAAACGCGAAAATGTGAGTGGTACGTGAATTTGAGAAAGGGCGATGGGGAGCTGGGTGATTTTTGAAGGTATTTAGGGAAGTTAATGGAACGCGTGGGATGGTATTGTGAGGTTGGTATTTTGGGGGAAGAAATGAGTATGCGAGATGTGAGAGAGTAGTGTAAATGCACGTGGAGTGGATGGGTAGATGCTTAGATCCGGAAAATGGGAGACGGAAAAACAGAAGGAGATTTGGGCAGTTGGAAGAACGTCGAATGGGAAGTGTGTGTGAATAAAGAGGGTTTGCGGTGTGCAATAGACAGACTAGAGAGGATGGAAAATTCGCGAAAGAATAATGCGTATTGCATGTGTATAAGTTAGAGTGTGATGTGTGATACGTGGCGTGAGCGATGACGCATGTAACAAAAGAAGGTTGAAGATGTTTCATATTCGGCAGTCGAAGACGAAAGACGTATAAAGACTAAGTCCGTCGAGCAAAGACGCACTTAAAGACGTAAAAGACGCGAACAATTTGAAAGACGTATTTTAATGTTTTCTTAATTTCTGCCGTGTGTGTAAAATTTGTGTTATCTTTATATTCCTTATAATAAATTATTTTGTTTCTTTTCTATTGTAGTAGGGGAAATCATTTTTATTCTAACTCCGAAAGTTTTCCCCTACATATATATGTCAGGCAAAACTCCACGACTGTTCGATTTGTGGATTCTGGAGTAAATACCGTGGCCCTTGAGAAAGTTCTTTTGGCAGAATATGAAAAGATTCTCCCCACTATGTGGTCAGATTCGTTCTTGAAAATATTTATTCTCTTGCATGCACAACGAAGCATCGATGACGTCCGTGTTTGTGGTTTTTCAGAAGATTAAACACACCCTACACTAACACACTAAACATACTATACCTTCGAAATAGTTTTGACTGCTATCAACGCAGATACCGCTAATTTTTGTTTCGTCTATTCGAAGGCTTGGAAATTCAATAACCGATTAACACTACCAGGAATATTTATAGATGCGTGAATAATTTATCTTACCTTTGCTCCAACAGGTACGGGTATTTTAAAGTAACCGTAGCGAATCGCAAAAATTAACCGGGCGCTTTCTGTGGTTTGTAGATCTCATGATTTATAAAAGCTTTTCAGAAAGTTAATGAAACCTGCGGGATATTATGGAAATGCTAAAGTAACCGCACGGAAATATTGAAATTGCCCGAAGGACTCGTCCTGTTTGTCGATCACATCACTGTCAGCGTCGAGTGATTTTTTGCAGAATACGTTGCGTAATTTATTATATACATTTAATATTAATTAAACGACCTTTCGATTCCACGCGCACGTATGAAATAAAACTAAATGAAGGAAATGACTGTGTCCGTTACTTCGTCATAGAGAAACATTGTAAATATATATTTCTATGTAATGTATGAAGAACAGTCCTCATGATAAAATTTCGATGATAATGTATTCGGTTTGACTACCGCTGTGGTACTGATAAATTTATGAAACTATCTGAACACATAAATTGAATGATGAAGGAAGCATTGATTAATCCGTTAATATCTTTAAAAGAAAAATCGGCAGCCATTCTTCCATTTGCCAGCGGATGTTCAATTCATACATATTGATTCAGCGTCTTTTTTCATACGCATCTATCGCATTCAACTCTGCAAAAAACTAAAAACGAAAGAACTCAAGATTGAGCGTCTTACTTCGTGCGGATCTATCGACTAAACTAAATTAACAATATTTTTATCCCTGCCATGCTTTCGTTTCGGTTATCTATTTACTGCTTCTATTTTCATCCCCCAACGCACCTTCGTAATCGAGTAAAGCAGAATGTTGGCTAAATCAACATGTTCGGCGCATCGTCCGTTGAGTCGTTAAATGTCTGCATGCTCCGGTAATGAGAATAAATCGATCGTGGCATCTTTTATCTAGTGGCCGGGTTCGATCAATTCTGCGGACGGGCAGAACAAAGTTTATCGGTCGAACCGATCCATCTATACTCAGTCAGACAACGTCAAACGTGGCTCGGTATCGGAGGAAACGGGCTTATGATCGATGATTCTCTCGCCCAGCGATGGAAAGTTCGATCAAATTTTCGCGCGTTTCGCGGCAAATGGTTTTGCGACGATCGTTTCGCCGCAGTTAACATTTATGGACTGTCGACGGTGCCTGATAAAAAATGTATCTATTTTATGCGCCACTCGACAGTCCTTTTGGACGCAAATCGTACACACTCGACTAAGTAACGTTACGGAGTTACGCCCGTCGCAAACTAGTGGAGGCAGACTGTATTGGTCAGACATACGTTAGGTATTGATGCGTCCGAGGATTATTGGCTGTTAGCCGCAACGGCATTGACATTTTTGCGATTGCATCTTGAAATTGACGGGTGACACTGAGCGAATGTATGGATGCGTAATAAGAACTACCTAAACTGTGATTTTGTGATTAATGCGGTATTATTCCATACAGTCTTATTGTTGGAAGGTGTTTTTTAAATCTACACTGTAGTGGGAATCTTTGGGATAACTTGTCTATGCCTTAAATAGTGGACAGTCGTGGCTCGGTTAGAAAATAGAAAATTCGGCATCGATGATATTACTTTTTCAAAGTAAAGTTAAGTATTCAAATAGTTCCTTGCACTGTATATTTTAACATCTGAAAAATATCACCGCTATAGTAGAATTGAGAATGCACCGAATTTGAGCAAGAGAAATTAACTTTAACTCCAAAAGAGGAAGTCCTTTGAGGTTTTAAAATATCTGGGCAAAGAATTATTTTAACAAAACCAGCATAGAAAAGTGCTTCAGTTTTATTAAAAATTTTCTGTAAACGGTTATTTTAAACGCTTGATATAAAAGCAGAACAAAACAATGAAAAATTCAACCGTCTTCAACTCATATTTTCTGCCCAATCACTTTAGTACGTTATTTCTCTTGATATCTTCCACCCTGTCTTGCATATTCACGCAGCAACCAAAGTACGTAAAGAATAGGGTACCACGCGAAGATGATGAGATTTCGCCCAAAAGATCCAGTCATAAATTCAGAACTAAACAATTTTAAATCCAATCGTCTTCAACTCATCTCTCTTACTGAATTATTTCAGCACGTCATTTTTCTTGATATCTTCTATCCGCAGTCTTGGATATCCACGTAGCAACTAAACTACATAAAGAATATAGCGTTTCCCAACCACGATGAGATTTCTTCTAAACGATCCAGTCATAAATTTATAACTAAACGATCTTAAGCCTAGCCGTCTTCAATTCACCTCTCCTGCTCAATTACTTTAGCACGTCATTTCTCTTGATATCTTCTATCTGCAATCTGGCATATCCACGTAGCAACCAAACTACATAAAAATTATAGCGTTCCCCAACCATGATGAGATTTTTTCTAAAGGATCCAGTCATAAATTTATAACTAAACGATCTTAACCACTTGCGCTGGAAAGACGTGTCATGCACGTCGTAATGCTTTTGTGACAGAATCGCCAACGATGTGGCATGTACGTCGCCATGCGCTTGTCACAGAAACAAAAACGACGCGCATGTATTTTCTAATATATCGATGCTCTATATTCCCTTAAAAAAACTATAAATGTCCTAGGTCGACAATTAATTAGTTTAGAAAATATAAATCTTTTTGCGATTTCTCTGAGGCATCGAAGACTGTATTTTTTACCAGCGCAAGTGGTTAAGCCTAGCCGTCTCCAATTCACCTCTCCTGCTGACTTACTTTAGCACGTAATTTCTCTTGATATCTTCTACCTGCCGTCTTGTATATTCACGTAGCAACCAAAGTACGTAAAGAATAGGGTACCACGCGAAGATGATGAGATTTCTCCCAAAAGATCCAGTCATAAATTCAGAACTAAACAATTTTAAATCCAACCGTTTTCAACTCATCTCTCTTACTGAATTATTTTAGCACGTCATTTCTCTTGATATCTTCTATCCGCAGTCTTGGATATCCACGTAGCAACCAAACTACATAAAGAATATAGCGTTTCCCAACCACGATGAGATTTCTTCTAAACGATCCAGTCATAAATTTATAACTAAACGATCTTAAGCCTAGCCGCCTTCAATTCACTTCTCCTGCTCAGTTACTTTAGCACGTAATTTCTCTTGATATCTTCTATCCACAATCGGGCATATCAACGTAGCAACCAAACTACATAAAAATTATAGCGTTCCCCAACCATGATGAGATTTCTTCTAAAGGATCCAGTCATAAATTTATAACTAAACGATCTTAACCACTTGCGCTGGAAAGACGTGCCATGCACGTCGTAATGCTTTTGTGACAGAATTGCCAACGATGTGGTATGTACGTCGTCATGCGATTGTCACAGAAACAAAAACGACGCGCATGTATTTTCTAATAAATCGATGCTCTATATTCCCTTAAAAAAAAACTATAAATGTCCTAGGTCGACAATTAATTAGTTTAGAAAATATAAATCTTTTTGCGATTTCTCTGAGGCATCGAAGACTGTATTTTTTACCAGCGCAAGTGGTTAAGCCTAGCCGTCTCCAATTCACTTCTCCTGCTGACTTACTTTAGCACGTAATTTCTCTTGATATCTTCTACCTGCCGTCTTGTATATTCACGTAGCAACCAAAGTACGTAAAGAATAGGGTACCACGCGAAGATGATGAGATTTCTCCCAAAAGATTCAGTCATAAATTCAGAACTAAACATTTTTAAATCCAACCGTTTTCAAATCTCTCACGAATTATTTTGTCATTTCTCTTGATTCTTCTAAACAGTTTTGGATATCCAGTCATAAATTAAAGAATATAACTAAACGATCTTAAGATCCAGTCATAAAGCCGTCTTCAATTCAATTCACTTCTCCTGCTCAATTACTTTAGCACATCATTTCTCTTGATATCTTCTACCCGTAATCTGGCATATCAACGTAGCAACCAAACTACATTAAGAACATCCAGTCATAAATTTATAACTACACGAGCTTAAGCCTAGCCGTCTTCAATTCACCTCTCCGTTTTCCAATTTCTCTTGCATGATGAGATTTATTCTAACCGATCCAGTCATAAATTTATAACTAAACGATCTTAAGCCTAGCCGTCTTCAATTCACTTCTCCTGCTCAATTACTTTAGTACGTCATTTCTCTTGATATCTTCTACCTGCCGTCTTGTATATTCACGCAGCGGCCGAACTTTTTCGCCACCGACGACTCCTCGATTATCGAACAAACTTTCCATTCGTCCGCTGTTTTCTTTTTCCCCCGTAATTTCCGCACATATCACCGCCGCCACGAGGACGCTCGCAGAATTGGCTTTCAACTACACGCGCGGTCCTGGGCGAAAAAACTGGGCATGCGGGGGCGTGCCGGTGTTAAAGAACGACAGAGCCACGGCAGGCAGGGTAATTTTAAGCGGCACAGTTGCCGAGCTTCTCCAAACATTCGCGGCCGGCCGGGAGTGTAGCCGGCAATACAGCACTTGCCACTTTTAAAGGCCGCAGCGATGTGCTACGTGCGGTTTAGTGTTTTCGGTTTCGCGCGCATTTGTCCGCCAACGCACGCACTTCATTCGAACCGAGGCCGCGGGTACACACACGGTTTCGCCTGGCTGAAGTCCAACGGTTTGCAAATGTTGCCGCGCCCCGGGATCAATGCGTTAGAAAAAAGCGTTCGCGTGAAAATCTATTCCTGTTGCGATTGTTGTGCTAAGGGGGGGATAGTTTCCGCCGCGTAAAGTTGGAGGCTTCGGGGGGTGTGGAAAGATACAGAGTAACTCCGAGTTTCAGGGGGTGGGTTATACAGGGAATTTTCGAAATTTGCCGTTCTGATTATGTACGCGTCAGGTCATATCTGTCGTCAAAGATGTGGTGGCAAACGAAAGAGATATGATCGGTTGAAGGAGTTTGTTATAGACCCTTGAAATCCGATGTAAGGGCATGGTGTTATACCGCGTGAATATCGGTCCTCTGTATACCACCGAGAGAACAATGTAAGGATCTCAATGTAAGGGATTGGGAGGGCACAGCTATGAATAAAGCAATAGATACCGGGATCAAGAAGGAAATAAAATGAAAATGTGGAAATTGTCTACTATAATGAAATATATATGAAGATATATGTACATATAGATATTTCATTATAGTATACAATTTGCGTTTACTCATATTTGTGCCCTTCCAGTCCCTTATATTGAGATCTTAACACTGTTTTGTTATACAACACCGCCACAATACCAAATATATATGCAGCTATATATATATATATATATGTGTATATATAATATATGAGCCGTTTATTTTGAAAGTGGCCCAACTCCGTTTTTCAATATTTTCCGGTTACCATAATTACATGTACAAATTCATGTTATTTATCTCGATTTGAAGATAAATGGAGTTAGGCCACTTTCAAAATAAACGGCTCATATATCGCTAGTATACTATAGCTAGTGTATGTATAATATATACTGCATATATATTTGGTATTGTGGCGGTGTTGTGTAACAAAACAGTGTTAAGATCTCAATATAAGGGACTGAAAGGGCAACAAATATGAGTAAACACAAATTGTCTACTATATATATATATATGTACTAGCGATATATATTATACATACATACACATACATATAGCTGTATATATATTCCGTATTGTGGCAGACAGAGACGCAAAATTAAAATGATTGTTCCTAGGTGTTTATTCCGAAAAATCCCTCGGTAGAAAATCACGATACGTAGTCGTTTACGCTCACGGGAAAACTCACAGAAATAATATATCTTTCGGACGCGTTCCTTATATAGCGGAGCGAACAATAGGGGGCGATAAGTTTCGGGATCGGCCGTCGAGGGATTTTCGGCAACGCACCTACAACACCCCATCATAAACTCCGCTGGGATGGATGTTGGGCATATGCATATGCATACCGCCACATATGTATATAGTGTATGAATATAGTTTATTACCGATATTTTATGGTCCAGCAGGACAATGTACCGAAAGGCTAAAAGTACAACTAAATTAAACATAAAGAACTAATGAACTGAACGCCTAACATCAGTCTGTCAATGTCTCACTCTTGAAGTTGATGTAATCTGGCTAAAAATCAAAAACACGGTCACGCGTGTACTTCACGTACCCTAATAAATCCAAAGGACCGACATGCCATGTGAGTGACAATGGGTAGTCCACCAGCTTACCTCCGGGCGCTGATACCTATAGCGACCCAATGTAATAAAAATAAAATATACCCGAAGAAAATACGTCTTAGGTAAAATTTTCGAAAAATGCAAATATTTTTTTTAAACATTTATCTGGTAAATGAAATTACCTCTTGAAAGGTGGGATATGGTTTGCAACGCTCATATATAAAAAAAATATGTGCTGCTTCAAAATGTTTATAAATCAGTCGTCATTAATGATGTGCAAATATACATAAACATTATATATATATATATATATAATTAATAAAACTTAAAAATTTCTTAATTAACGTTGTCGCTCGTAATTGAGTATATCCATTAGCCGGAAAGTCAAGTAGGTACCGGTTTCCAATACTTAACGTGTCGGTTGTCGCTAATAACGGGGTGTCTTAAAACATTCCAAGCATTAGCGTCTTTTTCTCGAACTTTCTCGCAAAGTGCTTGTCGACAATGTCCCGTTCCATGATGTATAACGTCGCCCCGCGAAGTACGAAGTATTTCGCGATAAATTTGTCGACAGTGATCGATGTACTCGGTACCGCTGGTGTATCAACGTCATAAATGCTGAGATCGAGCACAGTCACGGGAAAGAAAGATAGTAATCCACAGCTTATTTTGACGAAAGAATGAAGTATCTCAGAAATTGATGAAATTAACAGTTTCATCTGACTATTGCATTCAATCCCTCGTTCACCTAGCAGTTTGCTTCATGAACTATTTCGGGAAATGTCAAACGATATACGCTTTCACAAAAACCCGTAACAATCGTCTACGTGCAACGGCACTGTCGCAAAACGCAATTTCTGTTACTTCACAAAAACCTGCTGCGGCCGAGAACAATGCGAGAAATTCTAGAGATTTCCTGGTCAGCACGCACGACATATTTTTAGTTATTTTATGAGTTTCTTTAGTGTGAAACACGTTCCGCCGATTTTTCAGAAATTCAGTTTCTTGGAAAACTGTTACACAAACAGTATCATATTTGATCGCGACCTCAGGGGCGCGTGTATTTTTTTGTGACAGGCGTATATTATAATTCTGCATTCATTGGCATGCTCAATTTCCTCCGAACCGCCAATGTTTTTTTATCATCAACGGCACCGTAGGCAGGGCAAAATAACGTATTACCACATTCACTCATTTTTTTCAGTATTGTTGCCTCCGTGACATTTTGCAAGTCAGAGTTTTCCAAATAATCATAACAGCGTATATCTCATTTGAAACATTCGAAACTATCATTCGCAACATATTTACTGTAACGTAGCTGATCCGCTTCTTATTTTATAGTAACCCTACCCCACATCTGCGATCAGTAACGTCAACTGACTCAAATAAACACCCATCCAAGCCATTTCCGATTCTTCAGACCTCCACACTGCATCATTAACACTAAACGTACCAAGCAGGGTCAAATGACCCCTTTCAACATTTTCTTTAAAATCGTACATTCATTGTTTTTTCTTTTGATCATTCGGATTTCTGTAAATTCTTGTATCATCTGATGATTCAATTTCTACCCCTAATAAATTAGGAATTTCTTTCTGAAAATCAACGTTTATTCCATAACGGGTCAAATGACGAATGATGTAAGAATAGATAAGTATAAAGTACAAGTACGTTTAGTGTTAAGATATCCTCACAACTCCGATAAAATGCTTTGTAGATTTTACTATTCCACAGATCCAGATGTAAAGCAGCTGATCCACTTCTTATTTTATAATAACCCCTACCTCACATCTGCGATCAGTAACGTCAACTGACTCAAACAAACACCAATCCAAGCGAGTTCCGATTCTTCAGACCTCCACACTGCATCATTAACACTAAACGTACCAAGCGGGGTCAAATAACCCCTTTCAACATTTACTTTAAAATCGTACATTCATTATTTTTTCTTTCGATCGTTTGACTTTCTGTAAATTCTTATATCATCTGATGATTCAATTTCTACCCCTAATAAATTAGGAATTTCTTTCTGAAAATCAACGTTTATTTCATAACGGGTCAAATAACGAATGATGTAAGAATAGACAAGTGTAAAGTACCGGTACGTTTACTGTTAAGATATCCTCACAACTCCGATAAAATGCTTTGTAAATTTTACTATTCCACAGATCCAGATGTAAAGCAGCTGATCCACTTCTTATTTTATAATAACCCTACCCCACATCTGCGATCAGTAACGTCAACTAACTCAAACAAACACCCATCCAAGCCATTTCCGATTCTTCAGACCTCCACACTGCATCATTAACACTAAACGTACCAAGCGGGGTCAAATGACTCCTTTCAACATTTACTTTAAAATCGTACATTCATTGTTTTATCTTTCGATCATTTGGCTTTCTGTAAATTCTTGTATCATCTGATGATTCAATTTCTACCCCTAATAAATTAGGAATTTCTTTCTGAAAATCAACGTTTATTCCATAACGGGTCAAATGACGAATGATGTAAGAATAGACAAGTGTAAAGTACCGGTACGTTTAGTGTTAAGATATCCTCACAACTCCGATAAAATGATTTGTAAATTTGACTATTCCACAGATCCAAATTCACCCATAGCCGATGTTTCGACCAAAGCGATATCTTCCATCTTCCGTTTCGCAGTTTTGCTGGCGTGTCGCGCGTCCTATACACGCCATAAGCCGAGTTAAGTTCCGCTCGATTTAACGGGAAACTTGTCGGCCGCCCCTTCACGCCGGTGGGCGAAAATTTTTAAAACAATCTCGAGCGTAAATTTCTCGCCAAGCGTCGTAGAGACCACGCTACGCATCCTTTATGCGACGGGGTGTATCCGTTCCGGCAGGGGAAAACGCCTCTTGCTTTCCCGGAGAGAAGGTAAATACCCCTTTTTCGCGATGCGGAACTCGCTTTTCATTCGGTGCCCGCGAAAACCATTCTTCCCTGGTGCTGTGCGTGGGTGTGTGTCTTCGCGTAGGAAAGCGTAGGGTAAACGGCTGATAGGGTGTCGCACGGGTCGGTTCAGGTTATTTCGACACCTCGAGGGATGTTGACGAGAATCTAACCCTCCTCGAACCTGGCCAGATAGCAGTTCGCGCTTTCTGTTATAAGAATAAATAGCTTGAGGGCAATTTTCTTATACGCGTATAAGTCATTTCGAGGGTATGAAGACGCAATCCGCGCTGAAGTGCATACATGAATATATTAATGCGTTGAAGTCTATGATTTTAAATTATAAGTACATAAATATCTCGAAGTATGTTGACGAGAATCTGGCCAGAGAGTAGTTCGTGCTTTCTCTTGTCTTGAAGGTAATTTTCTTCTACCTGTAAATTTAATTTTGGGCATATGTAGACGCTATCTGTGCTGAAACATAGTGTGAATATATATATATATATATATATATATATATATATATATATATATATATATATATGCTATATAATGTATGTATATATGACATAAGCCTAAATGATGCATGGTATTTTAGATAGTTATATCAAGCATCGGATAATATTTGGTAAAATGTATATATATATACATATAGATATATATATATACATATATATTGGTAAAAAAAAAATATATATACATATACATATATATACATTTTACCAAATATTATCCGCTGCTTGATATAACTATATAAAATGCCATACATCACGTAACCTCACGTCAATATGTACATTTATGCATAGAACGAAAGTAACGTCTCCATTTCTAAACATCTCGACATTTGTCAGCTCGCACCTTGCGATAAATGCAGTTCGAATAATTGTCTCAGATATGAAATTTATTTAGCGACTAACGATTATTATCAAGACAGCCTGCAGAAATCTGCCGGATAATCGTTCACCCGGAACTGAACGCCGCGATCGCTATCGACGATGAAACGGCGATGGGTTGCCGTGAAATTGCCCATGGAGAAATGTGCCTGCTACGGAGGACCGGAATGCTCGTCCGTCTCGCTTATTGACAGCTAATCTCGACCCGAGAAAACGAATAGATTTTTACGGACAATTACACAATACCCTTTGTTCCTTCCCACGATTGTCCTGTCAAAATCTGGCTAGCTTGCGTTTAATCTGCGAAATCCCTAAATGTGCAAAATTTATGCAGCCAATTTTGGCAAATATATTCCCCGCTGTTGGGAAATTTATTATCGTGTTTCATGTCGTAATTCGTATCGTTTCATTGCGGTTTGCCGACTTTTCGATTATAGCGGATTGTCAAAAATGAATTGAACGTATTATTAAATATTTTTTGTGTTCCATCATTCAAACAGTTTAGTACCAAAGCTACAGGATGTAAATGCAAACACATAACACAATTGTTTCCGTCTATTTTAACACGATAACTGCAACGGCTTTCAACACATTCAATCGAATCCAATTTCATTCGACTAATCCTACGACACGTCCAGTTCTCCGATACTTCTGTCTAAGCGCTTTATACTTGAAATTACATTTGTTCGCACCATGTTCCCACGGATTTGATATCTGTAAGACATACCGCGACGTTCTATCGCAATGTTCGGAAAGTCATCCCCAGAAAAACGTTTGCACGTTTTTTCTTAGTTAGTCAAAGCACGATTTCTTCATACCGCAGAGTTAGCCGAGCTTTCCCTACATTGAAAGTTCGATGTCTATCAGTCGGGTTCGCAAAACGGATGAAGCACGCGCGAAAAGAAGCGATGTACTTTAGTGAAGCTATTCCGCCGGCGGTGGCCAGCGGGTTTCAGCATTAAGAATTGATCCTAATGCACTCCTGGAGGCCAGAGTGCCGGATTACATGGAGGATGCATGGTGGCCCGTATAAGCCTGGTCGATGCACTTATAATCCAGGATGATTTGGTGTGAGTATCGGAAATTTAGGCGAACATATGACCGACGCGAAACGCGAATCAATAAATGACCATTCGGAAACTCGATCAGCGATGTTCTCATTATTATTCGTTGGCCGTTTTCAAATAAAGTGCATTTGCGCGACGTGTAAGCTATTATTCTTGTTTTGCTATGCGATTATTTTTGCGCTACTTCATGTAGAAGTGGATCTGTTATATATTTTTGCATCTGGCGTAGAAACAAATCTATCATACAGTTTTATATAGTTGTGTTAGTAAATTTTCATATATCAGAATGAGGGGGGTGTCACACGGAACTTAGTATTATTTAGTTAATGCAAACTGCAAACTTTGTAGTTTGCTCTATTACAGACTTATGCAAGACGTGCAAACCTCCGTTTTTATTTTGCAGCTCGAGTGGGATACAGGTGCGGTGTAGAATTCTTTGATTATTTTACGCTATTTTGTGTACAGGCGACTTTGTTACATATTTCTTCATCTAATATAGAAGCAGAAGTATTAGATATTTTTGTGAAGTTACGTTAATAGATTTTCATGTATGAGAATACGGAGTGTTTCACGTGGAACGTAGTATTATCTAATTAATGCAAACTGGAAAGTTTGTAGTTTGTTCTGTTACTGACGTATGCAAGACGTGCAAACCTCCGTTTTTATTTTGCAGCTCGAGTAGGATACAGGTGCGGTGTAGAATTCTTTGATTATTTTACGCTACTTTGTGTACAGGTGACCTCTTTTTACATATTTTTGCACTTGGCGTAGGAGCAAAAGTGTTAGACATTTCTGCGAGTTTATGTTGGCGGATTTGCGTCTTTGAGAGACGTGCATATCTTTATTCTTAATTTGCAACGCGAGTGGAGTATAAGTGCTGTGTAAAATTCTTTGATTATTTTTGCGCTACTTCGTGTAAAGACGACTTTGTTACATATTTCTGCACCGAATATAGAAGCAGAACTATTAGACATTTTTGTGAAGTTACGTTAATAGATTTTCGTGTATGAGAATACGGAGTGTTTCACGTGGAACTTAGTGCTATCTAGTTGATGCAAATTGCAAAGTTTGTAGTTTGTTCTGTTACTGATGTATGCATATTCAATGGACTTCTAATAAGTATACAGCCTTATCGGTGCTCTTGCTAGAATTATCGACAAATTTGAACGCGCCAACGTTGCTGAACATAAATCAAGCATGTGCCGAACGCACGAGTACTTTGGTCAGCACGGAAACGTGCATATATTGACTCCTTATAGGATAGCCCACGATGCTATCCCGTTCAAAGAAGGGTGCACCACCATGCATCTATTTTGCTATTCCACAATGTCAGCGTCTGCAATTAATAATACGCCGAATTTATCACTATTACAAAATTCATTTAATACTTCATCAATATTCTAGTATTCGTTTACTTATCGTCAGCGATTATCGAAAAGTTCGTACTACGCTTACATAATTGCATGTAGATGCAACGATAGAGATACTAATAACTGTGGAGGATATATTCAGGATTGAGAAATTTAAACGTAATTTGCGGACAGAACTGACATAATGTGCAATAAATATATATGCACATGAATAATACGATCAGCTGTGGATAAACATTAATTATTAACAGAATACAGCATATTGAAGATGTAACATTTTTTTTAGCATATTGCATGCTTAGTACAATGCATTTTACTCAAGCATTCCTTAGTAATATAAATTCAATTTGCGCGAATATTTTTATATCACGCTGCGTTGATAGAAAATGTATGACCTAATATCGGCAATAAGTTGACACACAGACCATTGTTTCAAGCCTTCCATCTACTGTTTATTACACCGTTAATCGGGCAGGCAGAATTCGCGACGATCAATTGCTAACAAGTTTAAATAACAGTTATTGATTGCCTGACAGATCAACAGGAATTTATGTAATTTATGATATCGTATCAATTGATCACTTCAAATGACTAATACCCGACTATTATGGGCTTCAAAATAGCAAATTATTCCATGCGCAACAGCAAACACACAGTACAGATTCATACCTTTGAAGGGACATTGCTACTGAAAAATTGTTATTGGACCAATATGTATCAAATAACTCAGAAAAGACTTATGTCTGGACATTTACTGCGTTCCGGCAAGAGGATGTTGCAAATCGTCGCCCGAAACACGTTTCGGGAAATGTTCGGCGCGTACCATCGTGCAAACACAGTTATTAATGTTTGCTGCACGTATCGGACAGCAATCGACGTTTATTTGTTTCATAATTGGCCTCGTTTGTGGCCGGTCCGCTTCGGGTGCGAAACGGAACGGGGAACTGGATGACTCGAACGCAACGGCTCCCTGAAAAGTAACTACTCGATTTGTGTGAGATACGTGCGTCCGAAGCCCGGTGAAAAAAGAGAACGATAGATTTCGCTCGCCGTTTTCGGAGCTATTCTCCGCAAGCGTTAAAGCGAGCGATGCCTAACGTAAATACAAACAGCGACGTCAAGTGTTTTCGCAGAAAATAATTACTTCGTTATGTTTTCACGGTAAAACAGCGGACTAGCCGATGCAACGACGAAACGGGTGATACGTTTCGCGATGTACATAAACGAGCGAGAATGAAATTGCCAATTATTATTTAGTAGTGTATTTATGGATATGCGCGAACGATCGTGAATGGAACTGCTAATACACGGTTCGCATTATGCATTTTTCCTCGATGGGTCTGGACAAACGAAAATCTGCACGACAGAGCGCAGTTACGAAAAAGTACTGCTGTCAAACTGAGGGATTCGAAAATTTCTCTGCGGGAAACAATTTTTGCTCTGAATAACAAAATCACGGCAGCTACATACCGAATGTTTTCAAACGCATAGTTACTTTCAAGGTCGTCTCTGTTCACGGTAAAACATCGAAGGTAATTAGTCACTTTTCATTCGGAAGCAAGTTTGGTTCCACCAATAAAGTTTAACACGTTGACTGCTAAGCGTGTTTTACTATGTTAGGACCGCGATGCAATGAAATACTGCAGAGTATGATTAACACTTTGACTGCCACGGTGGTCACCGGTGACTGGCGTAAAATATTTTACTAAAAATGCAAAAAATTCACGCATGAAGCCGTTTTGCTGATCTTGTAAACAGCAATTGATTTTCAAACGCATAGTTGCTTCAATACTGTTGTAAAACTTCTAAGAACTCTACGTCACCTTCATTTTGCACGATTTAATCATACTCTGCAGTATTTCATCGCATCGCAGTTTTAACATAGTAAAATACGCATGGCAGTCAACGTATTAGGTCGTGAAAAATGTAAGGTAACGCAGTATTGCTAGAAGCCAAAGTATTGAAGCACCGTTCCAATATCAATTGCTTTTACAAGATTGCAAATAGGTTTCATTCCAAATTTTTTGCATTTTTAGTAAAATCTTTTGCGCCGGTCACCTGTGACCACTGTGGCAGTTAACGTGTTAAACTTACCAACCCTCTCTTTTGACTTACACAAGTAATGAAATTTGAAACAAAATCATGGTTAAATCAATAGTTAACCCTTATCGGACGTTCGTCACTTGTTACGTGACAGCACTTTTTAACATTCCAGAATACGTGAGAGGTGATTTTCAGCGTTGAAATGTATTCGAAAAATAGTTCTGTCACTAGTTGAAAATTTCTGTGGATGCGATGTAACGTTGCAAAACGAATAAAATGTCTTTCCATTTCATGTGCCTTTTCACGTAAGCACCAAGTGAAACGACGACCTACCAGCAAAGCAGGTCCGAAGTGCTGACGTTCGATAAGGGTTGTCAGCCCATTGTCAGGTTCCTTTATAAAAGACACGTACGTCTGAGTTATGTGTATGGTTAGCTTGTATGAATGTGTGTATATATGTAACGAACACATGGCAACACGGTCGGTGGGACATACGATTGTCGAAAGATGCGATCAAAATCGAGACAGTCGACTGCGAGACGTCCTATCAAGTGTACAAAAAATAAAGGTTCCTGTCTTAGACGTAGAAGTTGATATATTGTAGGCTCGATATTTAATTTCTTTTTCGATAATAACGCCAATTTCTTTCGGACCGTATAACAGTACAGTAAAAATCTGCCCGTTACGCATATCTAAAAACAGTCATCATCCAACACTCAATATTACACATAATGTTATGGCTAATGATCATTATTTGCCTATTTTTGTTTAAATGTGTTTTATTTTATCTTTTGGGACCTCCATGTGTTTCGAACTTCATGGGCCATATCTTTAGGAGCCTATTTTATAAATAAATTCAAGTTAATTCTATTGTTCATGCGTTCTGATGTTACGTGCTACTTAAACCATTGCTTAGAGTCTACGCTATTCATTTTTCATATGTTTCCTCCTGAAGACACTTATCCTCTGATTTATTTTATGAACTGTGCCCGCCAGATTTTCTGCCCATTTTATATATATCCAGGCATCATTTGTATATATGCAGAACATCGAATCCTCCTCGTAACAGGCCTACCGGAAAATTCTGTCAAGAAACCGTCTCGAGCGCTAGATCTACCCTCTTTAAATACTGAAAACATAAGTGTTGCTAACCAATCAGAATGCTGGTTTCCGATGATTCGAATTTTGAGCTTAGTCCCGTGATTACCACAGGATATGCAACACTTTTATGGTTGCCAGTCATTCAATATTCTAAACTTAAATATTCTATCATCTATAACTGTCCTACACTAAGAAACACGACATAAACATGAGAAAGCGACAGCTTTACGGCCTAACAGTACTGCAGCAATCATCAAGACCGTCATCATTCTCCATTGAACAATTAGCGAAGAATCCAGCTCGACTCTTCGCCGTACATCGACATCTATGTACCCGTTTACACATCCGCCTACACTTATACGCTGCCGAGGCAATTCATTACCATAATCTCGCCAGTTCTGGCTGTCTCGCTTTCGGATTGCCTGCCGTAGTACTAAAGCGTATTATGCAGCAGCCTGCGAAGCCGTCTCTAATGCAAAGCCAACCGAATTTCGCGTAATCACTGATATCGCGCTGCCGACTGCCGAGAAAAATGGAGAACGGTGTATGAAGATGCATATCGGCGGTTGATCTGCGGAACGCTTCAAATAATGGGGAAAAAGGGCGACGCGTTTATTTGGTGCCGCGAAATTTGGTTGATAAAAAGAGCCGACTATTGTTTCTACTTTCAGTAGTAGATCCTGCCTGTAGCGCGGCCTCACAAAATGTACGACATGTTTGAAGTCTGTCAGTGACTAGTGGTTATTATAAAAATGTAAAGGTGTTTGCGAGGAACAGATTAACGTGTTATAAACATTAGAATGATAATCCGAAGGCTATGAGGCTAATTAAAATGTATATGAACAATTACCACGCCTCTGCACACGTACAAAACACCGTGAATTATGAAACGTTTGTGCACCTCCTAATTTACTTCGTCTATTCATCATTGGACATTACTTATGTTCAGTAGTAAGCAGGAAATCACCGAGGCACGCTTTAGGTGGCAATGTAATTAATTCTCATATCCTGTACAGGATCTTAAAGATGTATAAAATATCGGCCGTTATATTCAATTGCTTATTCTCGCTTTATTAAATCTTCGGTTCAATATATCGTCTTCGCTGAACGCGTGCGAGCAAATTTCGCACATAAACCGGTTAAAAAATTAATAGGCACGTGAGTTGGAAGATGCATATCGGCGGTTGATCTGTGGAACGCTTCAGATAATGGGGAATAAGGGCGACGCGTTTATTTGGTGCCGCGAAATTTGGCTGATAAGAAGAGCCGACTATTGTTTCTACTTTTAGCAGTAGATTCTGCAAGTTACGCGCGCTTGCAAAATGCACCGCATGTTAGAGGTGTGTCAGTGACCAATGGTTATTATAAAAATGTCGAGGTGTTTGCGAGGAACAGATTAACGTGTTAGAAACATTAGAATGATAATACGGAGGCTATGAGACAAATTAGAATGTATATGGACAATTACCAGGCCTCTGCACACGTACAAAACACCGTGAATTACTAAACGTTTGTGCACCTGCTTATTTATTTCATCTATTCATCATTGGATATTACTTATGTTGAGTACTAAGCAAGAAATCACCGAGGCACGCTTTAAGTGGCAATGTAATTAATTCTCATATCCTGTACAGGATCTTAAAGATGTATAAAATATCGGCCGTTATATTCAATTGCTTATTCTCGCTTTATTAAATCTTCGGTTCAATACATCGACTTCGCTGAACGCGTGCGAACAAATTTCGCACATAAACCGATTAAAACATTAATAGGCAGGTGAATTGGAAGATGCATATCGGCGGTTGATCTGCGGAACGCTTCAGATAATGGGGAATAAGGCCGACGCGTTTATTTGGTGCCACGAAATTTGGCTGACAAGAAGAGGCGACTATTGTTTCTACTTTCAGTAGTAGATCCTGCATGTTGCGCGGCCTCGCAAAATGTACGACATGTTTGAAGTCTGTCAGTGACTAGTGGTTATTATAAAAATGTAAAGGTGTTTGCGAGGAACAGATTAACGTGTTATAAACATTAGAATGATAATCCGAAGGCTATGAGGCTAATTAAAATGTATATGAACAATTACCACGCCTCTGCACACGTACAAAACACCGTGAATTATTAACCCTTAGAGCTCCGTAGGCTCCGCTGCGGAGCCGAATGTTTTTAACATGATTGCGCTTAAAATGCTGCGGTATCGTTGGCGTTGGCAATTGATAACTGTAGTTAAAACGTGATCAGTCTCTGCATTGTTACGATTAAACCATTTTTTGACCTTTTTTATAGTTAGCAACATGGAGAAAAATAATTATTATGATGAGAATTTAGAGTTGAGTGGTAGTGAAGACGTGTTTGATTTTCAAGTGTTAAATGGTATTGCGAAAGAAAATGTTGATTATAATTCTGACACTTCAAATAGTGGTTCCAAAACTATACTACATAAAAGAGGGACTGTGTTGTGTCTTCTACAAGGAAACAAAATGTTGATAGACGTCAAACAAGTGATTACATGGTGAATTCCAAAATTTAAAATTTATCTTTCATTTACAAGAAGAAACTGCATATGTATAAAATAAATATAATTAAAAACATTCACAAGCACGTGTAATTCTTCTCACTTAAAATAAAACACCGTTTCACTCGTTCCGCTGCGGAAATGTGCCGGAGCGCTAAGGGTTAAACGTTCGTGCACCTGCTTATTTATTTCATCTATTCATCATTGGACATTACTTATGTTGAGTACTAAGCAAGAAATCGCCGAGGCACGCTTTAGGTGGCAATGTAATATACGTTCTTCTCATATCTTATACAGGATCTTAAAGATGTATAAAATATCGGCCGTTATATTAAATTGCTTATTCTCGCTTTATTAAATCTTCGGTTCAATATATCGTCTCCGCTGAACGCGTGCGAACAAATTTCGCACATAAACCGGTTAAAACATTAATAGGCAGGTGAATTGGAAGATTAATCGTCGCCGATCGAGGATGTGGCCATTCGCCACGAGATCTATCGCCGTCGACTTCGGCCCCGAAACTTTGCCCGTGCTTCACCCGCAAGTTCCTCCTTCTATCCGAGTGAAACTTCGTCGGTCGCATCGTTTCCGGCGGCCAAGAAATTTGTTTGCCTCAGGTCCTACGCTATTTCCAATAGTGGAAGTACCTGTATACGGACAGAAGTGCATGTACCGTCATATGTACTAAGTATGCCAGTTTCACAATGCGCATATTTACGGGGTAGAGTTGCTATTTACGAGTTTCCCATGACGATTCAATGTTGGGATGACTTAAAATTTATTTAAAATGTATTATTATTTTCATATTATTGTATAGAGACTACTGCGATTATTTATTCAAATATTATCGTATAGAGACTACCGCAATTATTTACTTAAATATTATTGTATAGAGACTACTGCAATTATTTATTTAAATATTATTGTATAGAGACTGTTGCAATTATAGAAATTAACTTACCATGTGTCAGTTCCTATACATTCATTCGCATATAAGAGACACTTTCACGTCTACCTACGTCTTCGTCTTCACTTATGCCCACACTTATATCAACGAACTCGTTCAAGGCGTCATCTAAATTCTAAGGTTAAGAATGTCAGCTGAACACGGAACGCGAGTACGGAGAAATGATTATTACAACTTGAATATTGACAACTAAAAAATAACTTTGCAGAGCGGAGGGTATAGAAAAATTAACTATTGATATTTTGTAAAATCATCCATCGGTCGGTTTTGGATAAAAACGGAGTTTATTGAAACTACGTAATTTTATAAGAAAAAAAATCAATCCACGTAATCTGTACCCTTTCTCCGTCGGTTTAATTTTCAGTTCGGTTTTACAGTCGGCCAGAACGCGCGCGCTCGTAAACTTAGAAAACGCCACCCGTACAATTTTCTCGCCGGCTTTTTTCTGGCGCTGCGCTTTTTACGAATCTCGGAGAGAAAGCCTTGAAAGGACCCGTCGAAATTTACTCCCGCCGGCGTAAAGATATCGATCATCGTTCGCCCAAAGATCACTCCCCGAAATTCGCCGTTTCCGTTTCTCCGGATCCTTTCTCGCCGGTCTCCCTCTCTTCCAGCTTTCTCATTCGCGAGCCCGGCTTCTCTCGAAGAATTGTTGAGCGTCTCTTCTGCATGTGAGCGGAGCGCGTTGAATTTCCGCGAAAGTCATAACTCAGACGGAATCTAGGGCTTCTAAAATAATTGAAAAGGAAGAGGCACAGAAGTAGAGAGCTGTGTGCCACTCGCGAACGCAACGGGATTGGGGGGTATTACTTTATTTGCCAGAAGTAGAGTAAAAAGTAGGATAACGTATGAATAAGGTAAAAGTCGGCGGCCATCCGCTCTCGCACCGCTTTGAAACTTTTTTACCGGCCCTTCGTAATACACCGTCCATGCGAGAGTCTTAATTAGCAAAAAACACGATTTATGAAATTTTATGTATTATCAGATAATTGATAATCGATGCAGTAATATTTACCTGAGACCATCACCATGGTGTACACAAACATCATTCTTCGTGTACAGATAGTATTCTCGGATATGCGTGAATTCAGTTCGGGGGGTACTACTTTATCTTCTGAAAGTAGAGTAAAAAGTGGGATACCGTTCGAATAAGATAAAAGTCGACGGTTATTCATACTGGCGCCGCTTTGAAACTTTTATATCTGCGCTTCATAATATAGCGGCCACCCGAGAGTGCGGTTATTAGCAAAAAACTTGATCTAACAAATTTCACGTATTATCTGATAGTTAATTTAACGACGTAGTAACATTTCCTTGAAATCATCCCATTGCTATGTACAAAAATCACACACTACGTACCCCGTGTATTAAATTTGACAATTTTGACTTAGAAACGCTTGAAATGACTTCGTTGCTTCCAGCAAGATTCATCTATATTACTAATGACCCAATTTTATATCTGCGCTTCATAATACAGCAGCCACCCGAGAGTGCGGCTATTAGCAAAAAACTTAATCTAAGAAATTTCACATATTATCGGATACTTAATTTAACGACGCACTAACATTTCCTTGAGATTATCCCATTGCTATGTACAAAAATCACACACTACGTACCCCGAGTATTAAATCAGACAATTTCGACTTAGAAACCCTTGAACCGACTTCGTTGCTTCCAGCAAGATTCATCTATATTACTAATGACCCAGGTCTCATTATTAGGACATTCCATTTACAAACTATTTGAAACTCCGGCGTTACCGCGCGCAAACATCATTCCTCGCATACGTCGCGCATAAAAATGCCAGCAGCATATTGCATTTACGGGGTGCTCGAAGTTATTCCGCTGATTTAAGCAAACATTCCTCTGTGTCGATCCGCGCAGTTCACTATCTCCGACTTCGCGCATTTTCCAAACGTCCCGGTTACGCAGTATTTCATTTCCGAAGTATATGCTCGTAGCGTGCATAATGTCGGCATACCGAGCCCGTGCAGGATGGAGGACGGGAGAGATGGCCGAATAAATTGAGGCGCCGCGTGTCTGGCAAGGCATCGGTCGGTAATTAATTAATTGGCTAATGGAAAATGGATAGCCTTTGAAGGGGCCGAAATGTCGGGCGTGTCGGTATAATGACACTCCACGGGAAACGGATGGTCGATCAATTACGATGATAAGCCCTCTCGGTCATGAACGATAAAGAACGCTCGGCCGCGTAAGCACGTACCGCCCTCATAACCTAACACTTTCCCCGGTGGCGTGGCTGAAAGAAAGGGTCGCGCGAATTTTCAGACTGCCACGAGAAAAAGAGGAATTAAAGGTCCCCGGGGGATTTTAGACGACCTATGGCGGTCCTTAAGTAAATGGGTCTGCGCTTTTTTTCGAGTGCCTCTTAATCTCGTTGCGAGTAAAACTTGATTCGGGGTTGATCAAAAAATGTGCGCGGGTATGTGCCGCATTTAGGGAAAATATTTGCCAGACAGAAATTTCCTGAAACTGTAGTTAATTGTAATAGAATTAATGACTACGTACCCCTACGAATGAGATAACTAAAAGAAAACGACACGTGAATTTTTAGGTTGGTAGGAAAAAAAGTGGAACGAAAATCATGGGGATTTTTATACAGGGTACGGCGGCCCTTAGATAAATGAGTCACGCATTTTTTCGGTTGGCTTTTTATCTCGTTGCAAATAAAACTTGATTCGAGGATGTTTCAAGAAATATGTGTGGATACGTACGACATTAAGAGATGATTTAGAAAGAATAATATTTAACATAAAGAAATTTCTCGAAACTGCACTTCATTGTAATAGCATTAATGACTTCGCATTCCAACCAATGTAATAACTGAAAGAAAACGTCGGACGAATTTTAGAGTGGTACGAGAAAAAGAGGAATTAAAGGTCCCCGGGGGATTTTAGACGACCTATGGCGGTCCTTAAGTAAATGGGTCTGCGCTTTTTTTCGAGTGCCTCTTAATCTCGTTGCAAGGAAAACTTGATTCGGGGTTGATCAAAAAATGTGCGCGGGTATATTCCGCATTGTGAGATGGTTTAGGGAAAATATTTGCCAGACGGAAATTTTCTGAAACTGTAGTTAATTAGAATAGAATCAATGACTACGTACCCCTACGAATGAGATAACTAAAAGAAAACGACACGCGAATTTTTAGGTTGGTAGGAGAAAAAGTGGAGTGAAAGTCTCATGGGGATTTTTATACAGGGTACGGCGGCCCTTAGATAAATGAGTCTACGCATTTTTTCGGGTGGCTTTGAATCTCGTTGCGAGTAAAACTTGATTCGGGGTTGATCAAAAAATGTGCCGCATTATGAGATTGTTTAGGGAAAATATTTGCCGGAGAGAAATTTCCTGAAACTGTAGTTAATTGTAATAGAATTAATGACTACGTACCCCTACGAAGGAGGTAACTAAAAGAAAAGAACACGCGAATTTTTAGGTTCGTACGAGGAAAGGTGGAATGAAAGTCTCATGGGGATTTTTATACAGGGTACGGCGGCCCTTAGATAAATGGGTCTACGCATTTTTTCGGGTGGCTTTTAATCTCGTTGTAAATAAAACTTGATTCGGGGTTGTTTGAAGAAATATGTGTGGATGCGTACGACATTAAAAGATGATTTAGAGAAAATAATATTTAGCATAAAGAAATTTCTCGACACTGTACTTTATTTTAATAGTATTAACGACTTCGCATTCCCACCAATGTAATAACTGAAAGAAAACGTCGGGCGAATTTTAGAATGGTATGAGAAAAAGAGGAATTAAAAGCCTCATGGGGATTTTTATACAGAGTACGGCGGCCCTTAGATAAATGGGTCTACGCATTTTTTTCGGGTAGCTTTTAATCTCGTTGCAAATAAAACTTGATTCGGGGTTGTTTGAAGAAATATGTGTGGATGCGTACGACATTAAGAGATGATTTAAAGAAAATAATATTTAACATAAAGAAATTTCTCGAAACTGCACTTCATTGTAATAGCATTAATGACTTCGCATTCCAACCAATGTAATAACTGAAAGAAAACATCGGACGAATTTTAGAGTCGTACAAGAAAAAGAGGAATTAAAGGTCCCCGGGGGATTTTAGACGACCTATGGCGGTCCTTAAGTAAATGGGTCTACGCTTTTTTCGAGTGCCTCTTAATCTCGTTGCGAGTAAAACTTGATTCGGGGTTGATCAAAAAATGTGCGCGGGTATATTCCGCATTGTGAGATGGTTTAGGGAAAATATTTGCCAGACGGAAATTTTCTGAAACTGTAGTTAATTAGAATAGAATCAATGACTACGTACCCCTCCGAATGAGATAACTAAAAGAAAACGACACGCGAATTTTTAGGTTGGTAGGAGAAAAAGTGGAGTGAAAGTCTCATGGGGATTTTTATACAGGGTACGGCGGCCCTTAGATAAACGAGTCTACGCATTTTTTCGGGTGGCTTTGAATCTCGTTGCAAGTAAAACTTGATTCGGGGTTGATCAAAAAATGTGGCGCATTATGAGATTGTTTAGGGAAAATATTTGCCGGAGAGAAATTTCCTGAAACTGTAGTTAATTGTAATAGAATTAATGACTACGTACCCCTACGAAGGAGGTAACTAAAAGAAAAGGACACGCGAATTTTTAGGTTCGTACGAGGAAAGGTGGAATGAAAGTCTCATGGGGATTTTTATACAGGGTACGGCGGCCCTTAGATAAATGGGTCTACGCATTTTTTTTCGGGTGGCTTTTAATCTCGTTGCAAATAAAAGTGGATTCGGGGTTGTTTGAAGAAATATGTGTGGATGCGTACGACATTAAGAGATGATTTAGGGAAAATAATATTTAACATAAAGAAATTTCTCAAAACTGTACTTGATTGTAATAGCATTAATGACTTCGCATTCCCATCAATGTCATAACTGAAAGTAAACGTCGGGCGAATTTTACAGTGGTACGGGAAAAAGAGAAATTAAAAGTCTCATGGGGATTTTTATACAGGGTACGGCGGCCCTTAGATAAATGGGTCTACGCATTTTTTTTCGGGTGGCTTTTAATCTTGTTGCAACTAAAACTTGATTCGGGGTTGTTTCGAGAAATATGTGTGGATACGTGCGACATTAAGAGATGATTTAGAGAAAGTAATATTTAACGTAAAGAAATTTCTCGAAACTGTACTTCATTGTAGTAGCATTAATGACTTCGCATTCCCACCAATGTAATAACTGAAAGAAAACGTCGGACGAATTTTAGAGCGGTACGAGAAAAAGAGGAATTAAAGGTCCCCGGGGGATATTAGACGACCTATGGCGGTTCTTAAGTAAATGGGTCTGCGCTTTTTTCGAGTGCCTCTTAATCTCGTTGTGAGTAAAACTTGATTCGGAGTTTATCAAAAAATGTGCGCGGGCGTGTGCCGCATTACGAGATGGTTTAAGCAAAATATTTGCCAGACGAAAATTTCCTGAAACTGTAGTTAATTGTAATAGAATTAATGACTACGTACCCCTACGAATGAGATAACTAAAAGAAAAGGACGCGCGAATTTTTAGGTTGGTACGAAACAAAGTGGAACGAAAATCTCATGGGGTTTTTTATATAGGGTACGGCGGCCCTTAGATAAATGAGTCTACGCATTTTTTCGGGTGGCTTTTAATCTCGTTGCAAATAAAACTTGATTTAGGGTTGTTTCAAGAAATATGTGTGGATGCGTACGACATTAAAAGATGATTTAGGGAAAATAATATTTAACATAAAGAAATTTCTCGAAACTGTACTTTATTTTAATAGCATTAACGACTTCGCATTCCCACCAATGTAATAACTGAAAGAAAACGTCGGGCGAATTTTAGAATGCTATGAGGAAAAGAGGAATTAAAAGCCTCATGGGGATTTTTATACAGGGTACGGCGGCCCTTAGATAAATGAGTCTACGCATTTTTCGGGTGGCTTTTAATCTCGTTGCAAATAAAACTTGATTCGGGGTTGTTTGAAGAAATATGTGTGGATGCATACGACATTAAAAAATGATTTAGAAAAAATAATATTTAGCATAAAGAAATTTCTCGAAACTGTACTTTATTTTAATAGCATTAACGACTTCGCATTCCCACCAATGTAATAACTGAAAGAAAACGTCGGGCGAATTTTAGAATGGTATGAGAAAAAGAGGAATTAAAAGCCTCATGGGGATTTTTATACAGAGTACGGCGGTCCTCAAATAAATGGGTCTGCGCTTTTTTCGAGTAGCCCTTAATCTTTCCGCAGGTAAATTCTTATTCTAGGTTGATCCAAAAATATACTTGGGTATAGCATTATGAACTTTTTCGGAGAGAATAATTGTTGGCAGACTAAAATTTCGCTGTGCTTCGTCGTAAGAGAACTAATGATTTGGCACCCCTGCCAATAAGGTGGCTGAAGAAAACGTTTGTATGAATTTCGAGAGTGGCATGAGAAAAGGTCTCATGGGAATTTTCTACAGGGTACGATGGTCCTAACGTAAATGGATCTGCCCTTTTTCAAGTAGCTCTCAAACTTATTGCAGGTAAAAGTGTTGGCCGCTCCAGAAATATGTCTGAGTTTTTATCATACATACATATTCGAATTCAATAACATCGCTGACACTAGTATCTGGTCACTTGCGCCAACCATCACTACCTGCACATTACTTTTGATACTTTGTATAACACTAACCAGAACTCCCGAAACCTACGTTGTTTATAAAAAGTATTCCAAAACTTACGCGCCATTTGTACGGTAAAGTATTGCCAAAAAAGACAGTTCAGAGTTATTAAAAATGGAGTTATTAAAAATTAAAAAAGCTGTCACGTTTTTTTTGCAACATTTTACGCACAAATTACGCGAAATTCAAATCTTGCGTGAATTTCCACAGTAACGGTGTCAGAAGGCGTGCATAATTTTTATCCGAATTTCATAATTACATTCGTCCACGTCTGTAGTTGTAGCACAGTTTCATGACGATCGCAACGCCTAAGGGTCGTAGCTGCCGTGAAATCTTCGTTACAGTTCTGAATACGGAATTCAAACTAACAAGATATTTCCACAACTCCTTGGTAGCGACTGCTTAATTGTATCTCGCCTTCAATTGCCGTGAGAATACCTTTAGGGTAGATACGCTACACTTGCATCTTGTCGACAAGGTATAATGCTAAGGACTCACACAGGTTACTCTAATCAAATTCTACTTGATACACTCCAGAGACATGAAGAACTAGACGTGCACGCGTATACACAGCGCGCGGTGCAAATTGTGGTCAATTCGGAACACACAAAGTGAAGTTAAGGAAATTGTTGTAGCAAGTGGTACGAGGCAAGTGGATAGAAGTGCGTGAATATGGGCAATTAACGTTATGGCGTGTCACGCACGGAACTATTGTGTCTCGTTCACAAATTTGCACGCCAATTGCATTTGTTCGTTCAGAGCATTACTCGTAAATACTCCTGCCAGAGTTCCATATTAGCACATTTAACGCCTCATTAGAATAACTACATTGCGACGCAACAATGAAATAATTGTTCTCTCCCGAGCAATAATTAGATTCATCCGTTACGTTCATTTATTCGGCAAATCCGAACAATTTCTTTCCACCGCGGACTTAACTTTCGCGCGAAGATTAATCGAGGGATTCCTCCTCCGCGAAAATTCGTCCCTGTTCCGCAATTTTTCTGAAACCGAGCCCAAACGGAAATCCCAGTCGACATATTACCGTGAAATTTCTGGCCGTGGCCCGTTAAGGGGAGTCCTCGTTCGGTGGACTTATTTTCTGTATAAAATTAAAACTTCCCTGGGAATTTCACAAGGAAATATCTGAGAAATTAACTTGAAACATTGTAGAATATTTCATTTGATTTTTGAGAATTATTCATTCACTTTTATTATCAAAGATTGCACGCAGGGGTACAAGTGTCAAGCAGTAAGAAAGTGACAAACAAGTAAAAAGAATTGATTTTCGAGGGATACGAATAACAGAAGGCCACGTGGTTACGGTTAAATTGTCGAGACAACCAAACTAATTGTCTCGAAGAAATCATCCACAGTCCCAAAGTGCAGTTCCGACAAAATTGCATTTAAACTTTGAATTTCCAGCGTTCTTATCGCTGCGGTCTGACCGCAGCCAGCTTCTAACTTTTGTCATTTCTACAAACGCATACGTTTCCGTTCTATGTGAGATTCTTTTTTATCGGCTAATTAACCAATAGAATGCCAGACTTCATCATTGCCGAATACTGGTCACCAATAATCGCAACAAATATAATAAAAAATTTGAAAGTAGAGAAAAAATGAATCCGACATATCGGCGTTTAGTAAAGGAATAATTTTTAACACCTTCAGTGTCAAGCGTATTTTACTATATTAGAACGGCGATGCTATGAAATACTACAGCGTTTGACTGAATTATACAAAATATAAATAATGTGCAGGTATTGGAAACCAAAAGATCGCATTGCATTGCATGCTTTTGGGTGGATCATCCTGAATTGGGATGTAGATTGGGAATAGATGTAATTTAATACAGGCGATGTGATCAAGTATTTTTTGTAGTGGATACAAAACGGTAATTAAAAGTATTTTTTAGGAGGGTGCTAAGATTCCGAGCAGTAAAGTTTCCATCGGGTGCTATAACAGATTTCGTGAACTTCAACTGCATTTACGTAATTTTTTAAGATTTTATTAACGCGTTGACTGCCAAGCGTATTTTACTATATTAGAACGGCGATGCTATGAAATACTACAGCGTTTGAATGAATTATGCAAAACGTAAATAATGTGCAGGTATTGGAGACCAAAGGATCGCATTGCATTTTATGCTTTTGGGTGGATCATCCTGAATTGGGATGTAGATGGGGAATAGATGTAATTTAATATAGGTGATGCGATCAAGTATTTTTTGTGGTGGATGCAAAACGGTAATTAAAGGTATTTTTTAGGAGGGTGCTAACGTTCCGAGCAGTAAAGTTTCCATCGGGTGCTATAACAGATTTCGTGAACTTCAACTGCATTTACGTAATTTTTTAAGATTTTATTAACGCGTTGACTGCCAAGCGTATTTTACTATATTAGAACGGCGATGCTATGAAATACTACAGCGTTTGACTGAATTATGCAAAATGTAAATAATGTGCAGGTATTGGAGACCAAAGGATCGCATTGCATTTTATGCTTTTGGGTGGATCATCCTGAATTCGGATGTAGATGGGGAATAGATGTAATTTAATACAGGTGATGTGATCAAGTATTTTTTGTGGTGGATGCAAAACGGTAATTAAAGGTATTTTTTAGGAGGGTGCTAACGTTCCGAGCAGTAAAGTTTCCATCGGATGCTATAATAGATTTCGTGAAGTTCAACTGCATTTACGTAATTTTTTAAGATTTTATTAACGCGTTGACTGTCAAGCGTATTTTACTATATTAGAACGGCGATTCTACGAAATACTACAGCGTTTGACTGAATTATGCAAAGCGTAAATAATGTGCAGGTATTGGAGACCAAAGGATCACATCACTATTTTAACAACAACTGCACTTTTAAAATAATAATTGCTACTCATTGCGAATATTTTGGATCTTCAGTAAAATCTCTTGCGTCGGTCACTGATGACCATCACAGAAGTCAGTGTTAACTACCATAATCACAAAAACTTTAGTTACAAAGACTGCACAGTAATGCCGAAACATCGGTTTAATTTTTCTCTACTTTGAACCATTTCAATAATTTAATTTCGCTCGTTCGTTACCCGGTGTTTGCACAACAATAGTCTCGCTTACGTTTCCTCTCAACGTAACGATTTATCGGCTTCGAACTTTCAAGAGACGCCTTTTTTCGTTTCGATCCCACCGACCAGATGCTCACTTAACCAGCTACGCCAATGATATCGTCATTATTCCCACCTTTCGCCGCCGCACGCGTCTCTTACAATCTGTCCCAATGGAGTTGGAGCGCGGAACAAATCCGTGGGTGCCCGAGGGAATTTATCGGCGCCGTGCCCGAACAATGTCATTAACGCGAACACAGGAACGAATTGTGACTGAGAGCTGCGCAGGCTACGGTGAAAGGGAAATTTTCGAAATTGCGTGTATTAGGTGCGGCGACGTTAAAAATTGCAACGTTAAGGTACGGCATGTCGCGGTTGGGCCGATGTCGAAAGTTGCGGCGTAGGTGCGATGGTGTTCAACTTGCGAGGATGGAAATTGGGATAGTGGAATTTCTGGTGGTAGATGTGGCGAAAGTAGTTACGATATTGGAAACTGCGGTGGTGTACGTTGTAAGGATAGTAATTGCGACGCTGAAAATTGTAGTGGAACTTGTTGCAACGATAGTACTTGCGACGCTGGGTCGATTTTTATGACAGCGTTTGTGCGTGTATAAAAAGCGCATGAATGATGAAAGTTGATTATTGGTATTTAAAATGGTATACTATAACGCAATGCCGGAAGTTAGGATACAGATGCTACAACGGTAGTAATTACAATGCCCGAAATTGTAATGTTTGTTTTACAGTGATAGAGAATGCGGTGCTCAGAATTGTAACTGCATATATAAAATGTTCCGATAATAATAGTTCGAATGCTCGAAACTATAGCTGAATATGTCTGCTATATATATTGCAGTGATACTGAAACTTGTTGCAATGATAGTAATTACGATGTTGAAGATGTAGCAGTAGCAGTGATTACAATTTCGAAAATGTTGATGGTAAATGTTACTTGGATAGTATTTTACAATGCGAGAAATTGTAATGCTGATTTTATAGTGACAGAACCAATAAATAAGACTATCGGTGCCAATAATTACGATAGCGAAGATTGTGGTAGTAGATACAGCTCCCATAATAATTACGAAACGAGAAATTGTGACGTTGATTTTACAGCGACACCGAACGCGGCGGTAGAAATTGTAATGGCCCATATAAAAATGATGAAAGTAGTACGATGGAAATTACGATCCCATAAACTGTCGATATTACAATGTTAAAGCTACAACGCTAAGCACGATATTACCACAACTTTCAACGATACATTACAATGTTGATTTTACACATATAAAAATATTGCATTGTCGTAAATAGGATGTTGACTTGCCAGTCCAAATAATTACAATGCCGAAATTACGGCGGTTGATTGCTGCTGTCATAATAATTACGAAGCGAAAAATTGTATCGTTGATTTTACACCTACACAGAATGCGGCGATAGAAATTGTAACGCGTCATATAAAAATGATGAAAGTAGTGCGATGGGAATTACGATTCCATAAACTATCGCGGTCGATGTCATAATGTTAAAGTCACAAAGCTAAGAACGACAATACCACGATTTTCAGCGACATACTGCAGTGTTGATTTTAATGCTTCTAGAAAGTGCAACTGCACATATGGATTTTATAGTGCCAGTCCAAATCATTACAATGGAATGCAGTGGATGCTGCTCTAGAAATTGTGACGTTGATTTTACTGCACATATAAAAATGATGAAAGTAGTGCGATGGAAATGACGATTCTATAAACTACTAAAGTCTATGCCATAATTTACGCTAAAAACGATGAAACCCAATTTTCAGCAATACAGTGCAGTGTTAATTTTATAGTGGCAGAGAAATAGAAAATTAAACATATAAAAATGTTGCATTTTCGAAATTACGTGCCAATAATTGCAGCTGCCATAATAATTACGAAGCGAGAAATTGTGACGTTGATTTTACAGCGACACAGAATGCGGCGGTAGAAATTGTAACAGGTCATATAAAAATGATGAAAGTAGTACTATGGAAATGACGATTCTATAAACTACAGAAGTCTATGCCATAATGTGAAAATCACAAAGCTAAAAACGACGATACCACAATTTTCAGCAATACACTGCAGTGCTGATTTCATAGTGCCAGGAAATGCAGTTCTAGAAAATGCAACTGCACATATAAAAATGTTGCATTTTCGTAATTACGTTGCTGACCTCCCAGTGCCAATAATTACAACACCGAAATTACGTCGGTAGATGCAGCTGCCATAATAATTACGAAGCGAGAAAATGTGACGTTGATTTTACAGTGATACAGAATGCGGCCGTAGAAATTCTAACGGGTCATATAAAAATGATGAAAGTAGTACTATGGAAGTGACGATTCTATAAACTACTGAAGTCTATGCCATAATGTGAAAATCACAAAGCTAAAAACGACGATACTACAATTTTCAGCAATACACTGCAGTGTTAATTTTATAGTGGCAGAGAATGAGGTTCTAGAAAATGCAACTAAACATATAAAAATGTTGCATTTTTGTAGTCACGTTGCAGACCTACCAGTGCCAATAATTACAACACCGAAATTACGGCGGTAGATTGCTGCTGCCGTAATAATTACGAAGCGAGAAATTGTGACGTTGATTATACAGCGACACAGAATGCGGCGGTAGAAATTGTAACAGGTCATATAAAAATGATGAAAGTAGTACTATGAAAGTGACGATTCTATAAACTACTGAAGTCTATGCCATAATGTGCAAATCACAAAGCTAAAAACGACGATACCACAATTTTCAGCAATACACTGCAGTGTTAATTTTATAGTGGCAGAGAATGAGGTTCTAGAAAATGCAACTAAACATATAAAAATGTTGCATTTTCGTAATTACGTTGCTGACCCCCCAGTGCCAATAATTACAACACCGAAATTACGTCGGTAGATGCAGCTGCCATAATAATTACGAAGCGAGAAATTGTGACGTTGATTTTACAGCGACACAGAATGCAGCGGTAGAAATTGTAACGGGACATATAAAAATGATGAAAGTAGTGCGATGGAAATGACGATCCCATAAACTGCCGTGGGCGATATCACAATGTTAACGTTACAGCGCTAAGAAGGGCAATAGCGAAACTTTCAACGACAGATATTAAAATATCGAAGTCGTACTCACGGAAGTTGAACTCTAAAAATCGCACTACCGCGAATAACGTATTCGTCGTCATAAACACATGTTATTAGTTTTCGGGGTGTATGCATATGGAAAGGGATGAGCGGATATACGGGCGGACGCACGTGCAGGGGACGTAACGCGAGGATTGACGACGGGAGGACGGATCGATGTCCTCCCGGAATGCCAACTGTCGAAATAAACAAGAACGGCCAAGGCGAGTGTCATTCGCCGATATCACGTTTCCGATCACGGCACGGCTAGGTATCTTTGGCTAGTTCTCTGGATTTGTTTCGCTCCGGCTTTCCGAAGGGGAAACGTAGAAGTTGAGCTTCGGGTCAAATTTCTTCGGAGGGAGAATCCGGCGCACAGTGTGCAATAACATGATTTTTTAGAGAAAGGGTACAGATATTGGGTTGGAGGGAAAGTTCTGTCGTATTTTTAATAGGCAGGTAATTTTTCTTGTAAATAAAAAAAAACATCTGGCTAGTGAGTCATTCGGATTTTTTTTTTTTTTTTTTTATAGCTGCTGTATAATATAAAAGGAGTACTTTTTTACCGTTCATCATTTACTTGTGATATTTAAAGTGAAAAACATGTCAGTAAATAAAGTGCATTTACGACACTGCATTTTGAATGAATTCCAAAAAGGAAGGAACGCATCGGTTGCATGTAAAAATTTATGTGCGGTATTTGGAAAATATATTGTAAATGTTCATACTTGTAAAAGATGGTTTAACAAATTTCGCTCCGGAGATCTGAGCCTCCAAGAAAGTGATCGATTTGGACGACCATCCAAGATCGATCATGATGTTTTGCGATCCATGTTGGAAAATAATCCACATTTAACAAGTCGAGAAATTGCAGAAGAGTTTGGCATTCATCATACAACACATTAAATGTATTATGATTAATATTAAACACATATTTTTATCAATTAATTCAAATATTTTCTTTAAAATACGACAGAACTTTCCCTCCAACCCAATATTTGATGAAACAACTTGAAATATTTCGGTTCTTATTGACATTTGAAGATTATCCGTAAACGTGCGGGGATTGATACGTATAGTTACAACGTCTAGGAAGAGGTAGATGTCAAAAAATAGGCGAGGTTCGTCGCATAAGAAAATGGCGGAGGATTAAAGTAAATTTTCAGAATCTATCGAAGATCTTAGTGGTCCAAATTGAAGTGATGCGTGATTAACATTTTAAGTAATAATACTTTCAACATCTCGCGTAAATTTCTGGAAGAACACGATGGTGCATTTTACGATCTGCTGAGTAAACGTATTTGTTTCGTCTTTTAGGGGGCAGTATTTCGTATAAGAGAAAGTAGAGTGAAATAGATTTAGTGTCGTTTTTCTATTTGTCGGTCGTCGTTTGACACACCCCGATAATTTTGGCGTCCTGAGCCAGTGCCACGTTTAGCTCATTCCCTTAAGCCAAGTTTACCCATCTTTTCTCCCGCTTCCACTCTTCTCATCCCCCTTCTGTCGTCGGCTCCGACGAAATGGGATTAAGGTGGCACCGGCCGCCGCTAGATTCGACCAAACTCGTCGGTTTCGTACCTGTAGCTCGACACGTTTACATGCAAATAGGAACTCCCAGCCGAAAATCTCCACGCAAAGCTGCTAATTTCTTGTTCTTCTTCGTTGACTGCCGCAGGACTGGCACAGGAGGCTAGGAAAGTGTCCAAAGCCGTCTCATACTTTAAATACGTTGTTGCGAAGTTTTTAATCATATAACTGGCAAATCCTTACGTCGACCTGTTTTAATAGGGAGGACTGACAAATTTTTCGGTTATTGTAACTTACGTCAACAAAAATTAGAGATTTTATATTTTATTATCGTTTGTGTAATGATTCGAAAAACCTGAAGTCCCTTTGTGGGTTGTTCCATTTTTTTCAGTAATGTTTTAAAACTATCAGGATGTATATATTTTCGGTGTATTCCTAATTCAACTGTAATGACGGATTTTGCAAATGTAAAATATTGTAAATTGTAAAAAAACCGTAAATAATTCTTCTTATCATCGAAAGGTGACAATAAGAAGATAAATGACTGCTGATTGAGAAACCCTGGTTCTGAAACTTGTTAAACAAAGAATCACTTCAACAAAAGTGTCCAAAGCCGTCTCATACTTTAAATACGTTGTTGCGAAGTTTTTAATCATATAACTGGCAAATCCTTACCTCGACCTGTTTTAAGAGGGTGGACTGGCACATCTTTCGGTTATTGTAACTTACGTCAACAAAAATTAGAGATTTTATATTTTATTATCGTTTGTGTAATGATTCGAAAAACCTGCAGTCCCTTTGTGGGTTGTTCCATTTTTTTCAGTAAAGTTTTAAAACTATCAGGATGTATATATTTTCGGTGTATTCCTAATTCAACCGTAATGACGGATTTTGCAAATGTAAAATATTGTAAATTGTAAAAATAGCGTAAACAATTCTTCTTATCATCGAAAGGTGACAATAAGAATATAAATGACTGCTGATTGAGAAACCCTGGTTCTGAAACTTGTTAAGCAAAGAATCACTTCAACAAAAAACCAAGCAACCTTCAGTTTTATCGAACACGTTTTACTTAAAGTAATGAAACTCGTATTTCTCAGTTTTGTAGTTACTGTTATATTCATAGGTGGACTCGATTCCTGACACTTGCCCACTTTTCCGTATTGCCCCCAAAGCGACAGGGCATATCGCAGTCCGTCTTATCGACAACTCTATCAAATAATACTTGACATGCCTGTCTCAACATTTGAAATCGCTAATCGAATCTTATCAAAAGACAAATTGGTACAGTGTTTTTCATCCAATTATGGCAAAATTGGGTTTTGTGTCTGACTCAACAGGAAGGTGATCGCTTCAGGCTAACAAATTGACATTCTCTACCATTCCACATTTAGTATTGCCAGGCTCCGCGATGCCTGATATTCTAATTGACGGGACGCATGATAACCGTGACAATCGCACTGACATTATGGGAGCGCTTTTTATGGAGTCGACCCGCTGTGCGATATAGATAATCCGTCCGCTTGAAATGCGTCAATTGAGCGATGTTATCTGGCAACAATGACGTTTCAAGCTTGCAGGGGCTGTCTATTATTGTAAATTGGCTCGTTGACTCTCTAGGAGCGTGTATTAACGTATTTGCCATTATTCTCATGGGCACGGTAAATGCTCGACGATAAATCACGCGCGCATTCGTATCAAAAGACACGTAAAAAGGCAAACAAAGGGGCCAGCGGTTGAAATTCATAAAATTTCATTCGTTATTTTTCCAGGCGTGTTTAATCGGTTAATCGTGAATTTGCGGGAAAACAGGAGAAATTCCCTGGCCAGAAAAGGTATGTAATGAATTACTGGTGGGACGTATGTTACGTAGATCTCGGACATAAATCGTAAATAGCTGAGAATATATATAGTGGGAGGGTTTATATCTCTAGTGTAAATATAGCTGGCGAAGCTGGTTCTTTATAAATTTACCTTTTTAATGAATCCTGGATATTACTACCAGTGTTGCATAATGAAATTCTTAAATATTTATTCAGCGAAATAGCGCATATCTGCCGGGCATCTATTAAAACAATCACATTTCTTGTCGGAGTTCCATAATAACAACCGTCACTCCTACTAGGAATTCTTAAATATTAATCCAATTAAATATCGCAGATCGACCCTGCATTTATTAAAGCAGTAATATATAATCACTATAATAATTAGTTTGAAATCGTGCACTTTATGTTTTACTACTAGAGCAAATAACGCAGCCCTATTTCCTGCCTCCCACATTGAGAATATGTAGCTTGTCGTTAAGTCTATTTTCCGATGAAAATACAGACAGCCATATTCATGATTCCCGGAAAACACCTCCCAATTGTTCGATTAGAAGCTCTACAAACCTTTACCCGCATCTATTTATTTCACATCGGCCCCTGAATGAAGTAAACGGATAAAATGTCGAATTACGTAATAACAGAATCAAATTGATCAAAGGAATACAAAACCCAGTGCAACTCCCGATCTGTACCATCCTATACTTTGAGAAAAACTGCGTTGATCTTCGTAGGTCCCCTTTTTTCAGATTACAGTCTTACTGTTAGACTTGCTATGCACTGTATTGTGTACTGTTTTGTGGTAGAACGATTGTTCATTTTCTCGGTGGCCGAACTCTCCAATATATATACTAGGCCTGCCTTTTTCTGGGCTGGGGATGAGATGACACCCGAGGCCTCCCGTCATAAAAGACGCGGATCCTTAGTATCGGCCATTTGGGTGGTTTCGGGTTTTATTGCAATGCCTATTGAAGCTCCTTGAGTGCGAGACAATGATGGTGTATTGCCAGGAATTTTCCATGGACACTGCGTTTGATTTGCTTGCGTTACAACACAAGCCGTCGCGCGATAGTAAGATACGCAACTGCCGATGGTTTGTCACCCCGATAGCGAGACGTTAACAATAGGTTTACGGGCGTTTCTTATATAACTATCTTTACGAGCACCCGTCAAATTGACGGGTAGGTGAAAATACGTATTTACATTAAAAAATCAATTTATTCAAACTAAGTCTGAGTTGAACAATATAAGGCTTCACGTAAAAATAAAATATTAATAAGTCAAGATTTTTTTCGCGAATATCTTTTCGATACGACATTTAGTCTGCTGCATGCTTTGAGTTTCGAATGACGCGAGGATCACTCTGGTAAGCGAGTTCGTTCAATACGAAGTAACATGACACCCGGGCCACACAATTCGCTTTGTATCACATTATGGAGGCGCTATTGAGATAATTAGTTGGGGGCATCATAGACTTTTCATTCACTCTTATATTTACTATTTACTATTTTACAATTTTACAAACGAAGCAAATATATAAGGATTGTTTACGTAATCAGCTAACCCGTCAATTTAACGGGTTTCGTAGAGATAGGTATACCACATACAAATTTCAAAATTTAGAAAGCTTAAGGAAATAATAATTGTGTGTATAAACTCTTTTAATAAAAGTATGAATTTACGATGCAAGGTAGTTAAGATTATTGCTATGGTTTTTTGCGCGTTTCATTTCAAAGTTTGAAATCCGTCAAATTGACGGGTCCCGTAAACCTACTGTTAACACATTGCGTACGGGTCACGAGATATCTCGTTTTAATGTTGATCGGTACGTTGCTAAAGTAATGAAGCCTTGCGGCAACTTTTGATAGTATAATTGCGAAGTAAATGAATGTTAGAATGTCAAACAAGTGTAAACGTATCAGTCACCATTAAAAAAGCTTGTATGTTTTGTACTCAATTTCGTAGCACCTTTAAAAATGTGCGAGGTCTGTGTAAGCAAGAACGCCGTACGCAATGTGTTAATACGTTGCGGACGGATGACGAGATATCTCGTCATTGCTATTTCGTCGTTCGGGGCCATTGACGAGATATATCGTCTTGCGTATTTCGTCATTCTGGGCCACTGAGATATATTGTCTTGCATATTCTGTCGTTCGAGGCAGGTGACGAGATATCACACAGTTGCTACGTGATTGTCAGCCGCAGTTTTTCGTAATTTGTGTTACGAATTAATTATTTGAAGCTCTGAAATATGGATAGTGACAAAACGCTTAGCAATATTGCAGAAATATTTGTGGACAGTTTAACACTTTGACTGCCAAGCGTTTCTTGCTATGTTGGAACCGCGATGCGATAAAATACTGCAGAGTATAATTAAATTGTGCAAAATGAAAGTAATGCAGAGTTGTTAGAAGCCAAAGTATTGAAGCGCCGTTTCAATATCAATTGCTTTTACAAGATTCCAAACAGGCTTCATTGCGAATTTTTTGCATTTTTAGTCAAATGTTTTGCACCGGTCACCGGTGACCACCGTGGCAGTCAACGTGTTAACTACTAACAAATCATCACTAATTTAAAAATATTTGACGCAAAAAAATACCCGGCCACTGGGTACGATTAGCAATAGAATGCCCGGTCCACAAAGTGTTAAGAACGTCCCGACATACGTCGTTACTGTCCAATCACTGACCAACTTCTTCGACCCCTGTCAGCAGATCATCAACGATCGGCCGCACATTCGCAGCTACACAATCGTCCCTCGTACTTCCGCGTTCGTTTTTCTCGCCGAGAATAAAATGACTCGTTGGCGTCGGGGTGTTCGCCCGTTTGGGGGTCGCATCGATCGTCTGGGCGGGGAAAAATCAGACGGGCGCGTAATTTGGCGCTCGGCATCGACGGTCAACGGTATTGGCCGGCGGACAAGAGGGCAGGTGTGACGAGCGTATGAAAAATTGCCGGGCATCTGCGCTCTGAAAATCGAGCGGCCGACGGGGACGGGCATTACGAAGAATTAATTCAAGGCTTCCGCCGCGCCATGACCTACGGCCTACGCGCGTCACGTGCGAAAGCTCGATCTCCCCTAATTTATATTACGCTGTAACAAATGCCCCTCTCGCGCGGCAGGCGTGCAGTTTATTGCGTTTGACGGACGACGCACCTATCGCCGATCAATTTCGCGTCGGCGGACGCGTAACCTCGTGCTGGGCGCGTTTCAGGGCAACGCTGCGCTGTTTATGCCGGAACGTTGGTATCGGCGTATTCCATCTTTCGCGGTATTACCTGCGACCGGGCAAATACCAATTTAGACCTTGGCGCGTTTGCACGTTTCCTATTGTGCTGTCGGTCGCTTACGTTCATTTGGCGAGCGGTCTGCTCTTCTGCGTCAACGTTTACGTTAAATTTGTATGCGGGAGTCGGTAAAGTGTTGTGTTTTATTGTGTTTGACGGGGGAAAACGCAAACCGCACTCCAAAATTCGCAACAGTTTCTCAGTTATGAACGAAAATGTATAGAAAAATGATACTAAATAGGCCGAAAATACGCGAAAATAGGCGAAAAATGTCAAATTTTTTTTTTGTTTCGGACTGATACCATTCGATAGAGGGTGATTTGCCCTGAAGATAGACCACTTTCCACGCGCTGAACTCTTCATAGTTTCCGAGATATGACGATTTTAAGAAACGGCAAAAAATTTTTTTTCAAAATTTCGAATTGCGATTAATTCCACGTGAAAGTCAGTTCGAAGACCTTTAAGAAAACCTATATTACTTATAGGTTTCGACCACTAGTTTAGACGGAACAGGGCCTTGAAGAAATCGCGAAAATCTTAAGGTATATATCCCTTGCCATTTTTGCGAAAAAATGATGGGTCGCCGATTTGATTGCCCTTTTAACATATCAAAGGGGGTTCAAAATAATTCGGAAAAATGCAAGGCGCACCCCGGAATTCGCAATTGTTTCGGAGATATCGGCAAAAATGTGTGGAAAAATCGTGAAAAACGACCCTCAAAATGGGATCAAAATTGAAAACTACAGATTGACTTGCAATTGTACCAATTAGTAAAGGATGCAAACAGACGTAGAAAAATCGCAACCGCGCTTAAAAATTCGGTATAGTTTCCGAGATATGACACAAAATAGATTAAAAAATCGAGAAAAATGCGAGAAAGAGACGCGTTTCTTTACAATCATCAACTGAAAGTAAATCATTCGACTTGCTCACATATATGAAGCGAAAGGGGATCGACAGAAGTTAAAAAAAAACGCAAACCACGTCGCAAAATTTGCAAGTGCTCACGAGTTATGAGCAAAAATAAATAGAAAATTACGAAAAATCAGCTGAAAATGGGCTAAAATGTTTCTAATTCCAAAGGTTCCGTTTGGGTGTTTATTAATAATCACTTCGGTAACCCAAACTTACAAAGTATCGTCTCGTAGGCTCAGAAAAGAATTTGCTTACTACCTGTCTAATCCTTTCGGACGCGTTCCTTAACACTTTGACTGCCATGGTGGTCATCGGTGACCGGCGCAAAAAGTCTCACGAAAAATTCATAAAATACCCAATCGGTCGCATTTATAATTTTGAAAATGCAATTAATATTAAATAGTGATTCAATTCTTTGGTCTCCGATACCTTCGCATTATTTCCATTTTGGAAAACTTCATCCCGTTGCATCGGATCAACGTGTTAATATAGCCTATTGAACAAAAGGGATCGATTAGAAAGGAAAACACCGGCATTGCATTGTCTGCAACGTAACTAAGCATAAAATCCTCATTGGATAAGTATTGCAGCGTTTGCGTGTGCATACTCCCACAGTCTATTAGTTGAAAGTCAATCCGTACGCAGCCGTGTATAACAGACCGCGGCAATTTTATTTGTTCCCCCACACTAACGCAGCACCCGAAACGACGCTCACGCCCACGTTTAGACGTCTTTGAGGGAAGCCACTGCACATCGTCTCGCTTTATTTCCCGTGCCGCCCCCGCATATTTTTTACAACCGCGCCGCACGGCGCACCGGCCGAAATATCCGCGGGTCCGCGACATTCAGGATATCGCCGCAAAATTCCGTCTTTCAGGCCCTCCCTCGTCCCGTCGACTTCTGTTCGCCCGGCGTATTAACTCGGCGACGAGCGCGCTCGGCATTTCTGGGGCTCCGGACGATTTCGCACACGCCCACGCCCCCGCGAAAGCCGCCATTTGTTTGACTAAGATACCGCCGGCTGGCTCGCGGGAAATCTCTATTAACTGGTCAATCCTTCACTTCTCCCGTTTCCCGCAGGAAGACGAAACCACGTCGGGCGCCTCTTCGTCCCCGTCTCTTTCGGCTTTCCTCGACTCGCCTCGCCGAAAAATATTCAGCCCCGGCAATTTAGCCGGGACGAAGCGCGACACCGCGAAACGAGAGAGACGGATGGATAGATAGGCGAATAAATATTTCATATCTTGCGATGGCAGTCTCTTCTGGGCGATGGGGACCACGAAAGTGGGAATAAAGTTGAGTGCGCGCGGAAGTGGCGGGGAAGTATATGGATGTTGGCCGATTAATAATGTTATGGGGCGAAGGCTTAATAATGTAGTGGCGCGGACGCGGAATGGATGTTGTCTGGTTAGGTCATAGACTTTAACCGGTCAGCTGTTTTGGGTGAGTGTACTCGTCGCGAAGAAATGGTAATGTTTTCTGTTGGCGAATGGCAAATGGCAAATGACAAAAGCGATGTCAGTCATACGTCCGGAGTCGTTGCGAGTTGCGGGTTAAATTGCGAATTTAAGGTGAAGTTAAATATATTTGTGAATTTGTAGAACATTTAGGCATTAACCCTTTGACTATTACGAACACATGTATGCGTCCGCCGAAATTTGTCGGTATCGAATATGGGCGCGTATATGCGCTTTGCAATCGTTTCGTTTTCTTACCTACTGCAGTCACAATTATCAATATATGAGATAAATACAGATGCGTCCTTTTTCAAATAATATACTTGCATTATTTCATTTGGCGTAAATGAAGAATTACCATTAGAACTCCGCTGCGCCTTACATAATGAATCAATAGACTTCAAACTATCGAAAAGTATCCCGTCCAGAGCGAACGCTTCGGCCGGAAGTATTTGGCACTCAAAGGGTTAAGACGAGATGAAACGGGTAAATGAAGAAATATAAATAATTCTTACAAGAAAAGTGTGTACAGGGTAGGCACAAATTATGTGAAGCTGCGCATATAAAGAAACTGAATTCTGTCTTTCGAATGTCAGGCAACTCATTGGTTAGTGGACCAATGTTCTTGAGCTATTGAGGGCAAGAAGTACGAATTAGGAAATATCGTGGCGAAGCAATCTTATCGACCTTCGGCAATATGGAATTTACTACTTGTAATAATAAACGAAATCTTGCACTCAAAAATTCAATACAGGATCATTTTTGAAAATTCAATACAAATCATAGAAGGGGGTTGGAAGAAACACACAATTTAACAAGCTCGATAATGATTACGTACTTAATTAATGACTGGTATAGCCATATTTTGTTAGGCTGACTGCATATAAGTGTGAATGTTATATGCGTTTATGGTGAATGAGTAATGGCCAAAGCATAGAGAGTACTGAATGTGCTCGCTATGGAGTCAGATATTTATGTCGGAGGTTAGTCCATCCATTATTATTCTATCTGCAGAAATAAATACTCGCACGTTCATATGCGTTAGATATGTGATATTAATTTTAATTTGACTGTAAAGTATTACGCCACATCAAATATTTGAAATGACCTCGCATCTGGTGAAACGAAAATAGTACGGTTTAAAGATTATTATTTATTATTTATTCGATATATATTAAATCGCGAGGATTTGCGCGGTATGCAAGAGCATTTATTCGTACAGATTAACTAATAACGACACTGAAGCTATTCTAAGCCAGGAACTAACGTGCGAGAAAGTTTTGACGCATTCATCTCCTCATTCTACGTTATTGAAGAAGTAGCACTCATGTCAGGCAAACGCACTTTAGTTATATCTGGAAATACGGATTTATTTACTCGGACAGAGTAGAAGACCTAGTTCGGCTTAAATCATATATGTGTGTTTACTTTCTTCTTGGACCGACCACTTGTATTACTTATATTAAAGGAGAAAGTTATCGTAGCCGTATTACATAAGACACTTTGCGTTGCACTTTTTTATAGACGCGATTTCGATACAAGTGGATATAGAAAATTGTAGTTTAATGTTGACGCCACGGCAGCAAGTTACGCGAAAGGCTTTCATTATTTTATGCCATAAATTACAAAAGTGTAATAAAGTGAATGCAAGCTTTCATTACTGGCGAATACTGGTCATTGATGATGGAATTAAAATTTTCTCGAGTTATTGAAACTACAGAAAACATTAATCTGACATTTTGGCATTATATGCATACCACCTGCAAACAAATGCATTTTTAACCAATGTCGGTGAAGATAGCATTACCCATATATGATGCAAGTGTAGCGATCAGAATTTAAATTGCTTTATGCCGCGTTCTTCGTGTGTTTTTATGTTACATTGCATTTAAAACCGTGCTTCGAATCTACTCACACTATGCATTTATCACAAGTTCCCTCCAGAATATACTCACCCTCTAAATTATTTTATATACTATTTCGGCTGAGTTTCCTGCTTCTTTTATATAAAGCAGTTCGGTTAAATTTTCACCTATTTTAAATCCTTCATATAAGGAGGGGTATCTGCCGCAAGCTTTGTATTGGTATTTATACAATAGACTTCTGAAGACGAAGTTCATGGGCCTCGAAACATACAGAGTTCCTACAGAATAAGATAAAGCACACTCAACCAAAAACAGGCACAAAAATGATTAATATCAACGTAGAAATTGGGAAAACACGGAAATGATGTTTGTTAATCACTGTCTCGGTGAATAGACAGATCACTGTGGAAGCACTTAACCGACTGTTGCTTAAATGGGACCGTCCGTGATGATTATTGGCCACGTCTGGAAGCCGTCGTTTACGTGACATCCATTGACAACATCGAAATGCTTCGGCAACGTGTAGATCACGAAATGCCGACCGAATGGAGCAATACCTGGTCCGTTTAAACCGCCGGACCTATGTACATGCGCGTGATAGGGTTACGTACAGTAGGTGTATACATTGAATATATTGAAGGAATGCGGTACGGCTCAATGCTCATTTGCGTAAAGGACGGTGATTATAGTACAGTCACCTGACAATATTTGTACTACCGCTACCGATACCATTTTGATCATACACTGTGAAACAAGTTCGATTTAAAATGTAGCTTAACACTAGATTGCCCAAGGCAGTCATTTTGACTTTTTTTTAATTTTCATTTTTATAAAAAAAACAATTATGAAATTGATGACACAATTTCTTAGAATTTGGTGACTTTTTCTATAACATATAAATGGGTTTATGAATAATTTTTATTGCGAGGAACGGCCCTCCTTTATTTCCATGTATATATATATGTGTTATACCTATATACCCATTAAAAAATTTATGTCATTTTGATTTCAAAAATTTAATTAATCAGAAGATTTTTATTTATTGAATTGACTAAATTTCAAAGTATACTTGATAAGTGTCAGTTGCTCAATAAGCTAAAGTAGTACTACTATAGTTATTCGAATCTTTATAAAGTGTTGTTCTAACAAATGTTTATTTTATTTCTTTTGTAACTCAGTAATAAAAATGAAAAAAATGTAAATAACTTTTAGAAATGAGTTATTGGAAAAGCTAATTAACATTAAGTGAAGAGTGCTTGATATAGATTCAAATCCCAAACATAATTCTGAGCTATCATCTGAAGATGAAGCGGATTATATTATTACGTTTATATTTGACGCTGAAGATAGTGATGAAATTCGTATTTTACACCAATGATGAAAATGAAATTGTCATCAATATGCACAGTAAAAAAGCCAAATTTTGTTTTGCTAACTAGTTCAGATTCTGATGAAGAAACTGAAAATACGTTTCAGGAGGTCGAAACAGCTGCTGATGGTACTGTGTGGACAAAAATTGACGAAGGTGGTATTCCTGGAAGGATACCATCTGCTTGTATTTTCAAGAGTGTGCACGGGCCAACAGGCTACGCAAAAAGGAACATTGTGGCAGATAATCTTATCAGTGCATTATCGTCGATAATAGATAACTATATTATCAAACATATAAGAAAGTGCACAGAAAAATGTCGCCGAATTTTGCGGAACGGTTGGACAATATCATTACCGGAAATACGTGCATTTATTGGGATTCTATATGCTCGTGGAACTTACGAGGCAACAAATTTTAAATTGAGTTATTTATGGTCAGCGAAGTGGGGTCCCGAATCTTTTAGAAAAACTATGGCCAGAGAAAAGTTCAAGCAAATCCTACGATTTATTCATTTTGACAAAAGAACCGAATGCATGCCTACAATCAAATAAATTTGCTTTGCTTTCGGAAATATGGGTTAAGTTCATTGAAAACAGTCAATATTTACAGTTAATATTTACTAATGACCTGTTATATAACTGAAAATAACATAAAAAATATTAAAAATTAATTTTAAACAAATTTCTTTACATATTTGTTATTTTTTCACAATGCAGTCATTTTGACTGTTTTGGGGCAATATAGGTATACAAGAAATCTCGGGCAATCTAGTGTTAACCCATTCGAGACGACGATTTTTTTCGAACACGGTCCCTAGGAGCGATTTTTTTTTTATATTGTTAATTTTTAATAAAAAAAAAAAACATGTTTACTATGGAAATCACCCAATTTATATATTGAATTCACATAATAAGATCATTGCACAAAAGGTTGTGCAGCTCGACCTCGGAAAATTTTTATTGCGAGGAACGGATTGAACACCATGTGTGCAATGTAAGGTAAAATGAAAATACACCGTTAAAAAATTTATGAACATTTATTTCAAAAATAGTTAGATAATATAAAATCGTTATTTTGTTTTCAATAATAAAGAACAGAATATAATGCAAAGAAAATGTTTAAAAAGTAGTAAAATGTTAAAAAAAGATAAGTTGAATAATGAAAAAAATAACAAACTGGAAATCAATTTTTAAAAAAATGTCTACAGATAACAAAGTAATGTAACTCAGTAATAAAAAAGAAAATATAATTTGTAAATACACTTTTAGCAAATAGTACACTGATCGTAAAGTAATTATACATTAGTTGGTTGATGGTAGCGCTTGAAACATTCTCCCAAACATAATCCAGAATTACCGACACAAGCAGGACAAGAGTAATTATTACGTTTATATTTTCCTTCTTTGTAGGACTGTCGGCAATTCATAGTATTTTACATGTAAGAAAGGCTTCAAATAAGTTTTAAATTTTTGGTACACAGTAAAACCAATGCCAAATTTTGTTTTCCTGTACCTTGCAGATTTCATTAGTTCAAGGAAAATCTTATTTCGACGATTAGTTTACTCAGAATCACTGATAATTGCACATTACTGTTATTGCACACACGGTGTGCAAGTCGTCTTATAGCCTCGGAAATCAATTGCACACACGATGTGCAATCGGTCTCGAATGGGTTAACTACATACGTATGGCTCGGGATATGTGAATGAGATTAAGTACAAAAAGAATATAGAAAGCGGACAAAATTTGACGAAAGCAAAGATGAGAGGCTTATGTGTATGAGACGCGAGGGATGTATGGGGGCATTTTAAGTGTAGCTTTACGTGACCCAGACGAAGCTATAAACTGAGCAAATATGTAGCGTACTATTATGCTCTCACCGGTATCACATATCATAGGCAATAGTTTATGTTTAGACTAAGGTTTACAGATAACCGATTCCCTTCGCCGAAACAAGCAATTGTAAGAATTAACCCTTTGACTGCGGCGCACTCTTGAACGAATCCATCAATATGGACGGCGCGTTTTTCGCATGGTTGTCCACTGATTAGGGACCGAAACAGTACCCGAAAATTTGATAACATTCTTATATATTAAAAAATAATAATAGCAAAAAAATTAAAAATATCAATTTTTTTATTTATCTTTAGTAACTTTTTGAACTATTTTAATTTACTTGACTTAATTTGTGCATTCCTTCAATAATAATCGGTAATTCAAAAAATAACGAATGGATAAATTCAAACACTAATCTCAAAATGAAATAAATAAATACTTACATATACAGTAAAGAAACAGGTTTGCAGTAATCAATGCATGAAGCGATCATACGAGAGCGTACGTACAAGAGCAGTGTAATATGAAGACAATTGACTAAATGATATTGAAATAATTGCCGATATTTAGTTGCTATGTTACATAGGACAACAAACTAAATGTTGAATCAATCAGTAAAACAGTAATAAAGGTGATATAGTACAAAAATACAGAGGGCGTATATTTACGCCTTTCGTATATATTGATGGATTTCTGAGGGCGTATATATACGCCTTTCGCAGTCAAACGGTTAAAAGACAAAGCGACGTCAAAGCGGCGGACCAGCTATGACTACGTCATAGGCTCACTCTCGTTTTGACTTCCGAAGTGTAAAGACGCGTATCTTTATAATAAAGTTTATTCTTTATAAAGGGTTTTTCATTAAGCGTGTCTGAACTTTAAAATTGAATAAAAAAAGTTGTGTGCGACATATGACGGAAACCTTTATTGCGGATTAAAGTACCTTCGATACCATTAGGTTTTAAAAATGATATCATTCAAATGGCCTCCGCGGCTTCGTTTACAGGACTCGATCCGAGAGGTCCAATTTTGTATGACTCTCTTGCATAAGTCGGCCTTGATCTCACTGATGGTTCGAATGATATTTTTTTCGCGTTAGATCGCGCGTTTCTGTGTCGTACAGGGACTGCTTTATCAGCAACCGAACCGCTTTGCTCGAATTTCGCGATAATTCGTTGAATTGATCGCTCGGTTGGACGATCATTTCGGCCGTAAATATTTCGTAGCTCGCGAAAAGTTTGGCGAACTGCACATGAATATTCATAATAAATTTTAACAATTTCGACGCGTTGTTAAATGGTAACTATGGCAAAACACAAACAACGAAGAGTGACAGTGCTGCCACCTGAAATGTCAGAGCAGCGTGCTGTCAAAGTTCGGACATAGCTATTGAAAAACCCTTTACTTATCCCTCAACTTATCCCTAAATAATACAACGCATCTCACAAACGAGTGCGTTCCCCGGCATAAGAGTACGATATATCGCATAAATCTGAAAATTGTCAAACTGATTGATACCGACACACGCTTCAATGAATTGTATTAGGTGTACAAATGAATTATCCAAATTATTTTGATCAAAGTTATAAAATCAATTTTAAATTAAATAGATTTTCCCACTCATTTTGTGGATTATGCAGTGTTGAATGTAGCTATTAAAAATAACAAATAGTTTTACAAAAAGTCCAACATAATCAAGAATTTCTCATTATTTTATTGGTCTGAATTACTTTTCATATGTGATGGGGTAACTAGGGATGATCTGTGATCGGAGAATTTTTGCGGAAAAATCATTTGTAAGGACAGGTTCGGAAACAATGTGTTCCTGGATTATCTATTGGCGCGACCGCTTCAATAATTGTATTAGGTGTACAAATGAATAATCCAAATTATTTTAAGCGGTTATGAAATCAATTTTAAATTGAATAAATTTTCCCACTCTTTTGTGGTCATGCAGTGTTGACATATAGCTATTAAAAATAACAAATAGTTTTACAAAAAGTCCAACATAATCAAGAATTTCTCATTATTTTATTGGTCTGAATTACTTTTCATATGTGATGGGGTAACTAGGGATGATCTGTGATCGGAGAATTTTTGCGGAAAAATCATTTGTAAGGACAGGTTCGGAAACAATGTGTTCCTGGATTATCTATTGGCGCGAACACTTCAATAATTGTATTAGGTGTACAAATGAATAATCCAAATTATTTTGAGCGGTTATGAAATCAATTTTAAATTGAATAGATTTTCCCACTCTTTTGTGGTTATGCAGTGTTGACATATAGCTATTAAAAATAACAAATAGTTTTACAAAAAGTCCGACATAATCAAGAATTTCTCATTATTTTATTGGTCTGAATTACTTTTCATGTGTGATGGGGTAACTAGGGATGATCTGTGATCGGAGAATTTTTGCGGAAAAATCATTTGTAAGGACAGGTTCGGAAAGAATGTGTTCCTGGATTTTCTATTGGCGCGACCGCTTCAATAATTGTATTAGGTGTACAAATGAATAATCCAAATTATTTTGAGCGGTTATGAAATCAATTTTAAATTGAATAGATTTTCCCACTCTTTTGTGGTTATGCAGTGTTGACATATAGTTATTAAAAATAACAAATAGTTTTACAAAAAGTCCAACATAATCAAGAATTTCTCATTATTTTATTGGTCTGAATTACTTTTCATATGTGATGGGGTAACTAGGGATGATCTGTGATCGGAGAATTTTTGCAGAAAAATCATTTGTAAGGACAGGTTCGGAAACAATGTGTTCCTGGATTATCTATTGGCGCGACCGCTTCAATAATTGTATTAGGTGTACAAATGAATAATCCAAATTATTTTGAGCAGTTATGAAATCAATTTTAAATTGAATAGATTTTCCCACTCTTTTGTGGTTATGCAGTGTTGACATATAGCTATTAAAAATAACAAATAGTTTTACAAAAAGTCCAACATAACCTTTAATATTATTCAGTTCAGTAGAGGCGAAAATGGCAATTGTATTGCTCCCAATACAAAAGACATCATAATGAGCCTTGGTTGGGACGTCTTGCAGGACCCGGCGTATTCACCAGACCTTGCTCCAACCGATTACCACTTGTTTCGGTCGATGCAAAACGCCTTGTCCGATATGCACTTCCAATCAATCGATGAGATCCGAAATTGACTTGACGATTTTATCGTATCCAAAGACGTAACATTTTTTCGAGATGGAATTCATCAGCTGCCTGAAAGATGGCTTAAAGTCATAGAAAGCAACGGCGAGTACTTTAATTAAAAAATTTAATTTACTTTGTTTTAAAATAAACTTTGAATTTAGCTGAAAAAATTGGATTATTCATTTGTACACCTAATAAATATCTGGTCGTACAGATTGTTCCAGCGTAAACGACTACCGCGATATTTTCAATTGCAAGGCATTGTGGCATACGTAGTATTTGATGAATAGTAACACATGTACATATGTAGAACACATTACGAATAACTGTGGTATTTCCATTCTAACACCAGATAAAAAACTTATTGCGCCGCTTATCGCAGGGTCTTACTCGCCTGTCGATAGCTGGGTTTGAAAAGAACAAAAGGGAATGCGCTGAAAAGAACAAAAGGAAGTGGGCCTCACGGTCCACAGACAGGCATTCGTTTTCGGACAGTTGAATTAGAGTTTGGACAGGGCGCAGATTGGAAGTTTGGAGACAAGCAGTTTTCCGTTCTGCGCATTGCGTTTTCGACCTGTCCTGACAACGGGCGTATACAGTTTCCTTTTCTATTCAAATAAAGTCTTTTTGTACACTCTCCACGTCACGCGTTGTTTTAGATTTACCACTTTGATTGCATTTTAGTACACCACACCCTTACAGCTCATACATATGTATATACATGTAGCGTAGATTATACATGTATAATGAGAAAGTCCTTCGATTAAAAACTATTCCCATTATCACGGCAAAAAGCGAAGAGACAAACAATGATATTTTTCACAGTAATACGTCAGGACGCGGGAAGCTTATATTCACGCGCACGGCAAAATGATTTCACGGACCAGAATTCTGTAACCTGCAGTGTACATTTTCGCCGCATGCAGGATACATGAGCGGTAAGCGCATTATCCCGAACGGCGCGATGTGCATTATCGTGTTTGCTTCTCACGGGGTCACTTGGAAGAAAGTGTTACGTGCCACTTCTTTGGCGAACGCGAGTTTGAAAGTTACCGCGTCACGTGTTCACGTAAATTTTGATGCAGTTGTTGTCGGGCCAATATGCGAATGGTTGGTTTATTTATATCATGGCGTTCGGTAGGAAGTTGGTTTGTATGTCATGCGCGACCTGGTGATACTCGAAATGATCTAGCGGCGAGGTGATACTGCAATATCGTCAAACACCAGAGCGACACAAATAACAGCAATATGCCTTCCAACATCTAAATTAAATTTTTATTTCGAACTTAACCACTTGCGCTGGCAAAAAATTCACCGACGCATGTACCAGAACGTTCAGTGTAACTCGTTAGAGGGTGTCACACAATATTCGATCCCTCAGAGAAATCGGAAAAATAATTTACATTTTTTAAACTAATTTATTTTCGACCTAGGAGCCTTTATAGTTTTTTGAAGGGAATATAGAGCATCGATTGATTATCAAATACATAGACGACGTTTTTGTTTCTGTGACAATCACATGACGACGTACATACCACGTCGTTGGCGATTCTGTTACAAAAGCATTACGACGTGTATGGCACGTCTTTTCAGCGCAAGTGATTAACACGTTGACTGCCGAGTGGATTTTGTTGTGTTAAAACGACGATGCTATGAAATACTACAGCGTTTGACTGAATTATGCAAAATGTAAATAATGTGCAGATACAGGAGACGAAAAGATCGCATCACTATTCTAACAATAACTGCATTTATAAAATAATTATTGCTACTCATTGCGAATATTTTGGATCTTCAGTAAAATATCTTGTCACCGATGACCATCATGGCGGTCAAAGTGTTAAAATAATTATTTATCAACCGTAACGTCCTCAAACGTCACAACGAAATAAAACACAACTACTAAATAACGTTCCATATGCAGGGAGCTGCTCACGGAAAAAGAAATAAATTATGCAAAATGTAAATAATGTGCAGATATCGGAGACGAAATGATCGCATCACTATTCTAACAATAACTGCATTTATAAAATAATTATTGCTACTCATTGCGAATATTTTGGATCTTCAGTAAAATATCTTGCGCCGGTCACCGATGACCATCATGGCGGTAAAAGTGTTAAAACAATTATTTATCAACCGTAACATCCTCAAACGTCACAACGAAATAAAACACAACTACTAAATAACGTTCCATATGCAGGGAAGCTGCTCGCTGAAAAAGAAATAAATTATGCAAAATGTAAATAATGTGTAGATATTGAAGACGATAGGATCGCATCACTATTCTAACAATAACTGCATTTATAAAATAATTATTGATACTCATTGCGAATATTTTGGATCTTCAGTAAAATATCTTGCGCCGGTCACCGATGACCATCATGGCGGTAAAAGTGTTAAAATAATTCTTTATCAATCGTAACATCCTCAAACCTCACAACAAAATAAAACACAATTACTAAATAACGTTCCGTATGCAGGGAAGCTGCTCGCCGAAAAAGAAATAAATTATGCAAAATGTAAATAATGTGTTGATATCGGAGACGATAGGATCGCATCACTATTTTAACAATAACTGCATTTATAAAATAATTATTGCTACTCATTGCGAATATTTTGGATCTTCAGTAAAATATCTTGTCACCGATGACCATCATGGCGGTCAAAGTGTTAAAATAATTATTTATCAACCGTAACATCCTCAAACGTCACAACGAAACAAATCACAACTTCCCTTCTAACAACCCTCAAATTTTCGTCCCGCACCCCAGTCCCCATCTCTTACTTCCCAAAAACTGTCACTGCCATCCAGTTTCGCAACACACCACCGATCACCTCGGTTTTCCGCATTGCAAATGTCACTCGTCAGAACTCGGTCGTGCCTAAACGGAATCGAGGCAAGCAGATTCCGAGACCTCAGCGGCGCGCGACCATTAAAAAGGGCAACACAGCGAAGCAACTCCGTAGATTTTGCGGGTCTCCTGCGAACAAAGGCGGACGGTGACGAGAGGCCGTCCTTCGGCGTGTATACTTCATTCGTCGGAACGAGGCAGAGCTGGCAAACACGGGACGAACCGTCCTGAATGCGTTAAAAGCGCCCAGAGCGTCGTCCTCCTCTGTCCTCGTCGTTTGCCGCGTCTTTCTCTCTTTCCTTCTCCACCCCGGCTTGCCAAACGAAACAGCCCGCGACAAACTTTCCTTGAGGGCACTCTAATAAAACGCCTGCGAATTCCGACCTCACACCGTCAAGCCGTCTCTGGCCCGACGCTATGATCCGTTCTCATGCTTGCCTTCTTTGCACTGCGATATCACGTAAAATGTTGGGCATTCGCAGATTTCGGCTGCCGCTTTCAAAATGTGCTGCGAAATTCACGGGTTTTGCGAACAAACGTGATTTTTCCGCGGATGCAGTTTGTGACGTATTTTGTATTGTGATTAAGTGTTGTTCAATTTGTGGATTCGCGTATTTCGATACACGTGCTTTCAATGGAGCTTTTTTGGATATCTCTGGTTTTGGTGGGAGTTTCCGGTAGATGCAATTTTTTAGCTATCGTTCAATATGTGTATTTATTTCGATATACTTTTCTTCTATCGTCGCTTTCGGATTTCGTGTCATATATTACGTACTATAATTGTACGTGTTTTCGGTAGATGACTCTTTCGGTAGATTGCATGACACTTCGGTAGCTGCAATTTTGAAGCTGTGATTACGCTTCGCTCAACGCGTGCATTTGCGTATTTCGGTACTCTATATATATCGATTTATATATATAGAGAGAGAGATTTTTTTGCTATCGTGCATCGCTCGATGCAATTTTTTAGCTATTATACATCGTTCAAAACGTATATGTATTTGTTTCGATATACTTGTCTTCTGTCTTCCCTTTCGGATTTTGTGTCATATATTACGTACTATAATTGTACGTGTTTTCGGTAGATGACTCTTTTGGCAGATTGCATGACACTTTGGTAGGTGCAATTTTCAAGCTGTCATTACGCTTCGCTCAACGCCTTTATTTGCGTATTTCGGTATTCTTGTCTCCCGTCATAGATTTTTTAGCTATCGTGCATCGCTCAATATGTGTATTTGCGTGTTTCGATATACTTTTCTTCTGTCGACACTTTCGGATTTCGTATCATATATTACGTACTATAATTGTACGTGTTTTCGGTAGATGACTCTTTCGGTAGATTGCATGACACTTCGGTACCTGCAATTTTCAAGCTGTGATTACGCTTCGCTCAACGCGTGGAATTCCATATTTCGGTATTCTTGTCCCCCGTCATAGATTTTTTAGCTACCGTGCATCGCTCAATGTGTGTATTTGCGTGTTTCGATATTCTTGTCTTCTGTCATCACTTTCGCATTTCGTGTCATATATTATGTATTATAATTATACGTCTTTTCGGTAGGTGATTCTTTCGGTAGATTGCATGACACTTCGGTAGGTGCAATTTTCAAGCTGTGATTACGCTTCGCTCAACGCGTGCATTTGTGTATTTCGGTATTCTTGTCTCCCGTCATAGATTTTTTAGCTATCGTGCATCGCTCAATATGTGTATTCGTTTCGATATACTTTTCTTCTGTCGTCACTTTCGGATTTCGTATCATATATTACGTACTATAATTGTACGTGTTTTCAGTAGATGACTCTTTCGGTGGATTGCATAACACTTCGGTAGCTGCAATTTTTAAGCTGTGATTACGCTTCGCTCAACGCGTGCATTTGCGTATTTCGGTATTCTTGTCTCCCGTCATCACATTCGGATTTCTCTAGGGTTAGACTCTGGTGAAACTTTCCTGGTCCTTCGTGCGTGGCTCAATGTTCGTATTTCTAGTTTTGGGTTTCGGTGCGACACTTCTAGCGACGTAACTCTTCGAGTGCAATCGTGCGTCGCTCAACATCCACATCCGTATTTCGACATCGTTGCTTTCAACAATCGTCCCATATTCCCACAATTTTGCGTCCGAAGTTAAAGTCTCCGCGCATCTAATTTCCGAATAAAACCGCGTCTACCACCGCACCTCTTTTCTGAACGTCTGCGCACATATCTCCAGTACCACATCGTAGTTCGCAACTACTAAATAACGTTCAATCGTGCGCCGCTCAATATCCACATCCGCATTTCGGCGTCGTTGCTCCCAACAATCATCCCGTATTCCCACAATTTTGCGTTCGAAGTTAAACTCTCCATGCGCCTAATTTCCCAATAAATCCACGTCTACCTCCGCACCTCTTTTCTCAACGTCTGCTCACATATCTCCCGTACCACATCGTATTTCGCAACTACTAAATAACGTTCCGTATGCAGGGAAGCTGCTCGCCGAAAAAGAAATAAAAGGAGAAGCAGAAAACTGCGCGCTCATCTCGCCCGCCTCGTCAATACGATCCAACGATACCCCGCGCACCACTAAATACATAATACATTCGCCCGACATGACTTTTCGCGAAACGCCTCGCAAACACTGACCCGACTGTTCCCGTTTTCACCCTTCGACGCTTACCTTCTTCCGTTCCGCCTCTATTTTTCTATGTACCCCCCGCATTATGCCGCTTTGACTCCGTGTCCCCGTTGTTAGTTCTAGCGAGTTGAGTTTGAACGAGCTCTCTCTGCTTTTTGTTGCAGCTCTACCGGCACACTTACCTGGCGCTGTACAAGATCGTGAACCTGGAGACGCTGTAAGTAAACAAGAACAACGCCGACCCGCCTGCTTCTCTCCGGGCTCTCGGCTTTTCTTCTCCGCGACGATAATCGCAGTCCGTGACTTATGCCGCGGCGGTCCGCGGATTTGCATTTTAATCTTCGGCGAGGCGGGTGGCGGTGGCGAGGGAAAATTACAAACCGAGCGAATTTAATTCCATGCACCCTTTTCTGAAAGGCACCCTCGCGCGCTGCCGCCGTTTCCTTCCGTGGATTTCCGGCTCCCGGACCGACGAATGCTGTCGACCGACGGGGGGTGAAAACTTTCGGGCGATCCGAACGTTAACTCAGCATTTAAGAGGCGGTTAGATCGCGATTATGGCAGCGCGGATCGTACGACTTCCCGTTCGTTGGCCCGGCGGGTTACAGCACGTAAAATGGGATTCTGGGGGGAATTTGGAAAGAAACAAATACTTAGTGCATAAATTTGAAGTCTTTTGGGTGGTTTGTATGAGTTTTTGTAATTTCGTATGCATAGTCATGTTTAGCGTCACGTGTTATCGTAGACGCGGTGGTAAAAAACATACGTAGTCACTTGGCAGAATTGCTTCTTTTATAGAGCTATGAAACAAAATGTAAGCAGTCCCATTTCTCGCGAATGTCGCTATTACGGTTACTACCGAAAAAAACAAGGCATAAAAAAACGACAGAAAATTAAAGCAAATTTGTTGACCATTCACCAAAAATTTGTCGCTATTTATATACTAAAAAAAAACAAGTTTGCACGAGTTGCATTGTTGACCACTAGCGTAATAGAGTTGCCATAATAATGATATAATTATGCCTTTATATAATATATTAACACGTTGACTGCCGTGCGTAATTCGCCGTATTAGAACGGCGAGGCTATGAAATACTACAGCGTTTGACTGAATTATGTAAAATGTAAATAATGTGCAAGTATTGGAGACCAAAGAATCGCATCACTATTCTAACAATAACTGCACTTATAAATTAATTGATAACTACCCATTGCGAATGTTTTTATTTTCATGATTTAATTATCTCTTGCGTATTTCATCACCGGTGACACCCAAAATACGCTTGGCAGCCAACGTGTTAATAATAAAATAAATTTTGCCGCAAGGCGTTTAGAATTACAAGATCATCGGCTTTATCATTTTTCAAGAATTATATCAAATAGGTGCTGTCTTACAAAATACGCATTTGAAATTTTCGGCACCGATATTCATCTGTAATGAAACAATGTCTCTAGAATCTGTTTTACACCTCTACAAAACGTAGTATCATACGAACCAATCAAACGTATACGTATTCTTTTCGTGCCACTGCATTTTTTATGACATGTCAAGTTACAATTAATGATTATTCACAGAAAGAACATTTAAAGAAGTTTCACATTAATTCGTCAGACATTTCTTTAATATATTTCCGCAAAGACCCATTTTTATGGAGTGCAAACCAGACCATCCTCTTAAGGGAGCGGATTGGTGTTACGCTTCGGGGTTGTCGGTAATTCGAGGGTGTGGAATCGTAAACGAGGATTTCACTTCCGCTTCAATTTGGGCTGCGCCCTTCCCCTGGCGGATGTGGAAATCCGTCAATTAAAATGACATGACAGGGTTGATAACCGCCGGCAGGGGATGATAATTGAAACCATTTGGCCTCGTGCATTTGTCATAAATGTTTTGACGTTCGATTTCGTTTTTCCTCGTTTATTTCATTTGCGGGAGGTAGAAGAGAAAAAAGCGATTTATTGCTCGCTGGTTAGAACTATTTAGTCAGCAAACAGGGATTAAATGAACGTGGGTGTGTTGGAATCTGTATCCACGAATAGTGCTTGGGAACAAACGAGCGTGCAGTGGCCTTTGATCGTGATGCAAATAAACATTAGACTTTAATCCTAAATTGGCTACATTTGTCATGTTTGTATTGATGAAGTCGTTTGTAAAATCAGGTGAGTTGAGAAGAGAAGACCTTGCAAAAAAGAGAATGTTATAAATGAATGACGTATTTAAAATTATTGTCATTTGCTTTATCGCGGCCTTTTTGTCATAAATAATTTTACATCGGAGAGTCGCTTTAAATATTCATCACGTCGTAACATTATTTTATTGACCCAGCGTCAAAAAGTGTACAAACCCTCTTGAAATTATTTCCACCAAATTATTATTTTACCGATCAAATATTACAGTAACCAGAACTCAACAGTGTCAGCTAAAGCATATAAATGTCGACAATACTCACTTTTGTTCTAGTCAGACCTATCAAAAACGCACACATAATGAAACGAAAAATGGTTCCAACCAGCCGAAAGACCGTAATTACCTAAATTACCGTTGCTACATAATCCCACAAAGTGGAGTACATTCATACTTTTCCCTTGCAAGCTATTTACCGTGCAAAACGATTGCAGCATTTCAACTCCGGTAAGTCTAATATTCCGCAACTCTGTCTTAATAATATTCTCCCCGCGCGCGGACGCACGTATAAATTCCGAGTATGCACGCCCGTGTGCACACGCCAAAATGTGTGCGCAGCTGCATCGCCGCGATGATATACGCTTGTAATTATTAGCAAGCGCACGGAATTAAATATATCACGCGACGTAGGACCGCAAAGGGTTTAAATTAATCTTTCAGACGGCCCGTCCCGCTCGCCGTTGCTATTACGGCTCGAAATAATCTGCAATTGCAGGCTCGCGGCAAAGGGCTGCGCCAACATTGGATTTACAGAATTCCAGGCAAATTTAAGAAAGTCGGGACGCAGGTCCGCGACAAATTCGGCTCGCCGGAACGGATTAAGAGACGGTGGAATTACACGGTGCGGCGGACGGTGCGGCTACGTGCGCGGTACATTTTAGTTTGTTTGTTCAAATGTAATTTGAATGCCGCGATAAAAACCTTAGGACGCAGCGGCACGTAAGGAAGCGGAAAGACAAGTTGAGGAGAAGCAGGAAAGCTGCGTCGGTGTACTGAACAATGTGCTCATGCCGTTGCCAGTCGTCTTCAGTTGCAACTTTGTTTTCCTTCTATAATCTCATGTCATATTTTTTTCTTTTGGCTTCGCAATTTTACTTTACTTTAATTGTAAACAAATTGAGAAAAATGCAATGAAATTGTAGAAGAAGCTTAACACTTTGACTGCCGTGATGGTCACTGGTGACCGGCGCAAAAGATTTTACTGAAGATCCAAAATATTTGCAATGGGTAGCAATTATTTTATAAATTCAGTTGTTGGTACAATAGTGATGCGATCCTTTGGTGTCCAATATCTGCACATTATTTACATTTTGCACAATTCAGTCAAACGCTGTAGTATTTTATAGCATTGCCGTTCTAATACAGCAAAATACACACGGCAGGCAACGTGTTAACACATTGACTGTCAAGTGTATTTTGCTATGTTAGAACCGCGATGCAATGAAATACTGCAGAATATGATTAAATCGTGCCAAACAAAGCTACGGCAGAATTGTTAGAAGCCAAAGTATCGAAGCACCGTTCCAATGTCAATTGCTTTTACAAGATTGCAAATAGGCTTCATGGCAAATTTTTTGCATTTTTAGTAAAATCTTTTGCGCCGGTTACCGGTGACCACCGTGGCAGTCAAGGTGTTAAGGAGTCGCGTACATAAGAAACAATGATGAAAATTGAGTGGAAAGGGAACAGACTATACGTACAAGGAAACAAAGAAATTAAAAGGACAAATGGCGGGAATGGGTATAAAGACACCGGAAAAAATATGCTGAAACGAAACTTGCATGCATCTCAACACGTATGATGTATAAAATGCAATATATTGATAACAATATTTTAAGAAGACACGGGCATTAAATCGGTCCCCGACGTATTGAGCGTAAACAGACCGTACATGAACAAACTAAAAACCAAGCAGATAAATACTATAAATTAGATTACAGACACTGATGGAAAATGTTACCGAAACAACCGCTGTGTACAATTGTCACAATCCCTAAAACATATAAAATACAATAAACCGATAATAATATTTTAAGGAGACACGAGCATAAAAACCGTCTGCCGAAACGTTGGGCCGAAAATAAACAGATTGGCCATCAATATAAGGCGCGTTAAACGGTACGACTCAAAATGGACGCAAAAAAAGGGAGAAAGAAAAAGAGAGAGAGAGAGAGAGAGAGAGAGAGAGAGAGAGAGAGAGAGAGAGAAGGAGCGATGAAGAGGCGAGAGTAAAGGCGTTGTAAGTTTCTTCGTTGTATATTTCGCGACGGAATGAGAAAAGAGAGTCTCGCCCATAAACCTGGTTTGTACGCCACATGAATACCGCTGGCTTTATTTATGGCTTTTCAAGAAGAAGTTCCTTTTGAGAAGGAGGCGGCCACACGTTCTAGGCTAGCCAGGCGACGACACGCGGAGCACACGAGTCGACTCGCGAGAAACTTTCCATCGATTTTCCGAGGCGACCACCTCCCGCGCCGAACGTCGCCCGATATATTTTATAAATTCCATAAAACCGTCTCTCTGCCCTTTCTTCGTTTATGCAATCCTGCTTCCGTATGCGTGCTTTGCCGCCTGAAAACGCGAACTATTTACCAGCATGCGTTGTTTCCCGGTCAGATCTCAAGCTTCGGATCGGAGGAGCTTTCGTTACAATAAACTCGTTTAGTAGAAATTAATATTGTAGGATTTGACGCGGGAGTGTCGATGGCCGCGATATTCTTGTTTGGGTATTAAAAAGACAGTAACATAGGAATAGTGAATTTTAGTGCTTCATTTACACTGCAATTTACATGTGCAGTGTCATAGTATCTCTTATTTTTCAGTGTAGTGGCTCTTTATTGCTTACTATGCTTTTTTTCTGATGATACGATGTTAAGTTTTATTGATAAATATGCGTTAGAATCACAGCACAGCAATGAGTAATCAATAAATAATAATTACTAGGATTACGTTTTTCTACTATGAACTTGTACTAAAATATGCATATGTATGGCTATGTGTATATACATACTGTCAAAGTACATAATTGTCAACACCCTTCAACATCGTACATGTATGTATATGTTTTGATGTCTGATTGATCATAGTACACGCTGCTTCAGAACAGATACATAATGATCATATCAAGCATGTCAATGGATTAATTCCATCACTATGTGTGATTAATTAACGGATCTGTCTATGGGGGTCGATGCGGGGTATATATATAGATATGTGTATATATGTAATATGTAAAATATTCCGAATTTTTCATTGGGTCGAAGTTGCGAATGCCTCGAAGAATTTATTAATTACTACAAAATCTCTGGTGGGAAAAGTGTCGTAAATTCTTCGCACATTTTCTTCCGCGTCGTATCCTCTTACTCCATTATCCGTCACCTACGGTTAATGAAGAAAGTATTCGTACACCTATCCATATTGAACAGAGCTTCGTGAAATTGTAGTTCATTAACTAATTTTTTTTACGGTGTAAAGAAATTGCTGATTAAATGATTTGCAAAGTTAACAAACACCCAAACTTCATATTACTGAACGTTACTGCCGAAAAATGTGGCGAAATCATGCGGAAACTACGACGGACGGGAAAAAAGCTATTTTTAATTCGCAACTATTCATTATCCTCTATCATAGAAATTTCCAAAAACACACATGAACTCGCTTACAAAAAATGAATGAATATACTACCATTATTCGGAGTCTTATTCGAAATTAATATTGATCGAAGCTATACCACTGAACACTATATCCGAAAAATGCGGTGAAAAACATGCGGAAACTACGGCAGAAGAAAGTTATTTTTAATTCGCAACCATTCATTACTCTCTATCATAGGAATTTTCAAGAACACACACGATCTCACTTATAAAAAATGAATGAATATACTACCATTATTCGGAGTCTTGTTCGAAACTAATATTAATCGAAACTATACCACTGAACACTATATCCGAAAAATGCGGTGAAAAACATGCGAAAACTACGACAAAAAGAAAAGTTATTTTTAATTCCCAACTATTAACACGTTGACTGTCATGGTGGTCATCGGTAACCGGTACAAAAGATTTTACTAAAAACGCAAAAAATTCTCAATGAAGCCTATTTGCAATCTTGTAAAAGCAATTAATATCGAAACGGTGCTTCAATACTTTGGCTTCTAACAACTTTGCGTTACCTTTATTTTGCATGATTTAATTATACTCTGCAGTAGTTCATCGCATCGCGGTTCTAACATAGCAGAATATGCAGTGACCGGTGCAAAAGATTTTACTAAGAATGCAAAAAATTCGCAATGAAGCCTATTTGCAATCTTGTAAAAGCAATTGATATCGAAACGGTGCTTCAATACTTTGGCTTCTAACAACTTTGCGTTACCTTTATTTTGCACGATTTAATTATACTCTGCAGTATTTCATAGCATCGCGGTTCTAACATAGCAAAATACGCGGTGACGGGCGCAGAAGATTTTACTAAGAATGCAAAAAATTCGCAATGAAGCCTATTTGCAATCTTGTAAAAGCAATTGATATCGAAACGGTGCTTCAATACTTTGGCTTCTAACAACTTTGCGTTACCTTTATTTTGCATGATTTAATTATACTCTGCAGTATTTCATCGTATCACGGTTCTAACATAGCAGAATATGCGGTGACCGGTGCAAAAGATTTTACTAAGAATGCCAAAAATTCGCAATGAAGCCTATTTGCAATCTCGTAAAAGCAATTGATATTGAAAAGGTGCTTCAATACTTTGGCTTCTAACAACTTTGCGTTACCTTTATTTTGCATGATTTAATTATACTCTGCAGTATTTCATCGTATCGCGGTTTTAACATAGCAAAATATGCGGTGACCGGTGCAAAAGATTTTACTAAAATGCAAAAAATTCGCAATGCAGCCTATTTGCAATCTTGTAAAAGCAATTGATATTGAAAAGGTGCTTCAATACTTTGGCTTCTAACAACTTTGCGTTACCTTTATTTTGCATGATTTAATTATACTCTGCAGTATTTCATCGTATCGCGGTTCTAACATAGCAGAATATGCGGTGACCGGTGCAAAAGATTTTACTAAGAATGCAAAAAATTCGCAATGAAGCCTATTTGCAATCTTGTAAAAGCAATTGATATTGAAAAAGTGCTTCAATACTTTGGCTTCTAACAACTCTGTGTTACCTTAATTTTGTACGATTTAAACTATTAAATCATATTCTGCAGTAGTTCGTTGCATCGCGGTTCTAATATAGCAATATTCTCTTGGCAGTCAAAGTGGTAATTACCCTCTATCACAGAGATTTCCACACTTAATTACTACACTTTTTCAATATACCATGAGGACTTGATCGGTGCACGCACACTTTCTGCGCCAACTGTATTCAGTTACACAGCGGCGCACAGCCAATTGATGCACTTCCTCGCAGCGGGCGAAACCATTCATCGCGCGTTTTCCGTCGAAATTACCGTCACCGTGAGAAGCGCGTGATTTAAATAAGCGAAACACCGAAACCACATTCGCAATGTCGCGATCTGGCCGCGGTGCTGCGGGAATAAAAGACAGGAAATTCATCGAACGCCATGCTCGCCTCTTTCTCGACTGCAACGCGGCCCGCTTTCCGTATAACGTCCGACCGCCAACAATAACAACGCTCGGAGGGCTTGGTTTGAAGTATTCAGTTTACAACGGGTAATTTCGACGAGCTGCCGAGGTTCACCTGGTTTGTTTGCTTGTCTCTCGCGCGTCTCAGTAACAGGACAAGTTATTACTTCGAATTATTTTGATGGCCTGTGCATGTCTATTTAGCGTTAGCGTGCTCGGCGTGTTTTATCGCGGTGGCTATTGTTGCGCAATGCCTGATGCGTTTATGTCATTGCTGTGTAGTATATTGGAAACTGAAGGTCTTTCTGTTGGTTGGGTAGATTATTTCGATGATGGGTTTATGTTGTTGTTATATAGTATATTAGAAACTAAAGGTCTTTTTGTTGGTTGGTTAGTTTACTTCGATGATGGGTTTATGTCATTGCGGAATAGTATATTGAAAACTGAAGGTCTTTTGTTGGTTGGTTAGATTATTTCGATGATGGATTTATGTCATTGTTATGTAGTGCATTGGAAACTAATGGTCTTTTGTTGGTTAGTTAGTTTACTTCGATGATGGGTTTATTTCATTGTTATGTAGTATATTGGATACTACAGGTCTTTTGTTGGTTGGTTGGAATATTTCGATGATGGGTTTATGTCATTGTTATGTAGCATATTGGAAACTAAAGGTTTCTTGTTGATTGGTTAGTTTACTTCGATGATGGGTTTATATCATTGCGGAATGGTATATTAAAAACTGAAGGTCTTTTGTTGTTTGGTTACATTATTTCGATTATGGTTTTATGTCATTGTTATGTAGTACATTCGAAACTAAAGGTATTTTTGTTGGTTGGTTAGATTATTTCGATGATGGGTTTATGTCATTGTTATGTAGTGCATTGGAAACTAATGGTCTTTTGTTGGTTGGTTAGTTTACTTCGATGATGGGTTTATTTCATTGTTATGTAGTATATTGGAAACTACAGGTCTTTTGTTGGTTGGTTGGAATATTTCGATGATGGGTTTATGTCATTGTTATGTAGCATATTGGAAACTAAAGGTTTCTTGTTGATTGGTTAGTTTACTTCGATGATGGGTTTATGTCATTGCTGAATAGTATATTGGAAACTGAAGGTCTTTTATTGGTTGGTTAGATTATTTCGATGATGGGTTTATGTCATTGTTATGTAGCGTATATATTGTTGATTGGTTAGTTTACTCGATGATGGGTTTATGTCATTCTGAATAGTATATTGGAACCCGAAGATCTTTTGTTGGTTGGTTAGATTATTTCGATTATGGATTTATGTCATTGTTATGTAGCGTATTGGAAACTAAAGGTCTCTTATTGGTTGGTTAGTTTACTTCGATGATGCATTTATCTCATTGCAACATAGTACATATATTGGAATCTGAAGGTCTTTCTGTTGGTTCGTTAGATTATTTCGATGATGGATTTATGTCATTGCTGAATAGTATATTGGAACCCGAAGATCTTTTGTTGGTTGGTTAGATTATATCGATGATGGGTTTATGTCATTGCTATATGGTACATGGAAACTGAAGTTCTTTTTATTGTTTAGTTAGTTTATTTCATTGATACGTTTATGTCATCCCTGTATAGTGGTTTGCAAACCGACGCGCTTCTCATTGGTGGTTCAGTTCATTTATTAAAATAAACTTTTGCTCTACATGTTTCGCAACTGCATAGCGTTTATTTCAGTTTACTCTTTATTTCAGTTCACTTGATTTATTTATTGATGTCAAATTTCGGTGCTTTGCCAGTTTGGCCATAGCGTCAATGTAGCAATAATATTGAATTATATTGCTGTGCAGTGAGTGGGGCACTTTATATTTTCAACTCAGCCCTTTGAGTGCTGAATATTCCTGACCGAAGCGTTCGCTGAGGACAAAAACCATTTTCGCTAGTGTGATCTCTGTTGATTGATTACACAAGGCGAAAATAAGTTGTAATTGCAATTCTTCAGTTACGCCAAATTAAATAATGTAAGAAAGTTATTTGCTCAAAAACGTACGTATAGTCTTCTTATACATTGATAGTTGTGACTGCAATATATTGGAGAACGAAGATTGATAAATTACGTCAGACGCATATACGCGTCCATAGCACTCAAAGAGTTACACATCTTCGTTGTGTTTAGTAATAACAGTATCGCGCGGAAAAGTTGAGTCGCGGAGACCCAATATTTTTGTTCCACTAACTTTTTTCACCAGAGTCGTCTTTTCAAGATTTTGAGATCGTTCATGTTTTTTCTGCAGATAGAACAGGATAGGAATGTTCAAATATTCGTATAGCTGTGAATGGATCTCGCAACATTCCTTTGGGACACTTTCGTTAGCATATATCCTGGATTATCGTGCTCACGCAGATGTGGCGAACACAATTTTACACAAGCGCCCGCGTAAGAAGAATCGTACGGAAAATTGCATTTCACATTTAAACTCATCGTGAACTTTTGTCCTCTAGATAGTTGTTTAGGTTGTTATTAACTGTGTTCAGGTGTTGGAGTTTTCAATCTTCGACAAGTTACCTCCGGCCATCTCTTCATTTTTTGAGTACTTCCCCGTTTTAGGACCCAGCTTTGACGCTTACTCTGGAAGGATCAAAAACACTTGCACGCCCTGAAGCCTCAGCTAATTGCACTTCTCGCTTAGCGAAGCGCACGGTCGTTGCCACTTTCATTCAAAAGTGTAGCTCGTAAAGACTGGTTTAATGGGAGTCAATTCAGTGCCACATACAACTTTCGTCTCTCCACTTCCTTGCTTGCCCGTCGCACAGGCGCGTCCACTTTGAAGTTTCTGTATTCGTTCATTTATACTGCAGCGTCCTGCTCATTTCTGTCGTACACTTTATAAGTTCCTACGTTTTATTTTCATGTCGGGAATGCGCGTTTGAACTTTTTGCCTTGCTTTGAAGTTTGACACTTTGAACTTTCTCTCTTGGGTCAGTTACAGGAGACTTGGTTATTTCCGAATTAGAAAGAGATTAAATCGATCGAAAGGATTAACCAGAAACTGTCTGTACTGTTATATATGTAGGAAAGGAAATGGGCACAGACCCAAAATTAACGGTGCCCCTTTTCTTGTCGCTAACATACAATTGTCCGACTTCCTACGCCGAAACTTCCCGACTGTCCTTCCTTTATTTGCCCTGCACTCCAGACCCTACATATACAGGGTGTATCGCCAAAATCCGGACAAATCAAACATTTTCTTGGAACATAATTTTTATTGCAATAATAGAAAAGTAAAAATTTTTTTTTCTTACTATGTTGTTTGTTGTGTCATAAAGAAAACATTCACTCAATATAACCCCCCTCTGCTTCAATGACCGCCTCCATTCTCGGTCTAAATTTGTCGCCGGCCCGTTCTAACGAGCCTCGGTTCATATCGGCATATGCCACTTTAATAGCGGCTCTTAATGATAAAACGTTGGGATGTCTGGACTTGTTGGTGACCCTTTCAATCACGCTGCATACATAATAGTCGAAAGGATTTAAATCTGGGCTGTTGGGAGGCAGAAAAGCAGGTTACAGCGTTCAACTCGCTTTGTCCTGGCAGCTTCGGAAAGCATCTGTCTCACTTTTATCGCATAAGACTTGTAGCGGAGGTCCTCCTCCTAGATTCGACGCATAGTTTTTTCGCTTACACCCTAAATCGACGACAATTTTCGGATCGACTGCCCTGGATCCTGAAAAATGAGCTCCTGAGCCCGTTGAATAATTTCGGGCGTCCTAAAAACGCGCTCCTTCGAGTGACTTTTCCTGGCCAGTGTTGCAAAACCTTCGCTGGACTTCTCAGACTCGTTATATCTCGCGACAACATCATATACAGTCGATCTTGGCTATCCGAAGAATCGAATAATTTCTGTCGCTGAGCGCCCAGCGCGAATACTTTCGATAATCGCGGCTCTTCGATTATACTCTGCACTTTGGCTTAACATAGTTACAGTTTCGAGGTTATGAATGTTTATTACATGCTTCAAATTATTTCGTTGCCAATAGCGGCATCTCCAAGTGGTATAGAACGACGGGAAATTTAAATTGAATTTTATCCGGATTTTAGCGACGCAACCTGTATGTAGGAAAGGAAATGGGCACAGGCCCAAAATTAACGGTGCCCCTTTTCTTGTCGCTAACATTCAATTGTCCGACTTCCTACGCCGAAACTTTCCGACTGTCCTTCCTTTATTTGTCCTGCTCTCCAGACCCTACATATATACGAATTTGCTTTCAACCAGTATAAATACGTACTACAATCCCACGTTCGCATTCACGCAGTATACGTTTTCGTCGTACTATTTTATTTATCTTCAGTTCGCCATCAAACCGTCTTCTTATAATCGTCATCAATTACATCTCCACCCTGCCGCAACGTTTCCTGGTTCTTCCGGAAAAGCGGAATGCAGAAATACCTTCTACCCGCATCGTCGCACCAGATACATTACAAACTTAACTGAGTTTCCCCGGTGTGCCTTCCTTTCCATTTCTATTTCCTTCGCCTATTTTTTCCTAATCATCTCCTTCCCTCGATCTTCATTCCTTCCTCCCGCGGAACCTTTCCGAAAGCTTCTCGACCCGGTTTCTCCGCCTTCCGCCGTCCCCTCAATTCCCTTTTCATTTCCTTCGCCCCGCGACGCCGTTTCCTATTCTTTCGCCTGGGTCTATCTTGCCGTTCAGATCCGTTCATTTCTCGTTTTGCCACTGTCTCCCTTTGCTTGGCTTCGCGGTGCCTTCCGCATCCCTTCGATGCCGTTTCCCATTCGTTCGCGCCAATCTCCGCGAACTGCGCGTCCCGCTTTGCTTTATACCCCGGTAGAGAGCAACCTCGCAGAGACTCGAGCCGCTTTTACTGTCCTGAAATAAGATCTTCCCCGGGAACATACGAAACTCGCTGGGCGACCCTTTTCCGGCCAGACGCTATGCACCGTGTGCAGTGTGTGCGATTTGTGCAGTGTGTGCAGTACAGATAACCGACGGAAATCTAGTTGCCGGAAGGGAGCGTGTGTTCGATCGAGTCCGATCGATATGGCGAGAATTAAACGTGAAACATTCGCGGCGTGGCGATTTTCAAAGGCTGAGTTTGGGAGGGGAGAAAATGCGAGACGTGATGTGGTTTGCACTTGGACTGGATTTACGTACGTGTTGCGTGAGATACTTGATTGTTTGCAGTTGAGTGTAGTTTGCTACGTATGTCTAGTCGTGAGCAAACAATTTCGCGAGAATTGATGAAACCAATTATTGGTAATGTGACTATTTTCAAAGATTGAGAATGACAATTAAGAAAATGCGAAATGTGATGTGGTTTGCACTTGGATTTACATACGTATGTTATGACATACTTGATTGTTTGCAGTTGAATATAGTTTGCTTTGCATGTCTAGTCGTGAGCAAACAATTTTGCGAGAATTGATGAAACCAGTTATTGGCTATGTGAGTATTTTAAAAGATTCAGAACGATAATTAGGAAAATGCGAAATGTGGTGTGGCTTGCACTTGGAATCACATACGTGTGACGTGAGATACTTGTTGTTTGCAGTTGAATATAGTTTTCTATGTATGTCTACTCGTAAGCAAACAATTACGCGAGAATTTATGAAACCGATTATTGGTAATGTGACTATTTTCAAAGATTGAGAACGACAATTAAGAAAATGCGAAATGTGATGTGGCTTAGACTTGGATTTACATTCGTGTGGCGTCAGATACTTGATTGTTTGCAGTTGAATATAGTTTGCTGTACATGTCTAGTCGTGAGCAAACAATTTTGCGAGAATTTATGAAAAGAAATATTAGTAATGTGGCGATTTTCAAAGATTGAGTACGACAATTAAGAAAATGCGAAATGTGATGTGGCTTGCACTTGGATTTACGTACGTGTGGCGTGAGATACTTGATTGTTTGCAGTTGAATTTAGTTTGTTGTGCATGTCCGGTGGTGAACAAACAATTTCGCAAGAATTCATGAAACAATTTATTGGTAGTGTGACGATTTTCAAAGATTGAGAACGACAATTAAGAAAATCCGAAAAGTGATATAGCTTGCACTTGGATTCACATACGTGTGGCGTGAGATACTTGATTGTTTGCAGTTGAGTGTAGTTTGCTATGTATGTCTAGTCCCGAGCAAACAATTTCGCGAGAATTGATGAAACCAATTATTGGTAATGTGACTATTTTCAAAGATTGAAAACGACAATTAAGAAAATGCGAAATGTGATGTGGCTTGCACTTGGATTTACATACGTGTGGCGTCAAATACTTGATTGTTTGCAGTTGAGTGTAGTGTGCTATGTATGTCTACTCGTGAGCAAACAATTTCGCGAGAATTGATGGAACCAATTATCGGTAATGTGACTATTTTCAAAGATTGAGAACGACAATTAAGAAAATGCGAAGTGTGAATTTGCACTTGGAGCACATGTGTTTATGATTGTTGCAGTTGAATATAGTTTGCTGTGCATACCTGGTCGGCAAACAATTTCTATTTATGAAACAAATAAAGATTGATTTTCAAAGACGACACGGCAATTAAGAAAATGCGAAATGTGATGTGGCTTGCACTTGGATTTACGTACGTGTGGCGTCAAATACTTGATTGTTTGCAGTTGAATATAGTTTGCTTTGCATGTCTAGTCGTGACCAAACAATTTTGCGAGAATTGATGAAACCAGTTATTGGCTATGTGAGTATTTTCAAAGATTCAGAACGACAATTAGGAAAATGCGAAATGTGGTGTGGCTTGTGAATCACATACGTGTCGTGAGATACTTGATTGTTTGCAGTTAGATTGTATGTCTAGTCCCACAAACAATGCAAGTTGATGAAACCAATTATTGGTAATGTGACTATTTTCAAAGATTGCAATTAAGAAAATGAATATAGTTTGCACTTGGATTTGCATACGTGTGGCGTGAGATACTTGACAGTTGATTGGTTTGCTATGTGTGAGAAAACAATTTCGTGAGAATTTATGAAACGAATTATTAGTAATGTGGCGATTTTCAAAGATTGAGTAAGAAAATTAAGAAAATGCGAAATGTGATATGGCTTGTAGTTGAGGGAGACACTACTTGTATTTACGTACGAAAGTCGTGAGATATTGTAACGTTTATTGTTACCTTTGTTTTGCTGACCATGTCCAATCAAGACCAATCGTTATTCCAATCTACGTAGGGAAGGCGTGAGATATTTGATTGTTTACTCTTAAGTCTATTTTACTGTTCACATCCAATCGAGAGAAACCAATAGCGAATGAATTAATCATAAAGTATCGGGTAGTGGAGTGACAATTTTCAGAACTGGTGACGAGAGAAACGGAAACTGCCTTTTGTAATAACATAACATTCGATACGATGCAACATTTACAATTTATAACTGAAACAAATAGTGAGGAGATAACTATTTTTTTACATCTATTTTAGCTTTTATATCTGAATACTTGTTTATACAGCGATTCTACGCAATAAAGTACTGTTTACGGTTACTTCTATTTCCAATATCACACAAAACGCGAATTTAATTTTGCAACATACGGAATACTGACATACATATTTCGAGAATGCATTAGAATAAGAACGTACGGAAATAGGAAGTCGAAGCAGTGGCACTTTAAAAGTCCAAACATCACCGTTGTCTCCTACTGCCAGTGAACAAAACTACGAAGAAAATCGTGACATTATCGTCACATATTCGCGACACTTTCTTTCCCCAGTTCCGGTAACGTATTCTCTCAATGTGCTGCCTCGAATCTGTTCCGAATCTATTCTGAATTTTCCGCTGCACCATCCTCTTGCGGAATATAGAAAAACAAACACCGCCGCGCATATCTATTTGAACGACGAGAGTTAAAGCATTTATTTATGATACGTATAAACAGGGCGATATTTGTTCAGTTTGACGCTGACCCGTGTTGACCTACTTTCAATTAAATTTCAGAGTCGAGGCATGGCCTAGCTCTAAGTAGATGGGAATTAAATCGAAGGAAATGAAAATCCGCGGCCGAAGTGAAGTTTCAACGCATTTCCAATAGAACGGAGGCGAACTTCCTTCATTAACAGAAGGGATAATTTGAAGATTCAATTGTTCTCATTATCGTTTAATCGCGCACACTGTACAATGACTCAGCCTGTCGAAGTTGGCTTTACGTGGAAATTGCGGAAGTAAATTGAATTTTACCGGTCAAAATAGCCTACGCAATTTCTGCCGAACTAATTAAGATTATACGGTGTGTTTCGTTCAAAGCGAAGACGGCTGGATTACTACTTTTCGGCATTTAATTTTTTACCCGTTCACGAGAAGAGAAAGCATTATCAACTTTTATGAATTAATAATGCTATGCAAACTACATTCTTTGAACTGTTTCGTATAAAGCAATGAGAAAAATTCAATTGTAACTCCTCACGTTAATGGATACGGTTTTAAAATCAAGGAAATTATGTAATGTGGATATTAATGTTTTTTTGCTATAGCTTAAATGAATAATCATAAAGACCTATGCTTTTGATAATCCACGCATGGCACAGAAGCTGATTTCATAACGATGTGCTTAAGTCGGGCACTACATTGCTTGTATTACATAGTGCCACATAATACTAATTAAAGTCACTAAAACATATACTGTCACCTATTGACACCAGATTATTCGATTGACATAGTAGGACAATATTAATACTGCATTGCAGACCAACTAAAATGCTATATAACCACTCTGAACTTCCCAAATCACTTGAAGCCTTATCAAAGAAGCCAGGAGTCAGAAGCCAGCATTGCCAGGAATCTTCCCGGTGTAATTAGATGAAATCAAACACCATCTAATTATATCCAAACACCCATAACTCCTACTTCCCTGTCGCTGATACACGACATGCAGCTGCGACATTAACTGTTACTGCCGTAATCAGGAGCCACTCAGCCTGCCTTATCCATTACAATAGCATATCAACGGGCATACAGCCATAACCTTTCAATAACCCAGTACTTACAATAAAAGTACCACGAAATCTATTCCGTTTCAACACCGTGGTATACCGATAAGTTCACAATGGCTAACCCCAAGATATTCTACCCCTCTCCATGGCATCGTTTCACCTTTCCAACCCTACTATCCTACAAGCATTCCTAAATGGTAATATAATATAACCGAGCCTTGCATAAATCCATGTTTCACAAGAATCGTGAGAACGTCCGTAGACGCCTAAGTGTCAACATAAATATATCCGTAAAAAAGTAAAATATTCGCAATCTTAACACTTTATCAACCGCTATTGACTGAAGATACCACTCACTAACGACCGACGCTGTTTTGGATATCGCGCAGGAATTGTGTATGTACCTATTTGTAAAGTTTTATAACTGAAAAATACTGAAGAGTTGTTGAGAATCCTTTGGTTTCAAAGCAGTGTAATTTTATTGTCATTTAGAATTGTCATAATATCATATGATATTTATTTTATCTAATATAACCGTTGACCACTGAAAAGCCGATTAATCGGCTACCGATAAATAGCAGTTGGAACCGAAAAGTCGATTAATCGGCTATCGGTCGTTAAAGTCTTAAAACATTATTATATAATAAACATTATACATCGTTCAACGCTTTTTTTTAAATTACTTTTTATAGTTCGACGCCTCTAAACCAATTTACTCAAAAGTGTGGTTTCACAAATAACTAATACTTCGCTATCAGACGCGTGCGATACACAGCAAAATTCCTCGGCTCTAAACTAGCCTATTCAAAAGTACCGTTTCCCAAATTATTAATACTTCGCCATCACACGTATGCGATACAAAGCAAAATTCCGAGGTCTTAAAAATTATCGTTTCGAAAATTACTAATAATCCCCAATCACACGCGTGCGATACAAACCAAAATTCTTAGGTTTCTAAATCAACCTATTCAAAAGTACCTTTTCCCAAATGACTAATACTTCGCGATCGGACGCGTGCGACACAAAGCAAAAGTCCGAGGGTTCTGAACCAACCCATTAAAAAATGCCGTTTCGAAAATGACTAATAATCCCCAATCACACGCGTGCGATACAAAGCAAAATTCCTAGGTCTCTAAATCAACCTACTCAAAAGTACCGTTTTCCAAATGACTAATACTTCGCGATCAGACGCGTGCGACACAAAGCAAAAGTCTGAGGATTCTAAACCAACCCACTAAAAAGCGCCGTTTCGAAAATGACTAATAATCCCCAATCACACGCGTGCGATACAAAGCAAAATTCCTAAGTTTCTAAATCAACCTATTCAAAAGTACCGTTTCCCAAATGACTAATACTTTGCGATCGGACGCGTGCAACACAAAGCAAAAGTCTGAGGGTTCAAAACCAACCCATTAAAAAGTGCCGCTTCGAAAATGACTAATACTTCACGATCAGACGCGTGCGATACAAAGCAAAATTCCTAGGTTTCTAAATCAACCTATTCAAAAGTACCTTTTCCCAAATAACTAATACTTCGCGATCGGACGCGTGCGATACAAAGCAAAATTCCTAGGTTTCTAAATCAACCTATTCAAAAGTACCGCTTCCCAAATAACTAATACTTCGCGATCGGACGCGTGCAACACAAAGCAAAAGTCTGAGGGTTCTAAACCAACCCACTAAAAAGTGCCGCTTCGAAAATGACTAATACTTCACGATCGGACGCGTGCGATACAAAGCACAATTCCTAGGTTTCTAAATCAACCTATTCAAAAGTACCTTTTCCCCAATGATCGGACGCGTGCGATACAAAGCACAATTCCTAGGTTTCTAAATCAACCTATTCAAAAGTACCTTTTCCCAAATAACTAATACTTCGCGATCGGACGCGTGCAACACAAAGCAAAAGTCTGAGGGTTCAAAACCAACCCATTAAAAAACGCCGCTTCGAAAATGACTAATAATCCCCAATCACACGCATGCGATACAAAGCAAAATTCCTAGGTCTCTAAATCAACCTATTCAAAAGTACCGTTTCCAAAATAACTAATACTTCGCGATCGGACGCCTGCGACACAAAGCAAAAATTTGAGGGTTCGAAAGCAACCCATTAAAAAGTGCCGTTTCGAAAATGACTAATAATCCCCAATCACACGCGTGCGATACAAAGCAAAATTCCTAGGTCTCTAAAGCAACCTATTCAAAAGTATCGTTTCCAAAATGACTAATACTTCGCGATCGGACGCCTGCGACACAAAGCAAAAATTTAAGGTTTCGTAACCAACCCATTAAAAAGTGCCGTTTCGAAAATGACTAATAATCCCCAATCGCACACGTGCGATACAAAGCAAAATTCCTAGGTTTCTAAATCAACCTATTCAAAAGTACCGTTTCCCAAATGACTAATACTTCGCGATCAACCGCGAGCGACACAAAGCAAAACTCTAAGGGTTCTGAACCAACCCATTAAAAAACGCCGTTTCGAAAATTACTAATAATACCCAATCACACGCGTGCGATACAAAGCAAAATTCCTAGGTCTCTAAACCAACCTATTCAAAAGTACCGTTTCGCAAATGACTAATACTTCGCGATCGGACGCGTGCGACACAAAGCAAAAGTCTGACGGTTCTAAACCAACCCATTAAAAAACGCCGTTTCGAAAATGACTAATAATCCCCAATCACACGCGTGCGATACAAAGCAAAATTCCTAGGTTTCTAAATCAACCTATTCAAAAGTATCTTTTCCGAAATGACTAATACTTCGCGATCGGACGCGTGCGACACAAAGCAAAAGTCCGAAGGTTCTGAACCAACCCATTAAAAAACGCCGTTTCGAAAGTGACTAATACTCCCTAATCACACGTGTGCGACACACTACTCAGCAAATGTTCGAACAATTTCTCAGAACACGCAACCAGTTTTTCACACAACCGGATCATTCGGGTCGCAGTGCACATAAAGTTGTGTTTTACATCGCTTCCTTCGTCCCGACCGAGCGTAATGACGAACTATCGGCGAAGTCGAGGAGCCCGCGTCGCTTTCGATCGGCTATACACGGGCAACTTTACGCGCGTTAGCCAGTGTGACTGGCATTAAAGTGGCCGCCTAATGTCAATTACCTAACCCGCCGTCACGTAACTTTTGGCACGAGATGATAGCGGACATGCGCGCGTCGGACAAAGTGGACCTCATAAATTGCGCACGAAGTAATGGCCGCCGTGCGGCAACGGGAGAGGAACGTAATTCCGCTGAGAAGTGAAACTTGCTATCTGATCCGCGCGGCGCATCGTTATTCCCAAGAAAATGCGGCAGCGTCCCGCGGAATGTTTGCGGACGAGCGAAAAATGCCGTGGATTTTTAAACGGATAAGAGCGGCTTTGTACGCGGAAATACGCGGGATGCTTCGTTCGCGGCTCAACGGTAATAAGTGAGTGTGCGGAATTTTGCTTGAGGCTCTAGGTCTGAGGCCAAGGTGGGGCACATCATTTGGCGTTTGATTCACTGAACGCCCGGGATGAATTGCGGATGTTTATGGCGGGTGTTTATTGTCAGGGTGGTGGTCCATAAGCTGCTGACAATGGTTGTGTGTTTTTCTGTAATACAATCGGAGCTATTTGAAAACAAATGAAAGTTGTGGAATTTAGGGAACTTTTAGTTGTAGAAATTTTTCAGGTTCACGGAGTAACTGCGATAGTTGTATGCAATGGGGTCTAAGAAGTCTAAAGAAATATATATCAATTTATATTATACAAATTATAATTATTATATATACATATGAAGGATGTAGTGTGTGAATGCAAATGAGTTTGTCCGGCACTGAAGCAAACGTGGTGATGCATAAGCTGCTGACAATGGTTGTTTATTTTCTGCAATACAACCGAAGCTATTTGAAAACAAATGAAGTTTGTGAGATTTAGGGAACTTTTAGCTGTAGAATTTTATCAGGTTCACGGATTAACTGCGATGGTTGTATGCAACGGGGTCTAAGGAGTCTAAGGAAATATGTATCAATTTATATTATACAAATTACAATTATTATATGTACATATATATGAAGGATGTAGTGTGTGAATACAAATGAGTTTGTCCGGCACTGAAGCAAACGTGGTGGTGCATAAGCTGCTGACAATGGTTGTTTATTTTTCTGCAATACAATCGGAGCTATTTGAAAACAAATAAACTTTGTGGGATTTAGGAAATTTTTAGCTGTAGAATTTTATCAGGTTCACGGATTAACTGCGATGATTGTATGCAACGGGGTCTAAGTATACAAATTACAAATATTATATATATATGAAGTCTAAGGAAATATATATCAATTTATATTATACAAATTACAATTATTATACATATATGAAGGATGTAGTCGGTAGATATGTGAATGCAAATGAGTTTGTCCGGCACTGAAGCAAACATTATTGTGCGGAATGCGGGGAATCAATCGAAATACCTGTGATGCGCACTTGTCGCGAGAGGCCTCCTTGGCTACGAATGTTTGTTTGGAAAAGGGAAGGGGAATAAAGGGGTGAGAAGGTGTTGCATTCTTTGGCACCTGAGTGGTCCACCGGATAATTGTGAAAAGACAGATGTTATACACCAATCGAAGCGAATGGTCGATATTCTTTAGATTAGTTGTATTAACCCTTTGACTGCTATGGACGTATATATGCGTCCGCCGAAATCCATCGGTATCGACTATTGGCGAATATATCGACTATTGGTGGCCCAAATCGTTTCAATTTCTTACCTATTGCAGCCACAGTTATCAATGTCCGAGATGAATACAGATGCGTTCTTTATCAAATAGTTTTCTGGCATTATTTAATTTGGCGTAAATGAAGAATTATCATTAGAACTTAGGTGCGTCTTACATAATCAATCAATAGAGTTCACATGAGCGAAAAGTGTTTCGTCCTCGGCGAACGCTTCGGCTGTAAGTATTCAGCAGTTAAAGGGTTAAATACTTTTTAACTTTGTATACCGTTAATAATTCGTGTATTCATTTCATGTCACCCTCACTAAAGAATCCCATATATATGCCAACGAAATACAAAAATGTAATTAAATCACTAAGAAATAATGATATAGTAGGACGCATTAAGAAAGAAGTATCAAAGGATCAGACATTACTTGACAGACTAATTATCACACCACCGATTTGTCGGCATGACATTGATCGAAAGACGGCGCGTGCGTCATGTAGGACTCATTCTTCCGAAAAGCATTAAACGGCGTAATATTCAAATCGCGCCGAGTCCGCCGGCGTTACAGTCGCGGCGCGAGATAAAAGCAGATTTGACAAAATATGCAAATACGCAGGAGCCGCCGTTGAGCGCGAGTTCCGTATAATTAAGCGGACTGCCGTGCCCATTCACCTTCTGACCCAGTAAAATCGAAAAGCGGCAGCGTAATGTTCTGCAAATGTACGTAACGAAGAACTGGATCCGCAGGGTGCAGTAATCGTTCGCCGCAAAATGGGGCGAAAGATAAAAAGAGCGAGGGGGGCGTAACGCGGCTTGGCCGGAGGAAGACGGAAAAATGGAATATTTAAGTTTATCACGTTTCACGAGCTCAACGTTACATCGGCTTTTATCCAGTGGCCATAAAGAGATTTCAGCCGGATGGCCCTTAATTGCTACAGCTGTTACCTTTACGCGGATACCTTTGGCGATCTTCAGATTTCCTCCGCTTCCCAGCGTCCGCACGTACACATGCACGTACGCGCGTACACGTTTTCCGGCTATTCGCACTCTCGAAATCCAGCGCCCCGGCGCAAATAGCCGGATTCTCGGATTTGCGCCCCGCCACTCGTAATATTTGCATTTTACGTTATTAACGAGTTGCGCGCCGTAAGGCTCGGACGACAAAATCAGCTTTCCGCGCGAACGACCCGAAAGCGTTATTCATTTCACGAGCGATCATTTCGAGTGTTTCGTTTTGTTCGCGGCCGGATCGCGGAGCCTTTTCGCGCGCGACGTTAATTAGTGGGGGCGTTCAAAGACTAATGGCGCGGGCGTGGGGTGGAAGTGCAACGTGAACGGATTTTAGGAGAGAGAGGAGGAACGGCGCGGTTTGGGCGGGGATGGATTCGGAACAGTGTTGATATTGTTCCAATGCTCAGGTTTAAGCGCGATGATGTAAGAAAAAACTGTGCTTCAATACCGAGACGCAGTGATATTTTAACCCTTTGCACTCGGACATATTTCTTCACGAAGTAGCGAATAGCGCAACATTTCGTTTAAAATGGTATAGTTTTGAAAAAAATACTCTCCTCAAATCATGTTTTGCATACAACTTTGCTGATACATTTATGTTGAAACAAAATTTAAATTTATAGCCTATTTTTTTCGAATGCGTCATGGTTCATTCACCAATGTGCATTGCGGGTTTACTCAAACACATATCGCAGTAATAACTTGTTTATGATCTTTCACGTGTCATTTTTTCTTCCGAGCATGTACAATGTTTATACAATAACTTGCAGTTTATCATTCAGCCTATTGCAGGAATATATAGAAGGTTGTTCTTGCAGTCGCTAGAATTCTCCTCTCAGTCTATTGACCACGAATTTACTAAATATTTAAATAGCACACAGATTATTAATTCTATCTCATTGCCTTAACTTGTAACTCCCCGAAAAAATTTTAAGGAAACAAATATTTGAACAATCGTTTTCTGTACATATATTTTCCTCAGTAATAACACGGAGAATCTTCGTGACCCCTCAGAGGGGACAGTCGAGTGCAAAGGGTTAAGGTAACATACAGTGTCTGGCAGTATTCACATGGGTATATTTATGATAAAACAATGAGGACCAAGTTCTTAGTTCGTTAATGTCCACATGAACTATATTATTCACCATCTAATAAAAAAAAGAGGAAGTTTGTAATTAATGTGAAAATTATCACTTTAACGACCGCTAGCCAATTAATCGACTTTTCGGTTCCAACTGTTATTTACCGGTAGCCGATTAATCGGTTTTCAGTGATCAACTGTTATATTAGATAAAATAAATATAAAATATCAGATGATATTATTACAATTCTAAATGACAATAAAATTAGACTGCTTTGAAACCAAAGGATTCTCAACAACACATTCAGTATTTTTCAGTTATAAAGCTTTACAAATAGGCACATACACAATTCTTGCGCGATATCCAAAACAGAGTCGGTCGCTAGTGAGTGGCATGTTCAGTCAATAGCGGTCGGTAAAGTGTTAAGTTAAACTTACAAAATGAGGGTGACGAATATGTGAGCCGTTTATTTTGAAAGTGGCCTAACTCCATTTATCTTCAAATCGAGATAAATAACATGAATTTGTACATGTAACCATGGTAACCGGAAAATATTGAAAAACGGAATTAGGCCACTTTCAAAATAAGCGGCTCATATCTCTAATCAACGGCAAGGCAACATATTTGTAAAAAAGCCAATCATTTTTTTCGAAACCACTTATTTTCTGTGAATACTATCAATCTATGTAGTCGACCGTGTTTTCGTTAAAATTATTGAAAAAAAAAAACCATTACTGTTTCCTTTTTAACATGAATGAATGATTTTCTGCTTATAGGAGCGAAATATCGTTGGCGGCGAACGATTCAATTTCTTTGCAATTGGCAATTTGGGCACCGCGTGGCAACGCTTTGGTGTATGTCCACCAGAATAATATATTCTACAGGCCAGAAGCGGAAGTGCCCGTTGACTATCAAATAACCAGCAACGGCGTGTTCGGAACTGTATACAACGGCGTGCCGGATTGGGTTTACGAAGGTAAGTTCTTTTGCATAAGTCAGCATCCTTTAACCTTTGCTTCCTCAGCAACTTCCACGCTACGTTTATGGCGTACTTACATCGTGTAAGATGCAAAATGTCAATCAAGCTACGCTTTAGCGGTATTTTTGCGGAAATCTGTAAGGACTGAAGGGAGAAATATAACAGCATCAAAAGTTGCAACATACAAGAGTACTTCAGATAAAATGTGTTATATCGAAACACAATTCACTTGAAAATTTGTAAAAATCGTATTCCGAAGCCTAATGTGATTTGAAAAGTTTGCCTGACTTAAGAGTGCAGAACGTTTATCATATTATATCCAAGCGTCGTTCTAATGACAATCCGCAGGAACTGAATTGGTAAATGTAATATAATTAAAAAGTTACCTCAAAGCGCGGAACATCAATATTTTGAAACGTAACATAATTGAAAAAGTTACGTGCATTAAAAGTACGGAACGTCGATCATACCGCGTTCAAACGTTATTTCCTCGACAATTTCCAGACAACCTATTGAAAAGCGTAACAAAATTTAGAAGTTAACCAATCAAAAAGTTACACGATACCGCACGCTATGGACATTAGATCAGTGTTGCACGAAACTGACGTTTCATGTAAAAATTCTTATCGACCAGCAGTTTGAAAAAAAATGTCTATATCCTGTATCCCATTCAAACATCATTGTCGCTATCCGAAGCATAATTATAAAGTTAGAAGTAACGAGTTACAGTTCTTCAAAACAGATTGATGAGTACACATCGTGTGACACCATAAAAAAAATCTTAGTGCACGCAAGACATTAGCAGCTTTGCACTATTTTCATTTTTAACACGCTGCCAACTGCGTTCTTTCCGCTTGCACCCAGTTTCCACTGATAATGACGTCCATCGCTCTCACTACTTGTTATCTGTACGATAACACCTAATATATATAGTACGAACATTTGGAAACGTCGAAACATTGTGTTTTGTATGCAAGTTTTATCACACCTCTCTCCATTCATCCCAAAAACACAATTTCATTTTCCCGCAAACAATGCTACACCCGCCCAAGGCCGACGGCTCCGAATATATTACACCCTAGAAAATTAAAAAAAAAAGGGTCGCCCGTCGGCCTCTTCAAATAGCCGGAGCAGCGCTGCATCGGACTGCCCTATAAATTTCACGTAAAATACGCAGTGTCGAAACGTCGTTAAATAACGGAACCCAGCGTCGGCACCTGAAAATGAACTCCTCGTCCCGTGCGCGTCCGCATTTACATACTTATCGCCATCGCGCTGCTCAGTTTGTCTCAATGACATAAATTGCAGGAGCGCGAGCAAGAAAAACGTAGGGCCGCGACGCCGCCTGCCGTCCGTCTCCCTTTCTCTCGCCGAGGAGATAAATAGAATGCTGGAAAAGCGAGGAGCGAGAAGGGTGGAACGGAGAAGGGAAGATATGAGCAGCGGGTAGTAGAGGAACAGAGCGGACTGGCGCGAAACGGGCAAAGGATTGGGTCGGTCGTTTCTTTTTCATCCGAGGCGGAGGCTTAGGTCTCTGATGAATTTTCATGCTTCATCCGCTGGCGCGTCGCGGGCCACGATGCCAGTGAATACCGAGTCGGTGGTAGTAGGTGGGCGGAGAGGGGAATGAAGAAGAGGTCGAAGTGTATGAGTGGCAAGTAGAAGGTTTGGAATGGGAGGGAACTGGAGCAAAGTGGATGTAGGGGAAGAGGGCGAATGTTAGTGGAACAGAGTAAAGGGGATAGGAGCCGAAGGGGGTTGAAGGGGATGGATGGGTAGAGATGGCAGAGATGGGAGTGGTGTTTGGCGGAAAAGAGCGAATGAAAGTAGAGTAGAGCGGAGGCACGCGGAGGGTAGTGAAGGGAGTCAGAGTGCAAACGTTGGTAGTGAGGCGTGTAAAGGGAATGCAAGGGGACGCAGGCGGGTGGATAATTAAAGAAAGTGCCGGGAACATGACGTCGGAGAGTATCAAATGTTAATAGTTTCGTGCGGAGACAATTAGACGGTGGGAGAACGAGTGAGTCGTCTAACGTGATGAATGGCGGAGACGCTAGATTCTGGAAAGTAGTATTGATCAGTGCAGTCGAATTAGAACAAGGACCAACAGTCTTCTCCATTCGCAAATGATTGAACATTCGTTAAACTCAGTTTTGTCTTCTAATTTAATCTGTCAGAAATGAAAGAGTCTCCCCATCATGATACTACTTCGTATCGCAGCTCATGATTTATTTAAATTAAACAGGGTGCTAATCATGTAGACTCCACAGAAAGCAACAGTTCCGTGCAATATCGATAAGAGCAAAATGTGTACGTCAACGCACATTGCACATGACTATCGAAGTCGAAGCGAACAGACCGCCGACCAGATCAATGAGGTATCGCCCGGCCAAGCGAGAATAGATCTCCTGAATGACGTACATAGCAACGGAAGAGATCCCACGCGGCGCTTATCTTACACCCGCAACCTGCGTATTCTCCAGTTTTCCTCAGGCGAAAGAATCCGTATTACCAGTCCAATAGATGTACCGGTGTGTCAGAAGCGATATCGACAGTGGGCCATTGCCCAATTTTCACGCTATTCATAAATAATAGTGCACACACTATAACCATCTGTAAAAGCGCTTGAAAAGCACCGAAGAGGAATTGAGAGATCGGTGGAAGTGGACGTCTCGAGGCGTAGACCGAGAATAACTGCGCCAGCGTCTACGCACGGTTCAGTAGTACAACCCTAGCATTGAAGGTCCTCCTGATAAAACGTATCCCGTTTTGCACAACTGCCTATGTATTCTCAAAATCTCGTGTTCGATGGAAGAAACCCCATATCAGCTGGAACATCAGTATCGACAGTGGGCCATTGCCCAATTTTCACGCTATTCATAAATAATAGCGCACACACATTATAGCGCACGCTATCTGCAACAGCGTTTGAAATGCACCGAAGATGAATTGAGAGATCGGTGGAAGTGGACGTCTTGAGGCGTAGACCGAGAATAATTGCGCCACCGTCTACGCACGGGTCAGTAGTACAACCCTGGCATTAAAGGTCCACCTGGTAAAGCGTATCCCGTTTTGCACCACTGCCTATATATTTTCAAGCTCTCGCGCGAAGTGCTGCGTTCGATGGAACAAACCCCATATCAGCTGGAACATCGGTATCGACAGTGGAGCATTGCCCAATTTTCACGCTATTCATAAATAATAGCGCACACAGTATAATCATCTGCAACAGCGCTTGAAAAGCACCGAAGAGGAATTGAGAGATCGGTGGAAGTGGACGTCTCGAGGCGTAGACCGAGAATAACTGCGCCAGCGTCTACGCACGGTTCAGTAGTACAACCCTAGCATTGAAGGTCCACCTGGTAAAGCGTATCCCGTTTTGCACCACTGCCTACGTGTTTTCAAGCTCTCGCGCGAAGTGCCGCGTTCGATGGAACAAACCCCATATCAGCTGGAACATCGGTATCGACAGTGGGTCATTGCCGAATTTTCACGCTATTCATACATAATAGCGCACACACTATAAATAAATTCATAAATAATAGCGCACGCACTATCTGCAACACCGCTTGAAAAGCACCGAAGATGAATTGAGAGATCGGTGGAAATGGACGTCTCGAGGCGTAGACCGAGAATAACTGCGCCAGCGTCTACCCACTGTTCAGTAGTACAACCCTAGCATTGAATGTCCTCCTGGTAAAGCGTATCCCGTTTTGCACCACTGCCTACGTATTTTCAAACTCTCGCGCGAAGTACCGCGTTTGGTGGAACAGACCCCATATCACCTAGAACATCCTTATCGACAGTGGACCATTGCCCAATTTTCACGCTATTCATAAATAAAAGCGCAACACTATAAATAAATTCATAAATAATAGCGCACGCGCTATCTACAACAGCGCTTGAAAAGCACCGAAGATGAATTGAGAGATCGGTGGAAGTGGACGTCTCGAGGCGTAGACCGAGAATAATTGCGCCACCGTCTACGCACGGATCAGTAGTACAACCCTACCATTGAAGGTCCTTCTTGTAAAGCGTATCCCGTTTTGCACCACTGCCTACGTATTTTAAAGTTCTCGCGCGAAGTACCGCGATCGATGGAACAAACCCCATATCAGCTGGAACATCGGTATCGACAGTGGGCCATTGCCCAATTTTCACGCTATTCATAAATAATAGCGCACACATTATAAATAAATTCATAAATAATAGCGCACGCGCTATCTGCAACAGCGCTTGAAATGCACCGAAGAGGAATTGAGAGATCGGTGGAAGTGGACGTCTCGAGGCGTAGACCGAGAATAACTGCGCCACCGTCTACGCACGGGTTCAGTAGTACAACCCTAGCATTGAAGGTCCTCCTGGTAAAACGTATCCCGTTTTGCACCACTGCCTACGTATTTTTAAGGTCTCGCGCGAAGTGCCGCGTTCGATGGAACAAATCCCATACCAGCTGGAACATCGGTATCGACAGTGGACCATTGCCCAATTTTCACGCTATTCATAAATAAAAGCGCAACACTATAAATAAATTCATAAATAATAGCGCACGCGCTATCTACAACACCGCTTGAAAAGCACCGAAGAGGAATTGAGAGATCAGTAGAAGTGGACGTCTCGAGGCGTAGACCAAGAATAACCGCGCCAGCGTCTACGCACGGTTTAGTAGTACAACCCTACCATTGAAGGTCCTTCTTGTAAAGCGTATCCCGTTTTGCACCACTGCCTACGTATTTTCAAGCTCTCATGCGAAGTACCACGTTTCATCGAACACACCCCATATCACCTAGAACATCGGTATCGACAGTCAGCTATTGTCCAATTACGAAGCTCTCATTAAACGAAAGCGCACACAAGCCGGCCGTCCATAGCAGCGCGCAAAGAGCATCCACGCGAAGCTGGAAGTTCAGCGAGGTGTCTTGCCACACCGAAAATGGCAGTCGCAAAGTCCACTCCGGTGCCGGTACACAAAGGTGCCGGAATGGGCGAACGCAAAGGATCGAAAAGGGTGGGCGACGGGGAGACGGTGCGCAAAAGAGAAGAGCCACGAAGCGGCGGAAAAAGAGCATGGCTGATGAGCGAGCCGAAATATGCAAACGCGCGCAATGTCCCCCGGAGCCATCAGCTATGTAAATTACGAGCTGCGCTCGCGCGCGCACGATGTACAACTTCGTGCGCCGTGCATTATTGTCCTCGGCTCTAAATATAAGCCCGGATAGACGGAGGGATGCGCGCACGACGGAAACGCCGAACGAACGGGACGAGTTTCGACGAAAATACGGGATGAGGAGGGAAGTGGGTGGAGGAAGGGAAGGGGAGGGGAGAGGAGAGAGAACGACCGCCGATTGTGCGCGGGTGTTCGAGCGTTATCATTCCGCGCCGCGATAACTCCGATGCCGATAGCATTATGTCGAACTTTATGCAGGGACGTCGAATTTTTTTGGGGAGCACCGAAACGAGTGTGCGCAGCTTTCCGGGATAAGGGGCTTTCGGGGAGTGTAGATGTGCACGGTGACAAGGGTTCAACGTTGAGGAGTGTAAGCTCGTGTGTGGCGGTTATTAATGTATTTTTCGGAGGGAGAGCTTGAAGGTTTTTGAGGATAAAGATGTAGATGTGTTAGGGAAGGGTTGAATGTTGAAGAGTGCGGGTTTGTGTGTGCTCAGTATTAATGTGTTTTTTTAAAGAAAAGTTCAAATTGATCATGTGTGTGAGGTTGGCGGGAACGGGTCGTTTTTGAGGATAATGATTATAATTTTTCAAAGGGTACAGATATATTCGGTGAGAAGGGTTGAATGGCAAGGAGTATGAGTATGTATGTGGTAATTATTAATATATTTTTTTAAATAAAAGTTTATATGGTATGCACGTGGGGACGGTGAGTTGGGGTTGTTTTCGAGGATAGGAATTTTTCGGGGGTGTAGATGTGTTTCATGAAAGAGGTAAAATATCAAAGAGTGAAATTCTACGCGTGGTAATTATTTATGGATATATTGGAGGGGACTTTGAACCGAGCATTTATATTACGACAGCGACTAACCCATATCCCATACTTCACCGAATTTTTTGTTTCATACAATTAAACGTAAGTAACGCACATTATTTTCATTTACTTTGAATATTCACCAAAAAGACTATCATCTTAACAATAAACTCACTCTACTCATACCAGTTATTAGGCAACTCTAGCCTACCAGCCGCAATGTCCATCATCCATTCGTATATAATGATATCTCCAGCTGAAACCAGATTTGACGTCACCCGGTGTTAGCAACATTGCGCGTCATATCTCAAATTGAAAGTTCGTCATAAAGCCCACACACGACTCTCCCCTCCCTCACGCATAAACGTCGATCATCGTTGTCGTCGTGGCAAAGAGTCGCCGAGGGCTCGATAACCAATAAACCCGTTAGGTTATAAAGGAAGAAGAGTGGCCGGTGCTTATTTTCACTCACGAGTACGTGCCACTTTTGCGAAATTTACGCGACGCTCGCAGCGATATCTTCCGCCTTCTTTTTTTCTCCCTTTTTCGTCGGACCTCGGGTCAGAGCGCGGAAGGGGTCGCAAGGGGTTGGAAGGGGTGGTGGCGCGCGGACTTAAGCTTAACTGCATCTGGCTCACGTTTTATGCATTCACAAAAGGATATCAGGTGGTCCGCAACCTCGGGCTTCAACTAGAAAGTGCCTTAACCGAAGGTTTTACTATGCACGGGCTGGCTCGTATCGCTCTCTGCTCATCTCGTTGAGCTCGTGCTTGGAAAAACTACAGAAAATGGTCGACTGACGCGGATTCGAGGAAAATAGACACACGGGGGCTGAGTGGCGCGACGAAGAAACGGAGGAGAAAGAGAAACGGGATCGGCGGAGCGAAGCAGGGAACACTGGAAAAGCGGGAAAGAGCAAACGGACGTTCGGCAGGAGGCGGGGGCTGATGCAGAAGAGGTAGAAATGAATGCCTGATTCGTCGGGCAGAATTTAAAAGCTCCGATTTCAAATTGTGCTCGGCCGAGATTCGTTTACGTTGCCTCTTTACTTACGGAGCCAATCGGCTACCGTTGGAGAATCAATTGATTGATGTAATCGAGAGGATCTCAGGGCAGATCGATCTGCTGAATCTTCTCCGCTCGCAGCAAAGATGTAGGTGTCCGTTTGTCATTCCTCAGAATCATCAATGTTAGATCGAAAATTCCTTTTCCGTGAGACGGCGCATCTGGGCGCGAAATAATAGAAGACGCTGCTGGCACATGTAAAAGGTGCTGGTAAGTGACCTGAGGAAAAGTTACGTCGGTAGCAAAAATGACATATATTATAGAAGTGCTAGTATGTAACAGTTATATTAGTCGAGTGGACGTTGGAGCAGAAAATATTAAATAAAATTACTGCATCAATGCATACTTTGTATGTGTCCGTAGTAAATAAGGAAATATAATAATTTTTGTTAACAGACATTCTTTTTTAATATTAATGTCTAAGAATTTTTAAATTCCGGTGACAAAGTCTTCTTTCAAAGCGAAGCCATTATTCGGCAGCAATACAGTTTTTAGCTTTATTAATTTTAATTATTGTTTTCTACGTAAGAGAGCCAAGCAATATTGACTATAACTTTGCATTGTAAAGGCACTCGTATTCGTAGTTTACTAAACAATTTTTCTAACAAAGGATCTCTATTAATTTTTTTCCGACGTCTAGTCTGCCAAAACATTCACGTCGCACATCTGATACTTTACACAATTTTTTTTCTCCATTTTGCTATAAACGCTTTCTTCCTAATTCACAAAAAAATGAACTTTTCCGTTTCACCAAAAAGTGAACTTTTTCTGATTCACTGAACACTTAACCTTTTCCAATTTACCGAGAAGTGAACCTCCTCTAATTCAGAGAAAGATCAGTTGCGCCGCGAAAATTCAACCATAAAGCTGACCGCGTCAATAATGCCGTAAATATTCGCGGGGCCGTCAACGGAAGGTATTTATTGTCTGTCGTCAACTTTTACAGCCCGCGACGTCGTTATTTCGGGGAAAAGTTTTTGGGCGACGTTCGCGGGTGACATCGGTATCTCGCGTTCTCGAGCCGAAGTTCCTCAAAGGGGATCACAATGCGTCTTTTGCCCGTTTCTGCTCGTCTTCCACCCTCTTGCCCGCCCTTCCCCTTCGCCCTCCTGACCGTCTTTTGCTGTACGTGTTTTCGGTCCCGGATGCAATACGGGTAGCCACTTTGCGCGATGAGAAATGTCCGAGCGGTTCAACGGGCCGGGCATAACGATAAAACGAAACGCGTCGGGAAACTGAAAACTTTCCCGTCGCGCCCTTTGCTCGGCCACTTCTTCACCAGTCTACGTGCCAGCGATCAAGGAACACGCTCGGTTTGTTATACGGAACCCGCCACCCACGGCGGTGTCTGTTTAACGCGGTAACGCTGACGGTTTTTGATGTCGCTTATCTGGAAGACGCACAGGTGAATCGCGAAAGCTGTTTTTCATCCTTTTTAACACTTTAACGACCGCTAACCGATTAATCGACTTTTCGGTTCCAACTGCTATTTACCGGTAGCCGATTAATCGGCTTTTCAGTGACAATTCTATGACAACTCTAAATGACAATAAATCATGACACAAAATCATATGACAATTCTAAATGACAATAAAATTACACTGGTTTGAAACCAAAGGATTCTCAACAACACATTCAATATTTTTCAGTTATAAAGCTTTACAAATAGGCACATACACAATTCCTGCGCGATATCCAAAACAGAGTCGGTCGTTAGTGAGTGGCATCTTCAGTCAGTAGCGGGCGGTTAAAGTGTTAATAACTGTGACGAATCGCTGCGATGCAGTTTAATTGAAACGTCAGTTTGAACGTATTTAACATGGTAATGCTGACGGTTTTTGATGTCGCTTATCTGGAAGACGCACAGGTGAATCGCGAAAGTTGTTTTTCATCCTTTTTAACACTTTAACGACCGCCAGCCGATTAATCGAATTTTCGGTTCCAACTGCTATTTAACGGTAGCCGATTAATCCGCTTTTCAGTGACAATTCTATGACAATTCTAAATGACAATAAATCATGACACAAAATCATATGACAATTCTAAATGACAATAAAATTACACTGCTTTGAAACCAAAGGATTCTCAACAACACATTCAATATTTTTCAGTTATAAAGCTTTACAAATAGGCACATACACAATTCCTGCGCGATATCCAAAACAGAGTCGGTCGTTAGTGAGTGGCATCTTCAGTCAATAGCGATCGGTAAAGTGTTAATAACTGTGACGAGTCGCTGCGATGCAGTTTAATTGAAACGTCAGTTTGAATGTATTTAACATGGTAATGCTGACAGTTTTTGATGTCGCTTATCTGGAAGACGCACAGGTGAATCGCGAAAGTTGTTTTTCATCCTTTTTAACACTTTAACGACCGCCAGCCGATTAATCGAATTTTCGGTTCCAACTGCTATTTACCGGTAGCCGATTAATCGGCTTTTTAGTGACAATTCTATGACAATTCTAAATGACAATAAATCATGACACAAAATCATATGACAATTCTAAATGACAATAAAATTACACTGGTTTGAAACCAAAGGATTCTCAACAACACATTCAATATTTTTCAGTTATAAAGCTTTACAAATAGGCACATACACAATTCCTGCGCGATATCCAAAACAGAGTCGGTCGTTAGTGAGTGGCATCTTCAGTCAATAGCGATCGGTAAAGTGTTAATAACTGTGACGAATCGCTGCGATGCAGTTTAATTGAAACGTCAGTTTGAACGTATTTAACATGGTAATGCTGACAGTTTTTGATGTCGCTTATCTAGAAGACGCACTGGTGAATCGTTAAGGTCGAGTTAAAATCGAGTTTCACTGTGATGCAATTTAATTGGATTGTTAGTTTAAATACATTTATCATGGTAATGGTGACAATTTTTGATGTCATTTTTCTGGAAGCTTCATAGATGAATTGTTAAGGTTGTCTCAGATTTTTTTTTAATAATTGTGGCAAATTTTGCTGCGATGGAATTTAATTTAATTCTCACTTTAAGTCGCTTTAAAATAGTAGCTGTGACAATTTTTGATGTCGTTTTTTTGGAAGCCTCATATATGAACCGTTAAGGATGTCTGACATTTTTTTCAATAACTGTGGCGAATTTTGCTGCGATGGAATTTAATTGAATTGTCACTTTAAGTCGCTTTAACATAGTAACTGTAAAAATGTTTGATCTTGTTTTTCTGGAAGCCTCACAGGTAAATCGTTGAGGTTGCTTTCGGTTTATTGAGTTTTGCTGCGGAGCAATCTGATGAAAACGTCAGTATAAGTTTGTGTAACTCTGTAACGGTGATGTTTTTGACGTCATTTATATGGAATCGTAGTGGATAAATCGTTAATGTTGCGTTTGATTTCCTGAATAATCGTCGAGCGTTTCATCGTGATGCCTGAATCATTAGTACAGTTAATTAGCGAATTTTTGACACTGTTCCGAAGCGTAGTAATTTAATAGACAATCGCTTCCAATTCCTTGAACAATTACGATGAGTTTCACTGCAGCGCATTTCATACACTCCTCGGCACATGGACTCACTCTTTGCCTCGATATACACAGATTCAAATACTTTTCACGCTCCCGCGAGTTTAGTCCAATTCGGTAGTATCAAATATTTTAGGCATCTGCAAGGGAGATGATTGGTGTGTTAATTTAACGCTTTGAGCCCAGAATGCTAACACAACTGACGTGAGTATTCATTCCGGTAACTCGGAATGGCAGTTCTGCTGGCATGAGCACTCGTTCTGGTAACTCGGAATGCTACTTGCGCTAGCAGGAGCAATTACTACAGTAACGCAAATGCCACTTGTCTTGGCATGAGTTCTCATTGCGGTAACACGAAATGCCATTTGCGCAGAAGTGAGGAATGTTGCAAAAAAATTGATTTACGCCACTAAAATTTAATGTTTCATTTTTAACGAAAGAGTCCCGGTAAATTTGTCGTAAGGAGGTACGTTTAGTTATTGAGTTGTTAGTTAAATGTTTAACGTTTTATGCTTAAGTTTTCTTGTATAAACATAAGACTATCGTGCATGCGGCCGTTGTTTCTTGCAGACCACGGCGGCTGTGCTCGCTTTTCTTGATGGCGTCAAATGCGCCGTGAAAATAAAGATACCACATATTATATATACATATGTCAAGACGAGTGCATGAATGTGCATTGGAATGAATGCGTGTACCACTTGCGGCGCGATGACGTGTATGGGTATCTAGATAAGGGACGCAGGACGAATTGACACAGGATAAGCAAGAGGATAGGCGGACAGAAAGAAAAGCGGCAGTTGAAGGTGAAACGCCAAAACGGAAAGACGCAAAGATAAAAAGACGAAAAGACGAACGTTTGGGAATTAAGACTAAAGTGTTTCCTTTGTGTTATTATTGTTTATAAAATGGTATAGTGATAGCCGTGCCTCTAATTTATATATATGTATATGTAGGATTTAGATCGGTGAAATTATATATAACTATAAATAATTATAACACTATGTATATATATCGATCGGTCAGGTGAGACTTTATTTCGCAGAATTCTTTAGTTGCAGCTTGGGAACAATCGTTTACTTTTCCTAAGTTCGGGCTTCCCCGTAGTATTATTTTATATAGTGTAATAGTATAATACATATATACTATTACATTATAGTAGTATAATATGTATATATATAGTGCTATTACACTATACACTTACATTATACAAAATAATACTAGTAGTATAATATGTATATATATAGTATAATAAATATATATATATATATATAAGTATATAATACATATAATATATACTATATATATAGTACTATTACACTATACACTTACACTATACAAAATAATACTACGGGGTCGTCCGAACTTAGGAGAAGTAAACGATTGTTCCCAAGCTGCAACTAAAGAACCCTGCGACATAAAGTCTCACCTGACCGATCGAGAACTACGAACACAAGTAACAAGTAAAATGCGCCGAACGAACTACCCGGAGCAACCGCTGATCCCGCGGATCAGTTTCACTTTTTTCCCCGCGACCCATATTCTCGAGCGGCGCTCACCCAGGCGTGTTTTTCTAAATGCCGGCGTCCCCGTTACGTTCCGGAGTTTTCGGGGAATTACGGGCCACCCGCTCGGAAGTTAAACTCCGAGTTCGGAAAGTAGGTATCGCGCGCAGTATCGCCGAGCGTGTCGTTTATGCCCGAAACCGGGGCGGGCGTCCGCCGTGGCAGAGGCGAAAAAGAATCGCGACGTCTTCCGACTCGAACTTTCTTCCGGTAAATATGCGCGGGCCAAGCCGTTTGATCCTTTACGCCCCCGCGTTTCCGAATGGCTCGCCGGTGCCGTGCGGATTGCGCCTGCCGCCACTCGGATATTTCGAGAATGCCGCGCTTTGCAGAGCGGAAAACGGGGCGAAGCAAAACGGTTACGCTCGCGGGACGGCGCTAATAAAAAAGTTAAAGAGACGCGCCGCGCAAAGAGCGAACGCAATAAAGCGCGATCGTTGTCGAAATCGGAATCGAAAGAGCGCTTTTAATTGCGCCTGTTCGCGGCCTGGTTATGTTTGCGTTCGGGGCTGGATTGCGAGAGTTTGTTAGCGGAATTACTGGAGAGTGTTCGCTGGCTTTACGTGTGGATTTTGGAGAAACGCGTATGGTGGGGTTGGGACGAGGGCGATGCATAAGTGCGCGTGCAGGAGAGTTTAGACTTGCAAAAATATAAGTGGGGACACTATTGTAGGGATATTTGATGTTAGGTGATGTCGAAGCGTGATGCGGAATTATATTGAGTAGAATAATTTATTGAAAGATAAATAAAAGACACTTATTATACATATAAATACAAAATGAAAATAGAACTATGGCAATCCGACTACTATTCGGTAAACGGCAAGAAAAATGTTTTATAATTGACTGAACTACTCTCTGAACTTGACTGAACGACAACTTAAAACTCTCTCGATATTTTTCAACTATCTCTAAACGTTTTATCCTCGCCGGGCCGTGATAATACCACAATAACGTCCTTAAACAAGGGTTCGGCATCCAATCATTCGTAAAAACACGCATCCTCTCATTCGTGCTTCATATATCTCTCTCGCTCACTCTAAATGCGTTACAGTCGACACGCGCAATAATGAGACATACGTCACGCATTCTTCAAACAAAACCACGCTATCATTATAAATATCGCAACAGTCGGTCGCATTCAATTTAATACACACACACACACACACTTCCTACATTTATGCGACACATCTACGGCCGTTTTTCTGATGCTACACTATTTTAGATATCATAGCATAAGCCACGAAAATAATTATCGATTCGCTGAAATAATCCTATAAACCCAGCGCGATAAGTACAAAATCTAAATGGAAACTTTGTTTATTTTTGTCTCAGAATATATATGTTGTATATCTTTATTTACTAGTATCCATGTCTTCCCTGGAATTTGGAAATAAAATAGTGATTTTTTAATTGCAAAGGTATGATGTGTAAATACGGGAGTTCGTGGAAGTACCTACAAATAGTGCATCGATATTTTTCAATTCGATTGTTTTATTCGCTGTAAATAAAGTGATAATACCACAATAACCCACGTAAACAACAAAACAGATAAAAGATGAATCCAATAAAGTTTTATTACATTCGTGCTTCATATATTGCTTTGCATTCAACTGCCAACATTTCCCGTTATCGGAAAAATAAAGTTCTCAATTTTTGCGTTTAATCGGTTTCAAAAGAAAATTGTAAAATATCGGCAAACTGTGATTCAATTTAATATACGTTAAAGAATAATTTCTTATTTGTCGCTATAGTTACCTTTTTATTCTTACCCTTCCGCTAACGCGGAAAAAGCTTTACTTCAAAAGAAATTCGGTGCCCAATATAAATATATACCTCGCCAATGGAACACGTAATGACATCAGCCAATAATTAACTTTCCTTGACGCTATAACATTTGGGACGACTATAAAATCAATTGTTGGGGGTGGCACTTGTGACGAATTTGTCATGTGCTAAATCGATGGTGTCACGTACGAAATTTACGTATTTGTTCTTCCTTTCCAAACGAGAAAATCGCCGGTCTCAGAGTACGGGAAATAATATGCGGTCATTTAAGTGTTAATACTTTAAAACCAATGCCAAATTTTGTTTTGCTGTACTTTACAGATTTCATTAGTTCAAGTAAATCTTGTTTCGACGATTAGTTTACTCAGAATAACTTATAATTGCACAGTACTGTTATTGCACACACGGTGTGCAAGCTGTCTTATAGCCTCGGAAATCAATTGCCCACACGGTGTGCAATCGGTCTCGAATGGGATAAACGGGCGGAGAGCATCACCTGCGGCAGACCCAGCAATTTTTCGCGCTAGCGTTACTACTCACTACTCGCTCGTCCTCTGACATTTTCAAAATGCGCACGCATGGATGCGCCACGACAAATGAGGTTCGTACGCATTCATCCACATTGCTGCGTGAGCTTTGACGCGCGGTAACAAGATGCACGACACACGCTGCACGACACAACCGCTTTGACGCGTCGCATCCACCGTAAACTAATCCCAGGTCTCTTTAGTGCCGGATATATTTCACCTTCGCATGATTTTACACGCACATATAACGCGCCCCCGCGTCGTCGATAAAGTGTCGGGGCTGGAAAGAAACGTGGAACCAGCGGCGGCGGCGGCAACGTGGTATGCCAGGAACTTTCCGGCAGTCTGTATTTTGTTCGCGTCAGCCTCGGCTCTTTTCTGCTGACGACATACTTTATACCCGGTCCCCTTGCATCTGAAGGATTTTCCTGCCGACGAGAATTTGAGATAAAGACTTATTTACGCACGTACCGGGACCTCCCTCGCTGTCGGGGGCGGCAGGGGTGTCGAATTGCGGAAACGGGGCCGATATTTTCGGAGTTCTTACGGAGAGGCCGAACGCGGGGAGACGTGAGATACGGTTATGATGAAGCAACAACCTATAAGAAGTCAAACATCGAAGATGTAAATGGGAACGCCGAAAATGTCGCGTAGAAAATATGTCGGATGGCTAACGGGGTGTCGGTTATATGTAAGTTTAGTTGAAAATGTCAGGAGACGATTATTTTGCGTGGACGCGTAAGGTAAAGGACCAGCAGTTGACCAGTTAAGAGAAATTTTCCACGGAAACAATGGTAACCGCTTGATCTGTCATTAAATGGCGAGACTCGATGCTTCGAGACATTCTTTAAGCCTTCTAATTATGTAACGCGACCACTTTTAAAAAAAAATTAAGTTATACAAAATTTAAAAATGTATTTAAAAATTCGGTAAATGCTTCAGAAGTTGACCACTCTTAAAAATGAAAAAACTAGTAATTGACTCTTAGTTCCTCAGTAGTTGACCACTGTAAATAGAGTTAAAGTACTAATATTGGGAATTATTTTATTATCGGTTAGTTTTAACAAGTATCAGCACAAATTATACAAAAAAATTACTCAAACAAATTATTAAAGAACAATTATATAAACAAAAATTATTAAAGAAACCAACAAGAAATAAAACAAATCAATTCCATATGAAGTCCAATTCGGGAACAGAGTAAATGTTACGAGTTCTACTTGATTTCCTGGGTTAATTGATATGGGAAAGTACAGCTTTCCATTCGTAACATCACATCAGGCTTTTCTGGCCACTTCCATAACCGCCAAAACATTTCCATGGATGAGATAGTTGTTTTATTTTTGCTCACCCGAAGAGTTTTTCCAGGAAAATATTGTCCTTTATATAAAAATATTATGTATGTGCTCATTCACGACTTTTTCAACAGCCAGGCAGGACATTCATTGTTGTTTAATAGTTCGTTTTCTTCATTGATCTTTTCATTCCCTTCACTTTTTACAACAAAATCGGCCATCTTACAACTGGAGTTTGAACTCTCGGAAGAATATTCTAAGACTTTTTTAACTCCTTTGTATTTTTGTTGACATACATCTGTTGATGAATAATAACATCGAACGCTGGTGAATAATTGACCGCGGTTGCAATCAATAGTTGACCACGTGGTCATCTACTAGAACGCAATATGTTACAATATTTAGAATTATATTTTGTATTTCTTACAGAGTTAAATGTAAAACGCATATATTATAAATCATACACAAATATAAATGAATCACGTCAGTAATTGACCACGCCTGTCAATTTCTCAGAATTGTTTGAATAACAAGATTCAGAAGTTGATCCCTAAGTAAACTACTGGTTCGTGAGGTTAGAATAAGAAAAAACGCATTAATCACTTATAAGACGCTGTGAGGACTTAAACAGTAAATGATGCACTCGAGAAATGTTCTTAATGTATACATTTTTTTATCTGAACTGTACAGCCATTCTTAACAGACACGTTAAGAAAATAGTAATATAACGGGGTATTACTTACCTTCATGAATTGAGACGTTGGTTTCTCATGAACATATGTCACTTCACATACAATTGTTTGAAAATTAAACTGAAAAATATTGTGGCATTAAGTGCCATCTTCAGTTAAAATGCATAACTTACAAAGAGCTTATTTTTTTACATTTTGTAAAAAATGGTCAACTACCGGTACATGGTCAACTACTGGTCCTTTACCTTAATCAACAAAATTTTGAAAAAAATAACATGCGCGCCGGGCCATAAGTTTCGGGAACCCAGTAGTTTTTGTGCAAGCTGCGCACAGGTTTTATTTCACGTGTCTTTATGTTTTTGTTATTCGAATGTTTCATGGCACGCACACATTGCTTTCATAAACCGAAGACAATATTTGCAACGTGACAATCGCGTACGTAGCTGTAGATGATTTGAATTTGCGTGAAAGCAATAAGGTGCTCGAAAGTTTCGAGCAGGATCGTGTGTGTATGGGTTCAGAGAGCTCTCGCATTGAATCTGTTAACGCACCACGACTGATTCGCGATTCATACGTGACGATCTGTGACGCATACCGATTTAAAAATGCTCCCGACAAACGTATTCACTTTATCGATGCTCGCTATATACAGAGCGAACGGCCGCAGCGTTTCGTTCGGTCGTGTTTTGGGAACAATTGCAGTGGCTTCACAATACATCGTGCTCGGCAACCAGAGGTGTCTGGGCATTCATAACGCGCGAATCACTGCCTGACAGGATACGATCGATTATTTGCCGATAAATGCCTTTTCGGACGCCAAAATATTAGGAAAGCATGCAAATATCCTACGCCGCTTAATCGACGACAAACATTTGCTCAATCGGCGTTGCCCTTTCCATCGGCGCGCGCGAACATATAATGGGGCAAAGTTGTCAAAAGCCGAGCTAAATTGGGAACTGACGCCGCGCATGTTCTGCGTATTGCGAAAACTCTTTTTTTCATGCCGCCCGGGTAGCAGTGCAGTGTGCACAGCGAATGTTGACGGAAAAATTGATGCCAGGAGCACGAAAAATACATTCGCGCTCAATGTATCGCGAAATTTTCCTATTTTGTTTGTTACTGGCAACCCGATCTCTTTGAACATGCGTTGTTGCGTTTTTGCAAAAAAAAAAAAAATACCGTACTGCCTTGTTAGCCACTTTTTGCCTGTGTACTTATTCCTCGAACTAGTTCACATTCTACGTGAGGTCCTGTAAGAATTTCGTCGATTTTCCCGAAGACACGGCTGAACGATATTTTAACAAGTTCATATCTGTCCACTCCACATTCTTGACGTCGCGCCAGTGAAAGTATATTCCTCCGCCGACCCAGTACCTTCGAAGAATACTTCAAAAATTGCCCGATCGGTATTCATAACGTGGCATCGGCACTTTCCCAACTTTCAAAGAATGGCACGTCGGCCAAGACTGTCATAATCTAAGTAGTAGAACAGTACGTTGAGCCCGACGTGATGTCGAATATCTGGGTTTCTCTACTGTTAGCAGAGTGCGGCAAACGATTATGTTCCTCCTATCTCACAATTTCACATTCATGGCGCAGCGCCACTTCATGATAAATTTTAAAGAATATTGCCAATATCTAAATGTTATAATAAAATATCGAAATGTTGCACGATAAGGATGGTTCAGAAAATGTGAGGTGGTAAGAAGATTTTTGCCATATAATATTATTTCGGAGCTGGATCCGCAATATTGATGGGGATTTGAATTATATATATATATATATATATATATATATATATATATATATATATATATATATATATATCATCTCAAGTATATTTCATCTATATTATATATATCATCTATATATAATATATATTTATATATATATATATATATAATATATAATTGAAATTACACATATATATATATATAATAGGTACACAACCTTGCTCCCGCCGCTTTTTCCCTTTCGTCCAATGCAAAAAACGGCGGGAGCAAAGTTGTACACCTATTATATATATGTAATTTTAATTTGTGTTTAAAAAGTATGTTGTATTGCTGTATATTACGACTCTGTAGTCGTATCATCTCAAGTATATTTCATCTATTCTGCCGCTACCTAATGGCAAATTATATATGCAATAATATTATTTAATATTATAAATTACATGACAAAGTATATTCTTTATATTTAGACAATTATGTTAAAGTAACAGAATTCGCTGTTTCCACACATGTTGCGTGTCGTCTTGAGGATAATTTTAATAAAAATCGTCATGCCATATGAATCAAACCACCCAGGGTATTCTTTCAGATAATTATTTAAAAATAACGAAATTCTGACCAGTACTGTACCACAAAATACACATATTCTCCTATTGAATTCAAAACCGATGATATACATTCATCACCTCATAAATTGTACATTGTTAATACAAACAATTGTATAAAGCAATATACAAATGATTTATCACCATGTATTAATGATCGCACAGCGACAGGGCACCACAACAGTCGCTGTCATTGTACATATTAAAATTATGTAATTTATCATTCGTTTCGGGTTTTGCATAAACAGCAAAAATACTTTGCCGCTTTATTTATATTAAATTTTTCATTTTTTTCATCAACTGTACGCAACACAGTGTCATTACCAAATCTAATTGAACCGTTAAAATAATATTTATACTTTATTTCCTTTGAAGTATTTAACATCAGTCTGCATTACTCGCGAGAAATGCAATTTGTCCTTATAATAATATAGCTCTAGTAAATACAGTTCGTTATCTTACCTATCTGCTGCCTCCTCACTTAACGATTCCATTATCTGAAATCCGCTCGACATTAACGCCCGAGCCACTGCAATACGTATTATCGCAGCGCGTGGGGCGATTGGACGCGGTTTCTAAAATGAACCCTGCCACTGAAGCGGTTAAGACGATGAAGGGTTGGCTACTGAAGACAAATTGGATATAATGAAATACGAAATGAGTGTTATTGCATACAAAATTCTTATATACAAAAGCCCACGCCTGATTTAGCTTGGAAATATTGACGGACACATGCTCGCCATTTCTACAAAAATCAATATTTTACCATATACGCGTGTACTTCTCTAGCAAATTTAATGTAGATTACGAAAAAATTTTGCTTTTTGTGCTTAGTGAAAGTGTACGGCACTTCTGCTGCAAGCCGCGGAGGCCATATCCAAAAATGCACTTCTACTTCGAGAGCTCCAGCACCGCCATTTTGAAGCAAAAACATAAGAAAATTTTTTTTTATGTATTAAAGCATGCACATTAAACGCCTTTAAACCACATTTCGATATGTTATATCATATAATTAAAAAAAATTCCTAAATTTACTCTATGTTTTTGGGCGTTAAGCTAGATGTTACCCTTTAACTCCCGTTCCATTACAAGTAAAGTAAATGCGCTGCACTTCAGTCGACCACAAATATTGTTCCCACAACGACACGTGAGAATGCACCGCTTATTATTCTTTCGGCTTCGCGCCCCTCGAAGAATATCAGTTTACACGATGGCGCAAGTAGTGGAGCGTCGGGTATCAGGCATCGTCGTGAAAGTTCCCGGGCAACTCGCCACTGCGGGCAATGTCAAGGTTCCTCTAACGTGCGAACGCGTTACCTCGGCGAACAACTCCCTGGGGTACTTTTGCCAGTTGCCACGTACGTCCGCGGCATACCGAAGTTCCCGGCACTGATAAAAGCTGCTAGTCGCGCCGTTCAGAAGATTCTCCCGCTCGCCTGCCTCGAGACGCTGGCAGACCCTCGGAATGCCTTCGAAATGCCCCATAGAAACGTCCCCGTGGCCGACACGTCGCTTGACACAAGGATTAGCCGTTCTTGGGACGGCTTATTTTATTAGCTCGTGACAGGTGAAAAATTTGGAGGAGATAGAAATCGACGGCGCACTTTGGGGTTACAGACGCTGGGCATGTGGGTGGGACGGTTAATTAGGACTGGTGTGATTGGTGAATGGGTGAATGATGTCTTGTGCTGGGTGAAGTTATTGGAGAATCAAATGGATGTGCGAGAGATTCTTAACACGTTAACTGCCAAGCATATTTTGCTATGTTAGAACCGCGATGCGATGAAATACTGCAGAGTATGATTAAATCGTGCAAAATGAAGGTAACGCAGAGTTGTTAGAAGCTAGAGTAAGCTAGAGTAGAGAAGTAAAAGCAATATCAATTGCTTTTACAATATTGGAAATAGGCTTCATTGCGAATTTTTTGCATTCTTAGTAAAATCCTTTGCACCGGTCACCGCGTATTCTGCTACGTTAGAACCGCGATGCGATGAAATACTGCAGAGTATGATTAAATTGTGCAAAATTAAGGTAACGCAGAGTTGTTGGAAGCCAAAGTATTGAAGCACCGTTCGAATATCAATTGCTTTTACAATATTGGAAATAGGCTTTATTGCGAATTTTTTTGCATTCTTAGTCAAATCTTCTGCACCGGTCACCGCGTATTTTGCTATGTTAGTACCGCGATGCGATGAAATACTGCAGAGTATGATTAAATCGTGCAAAATGGAGGTAACGCAGAGTTGTTAGAAGCCAAATTATTGAAGCACCGTTCCAATATCAATTGCTTTTACAATATTGGAAATAGGCCTCATTGCGAATTTTTTGCATTCTTAGTAAAATCCTTTGCACCGGGCACCGCGTATTTTGCTATGTTAGAACCGCGATGCGATGAAATACTGCAGCGTATGATTAAATCGTGCAAAATGAAGGTAACGCAGAGTTGTTAGAAGCCAAAGAATTGAAGCACCGTTCCAATACCAATTGCTTTTACAAGATTGTAAATCGGCTTTATTGCGAATTTTTTGCATTCTTAGTAAAATCTTTTGCACCGGTCACCGCGTATTCCGCTATGTTAGAACCGCGATGCGATGAAATACTGCAGAGTATAATTAAATCGTGCAAAACTAACCTAACCCAGAATTGTTAGAAGCCAAAGTATTGAAGCACCGTTCCAATGTCAATTGTTTTTACAAGATTGCAAATAGGCTTCATTACGAATTTTTTGCACTCTTAATAAAATCTTTTACACCGGTCACCGCGTATTTTGTTATGTTAGAACCGCGATCCGATGAAATACTGCAGAGTATGATTAAATCGTGCAAAATTAACGTAACGCAGAGTTGTTAGAAGCCAAAATATTGAAGCACCGTTCCAATATCAATTGCTTTTACAATATTGGAAATAGGCTTCATTGCGAATTTTTTGCATTCTTAGTAAAATCCTTTGCACCGGGCACCGCGTATTTTGCTATGTTAGAACCGCGATGCGATGAAATACTGCAGCGTATGATTAAATCGTGCAAAATGAAGGTAACGCAGAGTTGTTAGAAGCCAAAGAATTGAAGCACCGTTCCAATACCAATTGCTTTTACAAGATTGTAAATAGGCTTCATTGCGAATTTTTTGCATTCTTAGTAAAATCTTTTGCACCGGTCACCGCGTATTCCGCTATGTTAGAACCGCGATGCGATGAAATACTGCAGAGTATAATTAAATCGTCCAAAACTAACCTAACCCAGAATTGTTAGAAGCCAAAGTATTGAAGCACCGTTCCAATGTCAATTGTTTTTACAAGATTGCAAATAGGCTTCATTACGAATTTTTTGCACTCTTAATAAAATCTTTTACACCGGTCACCGCGTATTTTGTTATGTTAGAACCGCGATCCGATGAAATACTGCAGAGTATGATTAAAACGTGCAAAATGAAGGTAATACAGAGTTGTTAGAAGCCAAAATATTGAAGCACCGTTCCAATATCAATTGCTTTTACAATATTGGAAATAGGCTTCATTGCGAATTTTTTGCATTCTTAGTAAAATCCTTTGCACCGGTCACCGCGTATTCTGCTATGTTAGAACCGCGATGCGATGAAATACTGCAGCGTATGATTAAATCGTGCAAAATTAAGGTAACGCAGAGTTGTTAGAAGCCAAAGTATTGAAGCACCGTTCCAATATCAATTGCTTTTACAATATTGGAAATAGGCTTCATTGCAAATTTTTTGCATTCTTAGTTAAATCCTTTGCTCCGGTCACCGCGTATTCTGCTATGTTAGAACCGCGATGCGATGAAATACTGCAGAGTATGATTAAATCGTGCAAAATGAAGGTAACGCAGAGTTGTTAGAAGCTAAAGTATTGAAGCACCGTTCCAATATCAATTGCTTTTACAAGATTGCAAATAGGCTTCATGGCGAATCTTTTTGTACTTACGGTAAAATGTTTTGCGCCGGCCACTACGTATTTTACTATGTTAGAACCGCGATGCGATGAAATACTGCAGAGTATGATTAAATCGTGCAAAATGAAGGTAACGCAGAGTTGTTAGAAGCTAAAGTATTCAAGCACCGTTCTAATATCAATTGCTTTTACAAGATTGCAAATAGGCTTCATGACGATATTTTTTGCATTCATGGTAAAATTTTTTGTGCCGGTCACCAGTAACCCAGTGGCAGTTAACGTGTTAAGGTAGCGTGAGCTTTTTAGTGTTTCTAGTTGTATTAATGGATTGGTGAGCAGGCGTTGTTTGCCTATGCCACGTTGCAAACGCGTGTGTCATGTGCTTCCGGTAAATGGATAATTTGCCTTTGGTGCTTTTCGAGTGTGATTTTATGTAGAGCAATTGCGTGTCGTTTGTTTAAAGAGCCCGTAGTTAGGATCGTGGCTTTCTGTTGATACTGCCAATGAAATGCTGGATTGCGGAATCCGTAGTATGTGACATTTAAATAACATGTTCACTATAAATTTTTCGTTGGTATACGAAAATATCAGAAAATAAGTACCATAGAACAAAATGTATTGTGCTGAGGAACCGAATTTCAGAGAATATCAGTCATTGATGTTTCTGTTTATCTAACCCTGTACATACATGAATGTTGACATATATACTTGCCTACATCGCTATTAGAGAAAAACTTAAGAATAAGATTCACATTATACATTTTTTACTGAACACGTAAATAATTAATATTCTTACGTATACAGCTTTTTCGCGTAATCCGGCATGACCGAAATACTGTAAACGGCATCTGATATTCTCCCCGGACACGAAGTTGCTGCACAGTTCACAGTGACTGCAAGCTTTGAGAATATCCAGAAGAAACATGCGATCTTTGACATCGTGACCTGATCGAGCAGCACGCGACATTTCGCTAGCCGAACGAACCAGCGAAATGCGAAGCGAGATAAAACGAACGTACACACGCGACGACGTAAATAATTGTCCGGCGCTCGCATTTATCTCTCAAGCGAGATTCCGACCGACGAAAGAAAGTTTTCGCCGCTCTCGCGTGTCACGGCGAATCCTCGCGCTTGTCTCCTCCCTCCTGCTTCTTCTTCCTCCTATTCGTATGCCGTTCCCCTTTCGTTCGATGCCCCGCCAACCTTTTTCCGTCTCGGCGGGATTTTGCCCTCGGGATATTTTTCTCCCTCGTCACGTCCACCTAGCTGCACGGCGTCTTTGTGCAACACTCTCTTTCAACCCCTCTTTTAACCGCTCTTTCAACCTCTACTCTCCTATTCCGCTCCTTCATTCTACCTCGTCGTGCATCCATATTTTGCATCTGCGCGATTACTCCTGCTAACGGTCGCTTTCTTCTGCTGTTGGGCCACACACTGATTGGGACAAGGTTAACACATTGCGGACGGATGACGAGATAACTCGTCATTCCTATTTCGTCGTTCGGGGCCACTGACGAGATATATCGTCTTACATATTCAGTCGTTCGGGACAGGTGACGAGATGTCACACAGTTGCTCCGTAATTGTCAGCGGCAGTTTTTCGTAATTTGTATTGCGAATTAATTTTTTGAAGCCCTGAAATATGGATAGCGACAAAACGATTAGCAATAATACAGAAATATTTGCGGACACTTTATCGGAAAGTTTATCGCTTTTTGGGGTGGTCCACTTCACTTAGTGTCATGTTTTACGAAATATCATACTTTGAAAAATGTTTAATTTATACAAATTTTTACTTATTGAATACTATTAAAGAATCATTCATTTTTAAAGTTGTTGAAAATAAATATTTCACGTGACAATGATTTTTAACTACTCAACTATCAAACCATCACTAATTTAAAAATATTTGACGCAAAAATTGGCTTATTCCGTCGTTCGGGGCCGTTGACGAGATATATCGTCTTGCGTATTTCATCATTCTAGGACACTGGCGAGATATATCGTCTTGCATATTTTGTCGTTCGGGACAGGTGACGAGATGTCACACAGTTGTTCCGTAATTGTCAGCGGCAGTTTTTCGTAATTTGTATTGCGAATTAATTATTTGAAGCCCTGAAATATGAATAGCGACAAAACGATTGGCAATAATACAGAAATATTTGCGGACACTTTATCGGAGAGTTTATCGCTTTTTGGGGTGGTCCACTTCACTTAGTGTCATGTTTTACGAAATATCATACTTTGAAAAATGTTTAGTTTGTACAAATTTTTATTTATTGAAAAATATTAAAAAATCATTCTTTTTTAAAGTTGTTGTTGAAAATAAATATTTCACGCGACAATGATTTTTAACTACTAACTAATTTCACTAATTTAAAAATATTTGATGCAAAAAAATACCCGGCCACTGGGTATGGTTAGCAATAGAATGCCCGGTCCGCAATGTGTTAAGTAAAATGCCGAACGATGGGATTTACGGGCAGTAATGATTGGGGTTTGTTAAGACGATGAGTGCCATGGGGGTCACTGGCGATCAGCGAAACTAGTTTTAGACCAATATGGTCTGCACAATTTGTCACGACTTATTTTGTACAGTTTTTGCAGCTGTCCTGTGTAGTTTCTTTGAATTTTGGTGGTACAATATTTTTTAAAACCATTGTATACTTATAGCTTTTCGCGGGATTTTTTAAAATACATGGCATCGTTTTCTCGGCAAACATACGGAGAAATGGAATACTCAATTTGATTGTTACGACATTTTGTTAAATATGTAGCTATTTTCATTCTAAAACCGGCAATTTCAATATTTCTAGTATTCCTATTAATTTCTATTAATTCTAGTATTTCTATAACCTATCTCTATTTCCTATAAACCGGCAATTTCAATATTTCTAGTATTCCTAGTATTTCTATTAATTTCCTGTATTGTTACTAACACGTTCAGATGTTTTGGCTTCTGATAATAATAAGATTTGTTACATGCAGCAGGAGGTTTTGCTGAACGTTTCTTGGCAAACGTCACATGTTTCTCTTCAGCCACACTCTCGCACCGTCATATGACATATCACGTAGAATATCTACCCTTTCTTTCTCTTCAAATTTCCCATACACTAATAATTTCATCCCTCAGTTTTTTCTTGGGTAGAACAGACGTTGAGGTCGAATTTTTAGTGAAACGTAGAAATTCTTGAAGTGCGTCTTTCAAGAAAATAATCGTGCGTCTATACAGAAAAATTGCCTGCATTCCGTATATTCTGTGCTTCTGTGCGCGGCATAACGCGTAGCTTTGTGTACAAAGCTTACACAGTCATGCTTAGAAGAGGATGAGATAACATTTCTTCTGAGGATTTAAATTTCACGTATTCCGCATGATGTCTTCGCATTTTCCCATAACTCCGCAGATTCCACTCAGCATTACGCGAAGTATATTTGATCACGGCTAGAGAAAGCCTATTAAAGTTTATTGTAAAGATTCGAATACACCCACCTATTTACTTGTTCACGATATTCTGCATTCTAGAAATTCTACCGATTTCCACTCAACGTCGCCGTTACCATCGCCTGCGATGAACATTGAATTGCGCATGGCAGAAATTCTTGGTACCGATAATTAATGCTCCGCTTCATCCACTTCTCCGTGTCTCCCATGGTTTGCCAACAATTTTCCACCCTTCCGCGTTCTTCCCCGCCGCCCAAAGGCTCACGCTCCGTGAACTAGTATTTATTACATCAGAATTTCCCTGGCAAGCCGTACAACGCTTTGGCGTCTGTCGGAAAATGTTGCGGGGCTGGTATTGAGAGGAGATGCTCTCTACGCGTCTTCCGCGATGCTCTTTTGTGTATGAGAAAACAACGGGACGAGTCGGAGTGGTCGGTTGAAGCAACGGAACACACAGACAATGAGCCAACGAACGGAGGATAGGAGAAAGATATTGGGAGCGATCTCTTCTGGTTGTTTCCCCGATCTCGATATTTCACACACTCCTCCGCTTTTTCCGCTTCTTACGGTCGAGTTACTACGTGAATTAGTAATAAGCGACTTTTTCTTGTGTCCATACGTGCATCGCTAATGTAGAAGAGACCTAGCCTTGGTACGCAAATTTCTGAAAGGAAATTGTTGCTTATTTCAGTACGTGCATTACTGATGTGCGAATTTTCGTTATGTGAATTTAGTAAGGATTCGAGGTGTATTCGCACGCAGATTGCTAGTGGATCAATTTTAATCATGTATGAGCTTTTATAATGATCCTGCCTACTCGTATGGCGTACACGGTTAATATACACTCGTATAGCGTATACGGTTAATGCCTTTATGAAAGGATGAAACATTTGTGTAGTTACAGTTTAATCTTCTGATAAAGCCACGCATCTAGTGTCGAAACGTTAACATTTCAAACATAATGTCAAAGGCACTTGCGACGTAATTAATAATAACGATCGGAATAATATACTGTACCGCGTCATTTTATAATTATGTTTCTCTACGCGTCGATTTTTATTTTGGACAAAGTCATGCGCGCGGACATTATTTCTAAGGATTCGGAGAACATCAACAATCTCTGTTGTACAAATTGTAGTTTCCAGCGAAAAAGTTTCGCCTTGCCTTAGTCAAGCGGCTTCCATCTTTTGCCGTTGTTTCTCGTTAAAACGGTGGAGTCTTAAGGAAATTACGTGGCAGTTATTCTTGTGCGCGGTTATTTCGGCGAGAGAAATAAGTTTATGCCGAGCCGCGGAAGGAAGAAAGATAAATACATCAAAACGGAAAGAGAAAGAGTTGCTCGCGTACACAGGATAAATTTTACTTAAGTGACACGTGTTTACAACTTCGCCGACACTAACGATGGTATCATTGCACTTTGTTTTTAGTTAACATTTCTATTGCTGGCGAATACTGATCGCTGATGCGAGAGGCCAACAATAAAAGAAAGTTGCCTACATTTAATTAACCCATCGATATCATACTCACGTACTTTATTTTTCGTATTAATATTAGTAATGATATTAGTATTAGTAGTTGTTTTTGGGGTTTTTTACTGTTTTGAAACTCTTTGAACTATATCATACATCTTCCAAGTTTATCTTTGTCCTGCTGATATTTCTTCCGCTTACGTACGTTATATTTTTTTAACCTATACCATACATCATACTTGTTCATGTCTACTTTTACTGTGTCAATCCTGCTAATATATATTCTTACTCATTTACACTATTTACGATGGACTCACTTCCTTAGAGACTTTCTTATCCTATTTCTTTCACTTCTTGCTCACCTCTACCACCACTCATTTCCTCCCAATCACATTCTTTCCTGCTCCCCTTTCTCCCAATATTTAATTTTCCTTTGCCTCCAACAATTCTCCAATAAATCTCCCAATAATTTCCTTAACTCCTTCTCTAATCCTTTCGTTCTTCTATCTTCTCCCGCAACCGTTCAGTGCACATCCTCACGTTTCCTCTCGCCTTCCACATATTCTACGCCACCCCATTGCCTCTTTCTCCCAGTATTTGGCTTCCCTCATTTCATTCACCGTTCTAAATCTTGGCAATCTTCTCCATCTTGCCTCTTTCCACGCCTTCATCAGGCGTGCTGGAATCTTCTCCACCGCTATACGCTTGCACCAGAGGTTACACCTAGAGTTGACCATCCTATTCCTTCTCTCTCATTCCTGCGTTATCACTGCTTCTATATCCCTATTTTTTCTTTCAACGCCTTCCCATCCATCCTCCGTTATACCTTTTCTCTTTTTCTAAACTTTCTTCTTCCCCTTTCCCTACCCAACTCTACTATCTCAGGTTCTTTATGCGTAAAAGAGTGAGAATGTAAGATGTGAAAGAGCAGTATGGGTGCACTACGAGAGTGGAGTGGACAGAGAAAAACAGAAGGGGTTTGGGCAGTTGGAAGAATGTGAAATGCAAGGTGTGTGTGAACAAATAGGGTGCGCGGTATGTAATACGGACCAAAGGAGATATGTGTGTAATGTAATATAATATAATTGTAGGATTTAAACAGGTGAAACTAGAGGGAGGGCTATCGCTATATTATTTATAAACAATGAAAACACAAAGGAAACACTTTAGTCTTAGTTCTTAAAACTTAAAGTTCTTAAACTTCTTCAGTCTTAGTTCTTCTTTCGTCTTTTCGTGTTTACGTCTTTTTGTTTTGTCTCATCCTCACATAATATATATACATTGAACTTTACTACCATTGCAGGTACGGCGCACATTCATATATGTGGTATCGAGTGTATGCGGGGGTGTGTTGAAATTAAGACCCGCGCCATTGTTTGGCCGACCGTACGCGACGCAGAGACCCTTGTTTATTACATTTTGAGCTTAAGGAATGCATGCATGTGTGTGTAAATGCGGAGGTGTGACAAAAGACGAGCGAGGCTGGCACTGGGTGCCGGGAGTTCTTACGCAGTTTCAACCGAGGGCGATCTTACCTCGATTCTATATATATATATAAGACAGCAGGAGTGGGTAAATTATTCGCGCATCTATTATTTCAATAAATGAATAATTAAATATAATTATTTCAATAATATATATTTGTATATATATATATATGTATATATATATATATTGTAGGGATATAAGATGTTAGGTGTCGTCGAAGCGTGATGTGGAATTATATTGAGTAGAATCATTTATTTAAAAATAAATAGAAACACTAATATATACATATAAATACAAAATGAAAGTAAAACTATGGCAATTCGACTTCAGTTCGGTAAACGGCAAGAATACGTATCTATACTGTACTGAACTACACTCTGAACTTGACTGATCTATCACTCAGCTTAAATTGAACGACAACTTAAAACTCTGATCTACTACTGAACTATAACTGAGCTCGCGTCGCAAATCGGTCCGCCTTTTATACGGACCTCTACCGCCTTATCTTAATCCGGTAGGGCCCGATGGCCCAACGACAGTTTTACGCGACGCATCCACGGCCGTTTTTCTGATGCTACAATATGTATATTAGGTGTACAACTTTGCTTCCGCCGTTTTTTTCCGAAATTCGAGGCTTTATTGTAAAAAACTGGTTATACGTTTATGATTCAAAGTATTGTCCATCGCTGGCCACTACTTTCTCCCATCTTTCGGGCAGCGTACGAATCCCGCGTTGAAAAAACTGGTCATCTTTTGAAGCGATCCACGAATCGATCCAATTTTTTACTTCTTCATAAGACCGGAAGTGCTGGTCAGCCAGGCCGTGTGCCATTGATCGAAACAAGTGATAGTCCGAGGGAGCAACGTCTGGAGAATACGGCGGGTGGGGTAGGACTTCCCATTTCAACGTTTCCAAGTACGTCTTGACCACTTTCGCAACATGGGGTCGAGCATTGTCGTGCTGTAAAATCACTTTATCATGTCTCTCGTTGTATTGCGGCCGTTTGTCTTTTAATGCTCGGCTCAAACGCATTAATTGCGTTCGATAACGATCGCCTGTGATTGTTTCAGTCGGTTTTAACAACTCATAATGCACTACGCCGAGATGGTCCCACCAAATACAGAGCATGACCTTGGAACCGTGAATATTCGGTTTGGCCGTCGACGTGGAAGCATGGCCGGGATATCCCCATGATTTTCTGCGCTTGGGATTATCGTAATGAACCCATTTTTCGTCCCCAGTCACAATGCGATGCAGAAATCCTTTCCGTCTTTGCCTTGCAAGCAGCTGTTCACAAGCAAACAAACGCCGTTCAACATCTCTCGGCTTCAACTCGTACGGCACCCAATTTCCTTGTTTCTGAATCATTCCCATGATATATCAGGCGTTATATATATATGATACTGCCAATTCTTGTTGCGTTTGACACGAGTCTTGATCAAGTAATGCCTCCAATTCTGCATCTTCGAAAACCTTCTCTCTTCCACCGCCTTGCCGGTCTTCGACGTCAAAATCACCGTTCTTGAAGCGTTGAAACCACTCTCGGCACGTTCTTTCACTAATAGCGGCCTCACCATAGGTATTTGAGAGCATTCGATGAGCCTCAGCCGCAGATTTCTTCATATTAAAGCAGAAAATTAAAACCTCCCGCAAATGACGAGAATTTGGCTCGTAAGCTGACATGTTTAATCGAGAATGACTTTATGATGCAGACACAAATCGACTAATATTTCGATGGCGTTATGTTTACAAATGCCTAAGCTTATTGTATGACATCTATGATCTATTTATTTCGACTACCACTTACCGCTACAGCCATCTATTGCAAAACGGCGGAAGCAAAGTTGTACACCTAATATATATATGTTATTGAAATAATTATATTTAATTATTAATTTATTGAAATAATAGATGCGCGAATAATTTACCCACTCCTGCTGTCTTTTATATGTATATAACTCACGAATTTATTCTTTCAATAGTTATTATACTTTTGTATTATAATGTTTAATGACGTTATATTATAATAATATGATTAATAAATATATTCACCAACGTTCATTTTATATATATAATATATATATATATAACATTATTAAAAATTTATTGAAATAATAGATGCGCGAATAATTTACCCACCCCCTGCTCCAACACACTGTACGTTTTCTTTTTTTCGTTCCACCCCCTTGGATTTTCTAGCTTGCATCCCTGACCACCTTTTTAGTATCCAAGCGCGAGCGGAATTTTCGTCACGCGCCAATCCATTACCTCCCATTCTGTCCACGACTCAAAACATCTCTGCCGGCAGTGCGGCGATGACCCAATCCGAACTTTTAAATGCAAGAACCTGCCAACCTCCGCCAGCTTACTTCGAAGTTCCGACTACGGAACTCCGAAGTCCCGACGCTCAATTTTCCAATTCGCGAAGTTGGCAGATTTTTTTCGACGGACGTGATCCACGATCCGCTCGGGGCCCGATCATTAACCGCCGCCAATGGCGTTGTAATTAGGGCGGCGACGATAACGGCGATTGTTGCGTGCGCGTAAGACAGCGAGCCGCAGTTGGGCTGAATTGTAACATCGACGCCCGGTGTTCTTTATGGTTGCAGAGGAAGTATTCACCTCGAACAAGGCATTGTGGTTCTCGCCGAGCGGTGCCAAATTGGCCTTCGGTTACTTCGACGACTCCCACACGCCGATTATGAATATACCGTTCTACGGGTACCCAGGCAGCTTGACCTTTCAGTACACCTCGGCCATACCGATACATTATCCGAAGGTGAGTACAATGTTTGCTTTGTGTCGTAATTGCGCCTCAGGGGTGCGTCTGGTTTCTAGGGCATGGTTGAGAAAGGGTTTCGCAGATTCTTGAAAGTATCGAGGCTTAGATTCGCTTGGAGGAAATGTTGATCAACGGTGAAAGAACAAAGTCGGAGGTGCTGCGGGGTGAAAAGTAAAAGGACGCGTTTTTCTTGAAATGGTATTAGTGTTATTTCGCGGGGATTATTAACCCTTTGACTGTGGCGCGTTCTCAAAACAGTAGCTGGAAATTTGGTACCGTTCTTAGGGTTTAAAAAATAACATTGGCAAATAAATTCAAGTATCAATATTTTTTTTTTATTATCTTAAGTAACTTTTTAAACTATTTTAATATGAAGCAGTGTAATATAAAGTGTAATATTTTAATATGAAGCAGGGTAATATGAAGGCAATTCTGATAAAATGGCGGAACGATGTTGGAATAATTGCCGATATTTAGTTCCTATGTTACATAGGACGACAAATTCCATGTTGAATCAATTGTTAAAACAGTAATAAAGGTGTTACAGTAAAAAAAAATACAGAGGGCGTATATTTACGCATTCCGTATATATTGATGGATTGGTGAGGGCGTTTATATACGCCTTTTGTATATATTGATGGACTTGTGAAGGCGTATATATACGCCTTTAGTAGTCAAGGGGTTAATGTGGGTGAGATTAAATTTTGAGAACGTGTCGGGAATATGTATGTGTTAGGTTTGCTGTGGAGAATGCGGTTAGTCGGATATTCTCGTACTTTGGTTTTTCTGTGGGTCGTATCCGTAATAGTAACGTTCATGTGGATTAAGACCACGTGCTCTCGTTTTGTTTCGACGATCTGAGAGAGGAGAAATCCTATAAATCGACTATGTTTTTTACCATGCGAGACAAATACAAATATACGTAAACAGTTCGAATCAATCTAGCAAGCATGCTTCTACACAATTTCTTCGGAAAAGTAAAATGATTATGTGCCAAAAAACCAGACCACCCTTTAATTAGTACAGATAATATCGAAAAATTCCAATAATTAGAAGTACTCGAGTTATTTCGTTAACGCGTTAAGTTTCTCGAGCAATTTTTACGAAGAACTACTCAGAAAATAAAAGTGCACACAGGTATTAGCGTCCACGATTAGATTAAATTAATGTAGCTTATGTATTTTTAAAAATGATTTCAACTGGTACTTCAAATCTTCTTGCAATTTCGACCGATGTCACGTTCGGATTTTTCGCAAGTTGATTATGCAAAATATTCTTGTCAAGTTCTGACGGTCTTCTAGAACGAAGTTCGCCTTCAGGACTGAGATTCTCACTTTTAAAGTTTTCATACTACTTGTACAGGGCAGGACGATTTACGCTGTCTTGTCCGAAAACAACACACAAATTCCGCGTTGCAATACATGCGCCATTTGCTTTTTAGGACTCCCAGATATGCAATTTCACAAAACGCACTTTATGTAACAATGCGTTTATTCCTGAACTTTTTTAAAAAGAAAGTTACATGTTTTTTGGCGTCACGTGCCTTTGGATTCGAGTAATAAAACTGGGTCATTTGTTATAGGACAACTCCGAAGTGATAGAAAAAAATCAAAGAGCTTCTCAAACCTTTTAACGCTTGGACTGCCAAGCGTATTTTGCTATGTTAGAATCGCGATGCGATAAAATACTGCAGGGTACAATTAAATCGTGCAAAATAAAGGTAACGCGAAGTTATTCAAAAGCCAAAGTATTGAAGCACCGTCCCGATATCAATTGCTTTTACAATATTGGAAATAGGCTTCATTGCGAATTTTTTGCATTCTTAGTAAAATCCTTTGCACCGGTCACCGCGTATTCTGCTATGTTAGAACCGCGATGCGATGAAATACTGCAGCGTATGATTAAATCGTGCAAAATTAAGGTAACCCAGAATTGTTAGAAGCCAAAGTATTGAAGCACCGTCCCGATATCAATTGCTTTTACAATATTGCAAATATGCTTCATTGCGATTTTTTTTGCATTCTTAGTCAAATCTTCTGCACCGGTCACCGCGTATTTTGCTATGTTACAACCGCGATGCGATGAAATACTGCAGAGTATGATTAAATCGTCCGAAATTAAGGTAACGCAGAGTTGTGAGAAGCCAAAGTATTGAAGCACCGTTCCAATAATAATTGCTTTTACAATATTGCAAATATGCTTCATTGCGAATTTTTTTGCATTCTTAGTCAAATCTTCTGCACCGGTCACCGCGTATTTTGCTATGTTAGAACCGCGATGCGATGAAATACTGCAGCGTATGATTAAATCGTGCAAAATTAAGGTAACGCAGAGTTGTTAGAAGCCAAAGTATTGAAGCACCGTTCCAATATCAATTGCTTTTACAATATTGGAAATAGGCTTCATTGCGAATTTTTTGCATTCTTAGTCAAATCTTCTGCATCGGTCACCGCGTATTTTGCTGTGTTAGAACCGCGATGCGATGAAATACTGCAGAGTATAATTACATCGTGCAAAACTAAGCTAACCCAGAATTGTTAGAAGCCAAAGTATTGAAGCACCGTCCCGATATCAATTGCTTTTACAAGATTGCAAATGGACTTCATTGCGAATTTTTTGCATTTTTAGTAAAATCTTTTACACCGGTCACCGGTGACCACCGTGACAGTCAAAGTGTTAATGCAACCATGTTTAATGCAGGGATACCTAAATATGACAAAAATCTCGAATGACACCTTCAATCTAACAGTGTCACGGTGTACCGTTTATGATACAGTATATCTAGCAACGTCAAAAACCTGTGTCAGCTAATTACTCATGTTCACGAAGGCACAAAAAAATTACAACACATCGAGCGCAATGAAACTACCAACTCAACACGCTTCGTTTCGGAAAACAAAGGGTCATATGCAAAAACTCGGCGTAACCATTATACGCGTTCTTTCCATCCAAGAGTTCTGAATCAAATTACCATACTTGTGAGCACAATCTCTCGTTCAAGAATCCCGGCAGGCAAAGGTTCGTTGTAATCGTTATACGCGTCCATGACGCAAGAGCTCTATGCAAAAAGCTGCGGTACTCGTGAGCAGAATCTCTTGTCGGGGAAAAGCGACACGGGTTAAAGCGAAAGCGACGCTCATCTCTCCCGGTAGAGTCAACTGGAAATTTTCTTGGCCGGCCAATGCACCCTTATGTCAGCGACATTAATCGGCGCCCATAAAAGGATCGTGAAATATGCAAGAGGCGTCCCGCACTCTTACCGCAGCCTTCCATTCTGGACTTTAAACTCTAGTTAGGCTACCTTTAATCTTTGAGTGGGCGCAGGTACGATGAGAAGCTAAAGGAGAAAGAAAGAGAGAGAGAGAGAGAGAACTTTTATTACGGGCCTCGCCAAGATAGAGAATGTTCCAGTAACAAAGATATAAGAAACTATTATGTACACACGTGTGCGCGTGTCACACTGACCACAGAATGCATCCCGGAGTCTATAGGTGTAAGAGATACTGTGCTACAGATTAACCAGCTTAATGAAATAAAATCTCATTTGGTGTTGCCTTGTCTCGGAAAGTTTGCACCGTGAGAAGTAAAGGCCTGCGGAAACATTTTTTGTTGTTGCAACGATGAACGTGACACAATGAGCAAACAAGGGTCAGTGTTATTTGTTGTGCTGTTATTGGTTGAAATTGTATAGTAACATGTAGCGAGATGTATTGTAAATTATTTGTGTTGTGCTAAACAATTTTGACAACAAACCTATCGGTTAGCCTCTGCTGTATTCAAGACAAATTAATGGTAAATTAAACATTTGGTGGTTGTACATGAGGTACAAAATTCATAGAGTTTCTATGTATGAAATTCTTAACTCATCACGGCAAAGAGAGACCCTTTTCAACAATTTTTAATTCATATTAAAACGTACACGAAAGTACAGCAGCGGGTTAATTCAAATTCCCTCATCGCCACGAGTTTCGCTCCTAACATTCATATTCAGCCGAAACTCCTCACCACGTGTCACAGTCGTGATATTCACACTTAGTCCAAAACTGCCACCACGAGTCAGATACGTGAAAGTACGGCAAGGGTTAATTCAGATTTACTCATCGCCACAACTTTCACTCTTGACATTCATGTTCGACTTGAATTGAGCCCAAAACTGCTACCACGAGTCTGCCTCGTGACAACACAACAAGGAGTAAATGCAAATTCATTCATCGTTATCACGTATCCCCCTTCTGATGTTCATGTTTAGTCCAAAACTGCCATCACGAGTCAGGCACGTGAAAGTACGGCAAGGGATTACTTCACATTCATTCATCGCTCCGAATTTTACTCTTAACATTCATGTTCGACTTAAATTGAGCCTAAAACTGCTACCACGAGTCATCCTCGTGACAGCACAATAAGGAGTAAATGCAAATTCACTCATCGTTATCACGTATCACCCTCCTAATGTTCACGTTTAGCCCAAAACTGCCACCACGAGCCAGACACGTGAAAGTACGGCAAAGGTTAATTCAGATTCACTCATCGCCACAACTTTCACTCTTGACATTCATGTTCGACTTGAATTGAGCCCAAAACTGCTACCAGGAGTCAGCCTTGTTACAGCACAACAAAGAGTAAATGCAACTTCACTCATCGTTATCATGTATCCCCCTTCTGATGTTCACGTTTAGCCCAACACTGCCACCACGTGTCAGACACGTGAAAGTACGGCAAAGGTTAATTCAGATTCACTCATCGCCACAACTTTCACTCTTGACATTCATGTTCGACTTGAATTGAGCCCAAAACTGCTACCACGAGTCAGCCTCGTGACAGCACAATAACGAGTAAATGCAAATTCACTCATCGTTATCACGTGTCACCCTCCTGATGTTCACGTTTAGCCCAAAACTGCCACCACGAGTCAGACACGTGAAAGTACGGCAAGAGGTTAATTCAGATTCATTCATTGCCACAACTTTCACTCTTGACATTCATGTTCGACTTGAATTGAGCCCAAAACTACTACCACGAGTCAGCCTCGTGACAGCACAACAAGGAGTAAACGCAAATTCACTCATCGTTATCACGTATCCCCCTTCTGATGTTCATATTTAGCCGAAAACTGCCACCACGAGTCAGACACGTGAAAGTACGGCAAGGGTTAATTCAGATTCATTCATCGCCACAACTTTCACTCTTGACATTCATGTTTAACTTGAATTGAGCCCAAAACTGCTACCACGAGTCAGCCTCGTGACAGCACAATAACGAGTAAATGCAAATTCACTCATCGTTATCACGTGTCACCCTCCTAATGTTCACGTTTAGCCCAAAACTGCCACCACGAGTCAGTCACGTGAAAGTACGGCAATGGGTTACTTCAGATTCATTCATCGCCACAACTTTCACTCTTGACATTCATGTTCGACTTGAATTGAGCCCAAAATTGCTACCACGAGTCAGCCTCGTGACAGCACAATAAGGAGTAAATGCAAATTCACTCATCGTTATCACGTGTCACCCTTCTGATGTTCACGTTTAGCCCAAAACTGCCACCACGAGTCAGACACGTGAAAGTACGGCAAGGGTTAATTCAGATTCATTCATCGCTCTGAATTTCACTCTTAACATTCATGTTCGACTTAAATTGACCCCAAAACTGCTACCACGAGTCAGCCTTGTTACAGCACAACAAGGAGTAAATGCAACTTCACTCATCGTTATCACGTATCCCCCTTCTGATGTTCACGTTTAGCCCAAAACTGCCACCACGAGTCAGACACGTGAAAGTACGGCAAGGTTAATTGAGATTCACTCATCGCGACGTTACTTCACGTTACCGTCTCAGCTCTCATTCAAGGCAGAGACGTGTTAAAAGAAGCAGAGCGGCGGCAAGGCGCGAACGCGTTGACGTGGAACGTCCGACGACGTTTAACCGGAACTTTTTCGATTTGCATTTCAGAGCGGCACCACTAATCCAACGGTGAAGCTGTTCTACGTCGACCTCGATAAGGTGGTGCAGGGTAACGGGACCTTAATTGAAATCGAACATCCGCCGGAGCTGTCCTCGGTCGAGAGGATTTTGTCAGCTGTCGATTTCCCGACGGACGATCTCGTCTACGCGACCTGGATGAACAGAGTGCAGAACAAGGCGTACTTCCGGTTCTGCGATGTCAGCGACCCGCTGCCGAATTGCACCACGGTGAGTTTTGCCATTAGTTTTACAACATAAATACAAGTTAAACGGGCCGGGACCGGCAGCTGCGCGAGCGACAGGGCGAATTTTCGTTCGGCAGTAACGTCGGTAATGACTCGAGCGATTTCGCATGAATAGTACATGCGTTTAATGAGGGGCTGACTTCGTGTATTGGGAGAAGGTCGAAGGTGTTTCCTGGGGAAACGACCGCGGAAAGGTTCAAGTTGATGGGGTTAGTGCGCTTTTCACGATGTAGTTTTGCCGGAGGGTAGTTCTTATCATGAGTGTCTGGAGAAATCTTAGGACTGTGCAAAAAGTCACTTCGATCGCGCGATTATGGCTCGAGCAAAAGACAGGTTTTCATAGGTTTTTAAAAGCAAAGCTGATGGTGTGGGTGTAAGGTTACTTCTCTCGCGTAAGATTTATCGTGGGTGATTTCTTTAATGTCGCAGATGGTACCGAGTTAATTCGATTGCGTCGTTATGGTTTGATCGAAATGACAGTCTTTTTCGTGGGTCTTAGGAAGCAAAGTTCGGGAACTTTTCAAAAAACGACGGAAGTTTAATTCGTGCCCTTCCTTCCCTTTTCCGTGCCCACCCACCACTCCTTTCCACTTATCCGCGGTGCCATTGCCTTAAGAGCCACTCAGTAGGCAGAAGCTATCGGCAGCTCGGGCTTTGTGCGCAGAAAAAGCCCGTTTGTGGATGATTACTTTCGCGGCGGAGTACTGCGCGATTTCAGTGAGTGTATCGTTGCATCAAGGCTCACCATTTCCGGTATTTCCTCATTGTCTCCGCTATTTGCCTCATTGTAACTAAACCCGATGAGTCTACTCCACCCGTGACATTTCTGTTCAAGGTAAAATAATAAGCCACGTTGTTTCGCGGTGCAACCAAAACTCGTATTTTTACGACAATTCGCGTTATCTGATTGTACTTTCTCTCACATTACCACTTGACATACAAATAAAATGCGCGTCGACGCGTCCGTAGGATACCATTTAATTTAACCCTTTCGCTACGGCGGTCCTGTCCACAATTTGGACTTATGCTTACGCTTAAAAATGTTTCGATAACAAATTGTTGAGGAAAAGAACATTTCTGATGGAAGGCACGATTGATTGAGAATAGACGCGTGCAACGATGCTATGCTCTCTAAAAAAAAAGCAACATACGGGACAAGAGGTCCATGGTAAATGTGCCAAGATATATATAAGTAGCGTATCGTGGAGGGCGACTATAGTCGTCCATAGTAACGAAAGGGTTAAATACCGATAACATTCAATAAGGTACTGTTGAAAGGGGAAAAGCATCTTCAACAGTTTAAACAAAACAGCATCGATGCACGACCGAAACAGATAATCTAATAGTATACATACATCCCAGTCTTCGCCGAAGATAATTCTTGACGTCTCGGAGACGTCAAAGTCTACAATGGCACATAAAATGAATGACGTTTCCAAGACGTCATTGTATGTCAAGTAGTTAACTTACGTATTTGATTTTTAGCGTTGGGGCAAAAATAACGTTAATTATAATTTGTTAAATTGTATTAAAATTGTTGATTATTATATAACCCAAAACGTCCCTTCTACACACCCATATTTTTTCCTCTCTAGTTAAATTCCAAAATCCTTTCGAAAACCGCACCATTAAGGGGTTATGCCTACTTGGGATCGGCGAAATTACATGATTTTCAACATTTTTTTTTGCCATTTTAATGAGTACTAAGTAAAATTCGCAAAATACTACCAAAAAGTACGTATTTAGTGGTATTTGTATAAATTTTTTTATAAGAAAATATTAAAAAATGGAGGAAATGTAGCTCTTCTCCTAGAGCTTCCGTTTATTTCCATCACTTGCGGTGAGCACGATTTCTCAAAAACTACTTCACCGATCGGACTCTAATGTTATATTCTTATTTGTCATCACAATAGGCAGAGCCTGAACGAAGGATTTGGAAAAATTTTAATTTTTACAAGAATGACAACACTTTTACGAAAAAATCCGCCTTTGGAGGTGAACTGACTTTCGTTTTTATTTTGTAACTTTTATATTTATTTCCGAAGTAAAAAAAACCTTCGTTCAGGCCCTGTCTATTGTAATGACAAATAAGTATATCAAATTAGAGTGCGATCGGTGAAGTAGTTTTTGAGAAATCGTGGTCACCGCAACCGTATGTTTTAAGAAACATAGTTTCGAGATAATCGCGTTTAAAGTTTCAAGCTCTTTACTAATCATACATAGTAGCGCTCCAGATAAACGCTTATAATTTTTCAACGTGTGCTCCGATTCTTATGTATTTTTGAGGAAATATTCTTAAAATGATGTACATTAAGAAAACGCAATAAAAAAAAAAGTCGATTTTTTTCACCAAGCCAAGTAGGCATAACCCTTTAATCCACCACAGCTTTCAGTTTACCAATTTCGTCTAATCGGATACCACACGCAAAGGTCCATCAACAATGACATAATCCCGGACTCAAACGACCGATTATCATGCACCCCAAACCGCGCCTTCCACCCCGTTCACATTTCTTCCCCCTCGCCAAATTCTGGGATCCTCCCGAGAACCGCACGATTAATCCGCGACAAGCCCCTCGAAGAACGCGGCGTCTGAGACGTGAAAACCCGATAACGCGCATTTCCGGCTTTAAACTTCCGCGGCGCGAGTTCGCCTCGCCGGCGAGCCTTAGTTCTGGCTTAATTGGGCAAAGGGGCCGAGGCTAACGAGGACAAATTACTGAGAGCACAATATCCGCTCGTTCTTAGGCGATCTCGTACTTCGAGCCGCACGGATGGGTCGAGCAATTCGAGGCGCCGCTCTTCAGCAAAGACGGCACGTCCTTCCTCACGATATTGCCTCAGAAGCAGGAGAATGGCACCGACTGGCGGCACTTGGTACTAGTTACGAATGCCACCAGCGGCAGTCCGGTCCAGACTCCCCTCACTTCAGGATACTTCGTTGTCACGCAGATCGTATCGTGGGACCATGACAGCGGAGAAATGTAAGTGCTTTCGTCGTGCTTAGCTGTGTGCATGTAATGGAGAGCAATTGACAATGGCTTTGGGTGTCATTTTGACGCAATCCGATTTTCCACCTAACGGTGACAGAATCTGGTCACATTTCCCTCCGATTATTATGATAGCTTCTATATTGATAGCTTATATACAGGGTGCGGCGCCAAAATACGGACAAAATTCAATTTAAATTTCCCGTCGTTCTATACCACTTGGAGATGTCGCTATTGGCAACCAAATAATTTGAAGCATGTAATAAACATTCATAACCTCCAAACTGTAATTGTTTTAAACCAAAGTGCAGAAGAGCCGCGATTATCGAAAGTACATATTATGATAGCTTCTATATTGATAGCTTATATATTATTATAGCTTCTATATTGATAGCTTATATATTATGATAGCTTCTGTTCATTCGAGAAGAGTAATTTATATTAGGTGTACAACTTTGCTTCCGCCGTTTTGCAATAGATGGCTGTAGCGGTAAGTGGTAGTCGAAATAAATAGATCGTAGATGTCATACAATAAGCTTAGGCATTTGTAAACATAACGCCATCGAAATATTAGTCGATTTGTGTCTGCATCATAAAGTCATTCTCGATTAAACTTGTCAGCTTACGAGCCAAATTCTCGTCATTTGCGGGAGGTTTTAATTTTCTGCTTTAATATGAAGAAATCTGCGGCTGAGGCTCATCGAATGCTCTCAAATACCTACGGTGAGGCCGCTATTAGTGAAAGAACGTGCCGAGAGTGGTTTCAACGCTTCCAAATAATTTTGACGTGTAATAAACATTCATAACCATTTCCTGAAAATCATGGGAATGTAACTATGTTACGAGTTGAAGCCGAGAGATGTTGAACGGCGTTTGTTTGCTTGTGAACAGCTGCTTGCAAGGCAAAGACGGAAAAGCATTGTGACACGAAAAATGGGTTCATTACGATAATCAGAAAAAGAGCCGCGATTATCGAATTCAGTTAGGTCATGCTCTGTATGATACCATCTCGGCTATATTGAGTTGTTAAAACCGACTGAAACAATCACAGGCGATCGTTATATATTATGATAAAAGACAAAGCAATACAACGAGAGACATGATAAAGTATTGATAGCTTGGAAACTATATTGATCCAGACGTTGCTGACTATATCGATATGATAGCTTCTATGTATAACCAGTTTTTTCGAATTTCGGAAAAAAACGGCGGAAGCAAATCGCCTAATATAAAAAATTTGATAGCTTATATATTATGATAGCTTCTGTTCATTCGAGAAGAGTAATTTATATGTATAAATTAATATCCGCACGTGGCTTTTAATTTCGACGTTCTTGTGGTATACCTATTTCTATGGAGGCGCGTCATTTTTCCGCAATCATAAATTGAGCATTAATCCTAATAAGCCGACTTCACATACGAAAGCGTTATATCAGAAATAAATATCAACGTAATCAAGAAGTTCTTACGAACTAACTGTCAAAAATAAGTACACATAATGCAGCGGAGATACTCTAAAGCGAATATCTCAAATTATAGTGGTTGACACGGCGGATCTGCTTATGTTCTTATCTCCTTATTCACGTTGGAAACTCGTAATGCCGAAGAGCAGAAAGTAGCAGAAGAAAGAACGGATCTCAGTATTTCAGTTGCTCTCATGGCAGCAAGGCATCTTAGAAGTTTCATTTTTCGTTTGGTTTTGTGTACGGAAGATGAGAGCGCATCCGTAGAGACAGTTATATAAGAAATGTCCACAAAACCTAGTGCTATCAACGGTTCGGTTTGCAATGAGTAAAAGTAAGTGCTTTTCTCAATTAGCTCATCGATTATTGAATTTGGTTGATAGCCACTAAATGCACACGTACGGTATATATCGAAGGAAGTCGCCTATACGTTTGTTTAGCTGTCCTGAGCACTAGATTGCATGTTACAAATAGCGTGTTAAACTCGCGTGCATTACTTTCTTACGTTCGTACTACTATGTACTTTAGAACGTAGAGACTAACAGATTATTCCGAACTGATTTATGTGTGGCGTAATGTGTTATCTGGAGTAAAATTGCGTGGTAAAAATACTGATTCTGAAAGCAGTATTTATCATTATAACTACCGCAGAGCGGCATAAAAAATCTCACGCGTTCGATATCGCAACGTAACATTCACCGTTTTCTTGAATTAGCTTGCCAAATAAACTTTCGATTCGCCGGACGTAACAAAAATTAACCCTTTGCACTCGACTGTCCCCTCTGAGGGGACACGAAGATACTTCGTATTATTACTGAGGAAAATGTATGTACAGAAAACGTTTGTTCAAATATTTGTTTCCTTAAGATTTTTCCGGGGAGTTACAAGTTAAGGCAATGAGATATAATTAATAATCTGCGTGTTATTTAATATTTAGTAAATTCGTGGTCAATAAACTGAGAGGAGAATTCTAGCGACTGCAAGAACAACTTTCTATATATTGCTGCAATAGGCTGAATGATAAACTGCAAGTTATTGTATAAACATTGTATATGCTCGGAAGAAAAAATGACACGCGAAAGATCATAAACAAGTTATTACTGCGATATGTGTTTGAATAAACCCGCAATGCACATTGGCGAATGAATTTTGACGCATCATAAAAGAATAGGCTATAAAATTTCAATTTTGTTTCAACATGAATGTATCAGCAAAGTTGTATGCAAAACATGATTTGAGCAGAGTATTTTTTTCAAAACTATACCATTTTAAACGAAATGTTGCGCTATAAAACGTTTGTTCAAATATTTGTTTCTGTAAGATTTTTCCGGGGAGTTACAGGTTAAGGCAATGAGATGTAATTAATAATCTGTGTGCTATTTAATATTTAGTAAATTCGCGGTCAATAAACTGAGAGGAGAATTCTAGCGACTGCAAGAACAACCTTCTATATATTGCTGCAATAGGCTGAATGATAAACTGCAAGTTATTGTATAAACATTGCATATGCTCGGAAGAAAAAATGACACGCGAAAGATCATAAACAAGTTACTACTGCGATATGTGTTTGAATAAACCTGCAATGCACATTGGTGAATGAACTGTAACGCATTCGAAAAGAATAGGCTATAAAATTTCAATTTTGTTTCAACATGAATGTATCAGCAAAGTTGTATGCAAAACATGATTTGAGCAGAGTATTTTTTTCGAAACTATACCATTTTAAACGAAATGTTGCGCTATTCGCTACTTCGTGTAGAAACATGTCCGAGTGCAAAGGGTTAAAATAATTCAATAATAAAACTAATAATTCAATAATAAAATAAAACAAATAATTTCTTGAATAATAGCAAATGAAACGCAGAACAGAATCATGTACCAAATAACGTAATTTATTTTGACTAATTATTTGTACCAATGTTGATCTCGCTAACGCATGTATAACTGCAACACAGTGAAGAGAACTGATACGCAAAACAATACGGAACCCGCGCAAACTACCCGAAGCATCCAGCAGCACAAAAATCAGCGATTCTCCCAAACTCTTCGCTTTTAGCCCGCGTAAGAGCGACGTCGCTCCAATTAAATGATAAAATTCAAATTTCACCCGACCGCTTCTTCTTACTGCCCGCCATAAAGCACTATCGCGCGGTGCCGTATCGGGCACGTTTATTTTCTGCGATGCAATTGTGTAATTCAATATCGATCGTAAAACAGAACGGGCGGTCGCGGGGCTTTTAATTAGCGTAATTTTGCGCGCGACCCCTCGTAATGGCAACGAAAGGAGTAACGTTCGCGGGCGATTATACTAAAATTCAATAACACCGCGTATTTACCGTTAGAAGCGTGTAACGTTGAGCGCGGCGAGATTATTAAAGCCTTAACTAAAAGAGACGGCTGATCAATGCGAGTGGGTGGATCGTTTTAATTAATCGGCCCATCGAGCCCGCACGCTCTATTAATTAATTCCCCGTCTTCTGTTTATCACATTTTTTTCTGTAAACTCTGAAAAACGAGATGATAGTTAGTAGGTGCGGGTGGTGGGGTGCGGTAATTAATATTGCGAAATTATTCAGTTGCTTGCGTGTTGATGGTGCAGGGATTTTTATTGACGCCGTTTTAAAATGAAGAAGGTTTGTGTGTCTGGGGTTGGTACGTGATTACGTAATTTTGTGGGAAGCTGGTTAAACATCGTTACTCCGTCTGCAGAGGTGGACTGATTAACAAGCTCGCACTCGATAAATACGTCTGCCGTCCCATATAATCACTTGGTCTCATAAAGGGTGGGAGGCCTTAACAAAATTTAGAGTTTGGATAGCAATTTTTATGTTATGCGTGTTGAGGTAATAAGTCTGTGAAGAGTATGTCACGTATCTAATGTTTTATGGATCAGTGTACAAAATCGGTAAGAGACAAAAATTATACTACAACCCGGTAAGAATTCACGGTCTACTTACAGTCATCCTTCACTATTATTTCATATTGAACACAATTTTATCTATGTAATTATCAGTATGAGCGACGCAGGCCTTAGACCAGCTATGTTCACGCTATTTCTTTAACTTAATTAAAATTTCAATTACCATCGTAAATTTTTCCAATTTTCCTCTGCTCACAACTAAACATTTTCCATCATTTTTTCCATAAAGCCTCCACAATTATTATATTCCGTCATTGTAATATTATAGCATCGAAACCAACCGAAATATATAACAGTCAAAACGCAAAATTAAACGAAATCCCTTCCATCCACCCTTACCATCGCCGTTGCCACGCACCAGTCTAATGCTTCATCATAAATTAATTTTTAACTAAATTTATTCAATGTCAAATCCAACAAATTGTTAAAAATGATTAATTAGATAGTGGTTGTCATTTCAATAAACGTTATCCGTTCATTTCCCATCACTGTATTTTTCCGCACATAACGACAGTGCGCGCGGCAATCTATTTTCGGATATCCGAGACAATTCCCGTAAGCGACGGATTTAATTATTAGCGCAGCTCGTCAGGCTTTTCCATCAACCCGCGCGAGAACAGAAACAATCGCGGATTTCTCGATCACCCTCCCACTTTGCATGCTAATAGTAGGTCGTGCGATAAGTCCCAAAGTATACCGAGCGAGCCACTTATCTCTACCGCCGACGTCGAATAAATTTTCGGGTGTTTGCATAATGAAATGTCTTTAGTCGCTATAAAACATCTTTCGCTGCGAAGAATTTCGTTTTGGATCTTTCGCTAAAAAAGGAAGTGCCACGACGAAAGGGCGTCGTGCTTGATATTTTCAAGAGCGGCCGAGAGACAGAACGTCCGACGTTCAGGTGTTTCTTAGGGACTGAAACAAAGGGTGAGGCGAGAATGGCGCAAATGAACGGACGGAAACGCAGCTTGCGCGGTCATTAACGGGGTATTCATCTTTTTCTGACACCTTTGAGGCGCGGTGGACGATTGTAAGATAAAAATGTTTTCGTGTTTAAAAATAATTAATAAATGTTCTGGACAGTGTTCCAATCGTTTCTGTTATTGAAAGCAAACGGATCAGCCACTTTCATGAACGTGCGACTGCAGTTTTGATGTTAGGAAGATGAGCAGAATTGATTTTTCCCAGAATACTAGAAGATGAAAGTAAACGTTTGGAGAAGGTTGCAGTTTTGATGTTAGGAAGATGACAAAAATTGATTTTTCCCAGAATACTAGAAGATGAAAGTAAACGTTTGCAGAAGGCGGTTTGCTTGATGCAACGACAATAATTACTGGACACTACGTACGATAGGAAGAATACTGAGCGTAAAAATAATTTTTTTTGACCCGAAAGACAAATACTCCCTTTAGTCCGTCGAGAAGTTTGGTTCGAGAGGCGATTATGTCGAATTTGCTCGTCGTTGATGTCGTCACACACCATCTGTTAATGCATAATCAATGAAGATGCGTATCGTAAGGGGTACACTCTGTCTGATTAATTAAATAACGATTTTTATGTCACAAACATGGCAAAAATTGATGTTTCCGAGAATACTAGAAGGTGAAAGTAAAAGTTCAGAGAAGGCGGTTTGCTTGAAGCAACGACAATAATTACTGGACACTACGTACAACAGAAAGTATACTGAGTGTAAAAATAATTTTTTTTAGCGGGAAGACAAATAGTCCCTTAAGTCCGTCGAAAAGTTTGGTTCGAGAGGCGATTATGTCGAATTTGTTCGTCTTTGATGTCGTCACACACCATCTGTTAATGCATAATCAATGAAGATGCGTATCGTAAGGGGTACACTCTGTCTGATTAATTAAATAACGATTTTTATGTCACAAATATGGCAAAAATTGATGTTTCCGAGAATACTAGAAGGTGAAAGTAAAAGTTCAGAGAAGCCGGTTTGCTTGAAGCAACGACAATAATTACTGGACACTACGTACGACAGAAAGTATACTGAGCGTAAAAATAAATTTTTTTAGCGGAAAGACAAATAGTTCCTTAAGTCCGTCGAAAAGTTTGGTTCGAGAGGCGATTATGGCGAATTCGCTCGTCGTCGATGTCGTCACCCGCCATCCGTTAATGCATAATCAACGAAGATGCGTCTCGTAAGGGGTACACTCTGTCTGATTGATTAAATAACGATTTTTATGTCACAAACATGGCAAAAATTGATGTTTCCGAGAATACTAGAAGGTGAAAGTAAAAGTTCAGAGAAGGCGGTTTGCTTGAAGCAACGACAATAATTACTGGACACTACGTACGACAGAAAGTATACTGAGCGTAAAAATAAATTTTTTTGAGCCGAAAGACAAATACTCCCTTTAGTCCGTCGAAAAGTTTGGTTCGAGAGGCGATTATGGCGAATTCGCTCGTCGTCGATGTCGTCACACACCATCTGTTAATGCATAATCAATGAAGATGCGTAAAGGGGTACACTCTGTCTGATTAATTAAATAACGATTTTTATGTCACAAACATGGTAAAAATTGATGTTTCCGAGAATACTAGAAGGTGAAAGTAAAAGTTCAGAGAAGGCGGTTTGCTTGAAGCAACGACAATAATTACTGGACACTGCATACGACGGAAAGTATACTGAGCGTAAAAATACATTTTTTTAGCGGAAAGACAAATAGTCCCGTAAGTCCGTCGAAAAGTTTGGTTCGAGAGGCGATTATGGCGAATTCGCTCGTTGTCGATGTCGTCACCCGCCATCCGTTAATGCATAGTCAACGAAGATGCGTCTCGTAAGGGGTACACTCTGTCTGATTAATTAAATAACGATTTTTATGTCACAAACATGGCAAAAATTGATGTTTCCGAGAATACTAGAAGGTGAAAGTAAAAGTTCAGAGAAGGCGGTTTGCTTGAAGCAACGACAATAATTACTGGACACTACGTACGACAGAAAGTATACTGAGCGTAAAAATACATTTTTTTAGCGGAAAGACAAATAGTCCCTTAAGTCCGTCGAAAAGTTTGGTTCGAGAGGCGATTATGGCGAATTCGCTCGTCGTCGATGTCGTCACCCGCCATCCGTTAATGCATAATCAACGAAGATGCGTCTCGTAAGGGGTACACTCTGTCTGATTGATTAAATAACGATTTTTATGTCACAAACATGGCAAAAATTGATGTTTCCGAGAATACTAGAAGGTGAAAGTAAAAGTTCAGAGAAGGCGGTTTGCTTGAAGCAACGACAATAATTACTGGACACTACGTACGACAGAAAGTATACTGAGCGTAAAAATAAATTTTTTTGAGCCGAAAGACAAATACTCCCTTTAGTCCGTCGAAAAGTTTGGTTCGAGAGGCGATTATGGCGAATTCGCTCGTCGTCGATGTCGTCACCCGCCATCCGTTAATGCATAATCAACGAAGATGCGTCTCGTAAGGGGTACACTCTGTCTGATTAATTAACTAACTCGCCGGGCAAGCGCGTCAGCAGTCCACAGGTTAAGCGAACGCGAGCTTAAGGCAACGAAAATTACCCCGTACTTAATGATGAGCGTCGACCGCTCGAAGGGGAACGAAAATGTGCAAAGTTTTACCCCTTCGCGGTCGTACATCGTGTCAGACAGACATTATGTTGCGCAACGACTATGGAAGTTCGTTGAAAAATTCCTGTCACGCTGGAGTCTGTTAGGTTATAATTATAGAAGCGAAGACGGATGCAATTGTAGGTCGTAACGATGGAGTATAAAATATTGCAGGAAGAAATGATGTAATATCAAAGCTGCTGGTTTTTCACGATGCTCCTTGGCTTAAGAGGTAGCCCTTATGTTCTGAAAGAGAAAGATACTAACAGATCCACTTGAAACGTTGTGGGATAATTTTATCGATCTTCGGAAATTGTCGGTGAGGTTTTGCTCAACAGTCTATTGCGCTACACTGCATTTTCAAGGGTTTTAGCATTTTAAACGTGTCTCTGCGTGCATAAAATAAACTTGCTTAGTTGTAGGTATTTGATGTATATTCTTGTTAAGTTCATAACTGTTCGTGGTTGCATTGTCGAAAATGTCGTGAATTTCTTTGGGCACTTTCTTGAAATTATCATATGCCGGACTCTACCAAGAACTTAACAATCAAATAATGACCGAATTTCAGTGCAAACTATTCAAAATCGCACAGTATATAAAAATATGTACAAAGAAAAACCTGTAATCCCACCCTTTATCATACGTCACAAAACACGCGTTCTTTCCTTTGCGTTTTTGCCCCATGTTTAAATGGGCAAACCTTCATAATGTCACCTATCCCACGGGAACGTCAAAACATCCGTTCTAACATCGGAGAGAGAAAACCTAACAGCTACGTAGAGTACGCGACACAATAGGTCCAATGAGTTGCAATAACGTTTCGTCGGTCTAAAAGGAGAACTATTCAAACCACTCAACTGTCTCGACGAGCAAACGTATTCAAAGTTCCACGAAACACAGAACGAAAATAGCGCCGACCGCAAAGGGTTAATGCGCATCGGGTCGCACGTATGCGGTGTTTCAATTCAATTCTTTTTCGCCGGGGACAGTTGACACCCGCGCGAATAAAACAGGAAGACGGGAAAAAAGCGAGAAGGGAACGCGGCCGTGCACGAAACGTCGATATACTGGTTCCACCAGAGACAGTCACCGAACTCAGAAAAAAAAGAACATTACCGAACAAACATTTGACAGTTTTGCGATCATTGTTACAACCGCTAATAGTTTCTATGTCTGTTTTCGGTCGAATGTGCTTGATTTCGTCCTGTAAAGGCTCTACGCGTTTCGGATAAAGTAAAACATATTCAACCTGAGACAGGGATAAAGATTATGAACATCAATGGGAAAGGTTGATTTTACGAACAAGTTGATCTAATAAATTGTTGCAGCTAGAATTCATGCTGGCTTCAGAATATTTCGATGTATCGGCTTTTTTCGTAATTGGTGACTATTGAAACAGTTCCAATAGTTATTAATAATGAAGAGCAATCTGGTATATATTTCAATATAGATAGAAGAAATATATTTGATTTGATAGACCCTCTGAAAGCTCAGGCACAAATTTGCCAGACAGTCGCTCGGCTGACTGAAATAATTTTTCTCCGAAAAATAAATAACGTTTTGACGAAATTCTATTTACGCCCGTGAAGAAAAAGTCATTTAATCAACTAACTTTAAGAGGTAACTGCGAAACCCTAACGGACTTAAATTATATATTAACACTTTACCGACCGCTATTTACTGAAGATGCCACTCACTAACGACCGACTCTGTTTTGGATATCGTACAGGAATTATGTATGTGCCTATTTGTGAAGCTTTATAACTGAAAAATACTGAATGTGTTGTTGAGAATCCTTTGGTTTTAAAGCAGTGTAATTTTATTGTCATTTAGAATTGTCGTAATACCATCTGATATTTATTTTATCTAATATAACCATTGACCACTGAAAAGCCGATTAATCGGCTAGCGGTCGTTAGTGTTGATATATATATATTTGAATTAATCATTTCGCAAGGACGCTGTCAGAGTAGCTACGCATAAAATTACCAGGTGGTTTCTGTCGTACAAAAGACAGTCCATGTTCAGAACCTGTTGATGTTATTGAAAGGATATATATATATATATATATATATATATATATAACCTTATATCCCCTCAATATACATATATTTCTTGATATATATATATTCTTTCAATAACATCAACAGGTTCCGAACATGGACTGTCCTTTATATAACAAAAACCACCTGGTAATTCTATGCGTAACCACTCTGACAACGTACTTGCGAAAAATGCACGTAATTCCCAAATAACTGAAACCGTCAGCTAAAGAGCGGTGTTTGACACGCAACACCTCCGCAGCGACAACTGTTTAACTGCACGCTTCAAAAATTCTAAGCCGAACGCGAAATGTCGCGGGCAAAATTATCCTTCGCCGTTTCGAACGCCGTTTTATCGCAGGCCCTATGGCGCCGTGCAACTTTGACGACAAAATTTCACGGCGTCGGTGCAATTAACGTCGGGTTTATATCCAACGGCGTTGCTAGTTAAACCGCTGATACTCTTCAGGTCGGCGATCTAATTAGGAGCCTCCGTCTCGGGGGTTGGGTTCACGGGGGAGGAAAGGGAAAAGGTTTCCACGGCGAATTATGGACCATGAGGGACGGCGTCGGTTTTCCTGTTTCTGAATAGTTTATCCTGCCGCGGGCGGCTACCGCGAATTTCGCGTTTAACTCCTTAACCCTTTGTATGTCCGACAGAACGCTGTTCAGGCCTTCGTTACTAATTTGACGCGCTTTGCTAACGCAGCGGGAAACGCTGGAGTTCGGGACGACAGTTTATGAACGTAATAGGTAACGATGTTTTCATTTTTGGGGGATGCTGGATATCGGTCGACAATATGTGTGCGGCGTGTGTTCAAGGCTGCTTTTGAGATGCCTTTTAGGTACCGATTTATGTTCTAATCGCTCCCATTTCTGGTGAAAGCTCGATGATCGCTTGGATTCTTGTGAACTTAACCTTGGAAGCCGTATTATCGATTTACTGCTTACTTTTATCTGGCATGTTAGAATATTGACAAAACCACGTAAATTTAAAAAATGTATTCGATACACAATTCTCTGTGCCCTCAAGCTTATAAATAAAACTCCCATCCCCCAGAGAACTGTTTCAAAATTCTGTTAACTCCCTCTTCCCAACGTAAGATTATTAGAAAGATCATTTTTTATCTACTTAACCCATTTGAGACCGATTGCACACCGTGTGTGCAATTGATTTCCGAGGCTACAAAACGGCTTGCACACCGTGTGTGCAATAACAGTAATGTGCAATTATCAGTTATTCTGAGTAAAGTAGTCGTCGAAATAAGATTTTCCTTGAATTAATGAAATCTGCAAGGTACAGGAAAACAAAATTTGGCATTAGTTTTACTGTGCACCAAAAATCTAAAAATTATTTGAAGCCTTTCTTACATGTAAAATACTATGAATTGCTGACAGTCCTACAAAGAAGGAAAATATAAACGTAATAATTACTCTTGTCCTGCTTGTGTCGGTAATCCCGGATTATGTTTGGGAGAACGTTTCAAGCGCTACCATCAACCACCTAATGTATAATTACTTTACGATCAGCGTACTATTTGCTAAAAGTCTATTTACAAATTATATTTTCTTTTTTATTACTGAGTTACATTACTTTGTTATCTGTAGACATTTTTCTAAAAATTTATTTCTCGTTTGTTATTTTTTTCATTATTCAGCTTATCTTTTTTTAACTTTTTACTGCTTTTTAAACATTTTCTTTGCATTATATTCTGTTCTTTATTATTGAAAACAAAATAACGATTTTATATTATCTAACTATTTTTGAAATAAATGTTCATAAATTTTTTAACCCATTGACTGCCAACTACGAGATATCTCGTAGTAAGCGTCTGTACCAAAACTGCCAGCTACGAGTTATCTCGTAGTATTTTTTTTTTCAATAAAAATACTGTACGTGCCATTACAATATTGTATTAGTAACTTAATATTATTATATTTTGTAAAACTTTATGTCTTCTTTAAAATAAAACGTGGCATCCAGGGCAAGACGCGCTAAATTTGCATGGCAGTCAATGGGTTAATGATGTATTTTCATTTTACCTTACATTGCACACATGGTGTTCAATCCGTTCCTCGCAATAAAAATTTTCCGAGGAGTGAGCTGCACACCTGGTGTGCAATGATCTTATTTATGTGAATTCACTTACGAATTGGGTGATTTCCATAGTAAACATGTTTTTTGATTAAAAATGAACAATATAAAGAAAAAAAAATTTCGCTCCTGGGGACCGTGTTCGAAAAAAAAACGTCGTCTCGAATGGGTTAAGTCTAGTTAATTTTACCCAAAATAGTACATCAGGGTGTGCACCCCACGCAGGACTTTTACTTGGTGTCATTTGGAGTTCTTATTGTACAACGAAGAATTTTGTAAAATTTGATTGTAAAGTCAAATATCGACATCTTAATATCAAGTATACCGCGTGTAATGCATCGTACACGGACTCAACGGTAGGTGACCCACACACTAGTTCGGCACAGAACGTACTAAGTGCGACCCGTGGTTTATGACTTCGCTTGGTGAACATCTGCGGTGGACGTGATTTCCGCGATTTACCAAAAAATAGGGCCTTATTTCTAATTGCAGCACAATAAATTATTCTGCTAAGCGGCTGTTTGCGTGTTACAAACCTCGTCTCGCTACAAATCATTGGCATCGAATTATGCTGAGAAAATAAAACGGCGGAGACAATGTTTTGCTTGGGCGACATGTTGAGTAACGTTGAAATTTGAGTACTGTTATTTGAGGAAACTGAAACAAGCGATATTCGTCGTTATGTTAGCTTTACTGCGAAATGCAGAAATGTAGCTGTAACGGTGTCTGTTACAATCAGCGAACGCTTGAAAATTGTACGTACGTTGTACGCGCTGTATAGCACGGCGATACTAAATTTTAGAGCCCGCTCACCTGTTACAATTCCGCAAACCCTTGCCATTACACATTCAATCGTAAATACGCGCGGGCTTCATTATCGTCGCAGAATTACATACGCACATGTTCTTGCATGTTAAATCGGGCGTACACGCCTTCAATGCATTACTTCAATTTATTTGTCGTTCACGTTTCAGCCCCTGACTCCCTTGTGATCAGGCGTCCTTTACGATTCCGGGTTAAGCTGGTTGTAATATCGCGTCTTGTCCTTTATGGTAATTAAACGCAGCTGCGCGTAATAGTTAATAACGCTAACTTCAACCCACACCAAATCGTACCCTCTGCCAGCAGTTCCACGTATCTTTCCTTTTTTCCTAAAAACCTTATCCAATAATTGCGTGCAATATCAATTCCCCATGCATCACTCCGTTATTAACCGTCGCTGAAACACATGCGCACAGCGTTCTAAAGCACAAAATTGAATAAGACCATCATTTTGACTATTAAAGAGTTAAGAGCTTAGATACGGAAACGAATTACAGGAAACTGTTAATGGAAAAGATGTTTCACTTACGGAAGGAAAATACAGTGAACCAAAAACCAACACCCAGCACCTAAGAAATATATTTGTCATGTACAATATATATGTGCTCACGTCAGAATCGACGTTTCACCCAAATGCAAACAAACATCTGAGCTGACGACATATACACATATATACGACGCATGTGTAAGGAAAGAAATTTACTGACAGCGTCTCCTCTACTGCGTGCAATATAAAATACCCCAAAAATCATGTAAAATTGCATCTAGTTAAACCACGAACGCACGAAAGGGTTTTTTTTACCGAAACCCTTGCCACAGGATATTAAAACAGTTCTAACTAAAAATACCATAGAATAACTTCACAATATCAGCATACACTAACCCACGCCCTAACATCATAGATTCCTGAGAAAGGAACCCGTGTGATTTTGAAACATGTCGCTTTCCACTTTCTTCTCCCTGCCACTAAACCCACGTCCTCTCACCAACTCCCAATAGCCCCATATCCACCCGCTTCGGTCAATCCGCCGATACCCCATCGTCCTTCCATGAAAAGCCTCGCGTCGCGGCGCCGCACATAATCAGTCCGCAGCTGAGATTTTCTCATCAAAGCCGGCTCGAGGGCCGCGAATAATCTTTGGCACGTCAGGCCATCCGCTCTCATTCGCATTCCCGACGACCGGCGCCGACACCTTTTGTGTTTGCTTTATTAATATGCAAACGCGATATCATTGCGTTACAAGGGGACTTTGCATAATGTCGTTTACCGCAGACATACAGACAACGAGTGCAGGTCGCGCGAGCCGCACGCCCGCCAGCACTTCAAACGTCTGTTTCCCGGTAATCAGATTTGCGCGCTTACGCCGAGAACATTTTGACTCTCAGCTCGAATCCGCTGATTACGACGAGCCGCGCTTCGCATTGTGAGTCTTTCGCGTCGACGGCGGCCGGGAACGGGATTAGGCGTGTGCGTTAATTGACTCGCGAAAGAGCGCATAATGCACTTCGGGTGCCGAAGTTTGCGCAGAGGGAGACGAGGCTGTGTGGCATGGGCGGTTATAATTTGCTAATGGACGAGCGAGGGGTTTGTGTAACTGCGATGCCGCGTAGGACTCACGGGCTGTTCAGATTTCGGGGAAAGAATCGCTGCGGCATTCGTGGCGATGATCGGTTGAGAAGGACGCGCGAATTTGATTGCAGGATTTTGCGGTGTGGAATTGGCGCATTTATGTGAAGTCTTGCGACAAATATTCCGTTTTGGACGCCAGTTTTGGCCCGCTCGCAAATCGCGTGCGGAATATTTATTCGGCACCCGTTGCTCTTGAGGTTGTTTGTTTATTATTATAATAATATAGGGATAGTAAACATAGTTTTTTAAATTAACCCTAGCATTGAAATGGTTAAGATGATAGGATAATTTGCTAATGGACGAGCGAGGGGTTTGTGTAACTGCGATGCCGCGTAGGACTCACGGGCTGTTCAGATTTCGGGGAAAGAATTGCTGCGGCATTCGTGGCGATGATCGGTTGAGAAGGGCGCGCGAATTTGATTGTAGGATTTTGCGGTGTGGAATTGGCGCATTTATGTGAAGTTGTTGCGGCCGTTTTACACCACGGCTTGTCGGTCGTAAACACATGGCGCCTTTTGGGACCGACGACCAGTCGCGACGGTCAGTGTGGCCCGATAAGTCTTTGTTTCGTTGAACAAAGCACCAGAAGATTTGTTTAAGGCTTATTGGGAACATGTGTCTACTTAGGAAATTGTCGCGGCTGGTCTCTATTGAATATTTCCAGGTATTTGGTTGGTCCCTCAAGGGAGGAGTTTACGGTCCGGTAAGGAAAGGTGAGGGTACGAGGCCAGCCTACCGACCCTTCGAAATGAAACGCGTTAGACTTTAAGTTAGTTGCATTTAGGAATTCAGTTAGAGAACATTTCAATTATTATTCAGTCTTGTAACATAGCTCTGTTGTAAATATATCCGGTTTAAGCATACAGTCCACTTGAAACTTACCAATACGTACCCGTGCTCAACGAACCAGCATTTTACACAGCAGGGTACGGAATCGTGGGTCGCGAATTTAAACGCACCGATTCAACAGAAGTCTTGCGACAAATATTCCGTTTTGGACGCCATCGCAAATCGCGTGCGGAATATTTAACCCGTTGCTCTTGAGGTTGTTTGTTTATTGTTATAATAATATCAGTAAACATAGTTCGTTATGTTACCTATTTGCTGTCTCCTCCTTTGACGATTCCATTATTTAAAACCTGCTCGGCATTAACGGACTGGACGCGGCTCTCATTGAAATGGTTAAGATGATAGGATAATTTGCTAATAAATATATCACGGGCTGTTCAGATTTCGGGGAAAGAATTGCTGCGGCATTCGTGGTGATGATCGATTGAGAAGTGCGCGCATTTTGCGGTTGAATTGGCGCATTTATTGAAGTCTTGCGACAAATATTCCGTTTTGGACGCCGTTTTGCCGCAAACGGAACCAGCAGTTCGTTTGTTACACACGATTCCATTATTTAAAAGCATTAATGGTGGACGGAATAGCATTGAAATGGTTAAGATGATAGGATAATTTGCTAATGGACGAGCGAGAGGTTTGTGTAACTGCGATGCCGCGTAGGACTCACGGGCTGTTCAGATTTCGGGGAAAGAATCGCTGCGGCATTCGTGGCGATGATCGGTTGAGAAGTGCGCGCGAATTTGATTGTAGGATTTTGCGGTGTGGAATTGGTGAATTTATGTGAAGTCTTGCGACAAATATTCCGTTTTGGACGCCAGTTTTTGCCCGCTCGCAAATCGCGTGCGGAATATTTATTCGGCAGCCGTTGCTCTTGAGGTTGTTTGTTTATTGTTATAATAATATAGGGATAGTAAACATAGTTCGTTATGTTACCTATTTGCTGTCTCCTCATTTGACGATTCCATTATTTAAAACCTGCTCGGCATTAATGCCCGACTGGACGCGGTTTTTTAAATTAACCCTAGCATTGAAATGGTTAAGATGATAGGATAATTTGCTAATGGACGAGCGAGAGGTTTGTGTAACTGCGATGCCGCGTAGGACTCACGGGCTGTTCAGATTTCGGGGAAAGAATTGCTGCGGCATTCGTGGTGATGATCGATTGAGAAGTGCGCGCGAATTTGATTGTAGGATTTTGCGGTGTGGAATTGGCGCATTTATATGAAGTCTTGCGACAAATATTCCGTTTTGGACGCCAGTTTTGGCCCGCTCGCAAATCGCGTGCGGAATATTTATTCGGCACCCGTTGCTCTTGAGGTTGTTTGTTTATTGTTATAATAATATAGGGATAGTAAACATAGTTCGTTATGTTACCTATTTGCTGTCTCCTCATTTGACGATTCGATTATTTAAAACCTGCTCGGCATTAATGCCCGACTGGACGCGGTTTTTTAAATTAACCCTAGCATTGAAATGGTTAAGATGATAGGATAATTTGCTAATGGACGAGCGAGAAGTTTGTGTAACTGCGATGCCGCGTAGGACTCACGGGCTGTTCAGATTTCGGGGAAAGAATCGCTGCGGCATTCGTGGCGATGATCGGTTGAGAAGGGCGCGCGAATTTGATTGTAGGATTTTGCGGTGTGGAATTGGTGCATTTTACATAATGCAAGAAAGTGGGCACGATTGCCATAGACTGCAATAAACAGCGGCTGCATGCGCGATAGTCTCATGTTTAGTGATTCATATCGTATATGTGAATCATATATAATATTAAAAAAATATATAATTAATTATAAATTAATACATTCACTGTATTATATTATCCCATATAATACAGCGAATGTATTAGATTAGACACGTAAGCAAAAAGCGAATATTTCGAAAAAACAAACATGACATTGCAAGCAGCGCGTCAGACTCCTAAACGAAGTAAATCAATTCGTGATAAGTAGAATCACGCGGCTGCAATTTCGTTATGTCATCGCCTGCATTACTGCATTACTCGCTTCCGATATCAACTATCCCCACGAGCGAATTCATTACATCAGATCCGTAACTAAAAAATCGATACTCCGAAGAAACAAACGCGACACGTAAATTAATCCAGTAACACCGCTCCGCCGGTGTTTATTTCTCAGCATACCTAAAACGTTTACTCATCCCGTTAACTGAATTAAACGTTCCTCCGGCTGTAAATTCATTACGTCACATATTAATTATCCCGTCCGCGCACTCGTTCCATTATCCGTCGTGCGCTGGCCGTTTCCTCGCGAATATCGCGCGGGGAAAGTTGAAGGGACGGGGTCGAAAAATAAATATTGCCCATCGCGTAAGCCGCTTTACGCCGGCGACATTTTTAATCCTCGGCGAACTGCGCCGAAATGTCGCGACTTCATTTTATCCGCGACTTTGCGTCTGCAGAGAGCAGCGTGTGCTTCTGTCGTCGTCGTAATTGATGGGCGATCGAATCGCGGGGAAGCAACTTTGCGGAGGAGTCTTGAACGTGTTTCATAGTTCGTCATCGACGAAACGTTCTACGGTTCATCGTCTGCGCCAGCTAGACGAGTCGAACTTGCGGATGACATGCCTTGAAGCTACCCTTCGTCAAAGTACGCGCACTCGAACACATATCGAGCGTCGGGAATGTGCGGAACCCACATAGACAATATGCATGATGTACACACTGAGTGAAATGCTGCATTTTCGTCTTGCGCTCCGGCGTATGCGTGCTGTTGCTCAAATGTGGGCTTGGCAAACAAGCGGGCGATTCTACGTGAAAAATGCTTTGCTAAGATTAATTTCACTTTATGCGCTTTGTAGCCGCGCTTATGTCACTGCGTGTTTATTTCGGTCGCTTCTTCGTTTACCATTCTCTCTGGCCAAACGGCTCGTTTATTTGTTGCGTGCCGTTTGTTGACTCTTGCGCACTGCCGCCGAATAAGACTTTCGGGTTTAACATCGCTGTACGCTTTTCTATGGCAGTATCGGAAATGGTTTCTAGCGTCTTGATGCTTTTGTGTTAGGTGTTATGTTTGTTTAACCCTTTGACTGCCGCCGAATAAGACTTTCGGGTTTAACGTCGCTGTACGCTTTTCTATGGCAGTATCGGAAATGGTTTCTAGCGTCTTGATGTTTTTGTGTTAGGTGTTATGTTTGTTTAACCCTTTGACTGCCGCCGAATAAGACTTTCGGGTTTAACGTCGCTGTTTTTGTCGGAAATGGTTTCTAGCGTCTTGATGTTTTTGTGTTAGGTGTTATGTTTGTTTAACCCTTTGACTGCAGAATACTTCCGGCCGAAGCGCTGGCTGAGGATGAAACACTTTTCACTAGTGTGAACTCTTTTGATTGATTATGTAAGGCGCAACTAAGTTCTAATGATTCTTCTAATGACAATTATTTGATAATGAATGCATCTGTATTCATCTCGTAAATTGATAATTGTGGCTGCAATAAGTAAGAAATCGAAACGATTGGACCCATAGTTGACATCGATAGATTTTGGCAGACGCATATATGGATAATAGTCAAAGGATTAACACTTTGACTGCCATGATGGTCACCGGTGACCGACGCAAGAGATTTTACTGAAGATCCAAAATATTCGAAATGGGTAGCAATTATTATTTTATAAATGCAGTTGTTATTAAAATAGTGATGTCATCCTTTGGTCTCCAATACCTGCACATTATTTACATTTTGCATAATTCAGTCGAACGCTGTAGTATTTCATAGCGTCGCCATTCTAATATAGTAAAATACGCTTGCCAGTCAACGTGTTAACACATTGTTGACCGGCAATTTTTGACAAATGTCTGATCTCAAGTCACCGGCTCTTATTTCGTAATTGAACATGGAAGTCAAACGATATAAATAACCTTTAATAAAGTTTGTTCGTGCATAATGAATTCAAATTGAACTTTGGACATAAATTTTATGTAACTTTTAATATTTTTTCGTATGATTGACTGTACAGCAGTTATTTACGCGTAGATGTAGACAAAACGTTTTGCACATACATCCTGTTTCGTTGCACTTTCTTTTTAAAGAACTAGATTATGCCCTTGTTATTTCATTTTCAATAATCATTTTCCAAATTGACTATAACTCATTTAAAAATCACTCGGGCAACTATATAAAGCATTCACGTATAATTGATTGGAAAATGCTTCACCGTCACGTTCCGTCGTTCTTGACACTTTCTAATACTAGAATTGTAATAAAAGCCTCAGTGCCAAGAAAAGTATACTTTTTATAATAAATAGACGCATTTACTATGAAGTATTGACCACAATGAACAAAATTTTGCTATATTCTATATTGCCCTGCGTTTAAAAAATTAAAATAGCCGACGCAAATGCAAACACATATTTTTATTATAATCGTGCTCACCGGTTAACAACGTTTGCCCTTCTATGAAAACACGAGAGTCGATAACTCGTGCGCGTCAACAATGTGTTAACAACGCCCGATACGTTTTTACCACAGATTTTTGACAAATGTCTGATGTGTCGATTGAAGAAAAATTAAACAACGTTCCGCCGCAAAAGATGCATTCACTGTTCCGCATTTCTTATTAACTCGTGGTTTCGTGTGTTCAATTTGCTCAATTTGTCATACGTGTCTGCCCACATTAAATCCGCATAACAGATATGTGCATACAGGCGCGTCAATACTGTCACGTTTAACCAGAGACAATATGGGTTGGTTAAGCAGCGCAGTGCAAATCGCACCATATATTATATACTATGTACCGGTTTGATTAGATCAACATTCCGTCTTGACTGGTTTTGGGCGGATTGACGAGTTCGATAAAGATGCTGACAGTAAATGCACGAGACGTGCGACAACGTCTATTATATTATACACATACATCGGCGTGCGCCGGATTTGCCAGATAAGTTTGATTAGATTCGCGCTCCGCGGGATGCGTGCACAGGAATTTCGTTATGCTCCCCTCCACGAAATTGACGTGATTTCCGACGAAACTTAGAAATTGCATTTCGCGAATGAGTCACGGTTTGACCCATCGTATACTCGCTGATATTCGAATTCGATATTTCTGATCAAACGTAGTCCTTGACGTTCTACGACTTCTTGGCAAGATAAGAATGTATTCTGAATTGTACACACTTCAGCTTCTTGTATGTATTCTGAATGTAAGAATGTATTCTGAACTGTACACACTTCATGTCAACTTTAAGTAGCGTGACATAATTAAAATAGCACAAAGATGCTGACAAGCGTCTTCCCCTTCGATTCACCGGTATTCCAACTTCATATTTTTGTTCGAATTTGTCATACTGTCATATTATTACATGTAAAACGTATTTAAAAGCACAAATATCTCGGGCGCTATTTCAATTCCAACTGGTTTGATGCAGTTGAAATGCTGCAAAAATTTCTCGTCTTCCTCTCAGATTATAACGTTGTTAAGTGATGAGCGTAATTACACGGTTTAGCGCAAGTAAAATGGTAGCACGCATTCTCTTGTTAGATTCGCGCGTCAACCCTTTCAACGACTTCCTTACGGCACGCGAATAATTCAATATCTTAGGAGATAATGGCTTTGGGGTTTAACGGGTAGGAAGGGTCAAAGACGAACACGGAGTCCCCTTCTAAACGCGGCAAACGACATTCAAAGAGCGTAGTCGAACCGTTGTTAGTTCGCTCGTGCCAGTAAGATGGATGAGTCCCGAGGTCATTCGGTGCTGATTAATTTGTGCATCCTGTTAATTTAGCCTATCGCATCAATCTTGAACGCGTTGACCGTCCGACACCTTTCCCTTCCTTCCTTCTCTCTCTCTCTCTCTCTCTTTAGCCCTCTCTGTATAGAGGGTGTTTCGAAGCTACTTGCAAAGTCACACAGTAGTTAGAACTCACGAAAAGGAACGGATGTCTTAATGAGTTCAGCTCTGAGCATCCATCACTTTTAAATCAAAGCACTTTATTTCGGAAAGCTTATTGACCTGCAAGTTTTTGCGCCCAGAGGCAGACAGGCGATTAAGCTGGCGCGTGACACTTTTTGTTAATTCGGCTGAATATTAAGAATTCGGTCAAATATGCAGCCATGGGTGATTCTTAATGTGAAGCTCAAGCGATAACGTTTAATTTGATGTCGTCTGCGTGATTACGGTTTTGTGATTTTTAACTGGCATGTTGGAATTTCGACGATTCTTATTATTTCAGTGTTTTAATGCAACTATTATGTTTATTCTATTAGCAGAGATACGGACGTTACGAGTTTGATATATTTGGGAATTAAAATTTCGGCCAACGTACTTTTGATACAGATACAAAATCATTTGTGGCTACTTTATTCTAGATGTGGAATTTATCCTACAACATTTCCGATCAAGATTGTTTTTCTATAAGATCATGAACTTCTCATTAGTTGTTTTACAGCGCACGAACTTTCCATCAGTTTTCTTAGAACTCATGAATTTTTCACTTTGTTTCCTGTAGCTTATGAATTTCTCATTAGTTTTTCATATAGAATTAGGTTCATAGTCGGACCGTGATATACGGACACCCTGTATTCGTTTCCCTCTTCCGTCATACGCGAAACTCTTGAGTTACGAAATGAAGAGCGATCGATTTCCGTATTTCAAGGGTCGGTCGTGAAGGGCAGTCAACTGGATTGTTCAGAGCCGAAAAGACGAAACGTCGCTGATGAAAGGGTACTGCACGGCCCTTTGCCCTTACACCTTAATTGGCACTCGGACGACTGCTGTCAGACCGACCCTTTATTTCCCATAGGCGCGATATTATGTATAAGAGCTCTGCTCTTCGACAGACGGTCTCTATTGCAAAGTGCCTGGTTAATGTCTGTGCTTTCAAGAATTCAAAGATTGACACGTTCACCGTCGCGTCATCAAAAAATTACGGTATCTTCAATAAATCATCGATTCGTTAGTTTCGCTTTTGGTATCGGCTTAGGAAAAACGACACATTTTTTGGCGTACATTCGGTCGTACGCGAAAGCTTGCATTTTGCCCGATTTAAATTATTGACATTACTCCAAATTTTGAGTTGTATAAAGTTATATAATATCTTCGCTTATCAAAAGTCCGATAAATATAACAGTGTTATTTTTAATACGACATCGAAGGACTTTTACTTCCGCCTCGAATTGGAACGCAAGAAACGAATTCCGTATTGTCGTTTTCCGGTGCGAAGGGATTCGAAGCGCGACGGCGGCAATCGTTTATTTTTGCAGCGGCACGCGTAGCTGACGGACTGTTTTTTCAGAGAAACAATTTCACTCCGCCGCGCTACAATTATTCCATCGACCGACCCCCCTGCCAGCGTTCTCCTCAACTCGGTCGAAACTTCCCGCAGCACGGGAGACGCGCCGCCGCTAAACAATAGTTGAAACTTAGCCAAGATTTGCGAGCGCGCCGCGTGAAAAGTGGGTTAGCTCACGCCGTACATTTATAATCTAACGTTAACGGGCGTCCTATATTTTTCAAAGTCGCGCGACATTCTCCGGCCGGAAAGTGGCGGGGGGGATGACTTTTCATAATGCAAAGGACAAAGAGACCGTCCCGCGTATACGAGCCACTTTATAAGTTATGTGTCTCATGAAAAGCGATGAAAGTTTGAGGCAAGCAATTTCAAGTTGGCCTACCGTGTCAAGCCCTATCGCAAGGCGCATGAATCCGCTCGCTACGTTCTCTCTGCCGCTACTTCGTCTTCTCCGAATCCCGTCAAACCGCGTCGACCCTTTCTTTGCTTTACACACATTCGCCGGGCGCGGATGCTTTAGGTGTCGTTAAACCAGGTCGGCCTTGAAGACTTTATCATTAACCGACGGCAGGTGCTCCCGGGCGTGCTTCTAGCGGATCTGTTGCTTGCCTCGCAGAAGGGCCTGTTGCCAAGTCGAAAAGTCGGAGAGTTCGCGATGAATACGCGGATCCGTTATTGCCGCAGCGGGACTCGAATAAAAGTTTTAAGGGCCGGTTCAATTTCTCGTTTGACGCGTCGTAACGGGTTGGTCGGTGAAATCGGATGAGAAGGTGCGTTCAGCGGCTGCACACCGAATGCCAGCGGTACGGGCATGATTCATTTGTTCGGCGAATTCGGAAAGCCACTTTGTTAGCGCGAGCGTTCAGTCAATTCGAAAAAGAGCGGTGCCGGCACGGTCAATTTTGCGAAAGAACTTCCGCGTCAGTCGTAGAATCTGATACGACGTTTCGCCGGAAAAAGGTATCCGTATGTACTTGAAGACACTTTGCGGTTATAATTAGAAAGTTAGGAGCAAAGAGGTAACTTATCATGGATTGTGATCAACCTTGATATGTAATCGATTGTATGGAAATAGCTTTCCATGGTTGGCAAGAATTAAGTTTGAAAAGGCGAAGTGTAGTATTCCAACCCTAATCTATCATGGTCGATTTGTATGCCAAAAGATGGCGCAGATATTATGCATTTTCGTGAACGATCGAAAGTATATCCTGTCTTTAATAAACTCCTATCGTGGTATCTCTGGAAGCTGCGAAACAAGTAGTGCTGTTTTTAAATTTAATTCTTGTCAACCATAAAAGAGTGTTTCTTTATAAGCGGTCAAAATACATGTTGCTTGCGAACGGTAAAAATCACATCATCTTTTTAATACATGTTGCGTCTATTCTATTTCCACTATATTACAAATCAAGCTGAATACATGACAATAATATATGCAATATGCGTTATAATCCAAACTGGCGCTAGAAAGTTCACGAACGCGTTCGAACACGATGAGAAAGGTTGTCGGGCGGGTGACAATGATCACGGAATAATGTATGACGATAACGAAAGACGAGCAGAGAAAAAGGAAGGTGCGAATGGCCGCCGAATTACTCGACGAATTCGGTTGAAAATTTGCGCGATGACGGGGCGACCTTACCAAACAGACCTCCCGACCGCTTCCAGCTTAACTTTCTGGGTAAGAACATCTCACCCGGCCGAATCGTGCTTCATTCCGGTTCCTGTGAATTAGCACGCTCATCTTCCTCCGAACGTTCTCTCACACTTCCTTTACTGAAGCACACACGAAGATCGAGTTTCCTGCGAAAATGTTTGGTCGAAGTTCGAGAGGTCGAGAGTTCGTTCCACTTTTTGCGCACTCCAATTTGGTGTGTGTTCTTATAGAAATTGTGACCGAAGAGTCGAGAGTTTAAGAGATTGGCAGAAAAGGGGCTCGGTTTAAGTGGTGGCAAAATAATTGTCTTGGACAAAGACAAATCAATTTATATTCGATTTTAGATGAATCTTGCTTAACCAGTTAACTGTGGCGCCCTCGTTTAAGAGTGCGCACCGTTTTGTGTCGCCAGAATCGAGCCATGACGAGTATATTCGTCAATCACAAAGTAAATTGCGCTAATAAGAAATTGGATAAGAAAGATGAGTTTATTTGATAAAATTGAAAATTTTATTACTAATATTTACTTATTTGGTTAACATAAGCATATATTACATACATATTAAACTAAAAACTCAATAAAATAAAGTTCGGGCCAGCAACTATCAATAGGCTCAGCGCCTGGTCGGCGTCACGTATTTCTCCCATGACTGACCATACCTGAAGGAATCCTATTATAAATCAACTTTTTGACTTTTGCCTTTCCTCCTTTTAGGTTAACATCTAAAAAACATTATCATCGCACATAAATAAATTCATTATGCGAACTGGTAAACTGTTTCAACCGGTGCATACGGGGACGCATGAGTTCATCTCAAACTGTTTATGTTTTTTATTTGTTTGCTTTATTCCGGCATAGCCTCAAAATACTCTAAACATCTTGAAATTTAAGAATATGTTTTGTTTTTCTCAAAAATTAAAATTTAAATAGCCAATGGTCACTGCTTTATACGCATGACGAGTATACTCGTCAATAGACAAAACCGTGTCGCTTCTCCATGACGAGTATACTCGCCAATCACAGTTAACTGGTTAATACTGTGTTATTATTGAGTGGTATGTTTTTTTCAACCTTGTTTTAACTCAGAACGAGGAGTGGTAAGCGCTTTTTTTGATTGAAATACTTACTCAAAACTTCAATCTATCATTTTCTCTGTCTGCTTCAATAAAGCGTCCTTGTAGAGATATGTACAGAAAACTATTCAATAATTTTGCATAAATATTTTAATCGATAACCGAGCTTACCATTCAGGATGTTGTGCTGTAATATGTCCGATGCTGTTATACTTGCCAATTAACACTTGACACGCAAACTTACAGCAAATTGAAACCGACACAGTGTATTTGTGGGGCAGATGCTTGATAACGCCTCGCTGTAATTTTTTGATAATCGGCTCTGTCAGATGCAAGGTATTTACACGACCATCATTTGTTTTCAATTTCGTGGCACCGCTGCACATGGCGCGACATGAGCTGCCTTTCACACACAAAAATATCCCATCACGTCGCAGACGCACTTCCATCGATACCTACCACAACTCTATCACAAACGTTACCCCGTAATTTTCAACCCACAACAACACACGACAAGCGAACATTTCACCCCACACATCCTATCGGCAATAATTCGATCGAGATCTATGCACGTTCTCTTAACACATTGACTACCAAGCGTATTTTGCTACGTTAGAACCACGATGCGATAAAATACCGCGAAGTATAATTAAATCATGCAAAATTAAGGTAACGCAGAGTTGTCAGAAGCCAAATTATTGAAGCACCGTTCCAATATCAATTGCTTGTACAAAATTGCAAATAGGCTTCATCGCGGATTTTTGCATTTTCACTAAAATCTTTTGCACCGGTGACCGGTGGCCACTGTTGCAGTCAACGTGTTAACACGTGGATTGCCAAGCGTATTTTGCTATGTTAGAACCGCGATGCGATAAAATACCGCGAAGTATAATTAAATCGTGCAAAATTAAGGTCACGCAGAGTTGTTAGAAGCCAAAGTATTGAAGCACCGTTCCAATATCAATTGCTTGTACAAAATTGCAAACAGGCTTCATCGCGAATTTTTTGCATTTTTACTAAAATCTTTTGCACCGGTCCCGGCGTATTCTGCTATGTTGGAACCGCGATGCGATGAAATACTGCAGAGTATGATTAAATCGTGCAAAATGAAGGTAACGCAGAGTTGTTAGAAGCAACAGTATTGAAGCACCGTTCCAATATCAATTGCTTGTACAAAATTGCAAATAGGCTTCATCGCGGATGTTTTGCATTTTCACTAACATCTTTTGCACCGGTCACCGCGTATTCTGCTATGTTAGAACCGCGATGCGATGAAATACTGCAGAGTATGATTAAATCGTGCAAAATGAAGGTAACGCAGAGTTGTCAGAAGCCAAATTATTGAAGCACCGTTCCAATATCAATTGCTTTTACAAGATTGCAAATAGGCTTCATTGCGGATTTTTTGCATTTTTAGTAAAAATCTCCGTTCACCGATGACCACTGTTGCAGTCAACGTGTTAACACGTGGGTTGCCAAGCGTATTTTGCTATATTAGAACCGCGATGCGATAAAATTCCACGAAGTATAATTAAATCGTGCAAAATTAAGGTAACGCAGAGTTGTCAGAAGCCAAAGTATTGAAGCACCGTTCCAATATTAATTGCTTGTACAAAATTGCAAACAGGCTTCATCGCGAATTTTTTGCATTTTTACTAAAATCTTTTGCACCGGTCACCGCGTATTCTGCTATGTTAGAACCGCGATGCGATGAAATTCCGCGAAGTATAATTAAATCGTGCAAAATTAAGGTCACGCAGAGTTGTTAGAAGCCAAATTATTGAAGCACCGTTCCAATATCAATTGCTTGTACAAAATTGCAAATAGGCTTCATTGCGAATTTTTTACATATTTACTATAATATTTTGCTCCGTTCACCGATGACCACTGTTGCAGTCAACGTGTTAACACGTGGATTGCCAAGCGTGTTTTGCTATGTTAGAACCGCGATGCGATAAAATACCGCGAAGTATAATTAAATCGTGCAAAATTAAGGTCACGCAGAGTTGTCAGAAGCCAAATTATTGAAGCACCGTTCCAATATAAATTGCTTGTACAAAAATGCAAATAGGCTTCCTTACGAATTTTTTGCACTCTTACTAAAATATTTTGCACCGGTCACCGGTGACCACCGTGGCAGTCAACGTCTTAATACTCACCCCCATCGCTAGCCCCTCTATTCACCCACTTCATTTCTTACCTCCCCCGCCACCTTATTCTCCCTCGTTTCTGTTATTCCCCAAGAACCCGCGCAATAAACATATTTCCCGTCCCTCCCGCTCGTGAAAAATTTCGTGAACTACCCCGCAAGCTGCCCAACTTCTGATTTATAATCTATATCCGAAACTTGCCCGACGAGCCACTCGACCCGGCATCGGGCGCATTTTGTATTCTGTCGTCTAGCAAAATGTTCCCCCGGTTCTTCGACTCTCTCCCGCCCCTTCCTCGCCCTTCTCATCGCCTTATCGATCAGTCGCGCGAAAACGCGTACGTAGCAGCGTCTGCCTCCACAAAGACAAACTATGCATCCCAGGCCTCCGTTCGTCGCTCGCCGAGAGTTCGTCTCCGGAACGAGCGAATCGCTGGGAACCGAGAGTCGGGCACGAAAGAGGACGGCCGACAAAAGGGCAGGACGAAGACAGTCGACGTGGGCGCGCGTGGGACGGGGAATGGAAGCCACTCGTTGGAGAGCGGAGCTTATCCCGGCGCCCGAAGATATTCAGAAAGACAGTGAACGCGCGAAATGGCCCGGAAGTAATTTGCGAAGTGAGAGCAGAACTCACGATAGTGCGCCGGCAGAAAGTAACGGGTGCGAAGGGGTTGAGCGGCTTGCGAGGGTTGCGAGGCAGGCTGATGGCGGATTCACGCCGCGCCGAGAGCAAGAAGTCGCCGGGTTAATTGCGCGTTCATAAATTAAACGAAATCTCGCCTTGCGTGATTGCGCCTCGCGCGATTGAGAGATTGGGGCGCGCATTGGCGAAGGCGCTGAAGAACGCGGCTGACAGTCGGCGGCTGACTGATGGGAGACTGGCTTCTGGGGATCGGAGACGTGGGGGAGGGAGGGTTTCTTTGGAAGGAGGAGCGTTAATGGTTGATTGTGATTGGAAGTGTTTGGGCGTTTGATTGCCGAAGCTGAAAATTTGAATGGTACTGCCGGAAGCGTTGAATGCCATTTATGGTGTCGTTAGGAATCATATACTGTGATTAAGTGATTAGAAATTGGTGTGCTGAAATTGAAAGCATGGAACCAGAAAGTTTACTTGTATGCAAGAAAGAGGATCGATTGTAATGAAAGATGTGTTTAATTGCTGAGGCTGAAAATTCGGATACTGCTGCCGGAAGCGTTGAATGCCATTTATGGTGTCGTTAGGAATCATATACTGCGATTAAGTGATTGGAGATTGGGGTGCTGAAATTGAAAACATGGAACGAGAAAGTTTACTTGTATGCAAGAAAGAGGATCGATTGTAATGAAAGATGCTTTGGTGTTTGATTGCTGAGGCTGAAAATTCGGACACTGCTGCCGGAAGCGTTGAATGCCATTTATGGTGTCATGAGGAATCATATACTGCGATTAAGTGATTGGAGATTGGTGTGCTGAAATTGAAAGCATGGAACCAGCAAGTCTACTTGTATGCAAGAAAGAGAATCAATTGTGATGAAAGATGCTTGGATATTTGATTGCTGAGGCTAAAAATTCGGACGGTGCTGCCGGAAGCGCTGAATGCCATTTATGGTGTCGTTAGGAATCATATACTGCGATTAAGTGATTGGAGATTGGTGTGCTGAAATTGAAAGCATGGAACCAGAAAGCCTACTTGTATGCAAGAAAGAGAATCAATTGCGATGAAAGATGCTGGGATATTTGATTGCTGAGGCTAAAAATTCGGACGGTGCTGCCGGAAGCGTTGAATGCCATTTATGGTGTCGTTAGGAATCATATACTGCGATTAAGTGATTGGAAATTGGTGTGCTGAAATTGAAAGCATGGAACCAGAAAGTTTACTTGTATGCAAGAAAGAGAATCAATTGTGATGAAAGATGCTTGGATATTTGATTGCTGAGGCTAAAAATTCGGACGGTGCTGCCGGAAGCGCTGAATGCCATTTATGGTGTCGTTAGGAATCATATATTGCGATTAAGTGATTGAAAATTGGGGTGCCAAAATTGAAAACATTGAACGAGAAAGTTTACTTGTATGCAGGAAAGAGGATCGATTGTAATGAAAGATGCTTTGGTGTTTGATTGCTGAGGCTGAAAATTCGGACACTGCTGCCGGAAGCGTTGAATGCCATTTATGGTGCCATGAGGAATCATATACTGCGATTAAGTGATTGGAGATTGGGGTGTTGAAATTGAAAACATGGAACCAGAAAGTTTACTTGTATGCAAGAAAGAGGATCGATTGTAATGAAAGATGCTTTAGGGTTTGATTGCTGAGGCTGAGAATTCGGACACTGCTGCCGGAAGCGTTGACTGCCATTTATGGTGCCATGAGGAATCATATACTGCGATTTAGTGATTGGAGATTGGTGTGCTGAAATTGAAAGCATGCAACCAGCAAGTCTACTTGTATGCAAGAAAGAGGATCAATTGTAATGAAAGATGCTTTGGTGTTTGATTGCTGAGGCTGAAAATTCGGACGGTGCTGCCGGAAGCGTTGAATGCCATTTATGGTGTCGTTAGGAATCATATAATGCGATTAAGTGATTGGAGATTGGTGTGCTGAAATTGAAAGCATGGAACCAGAAAGCCTACTTGTATGCAAGAAAGAGAATTAATTGTGATGAAAGATGCTTGGATATTTGATTGCTGAGGCTAAAAATTCGGACGGTGCTGCCGGAAGCGTTGAATGCCATTTATGGTGCCACGAGGAATCATATACGGCGATTAAGTGATTGGAGATTGGTGTGCTGAAATTGAAAGCATGGAACCAGCAAGTCTACTTGTATGCAAGAGAGAGAATCAATTGTGATGAAAGATGCTTGGATATTTGATTGCTGAGGCTGAAAATTCGGACACTGCTGCCGGAAGCGTTGAATGCAATTTATGGTGCCATGAGGAATCATATACTGCGATTAAGTGATTGGAGATTGGTGTGCTGAAACTGAAAGCATGGAACCAGAAAGTTTACTTGTATGTAAGAAACAGGATCGATTGTAATGAAAGATGCTTTGGTGTTTGATTGCTGAGGCTGAGAATTCGGACGGTGCTGCCGGAAGCGTTGAATGCCATTTATGGTGTCGTTAGGAATCATATACTGTGGTTAAGTGATTGGAAATTGGTGTGCTGAAATTGAAAGCATGGAACCAGCAAGTCTACTTGTATGCAAGAAAGAGAATCAATTGTGATGAAAGATGCTTGGATATTTGATTGCTGAGGCTAAAAATTCGGACGGTGCTGTCGGAAGCGTTGAATGCCATTTATGGTGTCGTTAGGAATCATATAATGCGATTAAGTGATTGGAGATTGGTGTGCTGAAACTGAAAGCATGGAACCAGCAAGTCTACTTGTATGCAAGAAAGAGAATCAATTGTGATGAAAGATGCTTTGGTGTTTGATTGTTGAGGCTAAAAATTCGGACGGTGCTGCCGGAAGCGTTGAATGCCATTTATGATGTCGTTAGGAATCATATACTGCGATTAAGTGATTGGAAATTGGTGTGCTGAAATTGAAAGCATGGAACCAGAAAGCCTACTTGTATGCAAGAAAAAGGATCGATTGTAATGAAAGATGCTTTGGTGTTTGATTGCTGAGGCTGAAAATTCGGACACTGCTGCCGGAAGCGTTGAATGCCATTTATGGTGCCATGAGGAATCATATACTGCGATTAAGTGATTGGAGATTGGTGTGCTGAAATTGAAAGCATGGAACCAGCAAGTCTACTTGTATGCAAGAAAAAGGATCGATTGTGATGAAAGATGCTTGCGTGTGTGATTGCTGAGGTTGAAAATTCAGACTGTGCTGTCGTGGGCATTGAATGCCATTTATGGTGTGACGAGAAATTATATACTTCGGATAAACGATGGAAAAATGGTCTGCTAGGATTGTAAACGAGGGGACAAAGGAGCCATTTATGTAGAAACAGGAGGATTAACAGTCGATTATGATGAGGGGTGTTTGGGTGTTTGATTTTACGAAGTTGAAAATTCAGGTGATGCTGACATGAGTCTTGAATGCCATTTATGTAAAAGGAAGAGGGCTAATGGTCGCTTGTGATTAGAGGTGTGTAATTTTTAATTGTTTCCGCCGAAAATTGGAGTAATACTACCATGGGCGTTGAGTGCCGTTATCTGAAGGTGCTATTTATGGTGCTGTCTTATAAGAAATTATACATTTTATTAACTTGAAATACTGGTTGCACGGGAACGAACATTTATTCTAGCAACGCGGAATGCACCTATTTGGCATCTGTACTCATTCCATTAATTCGCAATGTACCGGTATTGCCACGATAAATTTACGTGGGAATGATAAAATCTAGTCTTTCGTTCTCCAGTAAAAGTAATCGTAAACTCCTAAGGCTAACTAGGAAAAAGAAACCAATGGAACGCTTCACAGTGCAAAGGATAAAAATGTTCCTATTACCTTTCTAACTGTATCCCACCTGCGTTCCTATTCTACATTTCAACCTGCCACACCCACTCTGTGCCGTTCCTCAAAAATTTGCGGTCTTCGAAATTACGCCCTTCACGGTTCCCATCCTCCTGCTTCCCCCTTGTTCGTCAAAGTACGCGCACGATTAAATTCACGAGACGCCACGGAATCTCAGCGTGCGACGGTAGATTGGATTTTTTTAATACATTCGGTCGTGCACGATCAATTAAACCTTCAACCTGCCGACGACGACGACGACGCCGACGTTCGCTCGCGCGGTGTAATTTGCGTTTCTACCTCGCTCGCTCCGCCGTCGTGTCTTTCGAGGACGGCCGCATGTCGGAAATTACCGCGATATAACGAAGTCCTCCTTTCCTCGAATCGAGTCGTGTTTCATGGCGTGGATGACACCTTCTATCGTATCCGCACATCCTTAATAAACTTAATGAAGTTACTTCGTTATACGTCGCTCGCCAGTCGCCCTGAGCTTCGTCTCACTTTCCGCCAATCTACTACCCCATCTCATTTTCCGACTCCCAGCACTCAGCTCCCACCTTTTGCGGGGCTTTCGACACTTTTCAATCGTCGCCACTTACCACACTCCTCTGTCTTGAACGCGATCCTTCTGCGTCGAAGGAGAAAACATCGACGCGGGGTCTCTTTGCGGCGCATGAATTAACCATTAAAATGATGTAAACACAGGTCTGAATATATGCAGAAGGGGAGACGCATTTATGGGATGCTGAATGCGGTAATGGCAAAGGAACGTACGGCACAGACGTGGAAATTGCGGTGGGTTTATGTAAAATGAGACCAATGTGAAACTTGCTTGTGCGCAGAATTGTCCCGGGCGAGGGGAGTATTTTTGATCGGAGAATCTGGTCGTATCATCGTGGCGTCGTAGATCAATAATTTCAACTGACGTGTAGAAGAATTTAAATGTTTTTTTTTGTACCTTCAATTTTGCGGTATTTTGAAATAAATACTGTTTTACATAGTCGCATCGGTCGAAGCTAACTTCCCACAAATACTGTATCTCCACCCGAAACCTAACGTGCATTTTTACATACAATAATTTTTTAATAATTAAATGTACCAAACATAAAATATCCACCGCTTCCTTATTTCATTACATTACATCCGACTCCACCAGCCAACCTCCCTATCGTCTTAACCATTTCAATGCCAGGGTTAATTTAAAAAACCGCGTCCAGTCGGGCATTAATGCCGAGCGGGTTTCAAATAATGGAACCGTTAAATAAGGAGTTAGCATATAAGTAACATAACGAACTATGTTTACTATAGCTATATTATTATGATAATAAACTAACAACCTCAAGAGCAACGGATCACACAAAAGAACTTAAGACCAACAGGTGCCGAATGAATATTGATATTCATATATATAATATATTAATTAATTTTATTAATATAATATTATTAATAATGTAGTATCAGGAAAACGGCCGTAGATGCGTCGTATAAAACTGTCGCGGGACCATCGGGCCCTACCGGATTAAGATAAGGCGGTAGAGGTCCGTATAAAAGCCGGCCCGATTTGCGACGTGATCTCAGTCTCAGTTCAGTTTAAGATCAGTTTTTAGTTCGGTCAAGTTCGATATAGATATATATTTTACCGAAACACACACACTTTAAATACATTTATTCAACTTAATATAATTCCGCATCCCGCTTCGACGATACCTAACATCTTATCCTACAATAATAAGGCAATAATTAATGTGGGAAGCAACTAATGCAGTAACACAGACCGTGACACACCAAATTTGCCGCCAGATAATTCTTTATATTACGAATTAATTTACTTTGTTCACTAGTCTCACATGCTGCTTATAAAATTATATTCGTTTCTTGAAAATATTCGTCAAAGTAGCGTTTCTTCGCCCGAGTTACGCGCATAACAAAATCCACCCAGCCAAGTAACCGCAAGCAAACGAAGGAAAAAGAAATCTGTTCTTCCCATACAAATACATTAATTCAACTTAATATAATTCCGCATCCCGCTTCGACGATACCTAACATCTTATCCTACAATAATAACGCAATAATTAATATGGGAAGCAACTCATGCAGTAACACAGACCGTGACACACCAAATTTGCCGCCAGATAATTCTTTATATTAGTTAATTTACTTTGTTCATATGCTGCTTATAAAATTATATTCGTTTTTTGAAAATATTCGTCAAAGTAGCGTTTCTTCGCCCGAGTTACGCGCATAACAAAATCCACCCAGCCAAGTAACCGCAAGCAAACGAAGGAAAAAGAAATCTGTTCTTCCCATACAAATACATTTATTCAACTTAATATAATTCCGCATCCCGCTTCGACGATACCTAACATCTTATCCTACAACAATAACGCAATAATTAATATGGGAAGCAACTAATGCAGTAACACAGACCGTGACACACCAAATTTGCCGCCAGATAATTCTTTATATTACGTGTTAATTTACTTTGTTCAGTAGTCTCACATGCTGCTTATAAAATTATATTCGTTTTTTGAAAATATTCGTCAAAGTAGCGTTTCTTCGCCCGAGTTACGCGCATAACAAAATCCACCCAGCCAAGTAACCGCAAGTAAACGGAGGAAAAACAAATCTGTTCTTCCCATACAAATACATTTATTCAACTTAATATAATTCCGCATCCCGCTTCGACGATACCTAACATCTTATCCTACAATAATAACGCAACAATTAATATGGGAAGCAACTAATGCAGTAACACAGACCGTGACACACCAAATTTGCCGCCAGATAATTCTTTATATTACGAGTTAATTTACTTTGTTCAGTAGTCTCACATACTGCTTATAAAATTATATTCGTTTTTTGAAAATATTCGTTATATATTACGCGCATAACAAAATCCACCCAGGCAAGTAACCGCAAGCAAACGAAGGAAAAAGAAATCTGTTCTTCCCATACAAATACATTTATTCAACTTAATATAATTCCGCATCCCGCTTCGACGATACCTAACATCTTATCCTACAATAATAACGCAATAATTAATATGGGAAGCAACTAATGCAGTAACACAGACCGTGACACACCAAATTTGCCGCCAGATAATTCTTTATATTACGAGTTAATTTACTTTGTTCAGTAGTCTCACATGCTGCTTATAAAATTATATTCGTTTTTTGAAAATATTCGTCAAGGTAGCGTTTCTTCGCCCGAGTTACGCGCATAATAAAATCCACCTAGCCAAGTAACCGCAAGCAAACGAAGGAAAAAGAAATCTGTTCTTCCCATACAAATACATTTATTCAACTTAATATAATTCCGCATCCCGCGTCGACTATACCTAACATCTTATCCTACAATAATAACGCGCAACTCATGCAGTAACACACCGTGACACACCAAATTTGCCGCCACATAATTCTTTATATTACGAGTTAATTCACTTTGTTCAGTAGTCTCACATGCTGCTCATAAAATTATATTCGTTTTTTGAAAATATTCGTCAAAGTAGCGTTTCTTCGCCCGAGTTACGCACATAACAAAATTTACCCAGCCAAGTAACCGCAAGCAAACGAAGGAAAAAGAAATCTGTTCTTCCCATACAAATTACAGCTAGCCCTTATTCCTACCGCGTCGACACACGTAAATTCTAGCGTCTTCAGTTTTGTGCTCCGAACATTCGATACCGTGCCTTCTTATACACTTCCGTCCTTAACACTAGATTGCCCGAGACTTCTTGTATACCTATATTGCTCAAAAACAGTCAAAATGATTGCATTGTGAATAAATAACAAATATGTAAAGAAATTTGTTTAAAATTAATTTTTAATATTTTTTATGTTATTTACAGTTATATAACAGGTTATTAGCAAATATTAACTGTACATATTGACTGTTTTCAATGAACTTAACCCATATTTCCGAAAGCAAGGCAAATTTATTTGATTGTAACTGCATTCGGTTCTTTTGTCAAAATGAATAAATCGTAGGATTTGCTTGAACTTTTCTCTGGCCATAGTTTTTCTAAAAGATTCGGGACCCCACTTCGCTGACCATAAATAACTCAATTTAAAATTTGTTGCCTCGTAAGCTCCACGAGCATATAGAATCCCAATAAATGCACGTATTTCCGGTAATGATATTGTCCAATCGTTCCGCAAAATTCGGCGACATTCTTCTGTGCACTTTCTTATATGTTTGATAATATAGTTATCTATTATCAACGATAATGCACTGATAAGATTATCTGCTACCATGTTCCTTTTTGCGTAGCCTGTTGGCCCTTTCACACTCTTGAAAATACAAGCAGATGGTATTCTTCCAGGAATACCACCTTCGTCAATTTTTGTCCACACAGTACCATCAGCAGCTGTTTCGACCTCCTGAAACGTATTTTCAGTTTCTTCATCAGAATCTAAACTAGTTAGCACCCTACACCTTTTCCTGGGCATATTGATGACACTTTCATTTTCATCATTGGTGATCGACTCTTCATCACTATCTTCAGCGTCAGATGTTTCACTTTGAATATAATCCGCTTCATCTTCAGATGATAGTTCAGAATTTGTTGCATTTGATTCTATATCGGAGCACTCTTCACTTATGTTCGTTAGCTTTTCCAAGAACTCATTTCTCTTCGACATTTTTTTCATAAAGTTAGGGCGCAAAAGAAATAAAATAAACAACTTGTTAGAACAACACTTTATAAAGATTCGAATAACTAGTACTACTTTAGCTTATTGAGCAACTGACACTTATCAAGTATATGCCCAAATCAACAATTTATCATGCATCATATTTCAATACAAAGCCGGACAGGTCATATAAGAAATTTACTCAATTCAATAAATAAAAATCTTTTGATTATTTAAAATTTACCAAGCAGTCAAAATGACTGCTTCTGATAGGTATAACACATATATATATACGGAAATCGAGGGCGGAAGTAACTACAATTATTCATAACCCATTTATATGTTATAGAAAAAGTCACCAAATTCTAAGAAATTGTGTCATCAATTTCATAATTGTTTTTCTAATTGAAATTAAAAAACAGTCAAAATGACTGCCTTGGGCAATCTAGTGTTAAAATTAAACTGACCTACCCGTCGTCTCCTCGAGCAGCGAATCCATTGTCGATGTGACAAAATAATCGAAGAAGAAGTTGAAGGCTCATCGCTCAGGAGAATGCGCGTCATAAGGCGATTGCGGTTAGCGTAAGACGACGTTCTGCATATAATAACAGACACGTGACCGCGAGAGCGACAGTGACGAGGAAGTTTTTGCTATGTCGCGAGGTCAGTAATAAAGCTTTCACGATAAATCGCCTTAATGATGCCTCGCGCATCAGGTTAAGCCGCTTACTTTAAACGCTCCACAGCGCGTTCAGCCCATGTCGTTCATTTGTTATGTTATCGTAGTCAAGCTCGCATCTCCTAGACGAGAGGATAATGAAGCACGCGAAGTTTTCCTGCACGCCGGAAACTGCGGGGCTTCTTGCGTCATTTTTGCCTCCGATTCGTACGTATAATTGAGTTGACGGTGGATTATGATGTCGTACGTGCGACATCGATGTGCATCGCTTCACGTAATTAACACGTTGACTGCCAATCGTATTTTGCTACGTTAAAATCGCGATGCGATGATAATGCTGCAAAGTATGATTAAATCATGCAAAATAAAGATAGCGCCGAGCTGTTAAAAGCCATAGTATTGAAGCACCATTCCAATATCAATTGATGTTACAAGGTTGCAAATAGGCTTTATGGCGATTTTTTTTGCATTTATAGTAAAATATTTTGCACCGGTCACCGGTGACCACTGTGGCAGTCAAAGTGTTAATCGAACTTGAGAAACGAAAAAGTGAGTAACAGAGACTCTGGGAAATATAGTTATTGAATTGGGAAATACAGTTGTGTTATTTTATATATTAAAAATTTGAATCCTAGGGGCTGTTAAATTAATCTTATCGAGAAACACCCAATAACGCTATAGTGATTAATTTAGCATATATGAAAAAAATAAACAATGCGGCAGCGCTTGTATTTTTTTGAATAAATCAAACTGAAAAGAATGGCAATTAGAGACAAAGTGCTCTGCTCGCATGATTTACATCAAAGATAGTAACTATGCGGAGAGTAAGTAGCAGTCAAATTAAGCGTGCACGTCGATAGCGATAAATGTAATGGCACTTTTCAAATGTAATGAACTCAAACGGATAAGACATGAACGAACTACGCATCTGAAAATGATCGTTAATTCAATTGCAATTCGTGCTTTATAACCAAAGGTGAATTTAACTAATTATTCGCATAGCACGCGGAGGATTAAGTTTGTTGAAAACTCAACATTGGAGATTCAGTATTAAATCGAGAAGTGATATAAACGATTTTACGTATTCTCCGTCATTATATTCCTGGGATTACAAAATTAGCACATTTTGCGGCATTCGAAATATTTCGGGTGCCTCCTTTGAGGACGCTTTCCTGAGGATGGGTCTGTGAGAAAATCCCCGCGGCTAAAAGATGTCCCGCCCGCGTTTCTTAAGCTTGAGAAACACTGCCCTAATGCATCCCTTTATCTAAATGGAAAAGTGGGTCGAGTAACGGGCGTCCTTAATTACAACCGCGTTGGCCACAACATCCACTCATTTTTTATGCCCATCAACGGGCTTCCTCGAGTTCTTTCTCGTTTGTTGAGACGAGACTGTCCCCGGGAACACCGTAAACACGGGTGTTAAAAGAGGAATTGCGCAGGGATTTAAATGCGCGGCACTCGTAATAAGTGGGAAAACTTGGCACTCATTATTTATGGTCAGACGAAAAAGTTTCAGCTATGCACCGCAGAATTAACGTAAGTATGACCGGGATAATAAATGCTGCTTGACGACGTCCCGTATGCACATTCTCGGCTGCGAAAACAGGACCGTCTTCCAAGGATACGACAAACGATCGTATGAAAATTATTATTACACTTAAACTTAATTATTCCGTTTCATTGATATCACATTTGATGTTATAGCCATAAAAGAATAAGTACAATATTTCTCAGCTGCCGGCAGCGGGAAATTGTTCCGAGCACAATCCTCTCTTTACTGCACCATAAAAAACAACAGCGCATCAATTGATCCTAAACACACATCCAATATCATACGATGCCAGTTTGATAAAAAGCACGCGAAAGAGACTGGAAAGCCATAAGAAACGATGATAAAAAAGCTGATTATTTGCACTCCTTCGCCATTGCCTCTTGTATCATCGTTACCGGCAAGGAGTCCTCCTCTCTGCACGGCTGGCCATTGTTTTTGACAAGAGGCCCAAAGCGACCTAAGTGTCACGTTTATCGCCGTCCCGACACTCCCAGACCGGTAATTTTTCATGACGCGCGGCGTCCAGTCTTTTATTAAAAACTGCGAACGGAATTAATTTTGCAAAGCAGCAAAAGAAACGCGACGAAGCGAGTTTCGTCCGCGTCCGCCTTTCGTCCCACCTTCTCCACCTCTTTCCGCCTTTCCACCTCTTTCCACCTCTCTCCACCGCCCCCTTGGGACACCAGGAACGTTCACGGATTGTAAAACGCGCGCGGAAATTAAAACGGACCCCCCCCCGCGCTTCCTGTTTTTTGTTTCGCTCGTTTTTGCCCGAGAATATGCGAGACGGACTTCAGTTTTTGCTAATGGCGGGGCCGACTGGAAAACGGCACTTTGGATGTCTTATGTTACTTGTCATCGGATGTTGCGAGGCGACATTAATTCTGCGGTGATAAATGGGCGCTGGGGAACTAAAATATGTGTTAACTGAAATGTGCGACAATGGGGGTACACATCCGTCCATAAAGCTAAGTAGGAATAAAAGACGTGCGTGCCTTAAGTAGCCATTAAAATCGTATGCTGAGTGTGAAAATAACGAATAAGTACCCTTGCTGTTATATATTGTGGATTAAAATGTGCGGTATTCAATGTTTCGTTGAAAGTAGAAAGTCTTCGAAAAGACATGCATGCTAAACACTTTTACTGCCATGGTGCTCACCGATGGCCGGTGTAACAGATTTTACTAAACATGCAAAAAAATCGCAAGTCTATTTGGAAGCTTGTAAAAGCAATTGATATTGAAACGGTGCTTCAATAGTTTTCTACAACGTTACCTTTATTTTGCACGATTTAAAAATTTAATCGCAATGATACGTGGCAGTCAACGTGTTAAGTAGCCATTAAATGCGTGATCATGAGTGAGAAAAAAAATCAATAAGTACCCTTGTTGTTTTATATTGTGGATTAGAATGCGCGGTATTAAATGTTTCGTTGAAAGTAGAAAGTCTTCGAAAAGACATGCATGCTTAACACTTTTACTGCGATGACGGTCACCGATGGCCGGTGCAACAGATTTTACTAAACATGTAAAAAAATCGCAATGTAGTCTATTTGCAAGCTTGTAAGAGCAATTGATATTGGAACAGTGCTTCAATACTTTGGCTTCTAACAACTCTGTGTTACCTTTATTTTGCACGATTTAATTATACTCTACAGTATTTAATCGCATTACAATGCTAACATAGCAAAATACGCTTGGCAATCAACGTGTTAAGCAGCCATTAAATGCGTGCACATGAGTGAGAAAATAATCAATAAATACCCTTGTTGTTATATATTGTGGATTAGAATGCGCGGTATTAAATGTTTCGTTGAAAGTAGAAAGTCTTCGAAAAGACATGCATGCTTAATACTTTTACTGCCATGGTGGTCACCGATGGCCGGTGCAACAGATTTTACTAAACATGCAAAAAAATCGCAATGAAAGTCTATTTGCAATCTTGTAAGAGCAATTGATATTGGAACGGTGCTTCAATACTTTAGCTTCTAACAACTCTGCGTTACCTTTATTTTGCACGATTTAATTATACTCTACAGTATTTAATCGCATCGCGATTCTAACATAGCAAAATACGCTTGGCAGTCAACGTGTTAAGTAGCCATTAAATGCGTGCACATGAGTGAGAAAAAAATCAATAAGTACCCTTGTTGTTTTATATTGTGGATTAGAATGTGTCCGTATTAAATGTTTCGTTGAAAGTAGAAAGTCTTCGAAAAGACATGCATGCTTAACACTTTTCTGCCATGGTGGTCACCGATGGCCGGTGCAACAGATTTTACTAAACATGCAAAAAAATCGCAATAAAGTCTATTTGTAAGCTTGTAAGAGCAATTAATATTGTAACGGTGCTTCAATAGCCATTAAACATGAGTAAGAAAAAAATCAATAAGTACCCTTGTTGTTTTATATTGTTTGGCGGTATTAAATGTTTCTAACAACTCTGCGTTACCTTTATTTTCCACGATTTAATTATACCCTACAATATTTAATGGCATCGCGATTCTAACATAGCAAAATACGCTTGGCAGTCAACGTGTTAAGTAGTCATTAAATGCATGCACATGAGTCAGGAAAAAATCAATATATGCCCTTGTTGTTTTATATTGTGGATTAGAATACATCCATATTAAACGTTTAATCGAACGCAGTACGTGTTTCAAATGCTATGGATGGGTGAGTACGTCAACTCTGACGTTTTCTGGTATAAAGGACAGCACTGATAAACAGTTATCGGCTACTAGAAAGCTAACTGACTATAATATTAGAAACATAATTATTCAGTATACATCGCACAGTTTGTTAGTTGTAAATAAACGTTTATATTTGCCAATCAAAGCATAAGCATTCAACAATTTTCCTCGATCCAACGGTGAACATTGTTGAATACTCGTTTTATCGGCATTAGCAGGATTGTCGATTCGGTGAGTTCATTGGTTCTATTGACGAACATTGTTAGAGATTAATTATATTCACATTAATTAGTATGTCTGCTGTGCCGGAAAATTGCGTTACCAGTGCGCGGAGAATAATATTCCACTTTATCGACACTTATACGCCAGCACAGTTAACCAAATACCATAGAAGTGACCAATATACAATTCGAAAAGTAACCCATTCGCGCTCGATTATTTCATTTTGCCACCAAGTTTGCGCGGTGCGACAAATTATTTTATCAAACGCCCACCTCGAAACGTGATCGCGCCCGCTGAAAATGTTCGTTTGCTTTTTTTTCCAGCTACTATCTGGCCACGACGGAGGGTGAGCCAGCTCAGCAGCATCTGTATACAGTTTCGGTATCGAACTCGGAGCGTAAATCGAAATGCCTGAGCTGCAGCGCCGTCAGGGAGGCGGACGGCACTCTGTGCTTATACAACACCGCCAAGTTCTCGACTGACAATTCGCATTATGTGCTTACTTGCGCCGGCCCAGGAGTACCTGACATTTCCATCTACAGCAAAGTATGTCTCTGCCACTTGCACACGTTACCTCACGCGTTCGCCGTTTACAGCTAGCTTCTCGCTCGCGTATATTGTACGTCGCGGAACGTATGCTAACGATAAGCAGTCGCAACAAGTCTGTATCGGAAATTTCACTTGTCGCTGCCGTGAGACAAGTGAGACGTTTGCATGACTCTTTCGAAAGATATTCGTGTCTGGAAATTGTGAGTAAATTAGGAGATTCAAAACCTTTTTTTGGGAACGCCGCGGAACGTCTGCTAACGATAAGCAATATATATTTGTATCTGGAAATTGAAAATAAATTAGAAGATTCAAAACCTTTTTCTGGGAACGCCGCGGAACGTCTGCTAACGATAAGCAATATATAATATTTGCATCTGGAAATTGTAAATAAATTAGAAGATTCGAAACCTTTTTCTGGGAACCCCGCAAAACGTATGCTAACGATAAGCAATATATAATATTTGCATCTGGAAATTGTAAATAAATTAGAAGATTCGAAACCTTTTTCTGGGAACGCCGCGGAACGTATGCTAACGATAAGCAATATATTATATAATATTTGTATTTGGAAATTGTAAATAAATTAGAATATTCGAAACATTTTTTTGGAAACGACGCGGAACGTATGCTAACGATAAGCAGTCGCAACAAGTCTGTATCGGAAATTTCACTTGTCGCTGCCGTGAGACAAGTGAGACGTTTGCATGACTCTTTCGAAAGATATTCGTGTCTGGAAATTGTGAGTAAATTAGGAGATTCAAAACATTTTTCTGGGAACGCCGCGGAACGTCTGCTAACGATAAGCAATATATAAAATTTGTATCTGGAAATTGTGAGTAAATTAGAAAATTTAAAACATTTTTCTGGGAACGCCGCGGAACGTCTGCTAACGATAAGCAATATATAATATTTGTATCTGGAAATTGTGAGTAAATTAGAAAATTCAAAACATTTTTCTGGGAACGCCGCGAAGTTTATGCTCACGATAAGCAGTCGGAACAAGTCTGTATTGGAAATTTCAGTTGTCGCTGCCGTGAGGCAACTGAAACGTTTGCATGACTCTTTCGAAAGATATTTGTGTCTAGAAATTGTGAGTAAATTAGAAGATTCAAAACATTTTTCTGGGAACACCGCGAAATATATGCTTACAATAAACAGTCGCAGAAAACCTGGTTCGGAAACATAAGTTGTTGCTACCGTGAGATAATTGAGACGGTTGCGTGACTGCTTTGAAAGCGATTTGCATCTGAAAATTGTGAATAAATTAGAAGATGCAAGATATTTTTATGTAAAATTCCATTGATGTGGATTGGGAATGTCGCGGAACGCATGCTAACGATTAGCAATATATAATATTTGTATCTGAAAATTGTAAATAAATTAGAATATTTAGAACATTTTTTTGGGAACGTCGCAAAATTCATGCAAACGATAAACAGTCGTAGCAGATGAGATTTTAAGGCCTATACGATTGCTTTCAAATATATTTCTAGCTGGAAACGGCGAATAACTTAGAAGATGCAAGATATTTTTGATCATAATTTTGTTGCGTTAGAATATGTACATTGTAGAATATGTTTATTGCCTACAAGATGCGCATGCAAAAAAATCGCAACTTAATTTCTAACAATGTGCACTAAACGATGTAACACTACATCAATGTTCCGCGAGATCACAGATCAGTTAATCTTTATCACAGATTACAAAGTTCTTAATAATGGACAAGTGTCATCATGTTACCTGTGATGACACTCACATTATTAACGTCCGCAAACGTATTTCTTTCTATTCCCCACTTTCAAGTGGCCTAGGATCTCTCGCTCATCATCCGCATGCAAATGATTTCTACTTCAAATTCACATGCACATTCCATAAAAAAGACGATTCATCGTACAGCTTTCTCCCCACTACGCATTATATCTGAACGCGGCATAATCGTACCATGTGATATTTATGAACATGAGCCCGTCGATCGAAAATCTCGCCGAGCGATGAATCTCCGCTGCATCGAGCGGTGACCGCAAAGAGCGCAGGGCTTTCGCGAAAGTCCATCGCTATTCTTCGCCGACAAGGGAAATAGGTCTCGCCGAGAGTGAAACGAAAGAGCCTCGGAATGCATAAAAAAGAGTGGCTCGTTTCTCCTTGTTAAGTTTTCCCGTCGAGGGATTTATACCTTATCCACCTGCCCCCTTTCCTCTTTCACCTTTATTCCGACTCCCTTCCTACATCTCGCCCCATCCTTGCCTCGCTACCTGCCTCCTCTTCTCTTCTCCCTTATCCGTTCTTTCTTTCAATCTGCCGGCCTGTCATTCTCTCAATCTCTTCCGGCGCTCTTTTCAGTCCCCGCAGAACTTCGTAATCAGATCGAAACGTCGTTAATAATTTCTCTGTCGGGTCTGTCCGGGACAAAGCCGGGCAAAAAGGAAGTAGACGTATAACGGCTATCACCTTTTGTAATCGGATTATCGGCGCGCGAAGAGGTTCGCAAAAAGAGAGGAACGAAGGAAAGTGGGCCCCCGATCTGTGCGTCTTTTTTTTACCGTGAAGGAAACGGGGGGCGGAGGAAGAGGGAGTCGAATGGTAATAGAACAAAAACGCCGGAGACAAAGAAGGCACCGAAGGGTGGAGAGTATTGAAGTACGAAAGACGAAGAAAGTGTACGTCACGAGAAACAGGATAAAGGAGGGAAAGAAGCCGGAAAATCGGCATGAAGGAAAACGCACAAAAATATGAGAACGTTGCGTGCCTTGTGTGAAGCTCATATGCGGTATAAACGAATAATTTAATTCTTTGTTCCACGAATAATGGTATCGTTACATAGATGTTCATGTTCTCGCAAACGATCGTTGCTAATAACCTTGTGTTGATGTGACGTTAAACGTCGACTGAAAAAAATATCGATACGTAATTAACTGAAAAATAGCATAAAACGGGAAATAAAAGAAAACGGAACGTTGACGCGAGAGAAAACGAACGCGCAAAAATATTCTTGCGTCCCTATGAATTTACGCGGGATACAAGCAACCGCTGTAGCCTTCTTATTTCAAAGAGAAACAAATGGACGAGTGTCATCAAAGATTTTACCCGTCGCAAGCGTCGAGTATCATGCTCCGCACACATATGCCACACAAAGCTGCCCGCCATATTTAATACACATGCATAACGAATAATTTAATTCTTTGTTTCACGAATAATAGTATCGTTATATAGATGTTCATGTTCTTGCAAACGATCGTCGCTAATAACCTTGTGTTGATATAACGTTAAACGCCGACTGAAAAAAATATCGATACGTAATTAACTGAAAAATACTATAAAACGGGAAATAAAAGAAGACGAAACGTTGACGCGAGAGAAAACGAACACGCGAAAATATTCTTGCGTCCCTATGAATTTACGCGGGATACAAGCAACCGCTGTAACCTTCTTATTTCAAAGAGAAACGTATGGACGAGTGTCATCAAAGTTTTTACCCGCCACAAGCGTCGAGTATCATGCTCTGCACACATATGCCACACAAAGCTGCCCGCCACATTTAATACACTGCATAACGAATAATTTAATTCTTTGTTTCACGAATAATAGTACCGTTATATAGATGTTCATGTTCTTGCAAACGATCGTCGCTAATAATCTTGTGTTGATATGACGTTAAACATCGACTGAAAAGAATATCGAGACGTAATTAACTGAAAAATTGCATAAAACGGGAAATAAAAGAAAACGGAACGTTGACGCGAGTGAAAACGAACACGCGAAAATATTCTTGCGTCCCCATGAATTTACGCGGGACACAAGCAACCGCTGTAACCTTCTTATTTCAAAGAAAAACGTATGGACGAGTGTCATCAAAGTTTTTACCCGTCGCAAACGTCGAGTATCATGCTCCGCACACATATGCCACACAAAGCTGCCCGCCATATTTAATACATTGCATAACGAATCATTTAATTCTTTGTTTCACGAATAATAGTATCGTTGTATAGATGTTCATGTTCTTGCAAACGATCGTCGCTAATAACCTTGTGTTGATATGACGTTAAACGCCGACTGAAAAAAATATCGATACGTAATTAACTGAAAAATAGTATAAAACGGGAAATAAAAGAAGACGGAACGTTGATGCGAGAGAAAATGAACACGCGAAAATATTCTTGCGTCCCTATGAATTTACGCGGGATACAAGCAACCGCTGTAACCTTCTTATTTCAAAGAGAAACGTATGGACGAGTGTCATCAAAGTTTTTACCCGTCGCAAACGTCGAGTATCATGCTCCACACACATATGCCACACAAAGCTGCGCGCCATATTTAATACACATGCAAAACGAATCATTTAATTCTTTGTTTCACGAATAATAGTATCGTTATATAGATGTTCATGTTCTTGCAAACGATTGTCGCTAATAACCTTGTGTTGATATGCCGTTAAACGTCGACTGAAAAAAATATCGATACGTAATTAACTTAAAAATAGCATAAAACGGGAAATAAAAGAAGACGGAACGTTGACGCGAGAGAAAACGAACAGGCGAAAATATTCTTGCGTTCCTATGAATTTGCGCGGGATACAAGCAACCGCTGTAACCTTCTTATTTCAAAGAGAAACGTATGGACGAGTGTCATCAAAGTTTTTACCCGTCGCAAACGTCGAGTATCATGCTCCGCACATATATGCCACACAAAGCTGCCCGCCATATTAAATACACTGCATAACGAATAATGTAATTCTTTGTTTCACGAATAATAGTATCGTTATATAGACGTTCATGTTCTTGCAAACGATCCTCGCTAATAACCTTGTGTTGAAATGCCGTTAAACGTAGACTGAAAAAAATATCGATACGTAATTAACTGAAAAATAGCATGAAACGGGAAATAAAAGAAGACGGAACGTTGACGCGAGAGAAAATGAACACGCGAAAATATTCTTGCGTCCCTATGAATTTACGCGGGATACAAGCAACCGCTGTAACCTTCTTATTTCAAAGAGAAACGTATGAACGAATGTCATCAAAGTTTTTATCCGTCGCAAACGTCGAGTATCATGCTCCGCACACATATGCCACACAAAGCTGCCCGCCATATTTAATACACTGCATAACGAATCATTTAATGCTTTGTTTCACGAATAATAGTATCGTTACATAGATGTTCATGTTCTTGCAAACGATCGTCGCTAATAACCTTGTGTTGATATGACGTTAAACGTCGACTGAAAAAAATATCGATACGTAATTAACTGAAAAATAGCATAAAACGGGAAATAAAAGAAGACGGAACGTTGACGCGAGAGAAAACGAACACGCGAAAATATTCTTGCGTCCCTATGAATTTACGCGGGATACAAGCAACCGCTGTAACCTTCTTATTTCAAAGAGAAACGTATGAACGAATGTCATCAAAGTTTTTATCCGTCGCAAACGTCGAGTATCATGCTCCGCACACAAATGCCACACAAAGCTGCCCGCCATATTTAATACACTGCATAACGAATCATTTAATGCTTTGTTTCACGAATAATAGTATCGTTACATAGATGTTCATGTTCTTGCAAACGATCGTCGCTAATAACCTTGTGTTGATATGACGTTAAACGTCGACTGAAAAAAAATATCGATACGTAATTAACTGAAAAATAGTATAAAACGGGAAATAAAAGAAGACGGAACGTTGACGCGAGAGAAAACGAACACGCGAAAATATTCTTGCGCCCCTATGAATTTGCGTGGGATACAAGCAACCGCTGTAACCTTCTTATTTCAAAGAGAAACGTATGGACGAGTGTCATCAAAGTTTTTACCCGACGCAAGCGTCGAGTATCATGCTCCGCACATATATGCCACACAAAGCTGCCCGCCATATTTAATACATTGCATAACGAATCATTTAATTCTTTGTTTCACGAATAATAGTATCGTTATATAGATGTTCATGTTCTTGCAAACGATCGTCGCTAATAACTTTGTGTTGATATGACGGTAAACGTCAACTGAAAAAATATCGATACGTAATTAACTGAAAAATAGCATAAAACGGAAAATAAAAGAAGACGGAACGTTGACGCGAGAGAAAACGAACAGGCGAAAATATTCTTGCGTCCCTATGAATTTACGCGAGATACAAGCAACCGCTGGAACCTTCTTATTTCAAAGACAAACGTATTGACGAGTGTCATCAAAGTTTTTACCCGTCCCAAGCGTCGAGTATCATGTTCCGTACACATATGCCATACAAAGCTGCCCGCCATATTTAATACACTGCATAACGAATAATTTAATTCTTTGTTTCACGAATAATAGTATCGTTATATAGATGTTCATGTTCTTGCAAACGATCGTCGCTAATAATCTTGTGTTGATATGACGTTAAACGCCGACTGAAAAAAATATCGATACGTAATTAACTGAAATTAAAACAGGAAATAAAAGAAGACGGAACGTTGACGCGAGAGAAAACGAACACGCGAAAATATTCTTGTGTCCCTATGAATTTACCCGAGATACAAGCAACGGCTGTAACCTTCTTATTTCAAAGAGAAACGTATGGACGAGTGTCATCAAAGTTTTTACCCGTCGCAAGCGTCGAGTATCATGCTCCGCACATATATGCCACACAAAGCTGCCCGCCATATTTAATACACTGCATAAACCCGCAGAAAACTCCGCATTCTCAAGCCGCACAAATGGAAGGTAACTGAAGGGAACCCACGAAAGAAAGAGTGTACGGGATCGAACGGAGAAAAGCAAATTACCGGCGAAAATGAGAAGAATCGAGAAGACGATTGGCTCTTCGCTACGCCGCCTTTTGACGCAGATTGTTTAATGCCTGTAATTAGTTTTCTTCGCGCAACCTCCGGTAATTACGATGTCTGACTGTTGGCGGACGGAACAAAAGGACGTGCGCATCGATTCACACTGCCGAGATTTCACTGGCTAACCGTCGGAAAAGCCGCCGACGCAGTGATTTACGGCGGTTGGGACGAGTCTGGCAGATTGGATAAGAAGACCTACGGACGCGAGCGGTTTATTAGAAATTGTGTAGAACGATCAGAGTGTTCAATCAGCCCGGGCTGAGGTGAAAGTTGAGCACCGGTGAAGCGAGACATAAGAAAGCAAAACCGTGAACGTAATTGATATTTAACCAGTTTAGTACCGATCGTAAGTGATTACGCAATAGGTTTTTGTTCATTTGTATGAAGGCAATCACTAGTTGATTGGGCGCAGATGTACGCGCGGAAGCGGATGCTAGGATCGTAAGTGATAGTTAGCTACTTTGTTAGGAGGCTCCCGTTGTTGCGTTAATAGCGCAGTTTTTGCTGATGCATAAAAGAAAGCGTTCATTAGTTCGCGGAGTCGAAATATATGCGAGAAAGCCGACGACGATCGCAATTGATGTTTAGCTGTTTCCCTACCGATCTCACGGTATTGCTTCAACGGCGTGGCTTTTTATTCATTCATGTAAGAAGGCGAGCATTATTTTGCGAGTTTCAGAAGTACACGAGAAAGCTGATGTTAAGATCATAATTAGCATTTAGCTGCTTTGCTACGGGTTTCTCGGCGTACCTTCAACAGCAGAGCGTTCCGTTCATTCATATAAGGCAACCATTAATTTGCGTAGTCTGGAAGTAAGCGAGAGACTTGATGCTAAGATGAAAAGTGATATTTACATACTTTGCTACGGGTCCTTCATTATTGCTTCCCAGCGCAACTCCGCGTGAATCTATATAAGTGGCCGGCAGTTATGCGGAAGTTTTCAAAAGTGTAATTCTGCTTAATTTTGCTAATATGCCGGATATTAAATACCATTTATTAAACTTCAGAATATTTATTGCACGCGGTGATAAAAGTAATGCGTCTTGGAGAGGTCGATCATAATTTTATTTAGTTGTGACTAATATTATCATTAACTTAATTAATTAGCCGACCAATTGGGAGGTTCCCATGTTTAAAAGAAATTTGATGCACGACCGATCGCGTGATTTCCACTTTAATCTTAGCAACGCGTTTCCTTCTTTCTCTTATTATCAGTTGCCTTCATCTGCAATTGTTCACAGTTACTGACGAGCTGTTTCCATAAAGCACAGTATATAATAAAATCCACCCATTTAGTGCTGAAAATTACTTAAAATTTACACAATCGTTGGAACTAAATAAAGTTATAGCGGTATGAGCTGTGACAAGTACATATTAAAAAATGCACAATCTACTGGATAAATTGGCATGTTGTAAACGATACGACACTGTAAAAAAATATTAAGACACAATACTATTTTTGCATTTCACGTTTGGCTCATGCTATTTATCTTTAGTCATCCTTAATGTTCTTAACTTTCAAACTTCATTGCCCACACTTTTTTGAACAGCCTGCCAAAAATTGTTGTCATATACGTTTAATTTCATGTTTTGTTTAAACAATATTTGAAATCGTGTCACGAAAGTGTTACTGCAAGATATAATTGATCACTTAAATAATTTTCAGGCTTGTTTTGATGGCAAATAGTGAATATCAGTTTGATTTGTCAAAAATCACGTGACTTGGAAACCATAAGTTCGTTTAAATGCGCGCGGTCGGCTAAATGTTAATTAGTAATAAATGCGACTGGTATTGTGTATGTTGGTACCGAAGAATATTTGATGTAATAATAAACATTCGCGTGATTTCAGAATTCTACAAAATTGGTCACGTGGGAAGATAACGGCGCAGTTGGGACAATTGTTTCTGAACGATCGCAGCCCGACATACATAAGTACAAAATTCCTGTCAGGCACTTTACGCCCGTCAACTTGCACCGCCCAATGCTGATTTTGCCGGCATTAGTTCCAATGCTGGTTTACGTGTAAGTTGTTTGATTCTTTCGACTAATCACCTTCAGACTTCCAGAACATAAAAATAAAATGCACCGACTGAGATCAGCTGTACTTATTCACATACATTTCAAAAGGTTTTCGTCTTCATGAATTTTTGCTAGTTAATTCGATGCCAGGGAAAATTCTAATGACATTTCATGCGTAATCTTTCTTTTTCTTTCTTTTAATCGCGATCATTACAAAGAAAGTGTTTTCCAGCATTTTCTTGAATCCTCGCTACCATTAGATGTGTAGAAAAATCCTTGTCACACTTTAGCGTCAACTTGCACGGCAAATTCTCCGGCATTATGTTCTTCGCATAATTTGTGCGACGTTTAAATTCCCCAGCGGCATTTTCCTGCCGTGTGCGCACACTCAGAAAAATAATATTTCATTACATTTTTACAACTGCGTACACGAAAATCCTGCGAGTTCCTGTCAGCTAGAACAACAAACGTCAGTTTCCTACCACCTGCACTCATTTGAAGAATCAAATTATGTCCACATTTTTACAACTACGTACACAAAAATCCCGTGAACTTCCTGTCGTCAGTCAGAATAACAAGCTTCATTTTTTTCTACCACGTGCACTCATTCAGAGAAACAATATTTTCTGATATTTCTACAACTACGTATACGAATATCTCGCGGACTTCCTGTTACCATCTATAACAACAAACGTAATTTTCCTGTCACGTGCACTTATTTAACACGTTCACTGCCAAGCTAATTTTGCTACGTTAGAACCGCGATGCAATGAAATACTGCAGAATATAATTAAATCATGCAAAATGAAGATAACGCAGAATTGTAAGAAGCCAACGTAGTGAAGCACCGTTACAATATCAATTGCTTTTACAAAATTGCAAATTTTTTGCGAATTTTTTGCATGTCAAATCTTTTGCACCGGTCACCGCGTATTCTGCTATGTTAGAACCGCGATGCGATGAAATACTGCAGAATATAATTAAATCATGCAAAATGAAGATAACGCAGAATTGTTAAGATGTCACACGTATTGAAGCACCGTTACAATATCAATTGCTTTTACAAAATTGCAAATAGGCTTCATTGCAAATTTTTTGCATTTTTAGTAAAATCTTTTGCACCGGTCACCGCGTATTCTGCTATGTTAGAACCGCGATGCGATGAAATACTGCAGAATATAATTAAATCATGCAAAATGAAGATAACGCAGAATTGTAAGAAGCCAACGTATTGAAGCACCGTTACAATATCAATTGCTTTTACAAAATTGCAAATAGGCTTCATTGCAAATTTTTTGCATTTTTAGTAAAATCTTTTGCACCGTTCACCGCGTATTCTGCTATGTTAGAACCGCGATGCGATGAAATACTGCAGAATATAATTAAATCATGCAAAATCAAGATAACGCAAAATTATAAGAAGCCAAAGTATTGAAGCACCGTTACAATATCAATTGCTTTTACAAGATTGCAAACAGGTTTCATTGCAAATTTTTTGCATTTTTAGTAAAATCTTTTGCACCGGTCACCGCGTATTCTGCTATGTTAGAACCGCGATGCGATGAAATACTGCAGAATATAATTAAATCATGCAAAATGAAGATAACGCAGAATTGTAAGAAGCCAACGTATTGAAGCACCGTTACAATATCAATTGCTTTTACAAAATTGCAAATAGGTTTCATTGCAAATTTTTTGCATTTTTAGTCAAATCTTTTGCACCGGTCACCGCGTATTCTGCTATGTTAGAACCGCGATGCGATGAAATACTGCAGAATATAATTAAATCATGCAAAATGAAGATAACGCAGAATTGTAAGAAGCCAACGTATTGAAGCACCGTTACAATATCAATTGCTTTTACAAAATTGCAAATAGACTTCATTGCAAATTTTTTGCATTTTTAGTAAAATCTTTTGCACCGGTCACCGCGTATTCTGCTATGTTAGAACCGCGATGCGATGAAATACTGCAGAATATAATTAAATCATGCAAAATCAAGATAACGCAAAATTATAAGAAGCCAAAGTATTGAAGCACCGTTACAATATGAATTGCTTTTACAAAGTTGCAAATAGGCTTCATTGCAAATTTTTTGCATTTTTAGTCAAATCTTTTGCACCGGTCACCGCTTATTTTGCTATGTTAGAACCGCGATGCGATGAAATACTGCAGAATATAATTAAATCATGCCAAATGAAGATAACGCAGAATTGTAAGAAGCCAACGTATTGAAGCACCGTTACAATATCAATTGCTTTTACAAAATTGCAAATAGGCTTCATTGCAAATTTTTCGCATTTTTAGTAAAATCTTTTGCACCGTTCACCGCGTATTCTGCTATATTAGAACCGCGATGCGATGAAATACTGCAGAATATAATTATATCATGCAAAATGAAGACAACGCAGAATTGTAAGAAGCCAACGTATTGAAGCACCGCTACAATATCAATTGCTTTTACAAAATTGCAAATAGGCTTCATTGCAAATTTTTTGCATTTTTAGTAAAATCTTTTGCACCGGTCACCGCGTATTCTGCTATGTTAGAACCGCGATGCGATGAAATACTGCAGAATATAATTAAATCATCCAAAATCAAGATAACGCAGAATTGTAAGAAGCCAACGTATTGAAGCACCGTTACAATATCAATTGCTTTTACAAAATTGCAAATAGGCTTCATTGCAAATTTTTTGCATTTTTAGTAAAATCTTTTGCACCGGTCACCGCGTATTCTGCTATGTTAGAACCGCGATGCGATGAAATACTGCAGAATATAATTAAATCGTGCAAAATCAAGATAACGCAGAATTGTTAGAAGCCAAAGTATTGAAGCACCGTTAAAATATCAATTGCTTTTACAAGATTGCAAATAGGCTTCATTGCGAATTTTTTGCATTTTTAGTAAAATCTTTTGCACCGGTCACCGCGTATTCTGCTATGTTAGAACCGCGATGCGATGAAATACTGCAGAATATAATTAAAACATGCAAAATCAAGATAAGGCAAAATTATAAGAAGCCAAAGTATTGAAGCACCGTTACACTATCAATTGCTTTTACAAAATTGCAAATAGGCTTCATTGCAAATTTTTTGCATTTTTAGTAAAATCTTTTGCACCGGTCACCTGTGGCCACCGTGGCAGTCAAAGTGTTAAAGAAACAATATTTTCCGACATTTCTACAAGTAGGTATACGAAAATCCTGCAAACTTTCCGTAACAATCCAGACAACAAATCTCTCGCGGCTACTCACCCTGCCGAATTCGGGCGACATTTACGATACGGCACTACTTCCGTTCCTCCTAAGCGCGGCAATTTCTACAGAAAAAAGGTTTATCACGCGACGCGTTTCGCCGGACGCAAGTAGCGCGAATTTGCCGGCGGGCCAAATGTTATCGCGCGGAACAACTGCGCGTCGTCGCCAACGGAAATTGGAAAAAAATCCTCTATCTCGGGGCGCAGAATTTCTGCCTCGCTTGCCCTTTTAATTAAGACCCGCTCTTTTTTCCCCGCATTATCGGCGCCGCTCGCTGACGGGATTAATCTTAGACCAGCTTCCACCCACCTCCGACCGACCGATCCTCCTTCGACTTCGGCGTTATCGATTTCAGGTGCGCATAATTACGGGATCGAGTGAACCGGCGGGATGATCTAAACTATCTATGTTTTAACGAATAAACTGTTAACCCTTTGCGGACGGAGCTGTTTGAGGCTGACGATGATTTTCTGAAATATCAACTGAAGCTTAACGCTTACTCTCGAGTAGAGAGACCTCCCGACTTTGAATTAAATCGCTACACAAGTGAATAGGGAAGTTTTCCACTTTTTCCTTAGCTTTTGGTGCTATTCAGCCAGTTTCGGATTGGAATTTTTTGGAAATCATCAAATACATTCTGTGCTTTTGGAAAGCATAATTTTTTGTTGGATTTGTTACATAAGCTAAATTTATAGCTGCCAATAAAAATAATATACACATATATATATATATATGTTATTTTATTATTATATACGCAATATATTATATAATTTGTATATATAATTTTAATATTATATATATATATATATATATATATATATATATATATATATACTTATTTTTTGTATACATGTTACCGTGAATGACCGAAATTGGAGAATGTCAACTTTCACCGGTGAATGTCAGAAATAAGGGTATTTAGCAAATATTTCGGACATACACCAAGCGACTATGTGAATATTGAAATTCTCCGGTGAAAGTCGACATTCTGCAGATTTCGGTGTTTGACTGTAACATATATACGAAAAACAAGGTAGTAGAGGGAAAGTTAAAATAATATTCGTAGCTCGTTTTGCTTCCCAAAAACTATTACCTCGCACTCTCTCGTCACACACATTATCCCATCCCACGGATTGCTGCCCGATTTTAACACTAGATTTACGGGACCCGTCAATTTGACGGATTTCAAACTTTGAAATGAAACACGCAAAAAACCATAGCAATAATCTTAACTACTTTGCATCGTAAATTCATAATTTCATTAAAAGAGTTTATACACACGATTATTATTTCCTTAAGCTTTCTAAATTTTGAAATTTGTATATGGTATACCTATTTCTACGAAACGCGTAAAATTGACGGGTTAGCTGATTACGTAAACAATCCTTATATATTTGCTTCGTTTGTAGAATTATTCTTCCAATAGGAAGTATAAGAGTGAAAGAAAAGTCTAAGATGCTCCCAACTCATTATCTCAATAGCGCCTCGATAATGTAACAAAGCGAATTGTGTGGTTCGGGTGTCATGTTACTTCATATTGAACGAACGCGCTTACCAGAGTGATCCTCGCGTCATTCGAAACTCAAAGCATGCAGCGGACTAAATGTCGTATCGAAAAGATATTCGGAAAAAAAATCTTGACTTATTAATATTTTATTTTTACGTGAAGCCTTATATTGTTCAAATCAGACTTGGTTTGAATAAATTGATTTTTTAATGTAAATACGTATCTTCACCTACCCATCAATTTGACGGGTGCTTGTAGAGATAGGTATATAAGGAACGCCCGTAAACCTATTGTTAAGGACAGGACTTCCTCCTCTCTCTCTCTACCTCTCTGAGACACAAGCACACACCTTTACACCTCTTCGTCGCATTCTCTCCCTCCATCGACAATCCGGTCGCAAATTTATTGCGGGTCGCCTATTTACTCGAGCTTAGGCCCCTAACCCGTGATTGGGCAAACTCGGTACAAATGTCCCGATACTACATAATTATACGCGACGCCGTCTCCGGGCTCAGCCGAAAATATACGTTACCAGAAACAACATCCGCTGGCCCAAAACGACGGCCGAAAGCCAGCTCGCTCACGTTTAATCCTTCCCACGGCAAGGTGGTAGGTAAAGCTCCGTGGGGCCGGTAGTTTGCGGGCGACAAGGACAAGTTCCGATGTTTTTCCTACGGCCAGCCAGCCGATGCGAGTTACGGCGTTTTACCTAAGCGCCGCCGCCGGTTTTAAACACTTCGTGGATTCGCGCGCGGAGTCTTGTAATTTCGTGATGAACGACGCGAGGCGTCGGACGGTGGGAAAGCTGCAGTGTTGATCTTCGTGTTATTCTACTTGGCGGTGTGTCGAGAAGAGCCGAGCTTTGATACGTGGGGGAGTGCTTTGAGCTTTGAGAGGCGCGAGTGCAAGTTCTAATTGATCGGCAGGGTGATGGGTAATTTGGAGGAGGTTTGAGTTGGAAAATTGGGAGTTTCTTATTTCAGGTGCGCTTGGCGTGAGTAATTATTGCGCGAGAGATTGTCCGTCAATTTGTCCGAAGGATATATAAGATATTCTGCAGTATATAGATATAAGCCAAACAAAATACACGAAATCGCTAACCACACGTATAACAGTTCTCTTTTAGTCTTCTAACGTGAAAAATTAATACAACATTTAACGGGTCACTAAAGTCATCGTCAATGCACTACAAGCGCCAGACCTTCCGTTCCCATAGCCGCTGTTAGGATTTCGAGATTGCGCGGAATAAATAATAAAGACAGAGAATAAACAAAGGATTAATTAACTCTATTAAAACTACTGTCAGAATTAACACGTTGACTGCCAAGCGTATTTTACTATATTAGAACTGTTTATATATTATTATATATAAATGTTTATACATTTTTAATGATGTATTTTCATTTTACCTTACATTGCACACATAGTGTTCAATCCGCTCCTTGCAATAAGAATTTTCCGAGGAGCGAGCTGCACACGAGGGAGGTTCTTATTTCAGGTGCGCTTGGCGTGAGTAATTATTGCGCGAGAGATTGTCCGTCAATTTGTCCGAAGGATATATAAGATATTCTGCAGTATATAGATATAAGCCAAACAAAATACACGAAATCGCTAACCACACGTATAACAGTTCTCTTTTAGTCTTCTAACGTGAAAAATTAATACAACATTTAACGGGTCACTAAAGTCATCGTCAATGCACTACAAGCGCCAGACCTTCCGTTACCATAGCCGCTGTTAGGATTTCGGGATTGCGCGGAATAAATAATAAAGACAGAGAATAAACAAAGGATTGATTAACTCTATTAAAACTACTGTCAGAATTAACACGTTGACTGCCAAGCGTATTTTACTATATTAGAACTGTTTATATATTATTATATATAAATGTTTATACATTTTTAATGATGTATTTTCATTTTACCTTACATTGCACACATGGTGTTCAATCCGCTCCTTGCAATAAAAATTTTCCGAGAAGCGAGCTGCACACCCGATGTGCAATGATCTTATTTATGTGAATTCACTTACGAATTCGGTGATTTCCATGGTAAACATGTTCCTTTATTTAAAATCAGCGAATTTTATAAAGACAGCAAACGCTTTTAAATGTTTTGTTTGAAACCGTGTTAACTAAAAAAAAAGTCGTTTAAATAAATGGAAGTTAAATCAAATACCAGTTTTATTTACCTATTGTCGTAGCTTGTCTGGCGATAATTTGTGAAACAACTTCAAGATGCAATCTGGTCTCACGCAAAAATAGGTAGTTTCTCTTCTTCCTCCAGGTATTTTTTTTTTTGAGCAACGCTGCACAGTCTTTGTGTTTTCCTTGGAATGACAAGATGAAATGAGGCTTTCCATCTAAGCGATCGGTTTATCAAGTGTTCCAGGCTTCCCTAATTTCATATTTCGTGAAAATGCGCGAAGAGCATTCGCAAAAGCTTTTCGCGAAATTTTGACGTAAAACGCCTTGGTTTTTTGTTTTTTTCTTTGTTAGATATGCGCGTCGAGCGGATTCCCGTGTTTTCGACACTCGCGGAAAAAACAATAAGTCTCGCGTATGTAAGCGCCGCACTCGTCGGCATATTTTTATTATAACTATGATCACGCCTCGACGTTTTTTTGTTTTCTTCGATTGCCGATATAACTTTCGGCGTAAATCCTAATAAGGCGTAATTTGTAGGCGGCCGGGGCCGAGTTTTAAGAGTATGAAGAGCACATAAACGCTGTGTACACGACGCCCTCGCGACTTCACGGCCCCCGCGTCCCTTTCGGCTTGCCAAGTAGCGCAGACACTGCCGGGGCTTTGTCGTTAACCGGCTCAACGAGGAAGCGCGAAGAAGTGATTCCCGCTGAGCCTCTTAGACTTGCCGCTCACACTTTTTTCCGGCTGCGCGACTTTCTTGTGCGGAAAATGCGGCGTTTACCCGTCAAAGCGCGCCGGCTGGGAAGGGGTTTGATTGAAATTTATTTGTTTGTTAGGAATTAACACTAGGTTTACGAGCGTTTCTTATATACCTATCTCTACGAGCACCCGTCAAATTGACGGGTAGGTGAAAATACGTATTTACATTAAAAAATCAATCTATTCAAACTAAGTCTGAGTTGAACAATAGAAGACTACACGTAAAAATAAAATATTAATAAGTCAAGATTTTTTTTCCGAATATCTTTTCGATACGACATTTAGTCTGCTGCATGCTTTGAGTTTCGAATGATGCGAGGATCACTCTGGTAAGCGAGTTCGTTCAATACGAAGTATCATGGCACCCGGGCCACACAATTCGCTTGGTCACATTATCGAGGCGCTATTGATATAATGAGTTGGGGGCATCTTAGACTTTTCTTTCACTCTTATATTTACTAGTGGAAGAATAATTTTATAAACAAAGCAAATATATAAGGATTGTTTACGTAATTAGCTAACCCGTTAATTTGACGGGTTTCGTAGAGATAGGTATACCACATACAAATTTCAAAATATATAATAGAAAGCTTAAGGAAATAATAATTGTGTTTATAAACTCTTTTAATGAAATTATGAATTTACAATGCAAAGTAGTTAAGATTATTGCTATGGTTTTTTGCGTGTTTCATTTCAAAGTTTGAAATCCGTCAAATTGACGGATCCCGTAAACCTAGTGTTAACATTGTGGGATTTTACGTGGGAGTATTGATGGCCGTGGTGTTTGTTGCGACGCACATACCAGCGTTTCCCAGAATTCATTTGCAATAGGTTATATATTTAACACGTTGACTGCCAAGCGTATTTTACTATATTAAAACGGCGATGCTGTGAAATACTACAGCGTTTGACTGAATTATGCAAAATGTAAATAACATACTGGTATTAGAGACCAAAAAATCGCATTACTATTGTAACAACTGCGTTTATAAAATAATAATTGCTACTCATTGCGAATATTTTGGATCTTCAGTAAAATCTCTTGCGTCGGTCACCGGTGACCATCACGGCAGTCAAAGTGTTAACGGGTTCACGCCGGGGCCGATTTTCATGTTTTTCGCTGTGAGGCGGCGGTCGAATTCATGCAACGCTTCATTTGGCGGCTCACGATTGTTGCTTGTTTCAATTATTTAACACGTTGACTCACCGGTGGTCACCGGTGACCGGCGCAAAAGATTTGATTAAAAATGCAAAAAAATCGCAATGAAGCCTGTTCACAATCTTGCAAAAGCAATTGATATTGAAATGGTGCTTCAATACTCTGGCTTCTAATAACTCTGCGTTACCTTCATTTTGCACGATTTAATCATACTCTGCAGTATTTTATTGCATTGCAGTTCTAACATAGCAAAATTCGCTTGGCAGTCAACGTGTTAAATATCAATTACTTAAATTTTCAACTATACGGCAATTTTGTCCACTTACTAAACGAACTATATTTTTGATGGTGAGCGTCGTCTAAACAAATGTTTACGATGGGACAGTCGAGCATGAGCCACCGGTGGTACACACCGGCGTAAACATGTCAAAGCGACGCTATAGGTCACCCTTACAGACGAACCATAGATCATACAGCAGACCTTATTGCACTAGTGCAAATGCGTTAATGACCGTGTCCTTTTATTCCTATTTTTAATTATCACCCTATTTCGGCTCACTTTTCTATGATTTAATACTCAATAAATCCTCATCGACATCAAACCATATCGTTACAATTCCTACCATCTTCCGAAAAATGTGTAAGTCTCCACATCCTCTGTCTACCAATAGTTCGCAGACCAATATTCTTCCGTGCACTGATTGGCGCACTTCACCTGCAAATATTCACATAGCCAACATATCAGACACACTGACATTTATAATGGTTGGGGATATGAGTAATGGTTGTCGGACAATGGCGGAATTGAGATTGTTTTATAAGAATGCGGAGTACCTATCACACTATCCTGTGTTTTCCTTTGTACGACGTTCTTAACACAATCTGCCACCGAAAGATAATTTCGTCCATCAATCTTGCGCGATTTTACGTTCATCATCCTCAGCTCAATACGAAGTAAGTAGCGTGCGGTTCAATGAGACGAAATATCACGAAGACACGGGGAAATATTTCAGACGCGCGCGCGTTATATTTTTCGCGAACGGCTTTCGTTCCCCAGCGGAGAAGCCGAAGCCGCTTTGGGAACCGCTGGCATAGCTCCAATACCAAGAGTACTCAACCGTTCTCCGATAAAAGGGTCTGGAACGGCTCGTTACCATTTTTTACAAGTCTTGCACGCCCGCGTAACTCATATTTATGGCCCTTTAACCATCTCCCACTTAACTCCAATCTAATCCACGGAATGGTCCTTCCGTTGTATTTTGTCCGAAGGGAAACTTTGGCTCATATGAATTCGTATCTAACGTGCATTGAGGAAAATTCAACAATCTACAACCATATGCGCGAAGGAAGGCACGATGATACTGAAATCCAACGCAAATGTTCTCGAGGATCACGTTTCCCACGTATCGCGGGTTTATGTGATATGTATACGTTAGCGCCAAATTAATTTTTATTTATATTTTGATTTAATATGTATTTTAATTATATCCCAGAGCGGCAAAGTATCGCGCAGATATTATTGCGCCGCATCACATTTTCCCAAGCACACAATGCATTTTCAGGCAATCTCCGAAATCCGCATATCCCTCCGCAACCTCATCGAACCCGATACTTGGTCTCCAGGTGCTTTATTACCCGCAATCGCCGATACCTTCCCGGATTATTCTACCTGTCCTTCTCTTATCCACTTTCCAATCATCATTTCCTGCGAACTTTACTACCACCATCTGCCAATAAGCATCTCACACCTCCGTTTGTTTCCAGTCGAAACCGAAAAGTCCCGTGATCTTTAATTATTTCATGGCATTATCACCTTATATATACGTAGGCAACTTCATACGAGCACACCTGTATTTCGTACATTCCGAGCATCTTTCAACTCTACTACGACCATCCCGCAATAAGCATCTTATAGCATTTCTAATTTTTTCTCATAAAAACCGAAAAGTCTCGTGATCTTTAATTATTTCACGGCATTATCACCTTATACGTAGGGAACTCCATACGAGCACACCTGTATTTCGTACATTCTGAACATCTTACAACTCTACTACGACCATCCGCTAACAAGAATCTTATAGCATTTCTACTTTTTTCTCATAAAATCCGAAAAGTCTCGTGATCATTAATTATTTCACGGCATTATCACCTTATACGTAGGGAACCCCATACGAGCACACCTGTATTTCGTACATTCTGAGCATTTTGCAACTTTACTACAACCATCCGCCAATAAGCATCTTATAACATTTCTATTTTTTTCTCATAAAACCAAAAAAGTCTCGTAAACTTTAATTATTCCACGTGCGTCGATTCGCAGACGAGCACGCCTGTATTTCATTAATCGTTATCAGCTTACTTCGAACCTCGCTGCCAGCATGCGCCAATAAGCATGTCATATCTCCACTTCTTTCCTGCCGAAACCGGGAAGTCTCGTGATCTTTAATTATTTTGCGATGCGTTGGCCGTATTCACAGAGTCCGTAGACGAGCACGCCTGCGTTTCATAAATCATGAACAACTTATTACAACTTTACTATCAGCACCTGCCAATAAGCATCTCACATTTCCATTTCTTTTCCGTCAAAACCATGTATCGGCGCATTAGTGCACCTGTATGTCATATATTGTGAGCATCTCACAACTCTACTACCACCATCCACCAATAAACATCTTACATCTCCATTTCTTTCCCGCCGAAACCGAGTAGTCCCGTGATCTTTAATTATTTCACGGCATCATCACCTTATACGTAGGGAATGCATCCAGCATCCGCCAATAAGCATCTTATAGCATTTCTACTTTTTTCCTATAAAAACCAAAAAATCTCGCGAACTTTAATTATTCCACAGTGCATCACCCCCTACGCATCGATTTATATTTATCGATTCGCAAACGAGCACGTCTGTATTTCATAAATCGTTATCAACTTACTTCGAACCTCGTTGCCAGCATCCGCCAATAAGTATCTCACATTTCCACTTGTTTCCCGCCAAAACCGAGTAGTCCCGTGATCTTTAATTATTTCACGGCATCATTACCTTATACGTAGAGAACGCATCCAGCATCCGCCAATAAGTATCTTATACCATTTCTACTTTTTTCTCATAAAAACCGAAAAGTCTCGCGAACTTTAATTATTCCATGGTGCATCACCCCATACGCATCAATTCGAACACGAGTGCCTGTATTTCATAAATCGTTATCAACTTATTTCGAACCTCGCTGCCAGCATCCGCCAATAAGCATCTGACATCTCCACTTGTTTCCCATTTAAACCGAGAAGTCCCGTGATCTTTAATTATTTCACAGCATCATCACCTTATACGTAAGGAACGCATCCAGCATCCGCCAATAAGCATTTTATAGCATTTCTACCTTTTTCTCATAAAAACCAAAAAATGTCGTAGTTTAATTATTCCACGGCGCATCACTCCATACGCATCAATTCGAATACGAGTACGCCTGTATTTCATAAATCGTTATCAACTTACATCGAACCTCGCTGCCAGCATCCGCCAATAAGCATCTCACATTTCCACTTCTTTCCCGTCGAAGCCGTGGATCCGCGCACAAGCGCGCTTTTATTTCATAAATCGTGAGCAAGTGGCAGTTCTTGCACGTGCGCCAAGCGCGAATCTCTCTCTGTGCCTCTGCACGGCACACAACCCTCAGCATCTATTGATTCACACGCAACACGAGTCAAAAGATCCGCGACAATTTGCAGGCACGTACGCCCTTCCCCTGAAGCGCACGATAAACCCATCCAATTTCGCACAAAGCTCATGGTACGCCCTGGGAAGCCATACAAAAGCGATACAAGCGTACATAAACTGGCGGGCGCGTATAAAGTCCCGAAAAGCCATCATTGTGACGTTCGCTCTCACAATCTCTCTCTCTTTATCTTCCAGTTATGGCGGGCCGGACTCGTATCAGGTGACTGAAAAGTTCAACGTCGACTGGGGCACCTATCTCGTGACAAACAAGAGTATCATATACGCGGCCATCGATGGCCGTGGCTCCGGATTAATGGGCAACAGTATGCTCTTCGCCGGATATCGGAAGCTGGGCACCGTCGAAATCATGGACCAGATTAATGTAACGAGGTGAGTTCTTACGGGCCGATATGATCGCGTATCATCGGGGCCGTCTACAAAGTGCACCACTGGCGGGTTGCGTTATTGCGAGAGGCAAAGGGAAATGCGTTGATTGATGAGGAACGTTATTAACAGAGTGCGGAATGTTACGTGCGAGACGAGGTCAAATGAGTTTACTCGCGACGTGATAGAGGAAGATAAGGGCGGGACGCTGGAGTAAAAATGTTTTCACTAAAATCGTAATTAGAATTGAAAGGAGCGATTGATGTGTGGCGCCAATTATTCGTGGGAAATGGTCGCAGGGATATTGGTGATAAGGGCAAGACCATGCAGAAAAAATGTTTTCACTAAAATCGTAATTAGAATTAAAGGAGCGATTGATGTGTGGGGCAAATTATTCGTGGGAAATGGACCCAGGGATATTGGTGATAAGGGCGGACCCGTGGAGAAAAAATGTTTTCACTAAAATCGTAATTAGAATTAAAAGAGCGATTGATGTGTGGGGCAAATTATTCGTGGGAAATGGACGCAGGGATATTGGTGATAAGGGCGAGACCTTTGAGAAAAAATGTTTTCACTAAAATCGTAATTAGATTTGAACGGGCGATTGATGTGTGGGGCCAATTATTCGTGGGAAATGGTCACAGGGATACTGGTGATAAGAGCGAGACCTTTGATAAAAAATGTTTTGACTAAAATTGTACGTAGAATTGAACGAGCGATTAATGTGTAGCGCCAATTATTCGTGGGAAATGGTCGCAGGAATATTGGTGATAAGGGTGGGACCGTGGAGAAAAAATGTTTTCACTAAAATCGTAATTAGAAATGAAGGAGCGATTGATGTATGGCACCAATTATTCATGGGAAATGGTCCCAGGGATATTTGTGATAAGGGCGACACCGTGTAGAAGAAATGTTTTCACTAAAATCGTAATTAGAATTGAAGGAGCGATTGATGTGTGGCGCCAATTATTCGTGGGAAATGGACCCAGGGATATTGGTGATAAGGGCGAGACCATGCAGAAAAAATGTTTTCACTAAAATCGTAATTAGAATTAAAGGAGCGATTGATGTGTGGGACAAATTATTCGTGGGAAATGGACCCAGGGATATTGGTGATAAGGGCGAGACCGTGAAGAAAAAATGTTTTCACTAAAATCGTATTTAGAATTGAAGGAGCGATTGATGTGTAGCGCCAATTATTCATGGGAAATGGTCCCAGGGATATTTGTGATAAGGGCGAGACCGTGTAGAAAAAATGTTTTCACTAAAATCGTAATTAGGTTTGAACGGGCAATTGATGTGTGGGGCCAATTATTCGTGGGAAATGGTCGCAGGGATACTGGTGATAAGGACAAGACCTTTGAGAAAAAATGTTTTCACTAAAATCGTAATTAGAATTGAAGGAGCGATTGATGTGTGGGGCCAATTATTCGTGGGAAATGGTCGCAGGGATATTGATGATAAGAGCGGGACTGTGGAGAAAAAATGTTTGCACTAAAATCGTAATTAGAATTGAAGAAGCGATTGATGTGTGGGGCCAATTATTCGTGGGAAATGGTCCCAGGGATATTTGTGATGGTGGGCATTATCACAATTAATGATGGAGGCCTGCGAGCAATAGTAGACGTCAGCATAAGTTGCGTGACTGAGGCAGTTGAATGATGCAGCACATACCCGCTAAAAAGTATGTATGGAATATATTGCATGTGCCGTTACAAGATAGTCGACTGGATGAATGTAACGAGGTGAATACTGACGAACCGATGTAATCGCGTATCACCAACGGTGTCGTACAAAGTGCGGCAGTGGTGGACCATGTTATTAGCAGAGGTAAAGGGAAACGCGTTGATTGATGTGGAACGTTATTAACATCGTGTATCACAGATAAGTTTACTCATGGATGATACTCGTGGAAGCTTCAACATTGCAATCGACTGGCCCTTTGCAGAGTGATAAGAAATACGTAAGGGTGGGGAAAGAATGTTCTATACATCAGTTAAAGAAGTGGAAAGCCTTTCTCATGGTTGCGTACTTAACAATAGCCGGAAAACACTTGCATTTAAATTAGTACCGTTCTGAAGCCGGCGCCACTGATATTTTTACTAATACTGTCTGCAGGCAAGAGCAGACTTCATTCAAATTGGCATGACGCAGACAGTCAACGAGTTAAATGATATCAGATGACAATTAAATTTTGCAGCGCGTACTCGTCAAAAAGTATGCATAAATTACATTGCTGATACTGTTACGTCGGAATAATAGAATCTGCATGTATGAGGAACTTGTTACTGGATCACGAGCAGCGTGTACGTTTCTCCTGTGCACGGAGAAAAAGTTAATTACATTACCGCGTGAAAGATAATAGGCAGCGGGTATACGCTGCGGTACTCTGTGTCTCGAACACGTCCGCGTCGATTTATACTCCTCAAATGTACGCACGGGAAATTTTTGTAATTCACTCATGCGAATAAATTTGCGCCGCCGCGCGGGGATTTACGTATTTCATTGCCGGTGCCGGGGAAAAAGTATTAAATTGTATTTACACATTTCGACGGGGAGCTTTAACTGCCGAATCACGATTTGCCAAAAATATATTGAATCGGCCGATAGACATTTCCATGCGGTAATGGGAATTCGGATGGACGTGTGGATTTTCGCGAAATTTATGCGACACGTAATTGACGCAGTTTTGAGATAAATCTCAATGAGAATCAATCGACGAAAATTGAAGCTCGCGATTCTCAATGTTCGGCCTTTTCATTTCATAACAATTAAACGTTCGTCAATTTACGTCTATCTCAATTTTCAGTGAGAATATCGATGCTTGGAACGGGAACTTCACGATTTTTAAATAAATACCATGCGTGCGACTTTTTGGACCTAACCCATTTTACTGTCCGCACATACAAAATTATGTATCCTGTTTAAACTGAGTCACTTTAGATCATAGCAGAGTATTCCGCTACGTCTTCCTTATCTTTAACATTTTTTTTTCACAAAATTCGCTTGCACAGCATTCATTCAGAACGTCACTGCGTCTTTTGATCGGGTTCTACATAACTATCCTGGTACGCGAACATTTCCGAATCACGAAACAACCGCGTTGTTCTCATCCTAATCAAATATTACGTTTACCGAAAAGTTCTGTCCCACAATGTCACTTTTACGTCTATTTCAATTAATTTACGTCTATCTCAATTTTTAGTGAGAATATCGACGCTTAGAACGGGAACTTCACGATTTTTAAATAAATACCATGCGTGCCACTTTTTGGACCTAACCCATTTTACTGTCCGCACATACAAAATTATGTATCCTGTCTAAACTATGAGTCACTTTAGATCATAGTAGAATATTCCGCTACGTCTTCCTTATCTTTTAACATTTTTATTCACAAAACTCGCTTGCACAGCATTCATTCAGAAAGCCACTGCGTCTTTTGATCGGATTCTACATAACTATCCTGATACGCGAACATTTCCGAATCACGAAACAACCGCGTTGTTCTCATCCTAATAAAATATTAGGTCTGCCGAAAAGTTCTGTCCAACAACGTCACTTTTACGTCTATTTCAATTAATTTACGTCTATCTCAATTTTCTGTGAGAATATCGACGCTTGGAACGGGAACTTCACGATTTTTAAATAAATACCATGCGTGCGACTTTTTGGACCTAACCCATTTTACTGTCCGCACATACAAAATTATGTATCCTGTTTAAACTATGAGTCACTTTAGATCATAGTAGAATATTCCGCTACGTCTTCCTTATCTTTTAACATTTTTTTTCACAAAACTCGCTTGCGCAGCATTCATTCAGAAAGCCACTGCGTCTTTTGATTGGATTCTACATAACTATCCTGGTACGCGAACATTTCCGAATCACGAAACAACCGCGTTGTTCTCATCCTAATAAAATATTATGTCTGCCGAAAAGTTCTGTTCAACAACGTCACTTTTACGTCTATTTCAATTAATTTACGTCTATCTCAATTTTCAGTGAGAGTATCGATGCTTCGAACGGGAACTTCACGATTTTTAAATAAATACCGCGCGTGCGACTTTTTGGACCTAACCCATTTTACTGTCCGCACATACAAAATTATGTATCCTGTTTAAACTGAGTCACTTTAGATCATAGCAGAGTATTCCGCTACGTCTTCCTTATCTTTTAACATTTTTTTTCACAAGATTCGCTTGCACAGCATCCATTCGGAAAGTCACTGCGTTTTTTGATCGGATTCTACATAACTATCCTGGTACGCGAACATTTCCGAATCACGAAACAACCGCGTTGTTCTCATCCTAACAAAATATTACATCTACCGAAAAGTTCTGTCCCACAATGTCACTTTTACGTCTATTTCAATTAATTTACGTCTATCTCAATTTTCAGTGAGAATATCGACGCTCAGAACGGGAACTTCACGATTTTTAAATAAATACCATGCGTGCCACTTTTTGGACCTAATCCATTTTACTGTCCACACATACAAAATTATGTATCCTGTGTAAACTGAGTCACTTTAGATCATAGCAGAGTATTCCGCTACGTCTTCCTTATCTTTTAACATTTTTTTTCACAAAACTCGCTTGCACAGCATTCATTCAGAAAGTCACTGCGTCTTTTGATCGGATTCTACATAACTATCCTGGTACGCGAACATTTCCGAATCACGAAACAACCGCGTTGTTCTCATCCTAATAAAATATTACGTCCACCGAAAAGTTCTGTCCCATAATGTCACTTTTACGTCTATTTCAATTAATTTACGTCTATCTCAATTTTTAGTGAGAATATCGACGCTTAGAACGGGAACTTCACGATTTTTAAATAAATACCATGCGTGCCACTTTTTGGACCTAACCAATTTTACTGTCCGCATATACAAATTTATCCCGTTTAAACTATGAGTCACTTTACATTATAGCAGAATATTTCGTTACGTCTGCCTTATCTTTTAAGATTTTATTTCACAAAATTCGGTTGCACAGCATTCATTCAGAAAGCCACTGCGTCTTTTGATTGGATTCTACTACATGGTACATAACTATCCTGGTACGCGAACATTTCCGAATCACGAAACAACGGCGTTGTTCTCATCCTAATAAAATATTAGTGCCGAAAAGTTCTGTCCCACAATGTCACTTTTTCGCCTCTAAAGACAAAGCATTTCCCAAAAATCGTATTCACAAATTACCATCCCGCCGGCAAGGGGTCTTAACGACGGAAATGAAATTGTACAATAAATATTATTAAATGTACAAAAACGTATTTTCTTTCGCCGCACAAACGGACAGAACTTTCCAGTAGACCTAGTATTAAAACGCACAGCGCGACAAGCGCGTTGACCGAACGAAGCGTCGGGAGAAAAATTCTTCCATCCCCCGCACTGTCGTTCCGCTTCCCGCCAGCAAACTGGCGCTTACCTCATTATGTTCGTCGCAGACTAACGTTCTTCCTTCCAGGACATTTTTCGAGTTCCTCCGCGAAAGTTTCTGCCTTAGGACAAACGTAATTACTGCACCCGCGCGCGCGCGCCATGCTTGAGTGGTGTTAAAGAGAAGCAGCCGGAAGTTTGTGTACGTGTGCACGCGCTACTAAAGTCAGGGGGAAAAAGACGGAACGGTTTCCTGTATCCCCCACGACTCTCGAATGACATCGCGAGTAATCCGGTAATCCAGAAAACCGGGAGTAACTAACTTTTAACATCCAACTTCTGCGCTGCCCGGCGCGCGGCATCTGTTAAATGAACTTCTTTCCTTCGGCGGAGCCGACCTCCAGCCGTTCGTGAAGATGCGTTAACAGAAAGAAAATTGCCTTTGGTATGCTCGTTTACATTCATCGACCGCTTTCAGTATTTCAGTGTTTCGACGTTAGTCAAGTTCCGGACATCGCCGGAAAAATGTTCGTGAATTGCTATTCTGCATAGCAGCGTTTGATTGGAGAAAAATTAATTGAAACGTTCGCGTTGATTTAACGCACGAGCGGCCGCAAAGCTTGAAAAACAGTTTGAAATAGAGTCTATATATAAATTGAGAGAAAGTCGTTAGTTTCTTAGCTTATCTGTTGGGAGACTGTGTCCGAAAAAACATGTTTAAATTGCAATAGTTAACAGACAGAAAAAAGGCGGTAAGGGGGTGATTATATTATACGAAGGAACCTGATCTAAATCCCTATATATACTCCGCAAGCATATCTATCTATCTATATACCCGGCAAGATATCTCTTAGATTTGTCTAAATAGTTTTCCATAATATCCTTACGTTCAGAGATGACATGTATGTCAGAAACATATCGTAACAAGAACTGCCGAATGTGCCCCATCTCGTACGATGGATGATACTATCAGCGGGAAGATCTGCGCGCGTTATTGATCTTCGTAAGCCGCGCATTTTCTTTATTGCCGAGAAGAGAGGAAACGTGTTGCGCCTAGCCGAAGAATCCCGGCAGGACCAATAAGGGTGTCCCGTCGTCTCCCCAATTCTCCTGCAAAATTCAAAGCGACGGTCGCCTTCGTTACTTTTCCTTTCCGTCGTTCGGCAGGTACGGAATCCCTGCGGATCGATTCACTATTCGATGTAGACTAATAAAAAAAAAATCAATTGTTTGTCGGTCGCTTACCAACAGATAAATTGCCGCCTACTTCGGATTATGTAAAAAAAAATGTCCCGCGAGAACAGTTTAAACTCACAGATTATCTGTGAATGTAGATATTGTTTCTAATAGTACCGAACATAATCGCGTGGAAGCCTGCAGTAAATTCAATGACGAACCTTCGCGTGTTGAAAACTATATGTAGTCCCACGTAAGAGTCGATTATCTGTGAGTATAGATACTGTTTGTAGTAACACCGAGGTAATTGCATTGAATCCCTCTGTATTCTCAATGACGCACGTGCTTGTACATAATATATTCAGTCCCACGTAAGGATCAATTATCCGTAACCATAGATATTGTTTTTAATACTGCCGTGCATAATTACATTGAATCCCGGTGTGAGTTCCACAACGCCGACTCTCGCTAAATTCCTTATTCACTCCCACGTAAAAATCGTCACCCCGCAGCCTTCTACGTATTCCATCCTCTGAACACCGTAAAAACACCTTCGCTCCCATTCCCCCGCGAAACCTTCATTGTTGCCTCTTCCATTATAAACATATGTACATAACATATTCAGTCCCACGTAAGGATCAATTATCCATAACCATAGATATTGTTTTTAATACCGCCAAGCATAATTTCGTTGAATCCCGATGTAAGTTCCACGACTCTCTCGCTAAATTCCTTATTCACTCCCACGTAAAAATCGTTATCCCGCAGCCTTCTACGTGTTCCATCCTCTGAACCCCGTAAAAACACCTTCGCTCCCATTCCCCCGCGATACCTTCATTGTTGCCTTTTCCATTATAAACATATGTACATAATATATTCAGTCCCACGTAAGGATCAATTATCCGTAAGCATAGGTATTGTTTTTAATACTGCCAAGCATAATTTCGTTGAATCCCGATGTAAGTTCCACGACTCTCTCGCTAAATTCCTTATTCACTCCCACGTAAAAATCGTCACCCCGCAGCCTTCTACGTATTCCATCCTCTGAACCCCATAAAAACACCTTCGCTCCCATTCCCCCGCGAAATCTTCATTGTTGCCTCTTCCATTATAAACATATGTACATAACATATTCAGTCCCACGTAAGGATCAATTATCCGTAACCATAGCTATTGTTTTTAATACTGCCGTGCATAATTTCGTTGAATCCCGGTGTGAGTTCCACGACGCCGACTTTTGCTAAATTCCTTATTCACTCCCACGTAAAAATCGTCATCCCGCAGCCTTCTACGTGTTCCATCCTCTGAACCCCGTAAAAACACCTTCGCTCCCATTTCCCCGCGAAACCTTCATTGTTGCCTCTTCCATTATAAACATATGTACATAACATATTCAGTCCCACGTAAGGATCAATTATCCGTAATCATAGATATTGTTTTTAATACTGCCGTGCATAATTTCGTTGAATCCCGGTGTAAGTTCCGCGACGCTGACTCTCGCTAAATTCCTTCTTCACTCCCACGTAAAAATCGTCATCCCGCAGCCTTCTACGTGTTCCATCCTCTGAACCCCGTAAAAACACCTTCGCTCCCATTTCCCCGCGAAACCTTCATTGTTGCCTCTTCCATTATAAACATATGTACATAACATATTCAGTCCCACGTAAGGATCAATTATCCGTAATCATAGATATTGTTTTTAATACTGCCGTGCATAATTTCGTTGAATCCCGGTGTAAGTTCCGCGACGCTGACTCTCGCTAAATTCCTTCTTCACTCCCACGTAAAAATCGTCATCCCGCAGCCTTCTACGTGTTCCATCCTCTGAACCCCGCAAAAACAGCTTCGCTCCCATTCCCCCGCGAAACCTTCATTGTTGCCTTTTCCATTATAAACATATTTACATAACATATTCAGTCCCACGTAAGGATCAATTATCCGTAAGCATAGGTATTGTTTTTAATGCTGCCGTGTATAATTTCGTTGAATCCCGGTGTAAGTTCCACTCTCTCGCTAAATTCCTTCTTCACTCCCACGTAAAAATCGTCATCCCGCAGCCTTCTACGTGTTCCATCCTCTGAACCCCGTAAAAACACCTTCGCTCCCATTCCCCCGCGAAACCTTCATTGTTGCCTCTTCCATTATAAACATATGTACATAACATATTCAGTCCCACGTAAGGATCAATTATCCGTAAGCATAGGTATTGTTTTTAATACCGCCGAGCATAATTTCGTTGAATCCCGATGTAAGTTCCACGACTCTCTCGCTAAATTCCTTATTCACTCCCACGTAAAAATCGTCACCCCGCAGCCTTCTACGTGTTCCATCCTCTGAACCCCGTAAAAACACCTTCGCTCCCATTCCCCCGCGAAACCTTCATTGTTGCCTCTTCCATTATAAACATACGTACATAATATATTCAATCCCACGTAAGGATCAATTATCCGTAAACATAGGTATTGTTTTTAATACTGCCGTGCATAATTTCGTTAAATCCCGATGTAAGTTCCACGACTCACTCGCTAAATTCCTTATTCACTCCCACGTAAAAATCGTCACCGCGCAGCCTTTCACGTGTTCTATCCTCTGAACCCCGTAAAAACACCTTCGCTCCCATTCCCCCGCGAAACCTTCATTGTTGCCTCTTCCATTATAAACATATGTACATAATATATTCAGTCCCACGTAAGGATCAATTATCCGTAACCATAGGTATTGTTTTTAATACTGCCGTGCATAATTTCGTTGAATCCCGATGTAAGTTCCACGACTCTCTCGCTAAATTCCTTATTCACTCCCACGTAAAAATCGTCATCCTGCTGCCTTCTACGTGTTCCATCCTCTGAACCCCATAAAAACACCTTCGCTCCCATTCCCCCGCGAAACCTTCATTGTTGCCTCTTCCATTATAAACATATGTACATAATATATTCAGTCCCACGTAAGGATCAATTATCCGTAACCATAGATATTGTTTTTAATACCGCCAAGCATAATTTCGTTAAATCCCGATGTAAGTTCCACGACTCTCTCGCTAAGTTCCTTATTCACTCCCACGTAAAAATCGTCAAACCGCAGCCTTCTACGTGTTCCATCCTCTGAACCCCGTAAAAACACCTTCGCTCCCATTCCCCCGCGAAACCTTCATTGTTGCCTCTTCCATTATAAACATATGTACATAATATATTCAGTCACACGTAAGGATCAATTATCCGTAACCATAGGTATTGTTTTTAATACTGCCGTGCATAATTTCGTTGAATCCCGGTGTAAGTTCCACGACGCTGACTCTCGCTAAATTCCTTATTCACTCCCACGTAAAAATCGTCACCCCGCAGCCTTCTACGTGTTCCATCCTCTGAACCCCGTAAAAACACTTTCGCACCCATTCCCCCGCGAAACCTTCATTGTTGCCTCTTCCATTATAAACATATGTACATAATATATTCAGTCACACGTAAGGATCAATTATCCGTAACTATAGGTATTGTTTTTAATACTGCCGTGCATAATTTCCTCGAGTCCCGGTGTAAGTTCCACGACGCTGACTCTCGCTAAATTCCTTCTTCACTCCCAGGTAAAAATCGTCACCCCGCAGCCTTCTACGTGTTCCATCCTCTGAACCCCATAAAAACACCTTCGCTCCCATTCCCCCGTGAAACCTTCATTGTTGCCTCTTCCATTATAAACACATGTACATAACATATTCAGTCCCACGTAAGGATCAATTATCCGTAACCATAGATATTGTTTTTAATACCGCCAAGCATAATTTCGTTGAATCCCGATGTAAGTTCTACGACTCTCTCGCTAAATTCCTTATTCACTCCCACGTAAAAATCGTCATCCCGCAGCCTTCTACGTGTTCCATACTCTGAACCCCGTAAAAACACCTTCGCTCCCATTCCCCCGCGAAACCTTCATTGTTGCCTCTTCCATTATAAACCCAGAACCCCTTCCTAACGTTTCTCCAACGAACATCTCCGTCCTGCATTTAACCGTACGCTTCAGAAGCTTCAAAATTTCAACTACCACCGCTGCACCCAGTTCCCTCCCCCACCCATTGTTAATTTGGCTAATTAGCATCGAACCGGCATAGACACTGTCTCCGCGCTTTATACGCAGCACGCAACGGTAAACGGAAGGAACCCCGGGGTCTCGCGATTCCCGTTTCTCGGAGAGAGAGGAGGACAAGCGGAAGGGGATGGACGCAGGATAACTTGTTCCAAAGCCCTCGCCGTCTAGTGTCTACCGAGGTGTTTTGCTGGCGCGGCGCAGCAGCGTTTCGCCCTGTAAAAAGCCAGTCGTGAAATTGGAAGCGGGCCAAGCAATTGCGGAATCGCCCCGACTCTCTTTAACCTTTGCCCTATTGTGCGCACCGCCGCTCCACGTCGTTCTTCCTTTCTTCCTTCATCTTCCAGGCGGTCCTTTTCCGTCACACAGTCGCTGCGGCGATTGATACTTTTCCTCTTGCGTGCCGGGCAAGAGTCTCGCGTGGATGTGTGGTTTCTTTGTTTGACGATCCGGTATATTTTCGTTCTTTGGCCCGATCGTGCGGTTTCTTTGTCTAACGTCTGGTAGTTCTTCTATGAGCTGGGTAGCCTTCACGTCGGACGTTCGCGCGTTCTTTTTCTATCAGGACGTGCGGTTAGCTGCTCCGTTGTTTTTGCATATGCGCTTTCTCTGTCGCTTACGGCTGCGTCGTTTAATCGCACACAAGTTCCTCGGCTGGCAGACGTACGTCTTCGTCGCCGCCCTCTCACTTTCGCCCGAATCCCGTTATAGTCCTTTTTGTCGTCCGCCTTTTTGTTTTTAGCGCGACGCTAACTCCTGCCCGCTCTCTTCGTCCGTTATTTTACTTCTCCTATCTCTCGAGGTTTTCCACGCTCTCTGCATTCGAGTTCTATCTCTATCTTTGCTGTTCGGCAAATGTCCGCTTTTCGCCCCCAGACTCCTGCGCTATCTCGTTCGCATTCTTCTTTTTTTGCGTCGGTCTCCTTTCCGCCTTTCGGCCCTTGTACTCCGTTTCTCTGTCGCTGGCCTATCCTTTCCGCTATCTGTCTACGACGCTGTGCACCCATTTCAACCCTTGCCGACCCCTTTGAGCTCTGCCTCTCTTTCGAAAGCTTTTGTTCCGTTCACGGCGAATCCTCACGGTCGCGTCCTTGGCGACAAACCAGTCGTGTAGCCGGAAGATGAATTAAGGGGTTAGCGGGATCTATGGGACCGTGAAAGTCTGGCTAAAGTGCGTCGATTGCAAGAAGTTACAGACGAGCCCAAGTCGTCTTACCATTATTCTTGCTTAGCTGGCTACCTAAGTTTATTGTCTGACGAATTCTAACTGCCGGCTGACGAGCTGAAGACGCAGAAAGAAGAAGAGGGACGGCTCATTTTATACGATTGATTGTGTGATTGTTTTGAGTGCAGTGCGTGACAGTTCTAAGTGGACGGGTCGTAAAAGCCACAATTGAAACTGGAAGATTCATTACAAATCATTACGAAGCTTAACCCCTTAACGTACGATTTACGTCCGAGAATTTTGAGCCGAAAACATAAACAAGCTTGCGCAGCCTTCGAGCCATTCGCATGACTTGTTTAGTACGAAGTTTAGTGCAAAGTTCCCTTACATCTACTAGAATGTTTCGAATTGTATCACACCATTGCAGATTATTCATTTTCTATTACTTGCATCTACCACAATTATTACATCAGGTTGTAATTACTTATCACATATTCCACAAATATTTATAACTTTAGAAGGACGCCGCCGCTAATATTTATATTTGGCCCGATCACCTACTACGGGCTATGCCCGTAATATTTACATTTGGCCCGATCATTTACTACGGGCTATGCCCGTAATATTTGCGATGCCCGTAGCTGTAGGTTAAGGGGTTAACGTTAATAGGCGAGAATCTATGATGGGAATGAACTTGAAGATCTTGAGAAAGCGAGGTTTAGTAAAGGAACATAATAAAAAGCGTAAAGCGAGATTGCGGGGCCTGAACAGCGTAAGGCTCTGAAGAAGGTAAACAAATCAAGTTGAGTATCCTTTGTGTAATTCAGAACGGATATCGTCGATATATCCATGTCAAGCGTAACGATAAAGAAAGTTTATCACGCACTCGTTCGCAGCACAATTCACCGAAAACAATCCTCGTGCAAGATTCACATCCGCAACAAACTTTTTCCGACTGTACGGATAGCAGCACGCGCAGAATACGAAATTTGCGCTAACGTCCGGCCAGCAACGGGCCATCGCCGCTGACAAACGTTCGCCGAATTGACAAAGACCGATACGTGAGCTAGAGAAGTGTCTGCATGTGTGGAGCGAACAAGAATCTACATACGGAAGGGACGTACGTGAATCGGAAACTATCTCCATGCTAGGAGACGTTGAGAGTTTATGTCTGACGAAGAAAAACTTTAAATGATTTTGCTCAAATTTTAGCAGATATTTACTTTTCAACCAGAAATGCCTGATGCGAATTTTAACTACTGTTCTGAAATCAAACGTCTTTGAACTATTTTGTATGTCAAAATAATGACGTCTTTTCCGCATCCGAATGTGTGTATGGTTTATATACGATCGTATATATTTACTTTTCAACTAGAAATGTCTGATGCGAATTTTAACTACTGTCCTGAAATCAAAGGTCTTTGAACTATTTTGTATATGAAAATAATGACGTATTTTCCGCATCCGAATGTGTGTATGGTTTATATACGATCGTATATATATATAAGATAATGTGTTCACCTTTTAGAATTTACGTTGACCAGAATACTTGGACTACTCTTAAACCGGAAATGCCTGATGTCAATTTCAAATACCGCTTTACTGAAATCAAAGATCTTTGGATTATTTTGTACGCACAAACCGCGACGCATTCTTCTCCTCCGCATCTGCGTATGTTTATACGACCGCATATATATGTATGTAACACAACACGTCAATCTTCCATCGCTTTACGCTTGACCTAGAATTTTTGCTAACAAATCTTTGAAACGCCAACTTCCGATCGTACGTCAACACGCGCACCCTTCAACGCTCCAGAAACATCTAATTCCCACATCAAATGCTCTCCCTCTAAGCCGCGCACCTCCGGAAAAAGCCAGCGCGGCCTTCCCTCTATTTTCAGCCCGGCCACCTGTCAAAGCGCGAACGAAATCGGTAACGTCACTCTGCTCTCTCGTTGTGAGAAATTCAAGAGTCCGCCGGTCGAGTTTCGCGCGCTCGAAAGCGAACGAACGAACGACACACGACACCGAGGCCCCGGTCGATTTACGATGGGCGAATAAGTTTTTCGCGGGAAACGAAATCCGGAAATGTCGTTGCGCGACTGGCTTCCGGTGTCTGGGACAGGTCGCCCGACTCGTGAGCGGAGAGCTCTGCCCCTTAGGGGCCATTATTATCGAACGAGAGGGACGCGCGAGACAATGCACGCGAAGGATCGCTCGGAATACGAATTCTTTCTTGCCTCGCCGCCCCCAACCAACCCCCGACGCGGACGTTAGTGCCGTCGAGGACGAGTACACGTGTCCGGGGTGTAGGGGGTGAGGAACGGGACTCGGGACGCATTGGCGCAGATCCAAGTGCTTGGCTTTCGGCGTCGCGGGCAAATCGATGAAGCGGGGAAACAGAAATTCTCGGCTATGAGGACTGTGTACGTTTGCCGCGGGTAAATCGCTCGGTAGGAGGCCGGATGCCACGGGAGGCGTTTAATTCGGGGAGCGAGCGGGAATTTTCTTCGTGTCGGCACGGCGACGGTAGGTATGTTGGCCGTGCGAAGCGACGGATGGGATGAATTAACATAGAGGGCTGTTTAGTGCGAGACGCGATTAGCAGGTTTGCTGGGTGATAAAGGGGTGGAAAGGAGGCGGATGCGAAGTTTTGTTCAGAAATGGAAGTGATTGCGTAGGCGAAGAGGGCAAAGATTGCTGCGTGAAAGAGGATGAAAGCAATGCAAGTTGATGCTAATGGAACTGGGGCACGTGGGAAATGACAGGAAATTCACTGAATGCGCTTCGCGCATGTATCTTATTGGTTCGTTATTGGGAAAACAGGTATGAAAGATGTAGAACTTCTAGGTAGGTATGTTGGCCGTGCAAAGCGACCGTCGGGATGAATTAACATAGAGGGCTGTTTAGTGCGAGACGCGATTAGCAGGTTTGCTGGGTGATAAAGGGGTGGAAAGGAGGCGGATGCGAAGTTTTGTTCGGAAGAGGAAGTGATTGCGTGAAGAGGGCAAAGATTGCTGCGTGAAAGAGGATGAAAGCAATGCAAGTTGATGCTAATGGAACTGGGGCACGTGGGAAATGACAGGAAATTCACTGAATGCGCTTCGCACATGTATCTTATTGGTTCGTTATAGGGAAAACAGGTATGAAAGATGCAGAACTTCCGCACGCAAGACGTTTCAAGAGAGGGTAACTGTGGAAGTGTCGACAATGTTGATGAAAAATGAAGCGGGGAAACAGAAATTCTCGGCTATGAGGACTGTGTACGTTTGCCGCGGGTAAATCGCTCGGTGGGAGGCCGAATGCCATGGGAGGCGTTTAATTCAGGATGCGAGCGGGAATTTTCTTCGTGTCGGCACGGCGGCGGTAGGTATGTTGGCCGTGCGAAGCGACGAATGGGATGAATTAACATAGAGGGCTGTTTAGTGCGAGACGCGATTAGCAGGTTTGCTGGGTGATAAAGGGGTGGAAAGGGGGCGGATGTGAAGCTTTGTTCGGAAGAGGAGGTGATTGCGTAGGCGAAGAGGGCAAAGATTGCTGCGCGAAAGAGGATGAAAGCAATGCAAGTTGATGCTAATGGGACTGCGGCATGTGGGAAATGACAGGAAATTCACTGAATGCGCTTGGCACATGTATCTTATTGGTTCGTTATAGGGAAAACAGGTATGAAAGATGTAGAACTTCTAGGTAGGTATGTTGGCCGTGCGAAGCGACGAATGGGATGAATTAACATAGAGGGCTGTTTAGTGCGAGACGCGATTAGCAGGTTTGCTGGGTGATAAAGGGGTGGAAAGGAGGCGGATGTGAAGCTTTGTTCGGAAGAGGAGGTGATTGCGTAGGCGAAGAGGGCAAATATTGCTGCGTGAAAGAAGATGAAAGCAATGCAAGTTGATGCTAATGGGACTGCGGCATGTGGGAAATGACAGGAAATTCACTGAATGCGCTTGGCACATGTATCTTATTGGTTCGTTATAGGGAAAACAGGTATGAAAGATGTAGAACTTCCGTACGCAAGACGTTTCAAGAGAGGGTAACCGTGGAAGCGTCGACAATGTCGATGAAAAATGTTGTACAAAGCGATCTTGTTTTAAGACGGCAGAAGTTCATGCAAATGGGACTGCCGCTTTTGGAAAACTTGCGAAGTATCGCGCGGGGCTGTTCCGCGCATAACTTCCTCATCGGGTGACTGTCTGAGGAGAGATCTGGAAGGTGTTTTTATGTAAAGTTTCACCTTAGAGTAAAGGAAAATTGCGATGTACCAAGTTGCTTCGACTCCCAGCGATGAAAGTTGATGCAAATGGGACGCTGCTTTCGGGAAATTGAGAGAAATTCGCCGAGTGTCGCCCGGGACTGTTTCTAGCGTTACGCCACTGGCACCAGGAAGCCGTAACGAAATATCACACTCCCTGAAGGGATTTCCGACGCGACCGAGCGGACACAAAAACCGAGAAACCACTTTCTGCAGTGGAACGCGAAAGACAATCGCGCGTACACTCACACATTGGCGAAAAAATTATGATGTCACGCTCGATTTTGACCGCAACGCCACCCGACGCGGAAACCTTTCAGAGTTGATTATTTGCTCTCGAATACCCGAACCGATATTCGTCCCAAAATCCAGAGGGAACACAAATAAAAATTGAAATTTGCCATTTATTGCGTTGGTTTCGCTTCCCAGTATTTTTTATCCTGACGAGCGTTTACTCTCCCTATATTTAAACTTAAACAGAATTTTTTTTTATTTAATGCACGGGCTTATTTCACAGTCTTTTGTATCCTAATAAGGGTTTAGTTTCCCTATATTTACAATTAAATTGAAATTTTACCATTTATTGCGTTGGTTTCGCTTCCCAGTATTTTTTATCCTAACAACCATTTACTTTCCCTATGTTTAAAATTAAACGGACATTATTCTATTTAATGCACGGGCTTATTTCACAGTCTTTTGTATCCTAATAAGCGTTTAGTTTCCCTATACTTACAATTAAATTGAAATTTTACCATTTATTGCGTTGGTTTCGCTTCCCAGTATTTTTTATCCTGACGAGCGTTTACTTTCCCTATATTTAAAATTAAACGGACATTTTTCTATTTATGGCACTGGCTTATTTCACAGTGTTTTGCATCCTAATAAGTGTTTAGTTTCCCTATATTTATAATTAAATTGAGAATTTTGCCATTTATTGCGTTGGTTTCGGTTCCCAGTATTTTTTATCCTAACAACCATTTACTTTCCCTATATTTAAAATTAAACGGACATTTTTCTATTTGTGGCACTGGCTTATTTCACAGTCTTTTGCATCCTAATAAGTGTTTAGTTTCCCTATATTTATAATTAAATTGAGAATTTTGCCATTTATTGCATTGGTTTCGCTTCCCAGTATTTTTTATCCTAACAAGCGTTTACTTTCCCTATATTTAAAATTAAACGAAAATTTTTCTATTTATCGTACTGGCTTATTTCACAATCTTTTGTATCCTAATAAGCGTTTAGTTTCCCTATATTTACGATTAAATTGAAGTTTTGCCATTTATTGCATTGGTTTCGCTTCCCAGTATTTTTTATCCTAACAAGCGTTTACTTTCCCTATATTTAAAATTAAACGGAAATTTTTCTATTTATCGTACTGGCTTATTTCACAATCTTTTGTATCCTAACAAGCGTTTAGTTTCCCTATATTTACGATTAAATTGAAGTTTTGCCATTTATTGCATTGGTTTCGCTTCACAGTCTTTTGTATCCAACAACCGTTTACCTCGCTTCTATTCAAAATGATTTCATCCTGTACTGAAAATTCGCGTCCGTCCCGAGAATTTCGTCTTTCCTTCTGGGAAATATGGAATACCGATACCTTCGATTCAGACGCGCCGTCCAATACATTGCACCCACTTGCGGAAGTTTTAAGGGGTGGCGAAAAAATCGTCTCAATACTTTTAGCGGGTTTCCAGACAAGAAGTTATCGTTCCACATACGCGTTCTGCCCAACCCCTTCTTATCGGCAACTTTTCTCATCTGTCGCAGACACTTGCAGAACAAACTGCCGTTCATCGATCGGACAAGGACGGCGATATGGGGCTGGAGTTACGGCGGATACGCAACTGGAATGACACTCGCCATGGATTACGGTGGTGTTTTCAAATGTGGAATGTCCGTGGCTCCAGTTACAGATTGGGCACTTTATGGTACGATCCCTCACTTTTAGTTGTCACGATAAGCGCATGCAAATTTCATTAGATTTTGCATATCATGAACGTCTGTCGCGGTATTTACAACATTCATTCGCGTAACTTCATATTTTTAGTAATCATAGATCGCTGACTAATTTTGTTTAATCTGAAAAAGAATGACGCTAACTTTTAAAGGTATGAGATTAAAATAGTTGATACCGGTAAATCAACGAGTATTATTGGAGAGTTTCACGCCTGCTTTTGACTTAAAAGTATGGGATTAAAATAGTTGATACCGATAAATCAACGAGTATTATTGGAGAGTTTCATGCCTGGTTTTGACAATGACTTACTTCTGAAAATAATCATATTATCTATTCAATCATGTGAACCATTAGCTGTTATTGATATTTATAGGAAATTGCACGTGTAATTGTTTACGGAATTCTGGCATACATCGGCATTCGCGGAAAATTAGGTACCTGAATTACAGACATAATAGATGACGATGTTCGAAATTTAGTAAACGATAATCCGGTGTCATTAACTGTCATACGTCGCAAAGCCGGTTTGTTTAATTATCAAGTTCCAGATTGTAATTTGAAAATGAATCTAGTGCGCAATGTTCGATGTCGCAATGCACTGCACGTATAAACGTAATTTGGTATATCTGGGCACACAATTACATATAATGCAAAATCAAACGTGTCACTTATAAACAAATTCAGTAACACATCAAGTTTCATATAAAATTATTCATTACACGTGCAATGAATGATTATTAAAACCTCATTAATACTTATTAAGCAAAAATGAAACAAATAGCAGGTAGTCAATTATTCCGTACATCAATAATTACCTGAGCAACCTAGGATAAAAATTCAAATTACCTGACTTAAGCATCTGAGAATGAAATATTCAACAACTAAATTATCATTTATTTTCGAACAACGGAGAATGTAAACTAAAATGACAAATTCAAATTTTTCCAAAATCTAAATAGCAAATATCTAACCCATGGCGTCCAGTTTTGTGGCAGACGACATATGTAAAAGTAATTTCGATGCAGTCGCGCCGCGATTGGGTTGGCTCAAAAAGCGAGACATATGAATTACCGAGATATTCAGTTACGCAGTATCTGTAAACCGTGTGATAACAGCAGTTCTGCATAATAGTGGACGCGACGCAATCGATAATGTCCTGGTCGGGGTGGTGTAACGCACAAACGTATTTATCGTGCGGCCACTATATAATATCACCGTGGGGAGCCGTTGTGATTTACGCCCGCTTTTAATTGCAGATTCAATCTATACGGAACGATTCATGGGCTTGCCAACGGTAGGCGACAATTACCAGGGCTACGAGCAGGCGCAACTCCTGAACAAGGTGGACAATATCAAGACGAAGATGTACTATCTGATACACGGAACCCTGGATGATAACGTACACTATCAACAATCGTTGATGCTGGCCAAAGTATTGGAGCAAAAGGACATTCTCTTCAGACAACAGGTAATGATGAAGTTATACATAGTGAACCTTCATCGTATTGGGTTGGCAACTAAGTGATTGCGGATTTCAAATAAGAAGGAAAATTCTTAATTTTTGTTTAAAAATATAACTTTATTCAATTAGATACTGTCCGTTTTTGTCGATGACATTTTGCCAACGTTCTGGCAGTGTCAAATTTCCACGTTCGTAAAATTTCTGATGTTTGCTATCAAAAAACTGAATTAAATGTGATCTGACATCATCAGCGTTATTAACAATTTTACCATTTAAGGAGTTCTGCATGGAACGCAAGAAATGGTAGTCTGAAGGCGCAAAATCAGGACTATTTGGTGGATGGGATAAAACATTCCAACCCAGTTACAATCATTTTTGGCGAGTGATCAAAGACGCGTGGGGCTTTGCATTATCATGGTGGAAAACGACACTCTTAAGATTTGACAATATCGGCCGCATTTCTTGAATTGCATCGCTCAGTTTGGCGAGTTGTTGAACGTACACGTTTGAATTGATCGTTTGGTTTTGTGGCATAAGTTGAAAGTACAAAATTCTTTTATAATCCCACCAGACTGACAGCATAATCTTTTTTTGGTGAATCTCTGCTTTTGATGCCGTTTGGGATGATGATGATCTTTTGCCATTGTTCTGGCAGTGTCAAATGTCTACGTTCGTAAAATTTCTGATGTTTGCTATCAAAAAACGGAATTAAATGTAATCTGACATCATCAGCGTTATTAAAAATTTTACCATTTAAGGAGTTCTGCATGGAACGAAAGAAATGATAGTCTGAAGGCGCAAAATCAGGACTATTTGGTGGATGTGATAAAACATCCCAACCTAGTTACAATAATTTTTGGCGAGTGATCAAAACGCGTGGGGCTTTGCATTATCGTGGTGGAAAACGACACTCTTAAGATTTGACAATATCGGCCGCATTTCTTGAATTGCATCGCTCAGCTTGGCGAGTTGTTGAACGTACACGTTTGAATTGATCGTTTGGTTTTGTGGCATAAGTTCAAAGTACAAAATTCCTTTATAATCCCATCAGACTGACAGCATAATCTTTTTTTGGTGAATCTCTGCTTTTGATGTCGTTTGGGATGATCTTTGATGACCGATCTTTGCCATTTACGTTATAAACTATCCACTTTTCGGTCAGTAATTGTTTTCAAAATTCCACGTTCGTTTAAAAATCGCAGATGTTAATGCGTTGCGTCAAAAATTTCCTGAATTAAATGTGATCGAAATGACATGATTTTTCATTTTTTTTTGCGTTTTTATTCAAAATCGCAAAATTACCAACATTTTAGTGAGTTCTGTATACATTTTTTTTTTGAAAATATTAAAAAAAGAATATAGGCTAGAGCTTCCGTTTATTTTCATTAGGACCACGCAAAAAATCACCGGGACTCTAATTTTATATACTTATTTGTCATTACAATAGGATGTGAATAAATAAAAAATTTTTTTTACAAAAATGGCGAATCGAAAAAATCTGTCTTTGATGTCGTTAACTGTCGTTTTTATGTTGATTCGAAATAAAAAATCTTTCATTACCCTATTGTAATCTAAATATATAAAATTTACGTTGTTATAAACTATAAGAAACACAGTTTCGAGATAATCGCGTTTAAAGTTTTTTTCTAATCGTACAATAGCGCTTCAGATAAACGCTTATAATTTTTGAACGTGTGCTCCGATTCTTATGTACTTTTGAGGAAATATTCTTAAAATGATGTACATTAAGAAATGTAAAAAATGCGATTTTTTTCGTCAAATGCATAACCCCTTAAGCTGGTGAGGAATCCATAAATCGAGTTTCTTCACATAACCAAGCATTTTTCATTTTTTTCAATGCATGTATGCGATAAATTGAGCTTCTCCGCAATCTCTCGTGTTGTACGATGACGATCTGAATCGATAATGGGCTTCATATGGATCTCATCGACTTCAACTGGACGGCCAGATCGTTGAGCATTTTTCAGTGAAAAATCACCAGAACCAAATATGGCAAACCAATTTTGACACTGCCTTTCTTTCAAGACTTCATTTCCATATACGGCACATAACTTCTTTTGTGCTTGCGATGCGTTCTTGTTTTTTCGGAAGTAATACAATAAAATATGTCTGAAGTTCACGTCTTGTTCTTCCATTTTTAAATTGGGATAAAAACAAAACTAAAGCACTAATCAATATCATTTTTTTTTTTGCTAAATTAAAGGTAGAAGTCCAAATAATAAGAAAAAAATATAGGTTAGATGCAATGACCACGTTAACAAAACAAAAGAAAGTGTAAAGTCCATCTATCCACAAAATCCGCAATCACTTAGTTGCCAACCCAATACTTCCATATCGTTATACGATTTTACGATAACGACACGGCGAACCGGAAAGTACGTGATGAAAAATGAGAAAGTGTCGCCCGACGTATCCTACGCAAATATTTAAGCTCAAAGTGCACTCATATCAAGACAGAGCTTCTAACGCGTTAAAAAATGAAAGCGCACGTATTCTAGTTCTGACATACGACGCCTTTATCCGTACGAATCAGCATCGTAATTTGCAAGTCCATTGTAGCTGTTTCCCTCTATCGTATTTTCGCATATCGGCCAGACATTTCGCGATCTCGAAATTTTTCGCGTAATCTCCGTTTAATATTAATTATGGTCAACGATCACTCAACCTTCATCGTTACCTTACAAAGCCAAACACGTTTAAGCAACTTTCGGTTTGATACGTCCCCGTACAAAATCCAATGTTGCCAATTGGGACTAAGGGTGGTTGCTCAAGGGAGCCCGGGTCTTCTCGCAATTTCGTCAACTCGAGAATGAATGCTCCCGAACCGATGAAGCCGCACAAGCCACATTTGTGGACTGTGCTGTCCCTCGGGCAGACTTGTTCAGGTGCTTCGCTAAGTCCTGCTAACGTCTGTATCGTGCACCCTCCTGCGCCTGACACAGTCGACAGTCCTCAAGAGGGTTCGCGCACACATGCTAAACTCCTTTGAATAACGTTCATTGATCGTTAAGTTATACAAGCGCCGAGCATAATAATTCCGACAAAGTAAATAAAGGCGGCGCAGTGGCGCGGAATTTATAATAGATACTAAAAAATTGACGGATACCATTTTTCGCATTTTTTTATTCCGCTTGCGTATGAGATTGATCGAATTGCAATAGTAATGATATTCATTGTCGTTGTCAATGTACCTTGGAATCTGTTGCTTACAAAATTGTGCAAGTATAATTATATTTTGGAGTCGTATTACTTTTCGGCAATGGTAATATGACGTATGTATATTTCCAATATGATTTATAAAAAATACTAGAAGTTCCAAGTATTAGAATTTCCACGTTTTCAATATAGTCGACTCAAAGTAAACTAACTGTGATAATGTGATAATTGCTGACGAAGTTTTGCAAGTATAATTATTTTTTGGAGTCGTACTACTTTTCGGCAATAGTAATATGACGTATGTATGTTTCCAATATGATTTATAAAAAATACTAGAATTTCCACGTTTTCAATATAGTTGACTCAAGGTAAACTAACTGTGATAATGTGATAATTGCTGACGAAATTGTGCAAGTATAATTATTTTTTGGAGTCGTACTACTTTTCGGCAATAGTAATATGACGTATGTATGTTTCCAATATGATTTATAAAAAATACCAGAATTTCCAAATACTAGAATTTCCACGTTTTCAATATAGTCGACTCAAGGTAAACTAACTGTGATAATTGCTCACGAAATTGTGCAAGTATAATTATTTTTTGGAGTCGTACTACTTTTTGGCAATAGTAATATGACGTATGTATGTTTCCAATATGATTTATAAAAAATGCTAGAATTTCCAAATACTAGAATTTCCACGTTTTCAATATAGTCGACTCAAGGTAAACTAACTGTGATAATGTGATAATTGCTGACGAAATTGTGCAAGTATAATTATTTTTTGAAGTCGTACTACTTTTCGGCAATAGTAATATGACGTATGTATGTCTCCAATATGATTTATAAAAAATACTAGAATTTCCACGTTTTCAATATAGTCGACTCAAGGTAAACTAACTGTGATAATTGCTCACGAAATTGTGCAAGTATAATTATTTTTTTGGAGTCGTACTACTTTTCGGCAATAGTAATATGACGTATGTATGTTTCCAATATGATTTATAAAAAATAGTAGAACTTCCAAATACTAGAATTTCCACGTTTTCAATATAGTCGACTCAAGATAAACTAACTGCGATAATGTGATAATTGCTGACGAAATTGTGCAAGTATAATTATTTTTTGGAGTCGTACTACTTTTCAGCAATAGTAATATGACGTAGGTATGTTTGCAATATGATTTATAAAAAATGCTAGAATTTCCACGTTTTCAATATAGTCGACTCAAGGTAAACTAACTGTGATAATGTGATAATTGCTGACGAAATTGTGCAAGTATAATTATTTTTTGGAGTCGTACTACTTTTCGGCAATAGTAATATGACGTATGTATATTTCCAATATGATTTATAAAAAATGCTAGAATTTCCAAATACTAGAATTTCCACGTTTTCAATATAGTCGACTCAAGGTAAACTAACTGTGATAATGTGATAATTGCTCGACGAAATTGATGTATGAATGATTTATAAAAAATTATTTTTTTTCCACGTTTTCAATATAGTCGACTCAAGGTAAACTAACTGTGATAATGTGATAATTGCTGACGAAATTGTGGAAGTATAATTATTTTTTGGAGTCGTATTACTTTTAGACAATGGTAATATAACGTACGTATGTTTCCAATATGATTTATAAAAAATACTAGAATTTCCAAGTACTAGAATTTCCACGTTTTCAATATAGTCGACTCAAGGTAAACTAACTGTGATAATGTGATAATTGCTGGCGAAATTGTGCAAGTATAATTATTTTTTGGAGTCGTACTACTTTTCGGCAATAGTAATATGACGTACGTATGATTCCAATATGATTTATAAAAAATAGTAGAATTTCCAAATACTAGAATTTCCACGTTTTCAATATAGTGGACTCAAGGTAAACTAACTGTGATAATGTGATAATTGCTGACGAAATTTGGCAAGTATAATTATTTTTTGGAGTCGTACTACTTTTCGGCAATAGTAATATGACGTACGTATGTTTCCAATATGATTTATAAAAAATACTAGAATTTCCAAATACTAGAATTTCCACGTTTTCAATATAGTCGACTCAAAATAAACTAACTGTGATAATGTGATAATTGCTAACAAAATTGTGCAAGTATAATTATTTTTTGGAGTCGTACTACTTTTCGGCAATAGTAATATGACGTATGTATATTTCCAATATGATTTATAAAAAATACTAGAATTTCCAAATACTAGAATTTCCACGTTTTCAATATAGTTGACTCAAGGTAAACTAACTGTGATAATGTGATAATTGCTGACGAAATTTTGCAAGTATAATTATTTTTTGGAGTCGTACTACTTTTCGGCAATAGTAATATGACGTATGTATGTTTCCAATATGATTTATAAAAAATGCTAGAATTTCCACATTTTCAATATAGTCGACTCAAGGTAAACTAACTGTGATAATGTGATAATTGCTGAAGAAATTGTGCAAGTATAATTATTTTTTGGAGTCGTACTACTTTTCAGCAATAGTAATATGACGTATGAATATTTCTAATATGATTTATAAAAAATACTAGAATTTCCAAATACTAGAATTTCCACGTTTTCAATATAGTCGACTCAAGGTAAACTAACTGTGATAATGTGATAATTGCTCACGAAATTTTGCAAGTATAATTATTTTTTGGAGTCGTACTACTTTTCGGCAATGGTAATATGACGTAGGTATGTTTCCAATATGATTTGTAAAAAATACTAGAATTTCCAAATACTAGAATTTCCACGTTTTCAATATAGTCGACTCAAGGTAAACTAACTGTGATAATGTGATAATTTCTGACGAAATTGTGCAAGTATAATTATTTTTTGGAGTCGTACTACTTTTCGGCAATAGTAATATGACGTATGTATATTTCCAATATGATTTATAAAAAATACCAGAATTTCCAAATACTAGAATTTCCGCGTTTTCAATATAGTCGACTCAAGGTAAACTAACTGTGATAATGTGATAATTGCTGACGAAATTGTGCAAATATAATTATTTTTTGGAGTCGTACTAGTTTTCGGCGATAGTAATATGACGTATGTATATTTCCAATATGATTTATAAAAAATACTAGAATTTCCAAGTACTAGAATTTCCACGTTTTCAATATAGTCCACTGATGGTAAACTAAGTGTTATAATTATCTGTTTCAGACGTACACAGACGAGGACCACGGTATCGCCCAATCCCGAGCACATCTCTACCACTCGCTAGAGAACTTCTTAGACGAATGTTTCCAAGCGTCCTCATGATCACGTCGCGCAAGCACAACGACAATCTAGACAGTGTACACCACCTGCCTCACCACTCCACATTGTACATACCCTACCACTTGTACATAGTTTATGTACGATATGTAATATGAGCATTAGTGTACATAATTGAAACCGCGGGGAGCGTTAAAAAAAATAGTGCCAGTCGAACACGATGCTGCACAACAAAACACAGGTCTGTGAAACGTCTTTGATACAATTTTTATGGAATCTGATTCATCAGTACATTGAAGGCCTAAGGGTGAGAAGTCGAGACCGACGGTCTTGTTTTCTCGATCCCAAGCGAAGTACTAAAGAATACGTATGTACTTATCTGCAATTCACCTAATCAACGGCCCCGTTGCAGCGCGGGTCGCATTTATATATTTTACTACTGCTTTGTTTTTGCAAACATGTTGTTTCCACCGCTCAGATGTTTTTCACCAGTTCTTTCCCCTTTCTACGGTGTTTAACGTAAGGTCTACTTGTTTTTTCCTCTCTGTGCCGATCGTTTCTCTCTCTCTCTGTCCCTCTATCTCTCTATATGTCGTAGATAGTAAAACGTGGCTGTTTGTTGAAAGAATTTATCTACGCAAGGCGTTTAATCGTCGTACTTAAAGGGACACGGTCACGTAAAATTTTTCGATAACTCTTTTGCATTTACAAAAACTGTTTGGCAAATTTTGTTTCTTTTTGCGTGGTATCTGGATGCTCAAAACTGAACATTACCTATGTGACAATAATGGTTCCCACAAACGTAATTCTTACTGTATTTGATCACGATCGACTAGACATAAAGTATGAAACGCAGAATTACTTAACTGTAATGTAAAAAGTAAATAAAAAAACTGGGGAAATGTTCTTTATTAATGGCGGCTCGTATCCCTTTAAGATCGAACGAATATTGTTTCGAATTCTTTAAGATTATAATCCTCACAGAATATATATGATCAAGTTCCTTGATTATTTTATTAAAAAATACCTTTTCCTCGACAATGAGGTAGCATATCTACTACTCACTGCTGTTAGAGTACGGGCAACTAATAGTGTGCCAATGTCGATCTGTAGTATAAGTATGGAACTATAATCAAAGTTTCAAACCTATTAAAAAAAGTTTTTTAATCCAAGGACCACTATAACAGTTTAAAGAGTGGATCAAAATGAATTTATTAAAATAATTGTTAACTTTTATCCTGAGGTACTGTAAATACGAATAAAAAAAACACCGAAATAACATTTAATTAAGGTATCTAAGTATTGTTAAAGAAACAAAAAAAAAAAACAAGAAGACAGAATTGTAACAATGGCCCTGTAGAATTATGAGGTTTCTAATATACTCTCTTCACACATTATTTGTTGAGTGTATTATAAATAAAGTTCTATGTTTTATTAAATATCCAGTGTTTGTATAGAAAAATGGGTCTGAAAACGGTGTAACCCCTTATTTGTGCGTCTAAACCTACAACCTACCGCTACCTTAAGAATTCTCTGTTTCCTTAAATCTGCAAAAAATGACATAAATGTTGTAGGCATTTGGAACTGGATAGATTCTAAAAAAAAAGAAACAGTATATACGTACTTGCACTTTGTGCATGTATAAAATACGGTTTGCCCTTCATCAGCTGATCTCAACTGCAATGTAGCGTATGACATTCTGTCATTCTGACACTGCGGACACTTCCTTTCCACTATCGGTCCCTCTGCTTCCCCATCTTCGTCATCTATTGGCTTTGAGGATGTATAAGTATGTTCTGTGTTAAACTCAACGGTATACGACATGGCCATGTCGCCAAATACTATAAAATACATATTAAAGAAACAAATATTGACATATTACAGATTCATAGTAGCGCAAAATTATTTGGTGACAAGCAAGTAATGAGTGCTGCATTATACATATTAACCCTTTGCGGATGGAGCGATTTGAAGCCGATGACACCCATCAAAATTACCAACTCTCGTTTAACACATGCCATTTGCAAAATACATACATATATGCCCACCTTTTGGCCTATTCGTTTTTGTTGATTCTTGGGAGTTTAAACGTTTTATTTATGTCTAGAACTTGTATCAGGTGATTTCTAAAAAACATGAAAAGTAAAATTTCATCGCAATTATAGGAATATCTTATGCTGAAAAATGTAGCTGAAATATGCGGACGTCAAAGGGTTAAAGAAACAAATATTGACATATTACAGATTCATCGTAGCACAAAATTATTTGGTGACAAGCAAGTAATAAGCGCTGCATTATACCGCCATAACATACAACTGAAAAACAATGTGGCAACAATATAGTGCGAAGAAAACCCAACGGCACTAGCAAACATAAGAATACAATTAGACCACAATCCTATAAAGTAATTTTATGTCAAACAAATGTAGAACATAGATATAACATAGCACATAACTGACGGAAATCACAGTAATATAATACATAGAATAGGGCACCAAATTGTAAGTACAGAATGCAACACAGCACAAAAAGCAACTGTTTCTTCAGAACCAACCTCGTGAAACCGAAACGACTTGCCTCAGTCTATCTAAATTTCCCAGATCCCTCGCTAAAAACTGCCACACCCCCGCAGTAAGCCCCAAATGAACCCCGCAACCCGTTGTCCGCCCAACGACGCAAAAATCTCGAAATTCCTATGTGACACTATCCCGCGGCTGTATGACAAATTCAAAACCGACGGTCGCACGCACGTGCGCACAAACGTGACAAACGGCCATAACCGTGAGTGCGTAATACGTACGTACCCTCAGGACCCCAGTCTCTCTTGCACGAGTAGCACTTGACGCCTGCTTTGTCACGAGGCAACGGCAGGATCGAGCCGCAATCAGGACAGAAGCCAGGTGCAGTAGTAAACGAGACAGTATTCGTGTTGTTCTCTGTCTGTCCAGACATTGTTCCTATGCTTTCGCAAACCGTCACGTTTCCGTCCTAACCTAGAAGCGGGTGTCCACACTGACGAGCGCGTCACGTTCGTGTATGTGACCGTGAGGTGTGAGTACTGAGGCAGCGCGACGACATGAGCTCGTAAAACGGCGGCCATCTTGAATGGCGGGAGACGTCATGTCTGCGCATGCGCAAAGTTCGAGTGTGTAGTAAAACGCGCCGGGGTGGAGGTTTGTTTGAAATTTTATCCGAACGAAGTTTGGAGAAAAATTTGTTTTGCAGAGGTGTGGTAGTTATCGTCGAAGTTAACACTTTAAGTGCCATGATGGTGACCGACGCACGAAATTTTACTGAAGATCCAAAATACTTGCAATGGGTAGCAATTATTATTTTATAAATGCAGTTGTTAGAATAGTGATATGATCCTTTGGTCTGCAATACCTGCACATTATTTACATTTTGCATAATTCAGTCGAACGCTGTAGTATTTCATAGCATCGCCGTTCTAATATAGTAAAATACGCTTAGCAGACAATGTGTTAACCCATTTGCATCATCGCTCTAAATCCGCAATCTTACTCAATGCGCAGCTAAACTTTACCGAACCAGCATGCGCAAGGAAGACTTTGCGTGTTTATTCTAATTAGAAATAGTGTTATAGGGTTTTAAATTGTTTGTATATTCCTCGTATTTTCCAGAACTATTTTTTGGACTAGTTCCACGTTAAAAAATAATTCGAAAACGTCGCGCCTGGACATTCCATTGGCGTTAATCTCTCACCACTCGGCAGTAAAATCTCTCTCTCATACAATTTCATTTGTCCCATAAGAAATCACACTCCAGTTTCAATATTATCGTGCTGGTAATCTTCACTACTATCTATTAGAACTATGGCACGTTTACGCTTATGGGATATTTGCATTTCTATGCTTGAATCCGAATCCGAACTGTAATTTATTATAGTAACCTAATTTTGTTAAATTGTATTATTTATTATTTTTTTTCATTATTTTATTATTTTGAACTTACAACCAGAAAAGTAAGAAAAATAATATTTTACAGAAAATTCTTTATTGTTTGTTTATCGTACAGACTCTTTAACGATTGCTGATAAGCTGAAAACAAATATTATTGTGTGCGGATTTATCCGCTCCCGGTGATAATGGTCAGTTTTTCTTTGCGGATTATTCCGTCAAATGATGCAAATGTGTTAACGAAATCTCAATCAGGCCACGTGCGCTGTTTAGAAGCGTTCGTATTGTGGTATAGCAATGTACTAACAGATTGAAATTGACTCGATACAGGTATGTAGATATATTAGGGAAATTCTTTCTTATCGTAGTAGAAGATTTAGAAGATTTAGAAAGAAATGCTTATGGGCATTCAACACATTATGCGCCATGTCTGTTTTGTCTTGTTTATTGTTTGGCCCGATAGATAAGATTTCATTGAAATCGGTTTGCTGCATTTCTGCTTGTTTATGACAAAGTAATACGTACATTTTGTAATTCGATCAATGGTAGAGCAATGGTTAAAAAAATGACTAAACAAATTTTTTTTCTGTGATATTATTTTGGACAACCGTTTCTATGTTTACCGTGTTTCAATAAAATTCATTATATTTTTTTGATAAGAAATACAAGAATGCATTAGTATTACAATCTTGTAATTATCGTACGCGCGCTCTTTAACGATTGTGATAAGCAATGCACTAACAGATTGAAATTGACTCGATACAGGTATGTAGATATATTAGGGACATTCTTTCTTATCGTAGTAGAAGATGTTTGCATTTAGAAAGAAATGCTTATGGACATTTATTCAACATATTATGCGCCAAGTCTGTTTTGTCTTGTTTATTGTTTGATCCGATAGATAAGATTTCATTGAAATCGGTTTGCTGCCGGGGTTCTGCTTAGTTTATGACAAAGTAATACGTACATTTTAGAAATGCGACTCAATCGGATAGAACAATGGTTAGAAAAATTACTAAACAAGTTGCCACATTTTATGATACATGCAAAGGGCAATCGTTTTTATGTTTACCGTGTTTCAATAAAATTCATTAAAATTTTTTTATAAGAAATACAAAAATGTATCGGTAATACAATCTTGTAATAAATACAAATAAAGTAAATTTTAAATAAATTTTCAGTAATTACTTAAAACAATGTCAATTTTTTGGTTTTATATCATATCTTCCACTATTCGACTTCGACTCGATAAACGGCAAAAAAACGTATCTATACTGGACTGAACTACACTCTGAACTTGACTGATCTGAACTTTGAACTATAACTCAACTGAGACTGAGCTATCACTGATTTGGTATTGAAACTCGCGTCGTGGCCGCCCGCGTTTAGAAGTGAAACTTTGAAGATAGAGGCATTGGAAATTTGTGGGGGAGACGAATATTTAAGACACGTGTGATTATGCGATGAAAGTAGGTATTTGTTCAGTAGTGTTCATGGTTTCGCTGAAATCTGGAAACGAAATAATGGGTTTATGATAATTGAAATGTGATACATAAATTCACATTTTTTAATGCAGCGTAATTGAATTGAATACAATTTTATTTCAACAAACTGAAAAATGGTGGTTTCAACAATGACGGCGGACGCTTTAAATTCCTAGCTTCAATAAAATATTCCAAAGCAGGACTTAATATGAATTTAAACCATTTAATACGTTATATAATGAATTTTATTTTTACTTAATATGAATTAATATGAATTTAAACCATTTAATACGTCGTACAAATGGTACGACGATACACGCAACTACTGACTATTTTGAACCTGAGAACCAATTTCATTTGCCACTTAATTTAATCTGACAATTTTACCAATGATTCATATGTAATTTGCTTTGTGTATACGTACCTTTAAAATATTATTATGTTTTCATTTGATTACCACACTTCGTGTGATACGACTCGAATATGCAAAACTTTCGATCTGGCATGAGTTGGTACTAATTGGCAGTAATATTATTGAGTCACGATATCTCTCGGTAGATTATGTTAATCTAAAAGTGCGCCGGCGTGTACGTTAGTAATATCGAAAGAATGTTGCTTCTTCTTGCAACGATGTCATCAGTACTATGTCCATAGCCGTGCTCTTTAATCAACTGCGTCGTATAAACAGAAAGGTGCGGTTGTTAACCTCCGCGTATTTCGAGCTGGTGAAGGTACAATGATACGCAAATCGAAGTAATGTTTTGAAGCGTTCACCCATGATAACACGAATCTTGTGTTGAAACGTCCAGACAATACAAAACCCGTTTCAAACCTTTGACGTTCACTTATATTACACACCATGAAACAGTTTCAGTTTTCACACGACTGACAAGTATCGGACATAAATGGCACGGCTTTTTGGAATCAATTTGAAAACGTTGGTCAGCGTTTTCATGAGCACCTCGTTGATTCATGCCGGAAGTGGGTAAGATCATTTTAGCTTAAATGCTTAATCTGTGTAATAGATAATGTTGAAAAGGCTAAGTAATGACGTGAAACGGTGTCTTAGTTGATATGTGTAGGATTTAAACACGTGAAATCAGAGAGTATAATATTTATAGACAATAATAACACAATCAAGACACTTTAGTCTTATTTCCTAATCCTTAGCCGTTTCGTCGTTTCGCCTTTTCGTCTTTACGTCGTTTTATCTTTACGTCTTATCGTCTTTACGTTTCATCGTCAACTAATTACTAAGCAACCGAAGTAACACAATTCAACAAACTCGTCACCTATGATACATCAGTATAATAATTGAGGATCATAGGTGACCTTCCCTCTCCAATTATTATATCTCCAAATATTTAATCTCCAATTATATATTTGAGATCCCACATATGCGTTAACGTTAATTTTTGAACAGAAAGAAATTGATACTGTACGATTTCACCACCATGGAAGACGTCGACGCATGGCAGGAGATGTCTGATACGGTGCGAACCGTCGGAAAGTCGAAAGCCGTGATAACGTTGCAGACAACGCAACTCTTTCAGAGGGCCGTATTTTTCACCATGCTAATTCCGCAGCCGAATGGCGCCGGATTTGCTGGCGTCCGGACGCCGACAAATTTGGACCTGTCCGAGTACACCAACATTGAAATAGTGTGCCGTGCTCAGGGACGAAATGAGAATTACAAGGTGGTTTTACGGCATAGGGGTCTCAACACGAACAAAGACGTGACCTACGAGCAAATTTTCACGGTAAGAATGTACAACGAATAATTCGGAATTGTATATTCCATATTATTCTCACGCATATACAATGTCAAATCGAGAGTAAAACTTCTATTTAGGACTTATAAAAATTTAATCCACGCGGTTGAACGCAGACGAACTGTAATTAACTTTTTATTTTCTCATTTAACACTGTGACTGTCGTGATGGTCACCGGTGACCGACGCAAGAGATTTTACTGAAGATCCAAAATATTCGCAATAAGTAGCAATTATTATTTTATAAATGCAGTTGTTGTTAGAATAGTGATGCGATCCTTTGGTCTCCAATACCTGCACATTATTTATATTTTGCATAATTCAGTCAAACGCTGTAGTATTTCATAGCATTGCCGTTCTAATATAGTCAAATACATTTATTTGATAATAATACGCGTATTTTGCTATGTTAGAACCGCGATGCAATGAAATACTGCAGAATATGATTAAATCGTGCAAAATGAAGCTACGGCAGAGTTGTTTGAAGCCAAAGTATCGAAGCACCGTTCTAATATCAATTGCTTTTACAAGATTGCAAATAGGCTTCATTGCAAATTTTTTGCATTTTTAGTAAAATCTTTTGTACTGGTCACCGGTGACCACCGTGGCAGTCAATGTGTTAATTGAAAAGGTAATCGTTAAAATAGATTTTGCTCGTTCCCTTCAAACTTAACTTTGTCATTTGTCACTTGATCGAAGAAGAAACTAAGATATTTCTCATCACTTACCTTGAAATCGGCAGCTAGGTGCCGATGTTTACCAGGATCAAATTCAGCGTCCCAGAAATGAAAGAAAAGCGCGCCTTAAAACCGGTTAATTCGTAAATTTGTTTTTCTCTGGTTCAGGTGCCGGTAGGAAACGAAGAATTTTCAGTTGTTACGCTGCCACTGCAGGACTTCATGCCATTTTACCGCGGCAAGCCAGTGCCGGACGCGGATCCATTGGACAAAAACCATATCTCTATGTTTGGACTACAAATATACGGCGGAGTTTACTCGCCAATCAAACAAAGTGGCGTTTCCGCCCTAGAGATTGATACGATCGCGGTATTATGAATAATATCTACCCATACGAACTAACCCCACAAACGTTGCAGCCAAAGCTACGATAGCGCTAGAATACCAAATATCGTTATACAAATGACTAAAAAAAAATACGAGCACATATTATAAACGCACACTTGCACGTATCGACCAAAGTCCCAATAAAAAGTTTGTAAAAAAATCCTCCTGGACACTCTTCCTACATTATAACAACCGCAGAAGATCGGAGAACACCTGACGCTCGTTTTGTACAAATCGAAGGATGCATTTATTCTTTTTTATAAGAAAAATACAAAATATATATAATATTTAAACGTGAGGCAGCACCATGCACAGCTCGCGACGCATCTCGGCGATCGTGTCGCAGGGCTGTACAAAAATGTCACCGCAGTAATACTTTACTTCACTACCTACGCGTTAAAGACTACCAATCGTTCTGTTCTCTGCCTGGTAGGGGAAGGAAAGAGTTGGGCGCTACTAGCTTTCCGCTTCATTAGAGTAGGTAATCGGTTAGTATAACATAAATAGAACGACAATGCACTTAAGAGAAACTGTCGACGTGTGAGGCTACGTATTGTCGCGTTATTCCATATGCTCGTTGTATGATTTGTTTTCGTCCACGGTGCCCATCTGTTTGCCTATGTACGTCAGGGATCGGTCGCTCACAAACGGATGCCTGGGTTTCGGGAGGCGACGAAGTTCAGGAGCTCATCGCTGTCCTCGCAAACGAACGGCTTAACATGGTGACATGCGACGTCGTGCCACTTGATCCCGTCGTTGTAGAAGTTGTTGAGGATCGATAGACAAGACTCGTCGTTGCCCTGTTGCAGACAGAGGACGTCAGATTGGTGAGTTCGTGAGTGGATGACAGGTTGCTCGTGAAGGTAGGCTTGCGGTAATGTAGTGATGCACTGGATTTTGCATTTTACTGATTCGCTTAAGCGTGGCTCAGCGGGTGATACGGTTAATGAAAATTAGCGGTGAGCATCGCTTGATACATGCAGTGATCGTGGCTTCAATCTGCTCGAGTTAGTATTTTAATTTTGTGGTCGTGCGCTGGATTAGCTATTCTACTTGGTTTCGTAAGCGACACTTAGCGGGTGATCCAGTTAATCAAGCTAGGGTTAATTATCAATATGTGCAGTAATTCATGGTTTTGCGGGTCTGGGTGAGCATTGCAACTTTCCTCCGGCGTGCTGGATTTTTTATTCTATTGGGTTGGCAACTAAGTGATTGCGGATTTTGTAGATAGATGGACTTTACACTTTCTTTTGTTTTGTTAACGTGGTCATATCTAACCTATATTTTTTTCTTATTATTTGGACTTCTGCCTTTAATTTAGCAAACATTTATATCGATTAGTGCTTTAGTTTTGTTTGTATCCCAATTTACAAATGGGAGAACAAGACATGCACTTTAGACATATTTTCTTGTATTATTTCCGAAATGGCAAGAACGCATCGCAAGCACAAAAGAAGTTATGTGCCGTATATGGAAATGAAGCCTTGAAAGAAAGGCAGTGTCAAAATTGGTTTGCCAGATTTCGTTCTCGTGATTTTTCACTGAAAAATGCTCAACGATCTGGCCATTCAATTGAAGTCGATGAGATCCATATCAAGACCATTATCGATTCAGATCGTCATAGTACAACACGTGATATTGCGGAGAAGTTCAATGTATCGTATACATGCATTGAAATAAAATGAAAAATGCTTGGTTATGTGAAGAAACTCGATTTATGGATCCCTCAGCAGCTTAAGAAAATTAATTTGTCGCAACGCATTAGCATCTGAAACGCAACGAAACTGATCCATTTCTGAAAAGCCTAATTACTGGCGACGAAAAGTGGACAGTTTATAACAACGTAAATCGGAAGAGATCGTGGGTGATGAAAAATGAACCAGCCCAAACGACATTAAAGCAGAGATTTGCCAAAAAAAAGATTATGCTGTCAGTCCGGTAGGATTATAAACAAATGTTATACTTTGAACTTATGCCACAAAACCAAACGATCAATTCACTCGTGTTCGTTCAACAACTCGCCAAACTGAGCGATGCAATTCAAGAAAAACGGCCGGTATTGTCAAATCTTAAGGGTGTCGTTTTCCACCATGATAATGCAAAGCCCCACACGTCTTTGATCACTCGCCAAAAATGATTGAAACTGGTTTGGGATGTTTTATCACATCCACCATATAGCCCTGATCTTGCGCCTTCAGACTACCATTTCTTTCGTTCCATGCAGAACTTCTTAAATGGTAAAATTTTTAATAACGCTGATGATGTCAGATCACATTTAATTCAATTCTTCGGTAGCAAAGATCAGAAATTTGACACTGCCAGAATGATGGCAGAAGGTCATCGACAAAAACGGTCAGTATCTAATTGAATGAAGTTATATTTTTAAACAAAAATTAAGAATTTCTTCTAATTTGAAATCCGCAATCACTTAGTTGCCAACCCAATAGTTGCTTGCATTAGCGTGACCCAATATGTGATCCGGCTAAGCAAGCTCATCGGTAACTTCAATCACTTTACACAAGTGACAACTTTGCTTTAAGCTACTAATGGAACAGAAGCCAGCACTCCTGTTTGCATGTTTCAGAATGCCTACGTAATGTTGGAACTCACAGCGATTGCGTCGAGTCAAACGTATCTCTTAAATTCCGATAGATCACAAATAACATGACACGGTAGGCACGTAGGATTCTCGCGTGAGCCCGCAACCGCAACGATGAATGAAGATGGATGGCAGGCTAAGCAGATTTTTCGACACATAATTTACGACGAGAATCGATGAAATGATGCAACGGCTAATAGGCACTCCTAATGTACCTGACAGCTAACATATAAGAGAGCGCGTACGTCGGCAATCATCGATTCCATCCCTTTCACCGCAGCTTTTTGCAGCATTTCTCTCGCGGGAATGAAGCCTACGTCGATCAATTATGCAAGTCAACGCAGACTGGCCACAAATCTAGGATAACCGTCGTCTGCGTCCTCACAAAAAATCAATTTCTCCGCCAAGACATCAATCTGCACACTTTTCCCATCACCTGCCGTGCCGTTTAATAAGCGAGACTATTAAAAGCAACCGAAGCTGATGTGCGTACCGCGAGTAGCGTGAATGTTGTACCCGAAAAAGGACACACGGCAATATGTCGATGTTACGGCGAAACACCGAAATCTGGAGAATTGGTGTATGTCTGGTCGCTTAGTGTATGTCCGAAATATTTGCTAAATACCCTTATTTCTGACTTACACCGGTAAATGTTGACATTCACCATGCACTAATTGTCGACACACACCGGAGAGGGTCCGAATGTACAACAATGTAATGAAATATTCGATCTTTTACCGACGTATTTGGTATCTGTTGATATTCACCGGTGAAAGTCGACATTCTTCAATTTCGGTCATTCACGGTAACATCGATGCAAGAAGCAATTTTGCTTTTAGAGTCGCGATCGTCGTAATGAGCCTGACGACATCAACGATCAAATATTAGTTGGCGACCCGATTTGGGCCGAGCACGCCACGTTGTTAAGTCAAATTAGACTCGTTCACTGGCAATTAGGTGATTCGTATCGCGATGGGAACTGGCGGACGGCCGGGCATCCAGCAAAAAGAAGTCTCGCGGTGTCCCAGGGGGTGCATAGGTCAGAACGTCGCAATAAAGTGAAAAGTTGACGATACCTGCGCGGCCTCACGATTGTCGGGCTGTGCCTGGCCGAAACCACCGGTGTTGCTCCAGTCGCCGGAGTTACGCTGAGTGGTCGGGCCAATTTTCGCTCCTGAACCAGACCAGAACCAGCCGTTGATGTTTTGCGGCTGAAGATCGGGCCGGTCGCAGCCGTTGAAGTTGCATTTTCTGCCGGACGTCCAAATGTACCGCACGTTACCTGAAAATCGGGAGGAACGTGTCAGGAAGGAGACTTACGTTATTAACGCTTTGACTGCTGAATACTTTCGGCCGAAGCGCTCGCTGAGGACGAAATACTTTTCGCTAGTGCAAATTTTATGTATTGATTATATAAGGCGCAACTAAGTTCTACTGGTAATTTTTCATTTACGCCAAATTAAATAATGCAAGAAAATGATTTGATAAAGAACGCATCTGTACTCATCACGTGCATTGATAATCGTGGCGGCAATAGATAAAAAATCGGAACATTTTGGAAACGCATATATACGCCCATAGTCTACACCGATAGATTTCGGCGGACGCATATATGCGTCTATAGTAGTCAAAGGGTTAACCCATTTGCATCATCGCTCTAAATCCGCAATCTTACTAAAAAATCCGACATGCGCAGCTAAACGTTGCCGATACCAGCATGCGCAAATTTCTGTCCTTAGATCCAAATTTGTTTGTTTCCAGAACTATTTTTTAGACTAGTTCTACGTTGAAAAATAATTCGAAATTTCGATGGTTACACTACTTACGGCAGTAAAATCATGTAATGTTGGCATACAATTTCGGCTTCCCATAAGAAATCTCCAATTTCAATATTATCGAGCTGGTCATCTTCACTACTATCTATTAAAGCTATGGCACGTGTACACTTATGGGATATTTGCATTTCTATGCTTGAATCCAAATCCGAACTGCAATTCATTATGGTAACCTAATTTTGTTATAATACATTTTATTATCTATTATTTTTTCTTATTATTTTATTATTTTGAACTTACAACCAGAAAAGTAAGAAAAATTATATTTTACACAAAATTCTTTATTGTTTGTTTATCGTACGCACTCTTTAACGATTGCTGATAAGCTGAAAACAAAAATTATTGTGTGCGGATTTATCCGCTCCCGGTGATAATGGTCAGTTTCTGTTTACGGATTATTCCGTCAAATGATGCAAATGGGTTAAAGTTATTATAATTATATGCGTAATAATAAAATTGTTGTTCATATGATGTTGAAGAGGAACGTTCTGAATTCAACGCGTTTTCGCGGTGTGCATACGTTAAATAATAACGAACAACTAATTTATAATACAATGAGAAATATACGGTACATTTTGTGTGTCTACCAAAGGCTCCAAAAAAGTAAAAATATTCTCATTAAAAATCACGAGACCGGACCTATGTTGACACTTCAATCACGATGCCAGAGGAGTTTCTTATCATCAGCCCCAATCGCAAATTCGGACAGCCTCATTTTGCAGCCTCCTATCACAATTTCGAACAGCTTTATCTTCGCCGCCTTCAATCACCACTTCACGAGCGCCCGGACGCTAATCACCGGCGGTCATTTTCACATTTCCATAAAAAGCGTCCATTATGCTGGACGCGCCGACTTTTCGTCCCTCGTAATTTTGCCGCCGACTCAGCCTAGAGCCCGACAATCTCAGGTCGTTCCCGGAATCATCAGCTAATTAGCTTCCCTGGACTTTCTCCTCCGGGCCAGTCAAGAATGAACAATCGCGGCACGGCTTTCTGTCCGCGCTGTACAACGGATTTGTGAGTGGTTCGGCAAATATTAGACTGAATGGCGTCCGCTACGCGCTAAATACGGAGGCGATAGGCGACTAGCGTCGGCCTGTCTTCTTTACTTTGCGGGGCATCGTCGGTCAAGTGAAAGTATGCTGCATCGAGACGAGATAGATACCGCGCACGTGAGCCCGCAGCTCGACGATACAGGTGCATTCTGCTGCTCGCAGATGAATTTAATTGCGGTTTAAAACCGGACGACGACATTGAGCGTGCGTCGAGACGATTAAGGAAGTATTTAGCCTTTTACCGGCTTTGCAAATCGCTTATTTGCGGAATGACGTCTCAAGGCTACGTAGAAGTGTGACAGAAATCTCGAAAGGGAGGTTTAACTTTTGGTGACGTTTTTTATGACTGGTTAAAATCTTCCGAAAACTTTTAACTTGTTTTTCGAAAAAAATTGATCTTCCGGATTCATTGACGCGATAACATGCCACTGGTTAACACGAACATAGTAAAGTGTATAGGCATTCAAGGATTGAGATACACACGATTAATTTTTTGAGACGGTAAGTATTCTCCTGTGTTTACAGAAAACTACTGGTCACTATTCGTTAGTAAATGTGGTACGAATATAAAAGGAGTGATTAACAATAATTCACTCACATTAATACCGAGGGTCGTTTGGAATAATGCAAATCGAACAAAGCTAACCACTGCGCCTAGCCAAATATTAAAAAGTGACAATTTGAAGGACCCTTAAATCCGCATGATAAAACGTGATAAAAGATTCCGCGTTATCTTCACAGATTAGGATACACACCAGTCATTTTTTTGAAAACGATAAATACTCTCCACGTTTACAGAAAAGTACCAGTCACTGTTCATTAGTAAAAGACCAGTCACTGGTCATCAGATTAACAATAATTAACGCACATTACTGTTAACATGCGTTCGAAGCGCCTATCCAAATATTCAAAAATGACGACTCGAAAAGCCCTTCAATCATCCGCATCGCCCGTCATAAAAGATTCCGCGTTATCTTCATAGATTAGGATACATCCCAGTAATTTTTTGAAAACGATAAATACTCTCCTCGTTTACAGAAAAGTGCCAGTCACTGTTCATTAGTAAAAGACCAGTCACTGTTCATCAGATTAACATCAATTAACTCACATTACTATTAACTTGCGTTCGAAACGCCTATCTATATATTCAAAAATTACGACTCGAAAAACCCTTCAATTACCCACATCGCCCGTCATAAAAGATTCCGCGTTATCTTTACAGATGAGAATACACACCAGTCATTTTTTGAAAACGATAAATACTCTCCACGTTTACAGAAAAGTACCAGTCACTGTTCATTAGTAAAAGACCAGTCACTGTTCGTCAGATTAATAATAATTAACTCACATTACTGTTTTCGTTCAAATGTATCTATAAATATATAAAATTTTTTTAAAAACCCTTCAATCATCATGAATTCTATCCGTCATGAAAGATTTCACCAATTATCTTCACAGATTGTTAAAACGATAAATACTCTCCACGTTTACAGAAAAGTACCAGTCACTGTCCATTAGTAAAAGACCAGTCATTGTTCATCAGATTAATAATAATTAACGCACATTATTGTTAACGTGCGTTCGAAGCGCCTATTCAAATATTCAAAAATTCCGATTTCAAAAACCCTTCAATCATCCGCATCTCCCGTCATAAAACATTCCATGTTATCGCTCACTTCTCATCTCAAAGCGACTTTAACAACGTATCCTGTCATCCCCTGCGAGGCGAATGGTAAAAGAAACAATTGACAAGTGAGATCCCATCTCCTTCGGCGCGTCCGCGCTTCCCGATTTCCTTTCAGCATTTCGTTTCCCCTTTTCTCCCGACGACCGGTTCGTATTGCATATGAAAAAGATGCCGCGAAGCTCACCTCTGGCGACTCTCTGCTTGATAAACTCGTTCTCCTGCGGCGTCTCGAGGGACACTGCGTCCATGCAATGCCGACGGCAAATATTGCGGGCGTCGAGCCAGTCAACTTCGAGGCTTCTGGTCGGCTGATGCTCCCAGCTGAAGAAGTACGAGTGTGCGACACCTCTGCCATCCCTGTAGCTTGCGTGACGAACCCCTGGCGAACGATAAAAGTCGATAATGCAACGTCCAATTTTCCGAGTATGGTCGTCAGGATGCACGTTTTTGGCATCTTGTAAAACTCGCGACACGTTTTCCAGCCTGGGTGGGAAGTATAGTATAACTTGGGAATATAAATAATGGGAAATATAGTATAAGTTTCGCCAGTGTGAACTATATTGATTGATAATGTAAGGCACAACTAAGTTCGAATGATATTTCTTCGTTTATGCCAAATTAAATAATGCAAGAAAATGATTTGATAAAGAACCTATCTCTATTCATCTCGTACATTGATAATTGTCACTGTGAACGTAAGAAACTCGTATGATCAAAAATATACGGAATTTGTAATTTAAAAGAACGCGCCGTTGACATACACATATATTTTTTTTTTGAAATTGCTAAATGAGAGACATCTGTGCCAAGTTTCAAAAAACAAGTATTTGTTTGGCATTTGTTTACATGTAGCAAGTTTTTATATTTCGTCATTTTTATAATGAAAATTCTATCGAACAAAGAATTTTTAAAGTTTTGTGCACGAAATTCATGTGCCGAATCGTTGAAAAGTCTGGAAAAATTTTTAAGAGCTCTCTCAAAAACACAGACATACGAATGGTATAAGTTATTCAAAAGTGGGATGCTGGGATGCTTGTAAAAACCGGATTTATGAGAAGACAAATTGGATTTGCACCACGATAACTGCCGAATGGATTTTTTATATTGCCAAACATCGAATATAATTGAACAATTTACCGTAATTTATATTATTATATGAAGAATTTATAATTATATATTATTTATAATTTAATTGAAAGAAATTTGAGACTATAAAACAGTAAACAAAATGCGACGATGTTTGTAGCAATCTCTTCATTGCGTATGAAAAGTTTGGATGTGGTTTCAACAAAGAGCATATGTGTGTAATATAATGGATGTTAAATCAAGGCGACAAGATAAATTTATCTGCCGATTAAAAACAAATGTTTTAGTTACAAATTCGACTTTATGAACATATTGTTTAGTATAATTTGACTGCTGAATACTTGCGGCGCTCGCTCGCAGAGGACGAAATACTTTTCGCCAGGGTGAACTATATTGATTGATAATGTAAGACACAACTAAGTTCGAATGATATTTCTTCGTTTATGCCAAATTAAATAATGCAAGGAAATTATTTGATAAAGAACGCGTCTCTATTCATCTCGTACATTGATAATTGTAGCTGCGATAGGTAAGAAATCGCAACGACTAAGGACGCATATATGCGCCCATAGTCGACACCGATAGATTTCGGCGGACGCATATATGCGTCCATAGCAGTCAAATGGATAAACACTGTAGTTGAGGTCTGAGATAACACACGACGTTTACTAGGGACGCAGGGTGTCGATTGCATTTTATGCCGGTTAACCCTTTTAGTGCCGTCGTCGTTCGCAACACTTGCGAAAAGTGCCAACAACGATATATCGTTGCGCATAGAATAGCGCCGTACTATTCGCAATGCGAGAGAACTCTATCTGAAAATAAATTTATAATACGTTACAAATGGTCTAATTTTATTAGAAGAGAAGTAAAAAAAATAGTTTTTCGGTTTAACTTTATATCACTTATAACAATTACGTGTTTCGGAAGATAATAATCGATAATCCGTCCGGCACTCACCATGTACCTTGGAGGTATTCTTTATTTTTGATATGCAATATTATTTATTTTATTACAAAATATTTTGGAAATGCAAAGTATATACTTTGTCATAAATGGTCTATATAAAGTTATGATGAAAATATGACTTTTCGAACGTGGTAACACGTTTTGAAAGAGAGAACTCAATTTTCATTTTTATATATTTATATCATATATTTATATATCAATATTTATATCATTTTCAATGAATATAGAAAAATTAGTGTCATTGTTTTGTTCTCTATTTCGTCCTTAATACACTGCTTTTTGAATTACATAAATATTGTTTTTTGTTTGGTTTCTATGAACCTTCTTCCAAACCCTAGTAAAATTGTGAAATTTGGCCGGTTATCTTCGCATAGGCACCTCTTTTTCGCCCGGCACTAAAAGGGTTAAGGCACTGTATGAATGAAAATTGTCATCTCACGGTATGCCGATAATTTATGCTCACGTGCCGCGCGCTTCCGCATGAGCAAAATTGCGAAAGTGCAAAATGGAAATTTTGAAATAAGACGCGTGTCGGCCGAACGTGTCAATAAATTTGTAGACTGCATAATTACGTTGTGCCAGAGTGACTTGCAGTATGCATGATATACGTAGGAGCGTAATACGTTATTTTGAGTTTTTACGCTGGATGCCTTTGTGCAAATGGGACGGCGACGTTGAGGTTTCGAAATGATGCATGTGTCGGCCGATTAATCGAGTCGATAAATTTGCAGACTCCATAAATACGTTATATCACGGTGTCAAGTCCCGATATGAATTATGTTCGCAGCAACATGCCATTCGACGTCTTCGTCATCCGCCGTCCGATAAAGTGGCAACAATATCGCGCCGTTTAACGCGCGATAAAATCGTCAGTTTTCTAGCGAGTCCTGTCAGGCTAAAGGATTGCGAAGATTGCATTGCCACGCGTGCGGGGGAGGTGAGTAAACTCGACACGAGAAAAATTTCAGGTGACAATGCAATCGGCCGTCCTCATCTTATCTTTCGTCAGAGTTTCGCACTCCGGATAAAATCTACAATATTAGGTATGTCGCAAAGTTCCGTAGTTTATTGAGCCCAAGCATTTTTCGCTTGTATAAGATATCCGTGTTGACCGTAAATCAAGCCCGTGTGAGTTTTCCAGAATTGTTCAAACGTCTCGGCAAAGGTTATCGTCATTTCTGCTAATGTCAAATGTGAACTTTCCACGAGTGAATGCTGCAAACTATTATCACCGAATTTGACCGTTTTAAGAAAGGACGCATAAATGTTCAATGGCTCGTAATTCAGTGTTTAAAATTCCGAAAATATGCCAGGTCGATAAATGCATATTTTTATCGATATTTTTATATCTGACAGCGAAATACTCCGGGATTTATTGAGATTTACCACTATGAACATCTCTAATACAAACATCGAAGCATACAAATATTTTACATTTTTTCTACGTATAACTTTTACGACTCTAACGGACAGGAGAAAGGTACCAGAAAAAGTGATAGAACTTTCCTACAGACCTAATAAAGTAACACTGATAAATTACCGCTTGATTTTCTTCGCGATTGTCGTCCAACAGTGACGACGGTCGTAATTACCGCGTACATTGACGTTGTAAGTACACGCGTCGTGGTGATTTTCGTTAGATGAGGACCAAGGTTGAACTGATCGTAAGTTGTATCGTAAATTACCGTCGGTGATGACAAATTGACGGTTACCACGCGGCTTCCTTCCGGTGGAAGAATGTACAGTAGAGTTCGATAATCGCGGAAAATTGTACTTGGCCAATGACCCAACGCATGGGAAGATTCTGCCGTTGAAACGTAATGTCCTCAATGGAGCGGCATTACGCGAGGCATACGCGATGAGGAATTTGTGCAGAAACGTTCCGGGAAGGAATTCGTCGCCGTCGGCGCGAACGTAATTTTTAGCGTTCGGTGAAAAACCACTCGTCCGCCTCGTTTGCATGAGAAACATTTTGTCCGATGTTTCGCCGTATATTCCCCACGGCAATTTCTTTTTATTACCATCTCAAGCCTCGGAATTCACACGTTTCTATCGTACGCACGCTGGAACAATAAACGCCTTATCTTTCCATTTATCCAGACACCTATACGTCCATTAACCCTTTGCGGTCGTATGTCTACTCTCAGACACCAAAGCCTTTTTACCGTTCCGGTCGTATGTCTGCTCTCAGCCACCACAACAGAAACCGTACTAATCTTATACTGTATTCATCCATGTATCAGTTTACATTTATCTGTACAATCATAAATATCTAATGGACCTATTCACGAACTTATGCGGTGCTCTTATCAATTGGAGATAACGAAATCCAGTGCGAACAATAGCTGTTACCTCTCGCTCGTCGTGCAAGACGCCTCTTGTGCGTAAAGATATGGACACAGTTTAAAGGTACTTCGTAAAATTCCAAATAATATTTCCCAAATTGTATTTAACTGTAATTAGTCATTCCTGCAAATTATAATATTTCAAATTATACTTACAATATTTCAAAATAATATTCCAATATGGCCAAAAGAAAGTTAACGACAGAAGTTTACTGTTTTGAAAAATACCACACAATGGAGAGCTATAAAATATAATTTTTACATGAAAACATGACATTAAAACATTATTGTGTAAACATATAACTAAAGTTGACCAAAAAATTCATAAATCTTGTTTATTTTTCATAATCTTGCATGTTGTGCATCACTGCTTTCTCAACGGAAATTAACCCTTTTCGGACATATTTAATTTGGACATGGGTATCGTACTGGTCGGAATTAATTTCCGCTGAAAGCGCAGTGATACATAACATGCAGGATTATGAAGAATAAATAAGATTTATTAATTCTTATGATAACTTTATTTATATGTTTATAGAATAATATGTTTTAATGTTTTTTTTTTTTGTAAAAATTATATTTTATAGTTCTGCAATGTGTGGAATTTTTTAAAACAGTCTCCAATGTGCAGTCCTGGTTTTCGACTGCAAGTGCTGCAAAAATAATTTGTTTCACGTCTTCCGCCTTTAATTTTTCTATTAGAACATACAGCACAATCTTTACTTCTAACGTCTTCGCAATGGCGCATTATGTGCAGTTTTCCAGCTTACCTCAGCGTATTGCATGTCGAGCGAGAAATAACAGCTTTTCTTCGCACTGGATTTCGTTATCTCCAAATGACAAGAATTCTTGAATAGGTCGCATGAGTTCGTGAATAGATCCATTAGATATTTATATTTGTGCAGATAAATTGTAGAACTGATACATGGATGTCTGATACAGTATATGATTAGAACGGTTTTATGTTTTGGTGTCTGAGAGCAGACATACGGCCGGAATGGTAAAAAGGCTATGGTGTCTGAGAGCAGACATGCGTGCGAAAAGGGTTAAACTATGTCCATCGCCTTCTTCGAAACGTCTTTTATTCCGCACGACTGCGTTATATTTCACAAAACCCTATTCTTCTAAACTGCAGATATACATAGATCCGTATTGTCATCTAACACGATATTTTATTCCGCACGACTGCGTTATATTTCTACGAGAATCCGTATTCTTCAAAACTGCAGATATACATAAAATCCGTATTGCCATTACAGTATTATATCGTAATTTAATATTATTATACTTCATAAAACTTCACGTCTTCTTTAAAATAAAACCGTGGCACCCAGGGCAAGACGCGTTAAATTTGCGTGGCAGTCAATGGGTTAAATGTTTCATTTCAGCAGCGGATCGTTAGCACAGAACGCGGCGGCGGGAATTTTTGGGCTGGGATTTATCGTGAATTGCGTCACGATTAATAAAGTACTCACGATTTACGCAGCTTCTCGGATCTGGCAAGGCCAAACGTCGCTGTGCGTTGACGGCGACGATGCCCAAGAGCAGCAAGCAAACAGCCCTCATGTTCCTGAACCCTGGAATAGAGGAAGAAGAGGCTCATTAATATGGAAAAACAACGGCGCGTGGGCGACCGACTGATTTCGTAAGGCATCTGGCTCCTCCGATCACTTTCAACACTTTCTCGAGCGAGCATTCGATGCGGGAAGTAAGTTGCGGGGCATTACGATTCCGAAAGGTGGGTTATGAATGGAAGCATGTTAGATCACCTTCATTTTGAAAGGTTGATGCCGATTGACATCGCATTAGTTACTTATAAGCCTTCCCGGATGATTGACGCATTAATGCGACTGGCTAATACGATGGAATTTTGGAAGGTCGCTTTAAACGGAGAAGAGTTGAAGTAAAAAATATCGAGATATTTTTAATAATTATACTATAATATATTGTAGAATGAATATATACTATAATGTAACTCATTGCAACGTATACAAATAGTGAATATCACAGAAATCAGCCTAAAGTATAGTTAAGAATGGATGAAAAATGTCAAATTTATTTTGGCCCGATACCCCTGCGGTAGGGGACAATTTGTGCTGAAAAACACATCCATTCGTGTGCTGAATTAAAAGTTTCCGAGATATGAACATTTCAAGAAGAGCACCTAAAGATCTCCAAATAAATCTATATTTCTTATAAGTTTCGAGTACTAATGCAGACGTGAGAGCGTCTTGAACAAATCGAGAAAATCTTAAGGTATACCCTTTGTCATTTTCGCGAAAAAATTAAGGTTCTCCGATTTAATCGCTCTGTTAACATATCAAAGAATGTTGAAAATAACTAAGAACGGCGCAAGAAGAGTAAAATTCGCAATACACATAACATTTTTGACTTCATATTAAAGGTAAGTTAAAGTAAAAAATAAAAGGGGTTCCATCGACTTTCCCTCTTGGAAACTGAAAACAGTGCAAAGCGGCTTACAGAATTGCAACCGCATTGCCGAAATCGTAATAGCCTCGAAGACGTGGCCAGAAAATTTTAAGGTATACCCTTTGTCATTTTCGCGAAAAAATTAAGATTCTCCGATTTAATCGCTCTGTTAACATATCGAAGGATGTTGAAAATAACTAAGAACGGCGCAACAAGAGTAAAATTCGCAATACACATAACATTTCTGACTTCATATTAAAGGTAAGTTAAAGTAAAAAATAAAAGGGGTTCCATCGACTTTCCCTCTTGGAAGCTGAAAACAGTGCAAAGCGGCTTACAGAATTGCAACCGCATTGCCGAAATCGTAATAGCCTCGAAGACGTGGCCAGAAAATCTTAAGGTATACCCTTTGTCATTTTCGCGAAAAAATTAAGATTCTCCGATTTAATCGCTCTGTTAACATATCGAAGGATGTTGAAAATAACTAAGAACGGCGCAAGAAGAATAAAATTCGCAATACACATAACATTTCTGACTTCATATTAAAGGTAAGTTACAGTAAAAAACGAAAAGGGGTTCCATCGACTTTCCCTCTTGGAAGCTGAAAACAGTGCAAAGCGGCTTACAGAATTGCAACCGCATTGCCGAAATCGTAATAGCCTCGAAGACGTGGCCAGAAGTAAGTGGAACCTAAGTGAATAACACACACAAGCCATCAGCAAACATGCACACCACACAGTGCGCAATAAACTCACACAGACATGCCGTAGCTTAAATTGCATTTGCAGATGCGCACTAAGGATAAGCCAACTCCCGATCTCCCGACTGCAACTTTGCTCAAGTTGACCGCTACTCGCTACTTTATCCTGTCAATTAGGCACGACCGCTAAGCCCACGTCGCTGTCGTAACGAAACGCAGAACTCCTTCAACATATCGTCGATTCGCAATCGGGAAAACGTCCAGCCGCATGCCACATCGCGCGACATCAAAGTGAAAGTGTGCAACATCGAAAGCAAGCACATGGACCAGGCTCGCTTCAAGCGGCGAGAGCCGTGTGCATCGCGTCGAATTAACATTTGAGGCGAACGGAGGGCATTGATTTTCCCGGTTGCGGCAAAGCGGCAATAAAGACGCGCGTGTATCGCGTGCATAACGCAATATCGTCGAAGTCGGTGGTCACGACGGCGTGAAATAAAGTATTTGTCCGCGGGAGAATGCGCACGGCGCGTTGCCCAATCTCCCTCGTCGGCGAACTTCCTACGTGCCTAAATGTCTCGCGCCGCCAGCAAATGGATACGTAATAACGAGAGGTCTCGACGCGGTTGGACTCTGTCACTCGGTGTGGTAACAGACAATCGACTCTTTCCTCTGGCCATTTTTTCCACGTGCTTTCAGAGGCCGCAGCCGCAAGCGGTTATGTGCGTTTCAACGTTTGCGTGATCTGCCGGCTAACGACGGGCGTGTCTAAACTTCGCGGCAGCCGATGTCATGCAGGAGTCAGCAAGGGTGTATTGAACTTAAGGTTCTAGTTTGCTGCACTCAGGATATCGCATGATTATTTATGGTAACCACTATTTCTTGTTGAATTTCGTGACATAAATGTTTGTTTACTTATTTGCGAGATTTCTCGGCTACCGACGGGCGTTTGAATTTAAGGTTCTAGTTTGCTGCACTTCAGGATATCGCATGATTATTTATGGTAACCTGTATTTCTTGTCGAATTTCGTGATGTAAACGTTTGTTTAATTATTTGCTTCATTTGCTGGCCGACGACGGGCGTTTGTACACTTCGCGGCAGTCGATATTATGCAGGAGTTGGTGAAGGTGTATTGAACTTAAGGTTCTAGTTTACTGCACTTCAGGATATCGCATGATTATTTATGGTAACCACTATTTCTTGTTGAATTTCGTGACATAAATGTTTGTTTACTTATTTGCGAGATTTCTCGGCTACCGACGGGCGTTTGAATTTAAGGTTCTAGTTTGCTGCACTTCAGGATATCGCATGATTATTTATGGTAACCTGTATTTCTTGTTGAATTTCGTGATATAAACGTTTGTTTAATTATTTGCTTCATTTGCTGGCTGACGACGGGCGTTTGTACACTTCGCGGCAGTCGATATTATGCAGGAGTTGGTGAAGGTGTATTGAACTTAAGGTTCTAGTTTGCTGCACTTCAGGATATTGCATGATTATTTATACTAACTAGTATTTCTTGTTGAATTTCGTGACATAAATGTTTGTTTAATTATTTGCAAGATTTCTCGGCTACCAACGGGCGTTTGGACTTAAGGTTCTAGTTTGCTGCACTTCAGGATATCGCATGATTATTTATGGTAACCACTATTTCTTGTTGAATTTCGTGACATAAATGTTTGTTTAATTATTTGCGTGATTTCTCGGCTACCGACGGGCGTTTGAACTTAAGGTTCTAGTTTGCTGCACTTCAGGATATCGCAAGATTATTTATGGTAACCTGTATTTCTTGTTGAATTTCGTGATATAAACGTTTGTTTAATTATTTGCTTCATTTGCTGGCTGACGACGGGCGTTTGTACACTTCGCGGCAGTCGACATTATGCAGGAGTTGGTGAAGGTGTATTGAACTCAAGGTTCTAGTTTGCTGCACTTCAGGATATCGCATGATTATTTATGGTAACCACTATTTCTTGTTGAATTTCGTGATATAAATGTTTGTTTAATTTTTTGCGTGATTTCTCGGCTACCGACGGGCGTTTGTACACTTCGCAGCAGCCGATGTCATACAGAACTCAGCGAGGGTGTATTGAATTCAACACTTTAACGACTGATAGCCAATTAATCGACTTTTCGGGTCCAATTGTTATTTACCGGAAGCCGATTAATCGGCTTTTCAGTGGTCAACGGTTATATTAGATAAAATAAATATCAGATGATATTATGACAATTCTAAATGACAATAAAATTACACTACTTTGAAACCAAAGGATTCTCAACAACACATTCAGTATTTTTCAGTTATAAAGCTTTCAAATAGGCACATACACAATTCCTGCGCGATATCCAAAACAGAGTCGGTCGTTAGTAAATGGCATCTTCAGTCAATAGCGGTCGGTAAAATGTTAAGGTTCTAGTTTTCTGCACTTCAGGATATCGCATGATTATTTATGGTAACCAGTATTTCTTGTTGAATTTTGTGATATAAATGTTTGTTTAATTTTTTGCTTCATTTGCTGGCTGACAACGGGTGTTTGTACACTTCGCAGCAGCCGATGTCATGCAGAAGTCAGCGATTGAACTTAATGTTCTAGTTTGCTGCACTTCGAAATATCGCATGATTATTTATGGTAGCCAGTATTTCTTATTGAATTTCGTGATATAAATGTTTGTACACTTTGTACACTTTGCGGTAGCCGATGTCATGCAGGAGTTTGTGAGGGTGTATTGAACTTAACGTTCTAGTTTGCTGCACTTCAGGACATCAGGCGGTAATTCATGATAAGCAGTACTTTTGGTTGTATTTCATTATGTGGCATTCAAGTTCATTCTATTTCATCATATATTGTTGGATGCTATGTTTTTTGATAAATATTTGGAACAGGGGAAACGTTACCATTATACTCGTATAATAATAATATAAGTGGGTAAAAAAAATAAAATAGCAACTTGTAATTAATCCTCACAGTTCACACTCATCTACATGTAATATTATAAATGGTCTATCACTGAAACACATAATGTTCAGACATTTAATTTATCTATTCAACTATATATTATACTTCAGCCTCATGTATGTCAGAACAGTACGTTGATTGGATGAATTTGGTATTGCGAACGTACATAACATACACACACATATTTCACGTTTTATTCTCTTGTTCCCTGCAGTGTGACCTAAAAACGTCAACGTGTTGGATGCGCAAGTACAGAATCTTAAGAAGCAACACTACGTACGCTATATGAAGAACAGATGCATCATACTTGACGTACGTTCTATTTTTGATGAGAGAAAGGCAAGACCGAGCTGTAGTTACATGTGCAAAATCAGTGATTTGACGTCCCGACAAGACAACGGCGGCGGTAAAACACCATAGCAGCATATAACAGCTTACACGAAAACTTAACAAGTACGCAGAAAACAATTCGTCACAAAGCCACCGTCTCAATGACAGTTCTGCACTCCTCAAATCACTAAGCGGCATCCGTTAAACAGTTACAATGACTGAGGCCTCAACGAAGACGTTCATTTAACCTCCCTCAAACACAGCTTCTGCGTTTCCGACAGCGACGACATTAAGACACATTACGCATCAAACCACTGTCATTTTCTGAGGTTCGCGGTTATTCCTATTAAATTCCCGTCTCATCCAGTGCACACTCCTCAAAGCCGCTGTCACTCCGCACCGACAAATCGCCATACAAAACGTGCCATCAGTGTACAACCATTGTTATAGTGGGTGGACGAACATAATTTCAAATTTAACCAGGCAGTAAATTGATCTATGTGTTCGTTTCTGTCGTTCCGTTTCGAGGTACTCGACAAGAAGTGAATGATCGCGCTGGGATTAGCGAACACACGTCAACGTATAATTTTGGTGGAACCTCTTCGTTCATCGTGCATTTTACAATTCGATGAGAGCGACGAGTAGACTTCCGGCGTTCGCTGAGACTGGCGCCGTTCCAAATTGTCAGAAGGTAACGCCCGATCAACGACGAATTGCTGTAGTGCCATCGGCATACGTACGATTTCCGCATTGATACCGAGCACGTCACGTACGGTAATTGGTTCCAGCGTGATGCTTTTGCTAATGACGACGCGCCACTTTCTAGCAGATCATAACATGAAGCCGGCTTTATAGACGCCGATAATCTAATCCGGCTGAGTTCATTAAACCGGGGTCCAAGGGATGAGATTTCATAAAATAACGTCAGTGTAATTGTAGGCGAAATAATAGAAATATTGATAGAATTCAATGTGACAGATGCCGAAGTGATGAACTTAATAAGATGAATAGCATTCAAGAATAAAAGTGAAGTCGAACGACTTGATGACTGAATTACAAATGTTACTTCTTGCTGCTTCTTAGTGACGAGATTTCATAAAATGGCATCAGTGTAACTGTAGGCGAAATAATAGAAATATTGATAAAATTCAACGTGTCAGATACCGAATTCATAAGGTTAATGAGGTGAACAGCAGTAAAAATAAAAGTTAAGTTACCCTGCTTAATTATTGAATTACGAATTCTACTTCTTATGTATGCATCACATTACTGCTGTTATTTTCATACGTAAAAGCAGCATTTTTAAAGAGGAATATCGGAATAATAACCGTTTGTCATCGATTTCCTGTTTCATAAATGTATACACGCCGCGATCCTTCGAACCTGCCACCACATACTGAAATCGCAACGTATCGCCACGGATTATGCTTTTGCCGGTGCGCATCCCATGCAAAATGACGCACAACGGTAAATTTTTAATGATAAACCGAGCTGTAGAGAGAACATATTTTGTGAATACCGAGAGAATCGACAGTCGTTCGTTATCGATCACCTGCCAAATGAAGTAATACCCGCCTCTGTCACATAAGACTAATACTATGTATTCAAAGTTCATATAAACTGATAGCAGGTATTCATATCATTAACGCTTACGCTTTTCATCACACGCGTTCGACGCAAAGTGACGTTCGGCAATAACGATTTAATGGCTGTTTCTCGCCATCCAGCGACGTAGGTAAGATAAATCGACCCGGGCAAACCGCTGATGGTTAGTAAATCTCTTTCTCATTGGCCGTCTTCATAAAATGTCAGTGGACCGTTTTGCGCAATTCGCTGGGCATCACTTTCTCGAAAGTGTGACAAAACGGGTGTGACGGGAAAAACTGCAGCGTTACGAAAATTTCGCGATTTCACATGTTAGCGTTGGGATGTAAGCGCACTTTTCCACGGTTGCTAATTAAAGATGGCAAACGAAGCGTTGCTGGATTGAAACATTGCGACGAACTAACTCGGCGCAGCTCGAGTCTCGTTGTTTTAGAAAAGGAAATTATGCAGGCTGACTTATTAGCTGACTAGTCGCGACGTGATGGGCAGAAATGTGTATTAAGCGAACTAATGACAGGAAAACGTATTATCAGAAGTAATGTTCCGTTTAGTTTGCGTTGGACGTGGAGAGTTTCCTGTTGCAGTTGATCCAATTTTTCGTCGTGCGAACTGTAGACGAAAATATGATGTGGCCAGGAATAGGCTTTCTGGTACCGAAAAACGGCAAACATTTTGCATATGGTAACACACGGGTTTTTTTCGAGGAAGTTGAGTTTAAACCATAATTCTATTTTTCCCATTCTTTACGGTTTTAATAGTTTTATGTGCGGTCTGTGTTAAATCTGACAGAATAAATTGTCAAATGATCCTATGAAAGCAAGGTAAATTGTGAAAACGTTGTTCTTGAAAACATTGTGTCATACGGCAAGAATATTTTCTATATTATACACTCAGTTTTACTCGCAAGCAGTTTACTTCCGATTGTATCACGTTTTTGTGCACACCTTGTGTGTGGAGTTTACTTTGAAAAATACTCTTCGCCTCTTGAACAATAATTCGCGCAATTTCGCGGCACCGACAATTAACGCTATTACAGCCTCACCGTCGGCGCGAAATCCATGTGATTTTTTGCAACAGACACGCTCGATGTAGAAAGCAGACAGGGAGTTTTGTCGGCGGAAGTGTAAGCGTTGTTCAATCCACGCATATGTCGCAAATGCTGTAACTAAGTTTCGCGGGCAGAACGCAATTTGTTTGTTCTTATCTGATGCCGCGTAAACAATAAAGAACGACGTGAGACGCATCCCATCTTTAATCTCGTTGAAAAAACTTACTGTCACCTATTTCCTGCATGCTAATTAAATGTCCTGAAGACTGGGCCCGAGAATGAATACTCTGTACTCAGTTGACGTTGATGTTTAACTCCGTGCAAAATTATGTTTCAGGTTGACTGAGATATATATTTTTTGTGTCATACCAGTTTGTAGATTAAGGGGTTATGCCTACTTGGGTTGGTGAAAAAAATCGATTTTTTTTTATTGCATTTTCTTAATATACATCATTTTAAGAATATTTCCTCAAAAGTACATAAGAATCGGAGCACACGTTTAAAAATTATAAGCGTTTATCTGGAGCGCTACTATGTATGATTAGTAAAGAGCTTGAAACTTTAAACGCGATTACCTCGAAACTGTGTTTTTAAAAACATACGGTTGCGGTGACCACGATTTTTCAAATACTACTTCACCGATCGGACTCTAATTTTGTATACTTACTTGTCATTACAATAGGCAGGGCCTGAACAAAAGATTTTTTATTTCGGAAATAAAAAAAAGTTACAACATAAAAACGACAGTTAGACCACCTCAAAAGACGGATTTTTTCGTAAAATTGCTGCCATCCTTGTAAAAATTAAAATTTTTCAAAATCCTTCGTTCAGGCCCTGCCTATTGTAATGACAAATAAGTATGTAAAATTAGAGTCCGATCGGAGAAGTAGTTTTTGAGAAATCGTGGTGTCACCGCAAGTGATGAAAATAAACGGAAGCTCTAAGAGAAGGGCTATATTTCCTCCATTTTTGAATATTTTCTTATAAAAAAATTTATACAAATACCACTAAATATTGTTGGTAATATTTTGCGAATTTTAATTAGTACTCACTAAAACGGCGAAAAAATCTTGAAAATCATGTCATTTTGCCGATCCCAAGTAGGCATAACCCCTTAATGTGCATTTGCACTTAACGTGAGACGCATCCCGTCTTTAATCTCGTTGCAAAAATTACTGTCACCTATTTCCTGCATGCTAATTAAATGTCACGAAGACTGGGCCCGAGAATGAATATTCTGTACTCAGTTGACGTTGATGTTTAATTCCGTGCGAAATTATGTTTCAGGTTGACTCAGATATATATTTTTTCTGTCATACCAGTTTGTAGATTAAGGGGTTATGCCGACTTGGGTTGGTGAAAAATATCGACATTTTTTTTATTGCATTTTCTTAATGTACATCATTTTAAGAATATTTCCTCAAAATTACATAAGAATCGGAGCACACGCTCAAAAATTATAAGCGTTTATCTGGAGCGCTACTATGTATGATTAGTAAAGAGCTTGAAACTTTAAACGCGATTATCTCGAAACTGTGTTTTTAAAAACATACGGTTGCGGTGACCACGATTTCTCAAAAACTACTTCACCGATCGGACTCTAATTTTGTATACTTATTTGTCATTACAATAGGCAGGGCCCGAACAGAGGATTTTTTATTTCGGTAATAAAAAAAAAGTTACAACATAAAAACGACAGTTAGACCACCTCAAAGACGGATTTTTTCGTAAAATTGCTGCCATCCTTGTAAAAATTAAAATTTTTCAAAATCCTTCGTTCAGGCCCTGCCTATTGTAATGACAAATAAGTATATAAAATTAGAGCCCGATCGGTGAAGTAGTTTTTGAGAAATCGTGGTCACCGCAAGTGATGAAAATAAACGGAAGCTCTAGGAGAAGGGCTATATTTCCTCCATTTTTTAATATTTTCTTATAAAAAAATGTATACAAATACCACTAAATACGTACTTGTTGGTAATATTTTGCGAATTTTAATTAGTACTCACTAAAGCGGCAAAAAAAATCTTGAATATCATGTCATTTTGCCGATCCCAAGTAGGCATAACCCCTTAATGCGCATTTGCACTTAACGTGAGACGCATCCCGTCTTTAATCTCGTTGCAAAACTTACTGTCATCTATTTCCTGCATGCTAATTAAATGTCACGAAGACTGGGCCCGAGAATGAATATTTTGTACTCAGTTGACGTTGATGTTTAATTCCGTGCGAAATTATGTTTCACGTTGACTCAGATATATATTTTTTGTGTCGTACCAGTTTGTAGATTAATGCGCATTTGCACTTGATTAATCGACGTACCGTTAACTGAAAGACTGCAATTCGTGTTTCGAACAATGAAGTGAGCTATTAGCGAGGAACACTTCTGAGCAAGTACCGAGAATGCAAATCCAAATAACTGTATACAGGATGAACGTGACCACAAGAGTTTCGTGCCAAAGATCACGTGCTGTTTAAGTAATTGCAGTCCTATATTTTTCGCGTGCAGTGCGGAAACTAAAAAGTACATATTTCAGGGAACGATCGTGAGCCGTAAAACGGTTGAGTCCGAGTATAAACGGTTAATGCACGATTGTGGTTCCTATTTTAAGAATTCCAACTGTTGAACTCTTTATAACACGATCGAAATCAGCGATATGATCACGGATCGTAAACCCAATTAATCTGAGTATAGAATAATAATAAAAAATTAATATTGGCATTTTACAGAGTGCAACTGATGTAGTTTTAACGGTAAAATCTATGTCAGCGATACGATTATGACTTGCAAAATAATTGAAGTTGAATATTTAAGTTTATAACAGGTAAATGCACGATTATGGTTCCTGTTTTATGAATTCCAACTGTTGAACCCTTTAAAACACGATCGAAATCAGCGATACGATCACGGATCGTAAACCCAATTAATCTCAATATAGAATAATAATCAAAAAGTAATATTGGCATTTTACAGAGTGCAACTGATGTAGTTTTAACGGTAAAATCTATGTCAACGATACGATTATGACTTGCAAAATAATTGAAGTTGAATATTTAAGTTTATAACAGGTAAATCCACGATTATGGTTCCTGTTTTATGAATTCCAACTGTTGAACTCTTTATAACACGATCGAAATCACCGATATCATCACGGATCGTAAACGCCATGAATCTGAATATAGAATCATAATCAGAAATTAATATTGGCATTTTACAGAGTGTAACTGATGTACTTTTAACGGTAAAATCTATGTCAACAATATTATTATGGCTTGCAAAATAATTGAAGTTGAATATTTAAGTTTATAACAGGTTAATGCACGATTATGGTTCCTGTTTTATGAATTCCAACTGTTGAACTCTTTATAACACGATCGAAATCAGCAATATGATCACGGATCGTAAAACCAATTAATCTGAATATAAAATAATAATCAAAAATTAATATTGGCATTTTACAGAGTGCAACTGATGTACTTTTAAGGGGAAAATCTATGTCAGTGATACGATTATGACTTGCAAAATAATTGAAGTTGGATATTTAAGTTTATAACAGGTTAATGCACGATTGTGGTTCCTGTTTTATGAATTCCAACTGTTGAACTCTTTATAACACGATCGAAATCAGCGATACGATCACGGATCGTAAACCCAATTAATCTGAATATAGAATAATAATCAAAAATTAATATTGGCATTTTACAGAGTGCAACTGATGTAGTTTTAACGGTAAAATCTATGTCAGCGATACGATTATGACTTGCAAAATAATTGAAGTTGAATATTTAAGTTTATAACACTGAATGACTAGTATTACAAGTTTACCCATTGGAATTATTGAACGTTTACACTGTTACCCTCTGCAGCAACAAGATCATGAGTCGTAAAACGATTGATTGCGGATATGGGGCAATAATGAGCGATTAGTGTTGCAATCTTACAATTTGCAGCTGCCGAACGTTTATGCGACAACCTACTTTGATAATATGATCATGAGTCATAAAGCGATTAAATCTGAAGATAGCGTAATAACCAACAATTACAACTACGATCCTGCGGATTACAACTGTTGCGCTTTTATCCCGCAGTCCAGTCAAGCGACAGGATTATGGATCGTGAACCGATTGAATCTCAATGCGGAAAATTGCTATTTCACCGGCTGCAACCGTTGGACGTTCATGTCGCAACGGTTTAACGCGAAATAAGCGGGAGTTCAGAAGCTGAAGATTACTCGGAAGCTTTGCGGGACGATTTAGGGCTCTCTCGAAGCGAGCAAACGAGTTTTGCGCGAAGCATGCGGAAGGACGTATACGGAGTCAGTTTTTCGCAATACGCACGCGAGTACAGGTGCATTCGGTATCTCGACGACACCTTGCATTGCGGTCTGCGGAGTGGAAAAAAGTTCGCGGGAGATTGCGGGGCCCAGTGACCTGTTGACCGACGATCATTCGCGCTCTGAGACGATCGAATGTGCTCTTCAGTGCATGTTGCTCAACGCGACAAAGTAATATTGCCTGATACTGAACGACTTCTAGGTTTGCGGTAAAGAATAAGAAAGTTGATTCTATGGAAATTTTAACCCTTTGACTGCTATGGGCGCATGTATACCACCTTGATCAAAAAGGTTTAGGACCGGCCGCCGTATGGCGCTCTCAGTCACTCGATTGAAATTGTTTTTTTTTTTGTTAGGTTGCCACATCTGTTATTAACACATTGTTGACCGGTCACGAGTTAACTCGTGTTTTCATGGCCAAACGTTGTTGACCGGTCACGAGTTCCGTGTTTGCATTTGCGTCGATTGCAAATATAGAATATAGCAAAATTTTGTTTTTGGTCAATACCGTCTGCTTTATTATAAAAAAGTATACTTTTCTTGGCACTGAGGCTTTTATGACAATTCTAGTATTAGAAAGTGTCAAGAATGACGGAACGTGACGCTGAAGCATTTTTCAATCAATTATACGTGAATGCTTTATATAGTTGCCCGAGTGATTTTTTAATAAGTTATAGTCAATTTGGAAAATGATTATTGAAAATGAAATAACAAGGGCATAATCTAGCTCTTTAAAAGGAAAGCGCAACAAAATAAGATGTATGTGCAAAACCTGTTGTCTACATCTACGCGTAAATGATTGCTGTACAGTTAATCGTATGAAAAAATATTAGAAGTTACAAAAAATTTATGTCCAAAGTTCTATTTGAATTCATTATGCACGAACAAACTTTATTGAAGGTTATTTATATCGTTTCACTTCCATGCTCACTTACAAAATAATAGCCGGTGACTTGAGATAGCTTTTGCCGAAAATTGCCGGTCAACAATGTGTTACCGTTCCTACCAAATTTCAGCGTCACAGCTTGATATTTGTAAAAGTTATACCGTGTTGAGTACATCTACGTTTGTGCGTGTTTTCGATTTTTTACATATTTGAAAATGGCATCAACTTTGGATCAACGAATTTGCATAAAATTTTGCGTGCAAAACGGATTTAACGGTCCGCAGACGTTGGAAACGTTGGAGAAGTGTTTCGGCAACGATACTCTTTCGAGATCAGACGTTTTTTGGTGGCACGAACGCTTCCAAAGAAACCACGTTGTTTTCAGTCGAAAAAGAAGGTGATGCTGATGGTTTTCATGCATTACAACGGTGTTGTGCATCATGAATGCTTGCCAGAGCAACAGATAGCCAACAAAATGTATTATTTTGGCGTTATGATACGTTTGTCTGAAGTAATTCGCCAAAAAAGACCGAATTTGTGGGCAAACAACTCGTGGATTTTACACCACGATAACGCACCGTCGCACAATGCGATTCTTATTTGCGAGTTTTTGACCAAAAATAATACGAATACTATTCACCAGACTCCGAATTCACCTGATTTAGTTCCCTGCAACTTTTTTCTGTTTAACCGACTTAAAAAACCGCTTCGCGGAACGCGTTACAGCACTCGGAAGGATCTTATGGAAAAATCGAAGACGGTTCTGATAGCCATACCAAAAATTAAATACCAGCGATGATTCGATGATTGGATCAAGCGCTGGTATAAGTGCATTACAGTCGATGGGGAGTACTTTGAAGGGGACGATATCAATTATAATGGATAAATTTGTATTTTCGATTTTATGAACAAAGCCCTAAAACTTTTTGATCAAGGTGGTCCCTAATCATTTCGATTTCTTACTTATTGCAGCCACAATTATCAATGTTCGAGATGAATACAGATGCGTTGTTTATCAAATAATTTTCTTGCATTATTTAATTTGGCGTAAATGAAAAATGTATCATTAGCGCTTAGTTGTGCTTTGCATAATCAATCAATAGAGTTCACGATAGTGAAAAGTGTTTCGTCCACAGCGAGTGCTTCGGCCGGAAGAATTCAGCAGAAAAAGGGTTAATGAACTATTTATTTGATACAGATGTAGGCACAAATATTTTTGCGACATAATTTTATTCCAATCTTGAAGGTAATTGATTACTGTAACGCTTGTGGCGATTCGTATTTATTAAAACTGTGAGCCTGTCTACAAATATGTGAATGAACGAATAATAATGTAAAATGTTATTTGCTGATAAATTGATATCACGAATGCATCTAACGTAACATACTTATACGCGATTATGATTTTGCATTCGACGGATGTGTCTAACCGCCGATTACAAAATGAACACGCAAAGTGGCCGGTGCACACTTTAATTGTGTGTAATCGGAGGTCACCAACTCGCAAAACCAACAAAACGAGTCGCCAGTAATTGGTGACTAACGAACATTAATTATTCGCCGCTAATTGTGCCGTCCATCATTTGACATGACCAGCGGATTAATAATGATTTGCCGCGTTATTATGGAACTTCGATGGAGGTGTCTTGCGACTGAATGATTCTGCCTCGACAGCACTTCGTGAAAACATGAATGAAAAACCATAAAATTGATAGACGGTGAAATAAACGTCAACAATCATTTGATTCCTTCTCCGGACAAAGCCTGTCTGCAGCGAGTGACAGTAATGCGTTCCGGACCATTCATTTAGACGCCCGACTCAATAAACTGTGGAAAAACATATATAAAAAGCGAAGAGCATTTAAGACATTCTGCGTGACTGATATTTATCAAAACAAGACTGAGCGATATTTGATTGGCACAACGGCTAAAGATCAAAATAACGTGTACAGTATTTTCGAATAAAATATCATTCGATCGTAAAGAATTTACCGGTGACATTAACCGACAACACTCAGAAAACATCAGAGCAAACAAACGTTAACACGTCAACTGCCAAGCGTATTTTATTATATTAGAACGGCGATGCTATGAAATACTACAGCGTTTGACAAAAATATGCAAAATGTAAATAATGTGCAGGTATTGGAGACCAAAGGATCGCGTCACTATTCTAATAACAACTGCATTTATAAAATAATAATTGCTACCCATTGCGAATATTTTCGGTCTTCAGTAAAATTTCTTGCGTCGGTCACCGGTGACCATCATGGCAGTCAAAGTGTTAACAAAAAACCGCCAGCCCACCCATGAACTATTTATTTCAATAATAAAAACCCATTCTGATAATTATCTCAAACTCCCTCGAAACGATCCGTGTAATACCTCGAAAACGTTTCGCATTTTTAGAAAATCACAGGCGTCAGAATTGAGGCCTTTCAACGCTTTCAAAGCTGAAGGTTACAGTGACGGCCGTCAATTAGCAAACAATAGCCGGCAATCGCCGCCCGCACAAAGCAATCCGATAACAAGAACTCATCCGGATAATTATCCCCGACAAACACTAGGCGAAAACGATCCCCGTGCTATCTAATTCCATTCTCCGATTGACATTTCGCGAAGTCCGGAGCGTCGAAAGGCAGACGCTCGTCGGTCAACGATCTATTAAAGCTGAAGGCTGCGACGACGGCAAACAATTGGCAAACGTCCGGTGAACTCGTGAGGTCCGAGTAACTGTTCTCCTGCCGTCTCTTTCTCTCGTTTTACCCTTCACGTGTCGTTCACCGCGCACAGAGCGCGACTCGTTCGCCTCTTTCGCGCAGAAGATTGCAGAGCGGGAATGACTCGACGACGCTTCGCCGGCTTCCACGATGGACAGTGAAACCTGGACGGATTTTGCAACGGCGCCTCGGCCAATTTTTTCGTCCGCGCCGACAGCTCGGGGGATGCGACTTTCTAAAACGCTCGTGACACGCGTGTCACAAGCCGTGACACGGGGTGGGCGGAAAGTATGCGTGCCGATTTATTGTTTTGCAACGCGACACGTGACGCTTTCGGTTCAATGGGTCTATAGGGGGTATTGACTGAATTTTAACGTAATTTCAAGTATATATATATTAGATCTACCGGAAATTTTTATCCGTTCTAGTATTAAAAGAAAATAACCCATTTTCAGTATATAATACTGAGATAGCGATATATATATATATATATATGCATACGTAGAAATACAGTGGTAGATAAAAGCAACCATACACGTTTCAAATGAACATATTCATACATGTTGAAAGTTGACCTTATATTTCGGACAGAACTTCTCGGTAAACCTAATATACACACATATATATATATGATCGTTTGAAACGTATATGGTGGCCTCTATCTACCACTGTACTTCTACGTATGCATATATGTATATATATATATATTCAGAACATATTCATACATGTTGAAAGTTGAGATTGTATTTCGGACAGAACTTCTCGGTAAACCTAATATATATATATATGATCGTTTGAAACGTATATGGTTGCCTCTATCTACCACTGTATTTCTACGTATGCATATATATATATATTCAGCATATTTAGAAGAGTACATACGTAGAAATACAGTGGTAGATAAAGGCAACCATACACGTTTCAAATGAACATATTCATACATGTTGAAATTTGAGATTATATTTCGGACAGAACTTCCCGATAAACCTAATATATATATGTATGTTCGTTTGAAACGTATATGGTTGCCTCTATCTACCACTATATTTCTACGTATACATATATATATAAAAGGTTAATTAGGTTATAATTATATAATAATAATATATAATATTATAATTATATAATAAGATATAATAATATAATATATATATAATATAATATATATATATATATATATATATATATATATATATATATATATTATGTTTACCGCAACGTTCTGTCCGAAATATAATTTCAAGTTTCAACATGTATGAATATGTTCGTTTGAAACGTATATGCTTGATCATTCGCGTTCTGAGACGATCGAATGTGCTCTTCAGGGCATCTTGCTCAACGCGACAAAGTAATATTGATATAATGACTGATACTGAACGATTTCCAGGTTTGCGGTAGAGAATAAGAAAGTCGATTCTATGGAAATTTTAACCCTTTGGCTATGGGCGCATATATGTGTCCCTAATCGTTTCGATTTCTTACCTATTGTAGCCACAATTATCAATGTTCGAGATGAATACAGGTGCGTTGTTTATCAAATAATTTTCTTGCAATACTTAATTTGGCGTAAATGAAAAATTATCATTAGAGCTTAGTTGCGTTTTACATAATCAATTAATAGAGCTCACACTAGCGAAAGGTGTTTCGTCCACAGCGAGCGCTTCGGCCGGAAGTATTCAGCAGAAAAAGGGTTAATGAACTGTTTATTTGGTGTAGATGTAGGCACAAATATTTTTGCGATATTATTTTATTCCGATCTTGAAGGTAATTGATTACTGTAACGCTTATGGCGATTCGTATTTATTGAAATCGTGAGCCTGTCTACAAGTATGTGAATGATTATTACGTTTACCGGAAAGTTCTGTCCAAAATATAATCTCAAGTTTCAACCTGTATGAATATGTTCGTTTGAAACGTATATGGTTGCCTATATACACCACTGTATTTCTACGTATGCACTTTTCTAAATGTGCTGAAAAATGATTTCGCTATCTCAGTATTATATATTGAAAATATGTTATTTTATTTTAATACGAGACGGACAAAAGTTTCTGGTAGACCTAATATGTAGGTAAATATATAGATATATAGGTATCCGTAGAAATACGATGCTTTAAGCTTGGGGAATTGGGGAGTTTATGTTTGAATACGTGGACAAAATTATTTAGTGAATATAAGTGTGTTTGGGATTCAACCGTAATTTTGATTAAATCGATATAACTTGAACGCGATTTAATTAGAGTGTTTTCTAAATTTATCGAAATTTAATGTAATCGTATTCAATTTTGACATGAGTTAATTTAGACGGTTCCTTATTTCAACGCGATTAAATATAAACGTTTGGATATTTAACGTTATCTAATCGAAACATTCCTAATCTTAAACGTCTCCGCATCGGCAGCTTTTAAATGATATTCACACAAATTCTAGCTCCTGTCACTTTGATTAGCATAATCCGCCTGTTAGTAAAATGGCATTCGCTAAACACGGAGAGTGGAAAGTTAAAGATTTCAAACTTATAAGCGCAGACATAAAGCAGTGGGAATATCAAGCTCAACATCCAGCTCCCGACATTAGGAACAACGTCTTTACATAAGCTCGCGTCTTATCTCACACAAGGAAGTCTATAAGCCGGAGGAACGAGGAAGAAGTACGAAGCTCTAATTAATTCACAGTTTTCCTCCGGCAATGCAACATTATATAAATGCGTGGGAGCAATTTAAAGATTCCGACGACACAACACGCGCGACTCTTCATTTTACGAATTCCGCGTGTCTAAAAAGAGGAACCCGGCAGTTGTGCGGAACGAAGGTCGCCCATTTTTGCCCCGGCAACCTTCACTTTTCAATAGCGCGACGCAAAAATTACGCGCGATAGCTCGCGCGCCATTATATTCGTCGATGCAATGATAGATACGTTTTCACATCCTTGTTCAACGAATTTAATGTCGCGTATAATGCGACGCCAGCACGGGCAATGCTAGAGGAAACGATGATTTAGATTATTGCGAAATGAATATAATTACGTAGACAGCGAGGCAGTAAGATCTAACCGAGGTCAACCTGTCTGGGGATTTCACTGGGCGAACGAGATTTATTTGCCAGCAATTAGGCGGTGTGTAAAAAAAATCTCGTCCATTATGTGGGAAAGGTCTCATTCGATACGCGGACTCGTCGAGAAGCGATCGCGTCGTTTTTTTCGGCGCTCGAGAGGATAAGGCCAAATCGACTGAACATTTTAGATTGGCATAATGGCGCGGCGGATGAGCGCGTATCTAGGAAGATTGATTTTCAGAGAGAAAGTGGACGGTGCGAACGTTTCGACGATAGCATCAAAGTGTAACAGCCGTGGGAATCTGCGGCATGCACAATATTCGTCTTCCGCGAGTTTAATCGCATATGAATTTCTCGACTGCGCGATTCCGAAAAACGACTCGAGCTAATTACGAAGACGAACGGCCGGCGCAAGGAAACCTTTGACATTGCGCGGGAAGTGAATTATCGTCTGGGAAATTAGCGCGAATACCGGCGACGGTAATAAAACGTTTCGAAGCGTTTTACCCGATATTTATGGGTCATCTGAAATTTCTGCACTTCCCGCATAATGGTAATATACGTACATTATACCAGTACGCTTGATATCTAACGCTGACGCGTTACGCTCTCGCTAAACAACGATATACAATTTTATTATCAACAATAATTACCAGCTTAATTACGTGCACGCGTATCAGCATACAATCGCATTGTAAGTTAAACATTACCATTACAGCATATTATTCGTTACCCCTCATTTTCATTTCCGTATTTTCTTTTCCCCGCCGTACACTTTCACATTCGCAACCGAAGAGAACCGCGCCAATCAAGCGAACCGAACGAAAATGAGCAAACGTCAGCCAGTCATGTTTTGGCCTACGTCAAGAAACGAATCGATGTCAACTTATTCTAGCGACTGTACCGAAACGAGGTCTTCGTGCCGATTCCCTCGCGGAAACAAACGGTACGGGCGAACGTAGGCAGAAAGTTTAGTTTTCAGTGAAACGCGCCCATCAAGCAAACAGGCGCGGGTGTGCGAGACAGTCGAGCAGCTCAAATTTTGTTTTCATCTGCCGGCGCAGTCGATACGCTACATTAATAGAAAGGAAAGTTGTTCCACAATCGGCTCATTAGTCCAGATATCGCTGTTCGGTGAATCGTGGACGACACGTGCATTGCCGGCGGGCTTCGTTCAAGTAAAAATCGTGTTCAACACGATTACGGCAGGGCCGATTTAAATTTTTTCGCTGTGAGGCGGTGCTTGAATTCATGCAGCGCTTCATTTGGTGGCACACGATTGTTGCTTGTTTCAATTATTTAACACGTTGACTGCCACGGTGGTCACCGGTGACCGGCGCAAAAGATTTGATTAAAAATGCAAAGAATTCGCAATGAAGCCTATTCGCAATCTTGCAAAAGCAATTGACATTGAAATGCTGCTTCAATACTCTGGCTTCTAATAACTCTGCGTTGCCTTCATTTTGCACGATTTAATCATACTCTGCAGTATTTTATTGCATTGCAGTTCTAACATAGCAAAATTCGCTTGACAGTCAACGTGTTAAATTTCAATTACTTAAATTTTCAATTATACGGCAATTTTGTCCACTTACTAAACGAACTATATTTTTTATAGCGAGCGGCGTCTAAACAAATGATCACGCCCGATGGGACAGTCGAACGTGAACCAGCCGTGGTACACGCTAGCATGAACGTGTTAACACGTTGACTGCCATGCAAGTTTCAAAGAAAATTTCCGTGAGAACACACGCGCTGCTATATAACGCGCGAATTGTTTCTTATCGTAATATAAGATTATTAACACTTGGCATGCGGGTATACTTCGGCGCCGAATTACGCGTGCAGCGGGCGTTTTTTCTTGAATCGCGCGGAAGTTTGGTTATTCAGAAAAATCGCTGTAAATCGAAAACTACTTCGTTTTTATGAACGAAACTTTTTTTATTTCACATTCTAAGTATATACTGTATGATTATTTAACAAAAAAATAACGATATTTTCACGAAATCATAAAAATAAGCGATTTTTAAATTTTCCACACTATCATACGAAAAGTCCGATAATTTGTCAGCGCATATTTCTTCATCACTATCTTTGTCACAACGGCTCATTGATCAATTTTGTAATCAATAATAAAAAATCAATTTCAAATTGATAAAACACGTTCTGGACCTAAGAAACGGATTGAAGACGAAATAACTCGCAAAATATTTAACTCAACAATCATAACTTTGAAAAAAATGCAAAGCGTTGCCTAGCAACACAAATAACAAAGCATATAATGTCACACATTCATAGTTATACGTATTTAGAAGAGTGGTGGATATCCATAATAACACCAAATCAACTAAATACTTATTTTTACGTGACCCGCGCTCCAGTGACATGATACAAAAAACGTAAAGATCTCGTTGCCCGCACAAGTGTTAACACGTTGACTGATACGTAAATATTAGAACGGCGATGCTATGAAATACTACAGCGTTTGACTGAATTATGCAAAATGTAAATAATGTGCAAGTATTGGAGACCAAAGAATTGCATCACTATTCTAACAATAACTGCATTTATAAAACAATTATTACCACCCATTGCGAATATTTTCGATCTTCAGTCAAATCTCTTGCTCCGGTCACCGGTAACCCCCACGGCAGCCAACGTGTTAAATTTCTGACAACATGCCTAGGGATTTCCATCGAGTTGAAAATCTATATTGGAAAATCGTGCTCGATGTATTGTTTCTTATCGTAGCAGAAATAAGCACTTTTACATCGCAACGTTTCGGAACATGCATTCAGTTGTAAATCTTTCCTCAAGAACGAAGTGCCTAAGAAAGTGTGTGTGCACTGAAAATTATTTTGACTTTTTTAAATATATTACGGGTCGCCAAATGTTTATTGATCCTCTCCTCGTCTTTGGACGCTCTTCGGTAAAATGTTTTCTTGGGTTGTCTATATAATTGCGCGTTTTTTACGTGTCTGCTATTGTGTATCGGGTATTGGGTATCGATGAAGGCATTGTGGTCAAATACTGTTAATAGAGGAAACGCTATGTAGGTCCCTGGGGAGAGACACTAGTTTCGGTGAAAGCGAGAGTATCGGTTTTGAAAGATAATACTTTAATGATCATAAAATATTTAAACAATTGTGATGATGTTGTTGTGATTAATAACTGCTGTATTCCGGTTTCATAATGGTGTAGTGTGCAAAATGGATCGAGATATACGATGATCAAAAAGTTAAGTTAAAAGAAATTCTTTCTCATCTACATGGTGTCATTCTAGCTATTAATAAAACATTTACGTTAACTTTAAATTTAAAATAAATTGTCAAATTGATTTTTTACTAGGCTTATTATTAAATTATATTCTCAAATTTTAACATTTATTTACGCTTTTTCTGTCGAGGACTTTCATTCCCACTTTCTATTTTTGAATAACCTTATTCGAATTTTCCTCTTACTTTCATCAATGCATTTTGTCTCTCCTCAGACTGATGCAGCCTGACGGCCCTTGATTCCGTACTTATGGGAGTTGTCTAACGTTTCCACACTCAGTTCCTGTGCTCATATCCTTTCTACAGTATGTCACCCGATCAATGCGACATATCCAGCTATTTTGCATTCTTGTCACTCACGATTCCGCATCATTTGTAACTCAATCAGACATTCTGATACAGTACTTCGCATTACGGCACGTACAATCCAGCAATGAGTCCCGAATTAAAGGTGCTAAAGAGTTAAAGCACTTGTGCCGTTGCCAACGGAACCGTAAATTAACTATTGAATACCGAGTGACTCTGACTTTTTTCTAATCATCATTAAAGATATAAACAGATTGTTTTCTAACTTCTTTCTTTCATTTGCCAAAGTGTCTGCAATCATTTTAATAACGTGCAGCATTAAATTCGCACGTTAACACTTTGACCGCTGTGGTGGGCATCGGTGACAGGCGCAAAAGGTGTCACGAAAAATTAAAAAGATAGCCAATCGGTAGCATTTATAATATAATTTTGTAGTTGCAATTAATATTAAATAGTGATTCAATTCTTTGATTCCCGATACCTTCGCATTATTTTCATTTTGCACAATTCAATCATATTTTATAGTACTTCATCATGTTACGGTTTTAATGTAGTAAAATACGCACGGCAGTCAAAGTGTTAATAAACGATTAATTGACACATTAATTAAACATATGGACATAAGCAGGCAGAAAACTTTTAGTGTTTACGTGTCTGAAAAAAATAAAGAAATGTACGATTTGAAAAAATGATTACACAAAAACATTTGACAGTATTTTTCTTTCAAAGCGGGATAACCAATTCACACGCGCTGACGTTGTTACTTTTTTCCGTCGTGTTTGGTTAGTGTTATCGGTGTCCCTTATCGGTGACAGGCGCAAAAGGTGTCACGAAAAATTAAAAAAATAGCCAATCGGTAGCATTTATAATATAATTTTGTAATTGCAATTAATATTAAATAGTGATTCAATTCTTTGATTCCCGATACCTTAATTACCCTCCCGATTATTTTCATTTTGCACAATTCAATCATATTCTATAGTACTTTATCATGTTACGGTTTTAATATAGTAAAATACGCACGGCAGTCAAAGGGTTAATAAACGATTAATTGACACATTAATTAAACATATGGACATAAGCAGGCAGAAAACTTTTAGTGTTTACGTGTCTGAAAAAAAATAAAGAAATGTACGATTTGAAAAAATAATTACACAAAAAAATTTGACAGTATTTTTCTTTCAAAGCGGGATAACCAATTCACACGCGCTGACGTTGTTACTTTTTTCCGTCGTGTTTGGTTAGTGTTATCATAAATTGTATAATTACCCTCGTCACCGCGCTGCTCATCAGGCAGTTGGAATGTAATTTTCGTCGGCGGAGCAAAGGAGGCGAGGAAGTCGTTCGGGAAAACGTCTACGACGAAGGGGGAACGTCGTTCGGTGGAATAAAATTCCGGACATACCGGGGTGGCTTTGAATAGAACCACCACTATGCCCCAGCATTGGTGCATCAACGCTCGCGCACGCGAGCGCATACATGCATTCCGACTAAATTACTTTTTATCGCCGGAGCGTCTTTGACGTACGATCGGGAGTGCTCGTAAATTCCATAAAATGATACTACTACCGCAGCTTTTACTCTCCTCACGAATTTTGGCTTGCCCCGAGATCGAACCGACAGAAAAAGGACGAAGGGTAGAAAGGCAAACATGAAACTTAATGATTAGGTACATCTCTGTGCGACTTTGAAACACTCGTATGTGTAATATTATTCAAACGATATTCAGGAAGACGAAAGCTAATCAAAAGTTCGCTGTGTGTCGGAAAATAATTATGCATAACATGAAACTTAACGATTAGATACACTTTTGTGTGATTTCGTAACGATCGTTTCTATGATATTAATCAAACGATATTCAGGTGTACGGAAGGTAATCACACGTTGTTGCTTATATGTTGGAAAAAAAATGCCGAATAACGCAATCCTTTCATTATTACTCTCGTTCCTCCACTCGGTGAACTCGCCGAAAAATGTTATGCAACCACGCTACTATCTACATTCATCAAATCGCATTCTACCACTCCAGATACTCATACCAACGACGCGCCTTCAAAATTCGCTCACATCAACCCCTCACCAAATGGTTAATCATTTGACTCCAATGGACACATATATACATCCGCAGAAATCTATCCATGTAGACTATGGACGCATATATGTGTTTCCCAATCGTTCGGATTTCTTACATATTGCACCTACAATTATCAATTTACAAGATAAATACAGACGCGTTCTTTATCAAATAATTTTCTTGCACCATTTAATTTTGTATAAATGAAGAATTACCATTATAACTTAGTCGCGCCTTACGTAATCAATCAACAGAATTCTCAGTAGTGAAAAGTATTTCGTCCTCAGCGAGCGTTTCGGCCGGAAGTCCTCAGCACCCAAAGGGTTAAAGGTTCCGTTCCAAACGTGTGTCTCATAATTATTCGAAATATATTATAGAATTAATTCAGCATCACTGATTAACCCTTTGACTCTTATGGACGCGTATATGCGTCCGCAGAAATCTATCCGTGTAGACTATAAACGCATACATGCGTTTCCCAATCGTTCGGATTTCTTACATGTTGCAGCCACAATTATCAATTTACGAGATGAATGCAGATGCGTTCTTTATCAAATAATTTTCTTGCACCATTTAATTTTGTATAAATGAAGAATTACCATTATAACTTAATCGCGCCTTACGTAATCAATCACCAGAATTCACAGTAGTGAAAAGTATTTCGTCCTCAGCCAGCGTTTCGGCCGGAAGTCCTCAACCCAAAGGATTAAAGGTCCCGCCCAACGTGCATCTCATAATTATTCGAGATATATTATAGAATTACTCGAGCATCACAATTATTGCAGTCACAATTATCAATTCACGAGATGAATACAGATGCGTTCTTTATCAAATAATCTTCTTGCATCATTTAATTTGCCATAAATGAAGAATTACCATTATAACTCAATCGCGCCTTACGTATTCAATCAACAGAATTCACAGTAGTGAAAAGTATTTCGTCCTCAGCGCCCAAAGGGTTAAATCGCTAGAAGTCTCTCACTTTGCCGACTCTCTCACGTCAATCGTCTGACACATCAAAATAAAAACTGCTATACCTCCGCACACTACAATGCGCCTTGTATCGGATCGGTTGAACGTACGATTACGAGGGCACAATGGTAAGATTTGCTTCTCGAAACTCGTCGGGACGGTTAAAGAGCGACATTCCACGGGTTCGTCTTTTCCATCCTGGCGGGAGTAAGAATGAAAAGGAGAACGAGACACTGGAGAGATCGTCCGTACATACGTGCACTCATTCGTACACGCCTTTGTACACGCACGCACTCTTGTGTATGGGAACACGTACGTATACGATCGACGAGCAGATACGTGTTCCTACTTGCATGCGTACACGTACGCGGGTCTATGGCGTAGCTGGCGAGTCGTGTGCAGACGAATGAATGCCGTGTTACATGGTGAGCGTATTTGTATCGCCTCGTGGGTAACCGTTAGCTGGCCGGCTTTAGTCACCCGGTTCCGAGAGACTGTATGTGTACGGGTCGTACGAGCTTTTCTTAACGGATGAGTTAACCCTTTGCGATCGGCATATTTCTATCGGGAACTACCGGTTGGGCGCAGGAAATCTAGGCACTCGAGTGATTTGTTCGTAAATGATTTATAACAAATGGATATTGGGTGACTGATATGGCTTGGTTAATCCATTTGTATCATTTAACGGAATAATCCGCAAACACAATACTCAATACTCTTAACACATTTCGATGTTTAACATAATCGGCATATTTCTATCGGGAACTACCGGTTGGGCCAGGAAATCTAGGCACTGGAGTGATTTGTTCGTAAATGATTTATAACAAATGGATATTGCGTGACTGATATGGCTTGGTTAATCCATTTGTATCATTTGACGGAATAATCCGCAAACACAATACTCAGTACTCTTAACACATTTCGATGTTTAACACGATCGGCATATTTCTATCGGGAACTACCGTTCAGGAGATCTAGGCACTGGAGTGATTTATTCGTAAATGATTTATAACAAATGGATATTGGGTGACTGATATGGCTTGGTTAATCCATTTGCGTCATTTGACGGAATAATCCGCAAACACAATACTCAATACTCTTAACACATTTCGATGTTTAACACGATCGGCATATTTCTATCGGGAACTACCGTTTGGGCGCAGGAGATCTAGGCACTGGAATGATTTGTTCGTGAATGATTTATAACAAATGGATATTGGGTGACTGATATGGCTTGGTTAATCCATTTGTATCATTTGACGGAATAATACGCAAACACAATACTCAATACTCTTAACACATTTCGATGTTTAACACGATCGGCATATTTCTATCGGGAACTACCGTTTGGGCGCAGAAGATCTAGGCACTGGAGTGATTTGTTCGTAAATGATTTATAACAAATGGATATTGGGTGACTGATATGGCTTGGTTAATCCATTTGTATCATTTGACGGAATAATCCGCAAACACAATACTCAATACTCTTAACACATTTCGATGTTTAACACGATCGGCATATTTCTATCGGGAACTACCGTTTGGGCCAGGAGATCTGGGCGCTGGAGTGATTTGTTCGTAAATGGTTTATAACAAATGGATATTGGGTGACTGATATGGCTTGGTTAACCCATTTGCGTCATTTGACGGAATAATCCGCAAACACTATACTCAATACTCTTAACACATTTCGATGTTTAACACGATCGGCATATTTCTATCGGGAACTACCGTTTCGGCGCAGGAGATCTAGGCACTGGAGTGATTTGTTCGTAAATGATTTATAACAAATGGATATTGGGTGACTGATACGGCTTGGTTAATCCATTTGCGTCATTTGACGGAATAATCCGCAAACACAATACTCAGTACTCTTAACACATTGACTGCCATGCGTATTTTGCTGTATTAGAACGGCGATCCTATGAAATACTACAGCGTTTGACTAAATTATGCAAAATGTAAATAATTTGCAAGTATTGGAGACCAAAGGATCGCATCACTATTCTAACAATAACTGCATTTACAAAATAATTATTGCTGTCCTTTGCGAATATTTTGGATCTTCAGTAAAATCTCTTGCGCCGATATACTCGAAACACAACACCTAATACTCTTAAATACCTAGTACTTAAAAACAATACCCAAAACATCCTTACAGTTCTGATTGAAACTTCTTATACAAAATATCTTCTGTTCATCATCTCTTCTTACCCGCAGACGCATTCCGTGTCGTTACACATCACCTAAACGACAAGTCAAACAAAATCGGTTCCGCGCGTAACGCGTTAACCTATTTGCATCATATGACGGAATAATCCGCAAACAAAAACTGACCATTATCACCGCGAGCGGATAAATCCACACACAATCATTTTTGCTTTCAGCTTATCAACAATCATTAAAGAGTCCGTACGATAAACAAACAATAAAGAATTTTGGGTAAAATATCCCATAAGCGTAAACGTGCCATAGCTCTAATAGATAGTAGTGAAAATGACCAGCCCGATAATATTAAGACGAGATTTCTTATGGGAAAAACAAAATTGTATGCCAACATTACATGATTTTACTGCCGTAAATTGTGTAACCATCAACGTCAATGGAATGTCCAGGCGCGATGTTTTCGAATTATTTTTCAACGTGGAACTAGTCCAAAAAATAGTTCTGGAAACAAACAAATTTGGATCTAAGAACAGAAATTTGCGCATGCTGGTATCGGCAACGTTTAGCTGCGCATGTCGGATTTTTGAGTAAGATTGCGGATTTAGAGCAATGATGCAAATGGGTTAACACTTTGACTGCCAAGCGTATTTTGCTATGTTAGAACCGCGATGCGACGAAATACTGTAGAGTATATTTAAATCGCGCAAAATTAAGGTAACGCAGAGTTGTCAGAAGCCAAAGTATTGAAGCACCGTCCCAATATAAAGTGCTTTTACAATATTGCAAATGGGCTTCATTGCAAATTTTTTGCATTTTGATTGAAATATTCTACACTGGTCACCGTGCATTTTGCTATGTTAGAATCGCGATGCGATAAAATGCTGTAGGGTATAATTAAATCGTGCAAAATGAAGGTAACGCAGAGTTGTCAGAAGCCAAAGTATTGGAGCACCGTCCCAATATCAATTGCTTTTACAAGATTGCAAATGTGCTTCATTGCGAATTTTTTGCATTTTTAGAAAATCTTTTGTACCGGTCACCGATGACCATCGTGGCAGTCAATGTGTTAATCGTTTCAGTCCCATCCAACGCGATCGCGCTGTTCAGATTTCATGACGAAAACTCCCACTAGTTTTATCGCGACGCGTTATTCTCGATACGCGCATAATTTTATTGATAATTATTCTTCGCATAGTTACTGTTTTGGTGTGAACCATGTGAGCAAAAGATTTTTTCTCTAATTTCTATCACTTCAAATTATACTTATTTGGTAAACACAACCGCTGTTGCCTCATTTGACGTTTTCCGACATAAATTGAAGCAAGTGCTATCGCGCTGCTTGGTATTTCTCGACAAGATTTTTTGAATAACCTCTGGGATTCAAACGGTTAATATCAGTCGTGATGTGGAAGAATGAAAAAGTTTCGATTCTTGTAAAGCACAGAAGTGTGGCATTTGAAAAAGAGTCTCCGACATAAAGTACCGGTGCGACTTTCCTGGCTTTTCCTGGAGTTTTCCGGTCAAAACGTACTGCACAGACTTTTTTCGTTCATGAACGAAGTGTGTGCAGTTATTTAATCCGTTTTTTACTAATGACATTTAGGTTGGGCCCTGAACGATGTTCCGTGTCAGAGATTTCGTACAAAATGTTCAATTAAATCTTCCACAAAATTTAAATATGTTAGTGGTGTCTCATTTTTTGTCTCTTTGAGCTTCTTATACGTTATATATGAAATTATGATACATATCCGTTCGCCAACAGAACAATTTCCTCCAGCATGTCAATGATTTTCTGTACAGACAAAACGAGATCAGGCCACCGACTCTGAAGACAAATGACAAATGATCGAGAGCTCGCAAGTCCTTTGTCGACAAACGCACGATGCAAGGATACGTTAGATCGCGTCTATTGAAATTTGCAATGCAACTGACGGAAGAGGCTTACTGCACGAAGGGGAGCATTATCTGTATCCGTTGAGGCAAGCGTTCTGGCGTTCTGAAGAAGTATGACATTTTCTAAGCAAAGTAGAACCAGCTGCGTTTTCTTTGTCGGAAGACGGCTCGCTATTCAACGATACGATCAATGCCATTGCAATTTACTACTCGTCCGACTAATGTTGATACGGATTGATGCTATGAAGATCACAACGGGCATTATACTTTGCCATACAATTGATGTGACGGATCAAGAACATTAGTAGTATATATGTCTTTCTTTTTTGCACGTCCATACCTAGGTCTCTTGGATTCTAATTGCTGATGACTGATTAATTGCATAATCCGTTCCAATTGCAATTTACTACTCGTCCGACTAATGTTGATACGGATTGATGCTACGAAGATCACAACGGGCATTATACTTTGCCATACAATTGATGTGACGGATCAAAAACATTAGTACTATATATGGCTTTCTTTTTTGCACGTCCATACCTAGGTCTCTTGGATTCTAATTGCTGATGACTGATTAATTGCATAATCCGTTCCAATTGCAATTTACTACTCGACCGACTAATGTTGATACGGATTGATGCTATGAAGATCACAACGGGCATTATACTTTGCCATACAATTGATGTGACGGATCAAGAACATTAGTACTATATATGTCTTTCTTTTTTGCACGTCCATACCTAGGTCTCTTGGATTCTAATTGCTGATGACTGATTAATTGCATAATCCGTTCCAATTGCAATTTACTACTCGACCGACTAATGTTGATACGGATTGATGCTACGAAGATCACAACGGGCATTATACTTTGCCATACAATTGATGTGATGGATCAAGAACATTAGTACTATATATGTCTTTCTTTTTTGCACGTCCATACCTAGGTCTCTTGGATTCTAATTGCTGATGACTGATTAATTGCATAATCCGTTCCAATTGCAATTTACTACTCGACCGACTAATGTTGATACGGATTGATGCTATGAAGATCACAACCGGCATTATACTTTGCCATACAATTGATGTGACGGATCAAGAACATTAGTACTATATATGTCTTTCTTTTTTGCACGTCCATACCTAGGTCTCTTGGATTCTAATTGCTGATGACTGATTAATTGCATAATCCGTTCCAATTGCAATTTACTACTCGTCCGACTAATGTTGATACGGATTGATGCTATGAAGATCACAACGGGCATTATACTTTGCCATACAATTGATGTGACGGATCAAGAACATTAGTACTATATATGTCTTTCTTTTTTGCACGTCCATACCTAGGTCTCTTGGATTCTAATTGCTGATGACTGATTAACTGCATAATCCGTTCCAATTGCAATTTACTACTCGTCCGACTAATGTTGATACGGATTGATGCTATGAAGATCACAACGGGCATTATACTTTGCCATACAATTGATGTGACGGATCAAGAACATTAGTACTATATATGTCTTTCTTTTTTGCACGTCCATACCTAGGTCTCTTGGATTCTAATTGCTGATGACTGATTAATTGCATAATCCGTTCCAATTGCAATTTACTACTCGTCCGACTAATGTTGATACGGATTGATGCTACGAAGATCACAACGGACATTATACTTTGCCATACAATTGATGTGACGGATCAAGAACATTAGTACTATATATGTCTTTCTTTTTTGCACGTCCATACCTAGGTCTCTTGGATTCTAATTGCTGATGACTGATTAATTGCATAATCCGTTCCAATTGCAATTTACTACTCGTCCGACTAATGTTGATACGGATTGATGCTACGAAGATCACAACGGGCATTATACTTTGCCATACAATTGATGTGACGGATTAAGAACATTAGTACTATATATGTCTTTCTTTTTTGCACGTCCATACCTAGGTCTGTTGGATTCTAATTGCTGATGACTGATTAATTGCATAATCCGTTCCAATTGCAATTTACTACTCGTCCGACTAATGTTGATGCGGATTGATGCTTTGAAGATCACAACGGGCATTATACTTTGCCATACAATTGATGTAACGGATCAAGAACATTAGTACTATATATGTCTTTCTTTTTTGCACGTCCATACCTAGGTCTCTTGGATTCTAATTGCTGATGACTGATTAATTGCATAATCCGTTCCAATTGCAATTTACTACTCGACCGACTAATGTTGATACGGATTGATGCTATGAAGATCACAACGGGCATTGTACTTTGCCATACAATTGATGTGACGGATCAAGAACATTAGTACTATATATGTCTTTCTTTTTTGCACGTCCATACCTAGGTCTCTTGGATTCTAATTGCTGATGACTGATTAATTGCATAATCCGTTCCAATTGCAATTTACTACTCGTCCGACTAATGTTGATACGGATTGATGCTACGAAGATCACAACGGGCATTATACTTTGCCATACAATTGATGTGACGGATCAAGAACATTAGTACTATATATGTCTTTCTTTTTTGCACGTCCATACCTAGGTCTCTTGGATTCTAATGGCTGATGACTGATTAACTGCATAATCCGTTCCAATTGCAATTTACTACTCGTCCGACTAATGTTGATACGGATTGATGCTATGAAGATCACAACGGGCATTGTACTTTGCCATACAATTGATGTGACGGATCAAGAACATTAGTACTATATATGTCTTTCTTTCTTGCACGTCCATACCTAGGTCTCTTGGATTCTAATTGCTGATGACTGATTAACTGCATAATCCGTTCCAATTGCAATTTACTACTCGTCCGACTAATGTTGATACGGATTGATGCTATGAAGATCACAACGGGCATTATACTTTGCTATACAATTGATGTGACGGATCAAGAATATTAGTACTATATATGTTTTTCTTTTTTGCACGTCCATACCTAGGTCTCTTGGATTCTAATTGCTGATGACTGATTAATTGCATAATCCGTTCCAATTGCAATTTACTACTCGTCCGACTAATGTTGATACGCATTGATGCTACGAAGATCACAGCGGGCATTATACTTTGCCATATAATTGATGTGACGGATCAAGAACATTGGTATATGTCTTTCTTTTTTGCACGTCCATACCTAGGTCTCTTGGATTCTAATTGCTGATGACTGATTAATTGCATAATCCGTTCCAATTGCAATTTACTACTCGTCCGACTAATGTTGATACGGATTGATGCTATGAATATCACAACGGGCATTATACTTTGCCATACAATTGATGTGACGGATCAAGAACATTAGTACTATATATGTCTTTCTTTTTTGCACGTCCATACCTAGGTCTCTTGGATTCTAATTGCTGATGAGTGATTAACTGCATAATCCGTTCCAATTGCAATTTACTACTCGTCCGACTAATGTTGATACGGATTGGTGCTATGAAGATCAGAACGGGCATTATACTTTGCCATACAATTGATGTGACGGATCAAGAACATTAGTACTATATATGTCTTTCTTTTTTGCACGTCCATACCTAGGTCTCTTGGATTCTAATTGCTGATGACTGATTAACTGCATAATCCGTTCCAATTGCAATTTACTACTCGACCGACTAATGTTGATACGGATTGATGCTATGAAGATCACAACGGGCATTATACTTTGCCATACAATTGATGTGACGGATCAAGAACATTAGTACTATATATGTCTTTCTTTTTTGCACGTCCATATCTAGGTCTCTTGGATTCTAATTGCTGATGACTGATTAATTGCATAATCCGTTCCAATTGCAATTTACTACTCGTCCGACTAATGTTGATACGGATTGATGCTATGAAGATCACAACGGGCATTATACTTTGCCATACAATTGATGTGACGGATCAAGAACATTAGTACTATATATGTCTTTTTTTTTGCACGTCCATACCTAGGTCTCTTGGATTCTAATTGCTGATGACTGATTAATTGCATAATCCGTTCCAATTGCAATTTACTACTCGTCCGACTAATGTTGATACGGATTGATGCTATGAAGATCACAACGGGCATTGTACTTTGCCATACAATTGATGTGACGGATCAAGAACATTAGTACTATATATGTCTTTCTTTTTTGCACGTCCATACCTAGGTCTCTTGGATTCTAATTGCTGATGACTGATTAACTGCATAATCCGTTCCAATTGCAATTTACTACTCGTCCGACTAATGTTGATGCGGATTGATGCTATGAAGATCACAACGGGCATTATACTTTGCCATACAATTGATGTGACGGATCAAGAACATTAGTACTATATATATCTTTCTTTTTTGCACGTCCATACCTAGGTCTCTTGGATTCTAATTGCTGATGACTGATTAATTGCATAATCCGTTCCAATTGCAATTTACTACTCGTCCGACTAATGTTGATACGGATTGATGCTATGAAGATCACAACGGGCATTATACTTTGCCATACAATTGATGTGACGGGTCAAAAACATTAGTACTATATATGTCTTTCTTTTTTGCACGTCCATACCTAGGTCTCTTGGATTCTAATTGCTGATGACTGATTAACTGCATAATCCGTTCCAATTGCAATTTACTACTCGTCCGACTAATGTTGATACGGATTGATGCTATGAAGATCACAGCGGGCATTATACTTTGCCATACAATTGATGTGACGGATCAAGAACATTAGTACTATATATGTCTTTCTTTTTTGCACGTCCATACCTAGGTCTCTTGAATTCTAATTGCTGATGACTGATTAACTGCATAATCCGTTCCAATTGCACAGCAATTGATTAAATTCTTTTCGTATGTTTATTATCAATTATGAATACACTGGGTGACGTGCTCTGGAGCTTCCAGGTTTCATTAGTGATTGTTCGTTGAAACCTAAATATGTATTTGTTCTGTGGGAAGAATGCGATTTTTCATTTAAGGAGGGCGAGTGAAAGAGCTGGAACGCATTCTTTCCGTATGTTTATCGTCAATTACAGATGGACTGAATGACATTCTCTGGAGTTACGAGGTTTCATTGCTGATTGTTCGTTGAAACCTAAATATGTATTCGTTCTGTGGAAGAATGCAATTTTCCGTCTAAAGGGGGCGAGTGAAAGAACTGGAACACATTCGCACAGAGATTCGAACACTCCTAAAGCCCATCTTGCCTCGTTCACTCTAAAATTCCTGCCATCATCTTGCCATTTTCCTGCATAAAATGACGCACGACTTTCAACTAAAAATCAGACTCCGCAGATTCTATCATGCAGCATGTCACGTGTCAATTTATCGCATTGCGACGAAAGTGACATAAATCATGGATAATAATTGAGCCGTTTATTTTGAAAGTGGCCTAACTCCATTTATCTTCAAATCGAGATAGATAACATTTATTGATAAATAACATGAATTTATACATGTAATCATGGTAACCGGAAAATATTGAAAAACGGAGTTAGGCCACTTTCAAAATATGCGGCTCAACTAATGCACGTGGATAATAATTAATGCACGTTCCGACCATAAAACAGAAACGGTCAGCATTCCTCATATAATTATCAACGTTTTACTTTCAATATCAATGCGTTTCGTTATTATTGCGATCTTATTTCACCCGACACTATTCATTTAATAGTCGAATTATGCAGGCAGCTCCGTATAATCCGAATCTATGTGACATCGGCAACATTCTCGAAACTTTCAATCGCCCATTTCTTAATACGAAGCAACAGCTACGCGCGAAAATAAACTCGGCTGCAATAAGTGGCTTGTTTATGAGTATGTGTGTTACGTCCTCTGACGAGTGAGACCGTCCGTTTGAATCCGGGGCCCGAGGCGACGGGCGCGATTTAAATATGAGCTCAGCGGGTTAAAGAATTGGGCACGCTCGAATTTTGGTCAAGCATATCGGGCCGGCGACGAGTCCCGGGGAATTGGAATGCGTAATTAAGCGGACCGGACCTCATTAATTACTTACACGGACGGGCTAGGTTGCGCGTTGATCGATATACGGTGTGAATCTACATGTTAATTAAGATAGTGCAACTCGAACAATGGCAACATTGTTGCCCTGCAACGCCAGTTCCCTTCGATGTTTTGCCCTCAAGTTACCTACGAGTGCGGTAATTAACAGATTTTGTTGCAATTATAAACTTGACCGGCAACGGATTGGGTAAAAACCGTTTGGCGCCTCCCTGGAACAACTTTGTCGCGTGAAGCAAGATATTGAAACGTAGTTTATTCGATAGTTAGCATAAATTACGGTAGGAGGATGTAATATTAAATTCGTGATTACATATCAAGGGAGTTACGAGAAAATAATTTGTGAATTGGTAAAACGGAAAAACGGTCCGACAGCTATTTTTTCTAGCTACGTCGCTTTATTTGTGTCATTTTATTGGTGTTGCGATCAAGGTATGTTGTTAGAAACAGTTTAACGCGGTAACAGCTTCAGAATTTAAAACATTAACACGTTGACTGCCGTGCGTATTTTGCCGTATTAGAACGGCGATGCTATGAAATACTACAGCGTTTGACTGAATTATGCAAAATGTAAATAATGTGCAAGTATTGGAGACCAAAGAATCGCATCACTATTCTAACAATAATTGCATTTATAAAATAATTATTACTACCCATTGCGAATATTTTCGATCCTCAGTCAAATCTCTTGCGCCGGTCACCGGTGACTGCCGTGCGTATTTTGCCGTATTAGAACGGCAATGCTATGAAATACTACAGCGTTTGACTGAATTATGCAAAATATAAATAATGTGCAAGTGTTGGAGACCAAAGAATCATATCACTATTCTAACAATAATTGCATTTATAAAATAATTATTACTACTCATTACGAATATTTTCGATCCTCAATCAAATCTCTTGTATAAATTATATTAAATTCGTGATTACCGATTACCGGTAACCCCTATTTGTGTCGTTGCAGTCAAGGTATGTAGTTAGAAACAGTTTAACGTGTTAAGAATTCCGCATTAAAGTTAATTCTAACAATACTTTACTTCATAAAAATGATCCTTGAAAACCAGAGGATGTTAACATATTTTTTCTACTCGGTGTATAAATTTGTTAACTTAGATGCCTCATTAGTTATATGAACACGTTCATTGCCGTACTCCGTCGTGTTGTCCGGGACACAAAACGTCGACTTTTACGATTGATATGCAAATTCGTCAGATATGCGAAGATTATGCGAAAGTTCGCCGGTTTCATCGTAAACGGGACGATGTTTGTCTAAGAAGCGCCGAGTCCTCGCTAACCAGTGAGACACAGAAAAAATTATTTGGAATCTCCGTGGCCCTGTGGCCTCGAGGTGATTTGATTCGAAAGTTTTGACCTAAATACGACTGATGTTGTCTATCTGGCAAATATTGACGCATACATTACATACCGCCAACGAATGTCTTTCAAACTATTCCTTAACCGATCGTTCGTTACATTGCTTTCTGCCCTAATGAGCACAAATGTACGTTATAATTATAAAAACGCGTCGTTTGTTACGGACACGTACAAGACGTACTTTTAAATCAGATAAATGTCATTATTTAGCAGAAGTAATGAGCGCCTAATTGAAGAATATACAGCTTTGTTGGAATTAGCTCGTTAATTCGTGAGACACTTTTCATCTTCCAACGTGGGCACTAATTAATTGCGCCGGGCAAAAAGCTGTATCGGTAGGAATGTTCAGAAAGACGAGATGTTTTCGTTGATATGAATGCGACGCTTCGGTGCAGTCTTTTTTCTGGAAAGAAGTCGGAAAGTCTAGGAACGTCGAACTGCCTAGAACGAATTCCAGTCTATTGCCAATTTGCCGGCTGAAATTTGCACGCGAAATAAACGTCGAAGGACAACAGATGAACCGCGCGAATCAACGAAGTTGAAGTGGTAATCACTTTTTGCTTTCAATAGCTTTCTACTCGTTTTATGCAGACACTTATTGATCGAGTCTGTACACTCGCGGTGAGGTGAAAGAAGAAATTACACGGATGAACGTGCGCGGTAATAAACGATCCGTTTCGCAAGGATTCTCAGGGTCATTGGGGACCACTATAAACTGAAATGCGATTTTAAGACCGCTCGCCAGAGATTCTGATCAATCGTAGGGCCATTTTTGTAATGGATATTGGGAAGGAATTCAAGATCGAAGTTTCTGTAATTCTATGGTCGTTATAAAATTATGTTAAAGTGTGTTTGATGGGTACGGACAATCATTTATGGCAAATCTTTCTATTTTTGAAATAATGAATATAGGAGGTTTGGAAGGAAACATATTTTAAATTCTGTTCATTAGTGACTGTGACTTGAAATAATAAGTTTAAAATTTGTAAGGTTATATTTTCTTCTTTGATGGGTACGGACAATCACTTATGGCAAGTCCTTCTATTTTTGAAATAATGAATATAGGAGGTTTACAAGGAAACATATTTTAAATTCTGTTTATTAGTGGCTGTGACTTGACATAATAGGTTTAAAATTTGTAAGGTTATATTTTCTTCTTTGATGAGTACGGACAGTCACTTATGGCAAGTCCTTTTATTTTTGAAATAATGAATATAGGAGGTTTACAAGGAAACATAATTTAAATTCTGTTTATTAGTGGCTGTGACTTGAAATAATAGGTTTAAAATTTGTAAGGTTATATTTTCTTCTTTGATGGGTACGGACAATCACTTATGGCAAGTCCTTCTATTTTTGAAATAATGAACATAGGAGGTTTACAAGGAAACATAATTTAAATTCTGTTTATTAATGACTGTGACTTGAAATAATATGTTTAAAATTTGTAAGGTTATATTTTTTCGCGTATAAGTATAATTTGAACTAGCACCTGATGAAGCATTAAATATATGATTCGTCATTGAATTGGACTAATGAAAAGGAAGTTGTATGTCCGGCGCATGGCCAAAAACACGTTTTTAATCGACTCGCCCTTATGTAAAATGAAAGTGGGTACAAAGAATGTTTGAACCTTGTAACTAGAAATTCGGAATTTGCAATAGTTTTTATGATGCTGCATAAAAAAAATGGAAATTATTCGATCGACTTGCTCCTTGACAAAATGAAGAAAACGATTACAAAGCCATGCAGAAAACGTACAATATTCACAAATAGACGTAATATATATATGCTTCTCTGATTACAACGAAGGACATTTTCTTTGTATCGGCCATTATTAGTCTCACCCCAATTACTTCATAACCCAAACCCACATTCCGTCACACTTCCCCGACGCACAGCGTTAAACCTACGTAGACAACGTGGCAACATATCAAATCGTCGGACCCGCCAAAACTACAACCTCGACGGCTACTCTGTAACTTATCAAGAATTTCACACGTTCCTCGTCCGGCTCTTCGCCACGACCCTTTTACTCGCTACAGAACTCGACAGTAGGTCTAACGAGGCAGACGTCGATTAGCCCGCAATTATCTCGCCGAAAGTTGCGCAAGTCCGGTGGCCAATGGCTGTTACGCCATTGCAACACACCTTGATGCCTTTCGCGAGCATCGCGCGTAAATTTCAAGTTAAATGGCGTAACGAGATCATCTCGCGCGCATGAAGATCGCGGATTACGTTGTGACAGGCCTCTTCTTGCGCAAGCGACACGCATCCCATGCTCGTAACAGTACATTGGCGTCCCGCACTAAGTACCTTTACACGTACACACGTCTGCAGACGTTGCGTGCGTCGGGCCAGTAACACGCGTCGGCGCAGTATTTATGTCGCGAAATCTGCTGCCTTCGTTTTGCCGCTTTTTTCACTCGCTAATTATTTGCGTTCGTACGTTTTCCATTTCCAGCCGGCTTCGTTCTGCCGTTTTACGTCGCCGCGGGTTGTCGCGGGAGATTCGATCAATCGCGCGGCAGGCGACTTTCTTGCGCGGAACGGCTTGACGCGCCGATGTCCGGTTCACTTTGTGCGCGATTTGAAGATGTGTCGGAAAATGCGCGTTTAGAGCAAGAAGAAAGTCGTTGCAATGCAAACACGCGATTTGGCGTGAGTTGCAGTCTCGATCGGACGCGTTGCGAAGTTTGGTGCGTTTCTGTGGTTTTATGTAAATTTGAATTGTCTGAGGCAATGCGTGTGTTCCTGGGCATTTGGTGTTAGATTACTAAAACGTCCGTTTACACCTTGTAAACGAATACAGTGTATATACCGAATACTGTTTATACTATATATATAGTATATTATAAATATAGTATAAACTAGTACGATATATATTCTGAATACTGTTTATACTACATATACATATATATGTGGCAATATACTATAAACCAGTACAATATGTATACTGAATACTGCCTGTACTATGTATACTGATATAGTGATAGTACTATACTAGTATATTTATAGTACTATACTATATATATGGTATAAACTAGTATAATATATATTCTGAATACTGTTTATACTACATATACATATATATGTGGCAATATACTATAAACCAGTGCAATATTACTGAATACTGCCTGTACTATATACACTGATATAGTAACAGTACTATACCATATGTATAGTATAAACTAGTATAATGTATATTCTGAATACTGTCTATGCTACATATACATATATATGTGGCAATACACTATAAACCAGTACAATATGTATACTGAATACTGCCTATACTATATATACTGATATAGTGATATAGTAATATACTAACAATGTTTACATTGTATGCCGCCGTTTGATATCTGCCAAAGTAACGATTAAAACGGTGCCACGTCATAATTGAAACGCCGAGAAAATTTGTCGAAGAATCGTTAAGCCCCCGAAACTTTTCACCACCGACGGACCTTCTGAAAGATTCGCTCGGGCAATCTGCGCCAATGGGATTACTTTACCCGTTACCTTATACGTACGTCCGCCTCGCGATCGCTTTGTACGCTCGACCCCCATATGCGAACTTTCTCATAACCCGGGCAGCCATCACTTTCTGTCAACCGGGCGATCGGGTCGCGACGAGAGAGCAGAAGAGAAAGAAGGCTACGTGTGAATTTGATCGCCGCGAGGGAGTAATCACGTCGTCGTTACGCCTTGCGAAAGACATTTGCCGGCTAGGCAGATCGGAACGGAATTAACGATGCGACGGTGCACCCCAGTGCGTCTTATTGTCTCGCCGACAACGACCAATGAATTAGACCGTTACGGGACAAGACTTTGCGGTGGCAGGGACTACTATTCGTTAGATGCGATTCGTGTCTCTTAGGACAAGGTGCAACAGTTAGGTGTCACTGGGTAATCGGTTGCTGGTCAAGTAATTTCTGAATAGTTGGTGGCAAAAATATTAAAGAAGGTGATCGGTACGAATTTATTCATTTTTTCATTTTGGGGGACAAACACTTTATTACAAGCAATTTGGTTTTTGTGCGACAAAACGTATTGTGTTTTGTTCGGACAAATTTTGGTTTGAGTTTAAGGAGTCTGGACGTAGGTACGATGATGTATTTTAACAGACAAGGTGCAACAATTACTTAGGTGTAATTCAGTAATCGGTTGCTGTTGATATTATATCTGAATGGTTGGTGGCAAAAATATTCAAGTAAAGGTGATAGGCACAAATTCATTCATTAGTGAAAATTATCAGTTACGGGAAGAATTATTCTGGGGGACAAACACTTTATTATATGCAATTTTTTTTTGTGCGACAAAACGTATTGTGTTTTGGTCGGACAAATTTTGGTTTGAGTTTAAGGAGTCTGGACGTGGGTACGACGACGTATTTTAACAGGCAAGGTGCAAGAGTTACTTAGGTGAAATTCAATGATCGATAGCTGTTCATATTATATCTGAATAGTTGGTGGCGAAAATATTCAACTATAATGGATATGAATTTATTCATTACTGAAAATTATCGGTTGCGGGGAGAATTCTTGCGGTGGCACAGACACCTTGTTACATGTAATTCATACTTCTTGAAGGCAAAACGTGTCATGTTTGTGTCCGACAAATTTTGCGCTTGAGTTTAAGGTTTCTCGGCGTATATGCAACGACGTATTTTTATAGACAAGGTCCAACGATTAATTTGGTATAATTCAACAATTTTCAACAAGTTATCAACAATATCAACACGTTGTGATCGATATGAATGTATTCATTACTGAGAATTATTTGTTAATGGACGGATCATTGCATGACACAAAAAATATGTAATGTTCTGACAAAATTTCGATTCGCAAATCACTGATGTATTCTGTTTACATTTCCTGAGTATTCTGATCAACGGAAATAACAAAAAGTAACGCGATTGATGCAATAACATAAACACGTTGTTAAACTCATGTTTTGTATTTGTAAGTTGATGCAACGTTTATATTATTCGAAATCCGTGAGAAATGAATTGTATGTCTCCACATTGCGGCTGATAGAAATGGAGAATTAATATACGTGTTTGAAACGCACTTTAGTATATTGTACAAACGTCATAAGATTTATACGAAACTGACATTACGGAAACGTGGATGTCGAAGAATCCGAGACGAAAGAAGTCTAAATTCTGCTCGGTTTCCTTGATCGCGAAAGAAGCTACGAGCTTGCTGTCATTATTATTTCCTTCGACTGAGCATTCTCCTACCCACAAAGAACCGGCTGTCAATAACTGTCAACCATTGTTCGCCACGCGCCTCGGGCTTTCAGAGAATGAAACGAGAACTTATCTCGACGTGCGAAAGTTTGACGGTTTCGAAGGATCAGTCGTAAAGATCGGGAGCAAAAGTGACCGTTTAAGAAAACGTATATAAGTAAAACCTGACACAGCTAGAATGATTTACATATTTCTAACAATTATTATCGAGTAAATGCATTCATCTGAAAATTAAAAGAATGGAACCGCCCTGTTTAGCAAAAGTACTTTTACATGAAAATTATATACATATATGTTCGTAACAATTGCCTTCTATGAATAATGTAACAAATTACAAAATATTGACAGCTGCGCCAACTGGTAATAGCGAACGTCAAATGACATAATTTCATCATCAATTTATACATTTACAACCGTTGCCTTCCGCGAAACGTGTCACAAACCGCAAGCTTTCCGCCGGACCTACCGCTGATCCCAACAACTTTAATAATACATACATAAACTACGTCTCCCTCCTAACGTCATATCCTTATAGAAAAATGTCGAACATTTCACTGCAACGTATTACTCGCACCAAAGATCGTCCGGCGTACGAGACGCATAGTGACACCGTAAAATACCGGTTGAATCGAAGTTAACGGTACCGGCCACCGACGATTTCTTCGACTTTCCAGTACTCGCGCTCGCGACACATTGCGTCTCCCAAACAACGAGTTCTCAATTCACACGTCAAATCGACTTACCTAACGAACGTGGAGAAGCCTAGACGCACACAGATCCCGTACTGGCGTGGAAAGGTGTCCTGCTGGAGTTGTAGTCCGAGAACGAGAGATTGAACTTACGAATCGGAAATACGAGGAAGGAATGATCTGAGTGGCGATCGCGATGAGCCAGTATATAGTCGGCCCACATTCCCTCGTGCTACGAGTAACCTAAATTTCCCCCACTGCGGCGTGGCATCATCTTCAGGTAGGCTCTCTCAAGGGGGGTCTGGGAAATAGCCCCACCTGTTGCCCGGCGTACCTGCATGTCCATCGTTTCCACTGTCGATGCACGCTCTACAGTTTCTACACGCTACTCGCACGACGATGAGTGCTGTCGAGACCATCCACGACCCCCACTCGACCGCTGACCGATCCTCGACTCCTACCGGACTGACCGATCTTCATGCCCCACCAGGAGTCCGATATCGCCTTCCTACCAGAATGACCGATCTTCAGCCCCCACCGGAGCTGCTGCTTCACTCCTACCAAAGTGACCGATCTGCGTCTCCCACCGGAGTAGCGATCTTTGACCCATGCCAGACCGATCTTTATTCCCCGTCAGAATGCCGACGTTTCACTCCAACCGGAGTGAACTTCATCCCCCTGGGAATACCGATGCTTGATGGCTGACTGACTGGTGCGCATTAGTCATTGGGGTAGCGATGACTCGAGAGAGAATGGCTGATTTTGGACCACAGTGGTGTGTGGATGCTGGACTCCTGGTAGACTGAACGATATTTGAGCCGTTTATTTTGAAAGTGGCCTAACTGCGTTTTTCAATATTTTCCGGTTACCATGGTTACATGTACAAATTAATGTTATTTGTCAGTAAATGTTATTTATCTCGATTTGAAGATAAATGGAGGTAGGCCACTTTCAAAATAAATGGCTTATTTATACTCTAGCGGAGTAGTGATGTATGATTTGTTTGTATGAGAGTAATTTATTTGCATCCCCTGGTTGATGCTACTGGAATGGGGATACTTGAACCCTGGGATAATGTCGAGACTTGACTTTGGTTGGACTGAGTGAATTTTGTGACCATCAGGAAAATCAGCGTGGACTTCTACTGAGATAACGATGTCTTTCTTATGTACATTTAAACTGAAAAACTGGTTCGGTCATAAAAGTAAAGAAATCACTAAATGTTATTCTTGTATCTATTCGAGATAGGTCTGTTTCTTGACATAGACCGTAAAAATAATTGTTTTGCTTTTAACACTAAACGTACCGGTACTTTACACCTATCTGTTCTTACCATTAGGGGTAATTTGGTCCCTTATGAGATAAACGTTGATTTTGAGAAAAAAATTCCTAATTTATTAAAGCGAGAAGTTAAATAAGCAGATCATATAAGAATTTACAGAAAGTTAAATGACCGAAAGTAATAAAAATGAATGTACGATTTTAAACTCAATTTTGAAAGGGGTCATTTGATCCCGCTTGGTACGTTTAAAGTTAAGGTGATGTAAAGTAGTAAATTAGAAATGTACGCGAAACCAATCGCACATGTGTTCTCTGATAAATATGAGTGAATTTTGTGGTCATCAGGAAAATCAGCGTGGACTTCTACTGAGATAACGATGTCTTTCTTACGTACATTTAAACTGAAAAACTGGTTCGGTCATAAAAGTGAAGAAATCACTAAATGTTATTCTTGTATCTATTCGATATAGGTCTGTTTCTTGACATAAACCGTAAAAATAATTGTTTTGCTCCTAACACTAAACGTACCGGTACTTTACACCTATCTGTTCTTACCATTAGGGGTAATTTGGTTCCTTATAAGATAAACGTTGATTTTGAGAAAAAAATTCCTAATTTATTAAAGCGAGAAGTTAAATAAGCAGATGATATGAGAATTTACAGAAAGTCAAATGACCGAACGAAGTAACAATGAATGTACGATTTTAACCCTTTACACTCGACTGTCCCCTCTGAGGGGACACGAAGGTACTTTGTGTTATTACTGAGGAAAATGTATATACAGAAAACGTTTGTTCAAATATTTGTTTCCTTAAGATTTTTCCGGGGACTTACAAGTTAAGGCAATGAGATAGAATTAATAATCTGTGTGCTATTTAATATTTAGTAAATTCGTGGTCAATAAACTGACAGGAGAATTCTAGCGACTGCAAGAATAACCTTCTATATATTCCTCCAATAGGCTGAATGATAAACTGCAAGTTATTGTATAAACACTGTATATGCTCGGAAGAAAAAATGACACGTGAAAGATCATAAACAAGTTATTACTGCAATATGTGTTTGACTAAACCCGCAATGCACATTGGTGAATGAACTGTAACGCATTCGAAAAGAATAGGCTATCAAATTTAAATTTTGTTTCAACATAAATGTATCAGGAAAGTTGTATGCAAAACATCATTTGAGCAAAGTATTTTTTTCAAAACTATACCATTTTAAACGAAATGTTGCGCTATTCGCTACTTCGTGAAGAAACATGTCCGAGTGCAAAGGGTTAACGTCAATTTTGAAAGGGGTCATTTGACCCCGCTTGGTACGTTTAGTGTTAAGACGATGTAAAGTAGTACATTAGAAATGTACGCGAAACCAATCGCACATGTATTCCCTGATAAATACAAGTTATGAACTAAATGATCGTGTACATTGACTAAAGTACTCACTGAATTTCTACTACTATGTTTAATTGAATATCACGGTACGCATTTAGATGAATCTGTTACACGCTGCTACGTTAAAAATGATAAAAAATGTACTCCGTACTCCGCTCGGTCGCTCAACCCTGTTTTCAACTCTGAATGATTCATTGCACTTCACAGCTGCAATATTTGGAAGTCATGATTTCCGTAATGCACTTGTCGTAGTCACATATCTATTTTTAAAGTCCATTTGCCGCCACATCAAAATGTCAGCATTCCCCAGCACGAAAAATTCGAATGCAACTTTCTCGCACTCACCAAAAATCCGCCCTCCGTCAAACGTAGCGGTGAAACATTTAATTATTTCACACGCAATCTAACAGGATACCCCAGAAACGTTGCTATCAAAGTTAGTACAGCAATCATTAGGTTCGGAACATCACCTATTAATTTTTGTCGTATAAATTGTGAATGTTCTGGACTACGGCAGAAGTAGGACTTGAACAGTGATCTGTACGAAGCGAATAAAGTTGCAACGATGCAGCAGAGAGCGTAGCGTGTTTGAGCGGTGAGCGGAGATGCTTAAATGTTCGTAAATCGGGACGGTTTTACGGCCAAGTGAAACGTCCGTTCTTCATTGGCGGTCATAATCGAAAGATTCACGAAAAGAAAAGGGAAAGGACTTTCGTCAGATGGCGAGCGCTCACAAAACAGCCACTACAAAATGCCGCTTCTATGACCTTTGGCTATTGTACTCGACATTGAATCGTACCACAGGCTCATCTCACACTTTTGTCTCGTACAAACCTATGGTTCGCAGTATGATTGACACATTCCGCAGGCTTCATTCATTGGTCCAGAAAATTCCCACGGTTGTCCCTCCGCAATTTATCTTCTGTAACTTCCAATTGTCGCAAGTATCAGTAGTATCGTAGTCAATCTCGACTTACGCGTGTTCAAGTAAACAAATAAGCGCCAACCAGTTTCCGCCAGTTCGAAGTAACACGCCTGATTACACCTTCATTGACCTGAATTGACGACCGAATCCACTGATGCGACGTTGCCCAGTTTTATGTACGCGTGTACTGTCATTACTGCATGCGTATTATGAACTGGCAGGTAAGATTTTGCAATAATGTTTCGATTCTGCCGTCAGTCTGGCGCCGCATTAATCAAAGATGCCTAGCTGTATTCAGTAAATCGAGTGCATAAACCCTGCTGAGGACAAACGTGGCTTTGATTCGACACTTTCTCCGGTACACACGCTCTTCACTCCGTTCCATGCTGTCTATATCTTCATTTACTTCGGAACATAGCTCGGTTACATAAATGCTCGATCTCATGCGAGCGACAACAAAAACAGGGAGAACGGCGTAAATGCAGTCTCGGAGAGAGTTCGAGGGCTCCTGATGGTCGACATGTCGTCGGCGTAAGGTAGCACTTGCCCGAGATCTTCTTCTTTAGTCCGCGCTGCTAGAAAATGTCCATTTTTGCACGGCCAATCTTAACGGTGCCTACGTTCTGGCAGCTTAACGGTCTTCACATTGTATTTTCAATGTTCTGTCGTGTGAAACGAAAGCGGCAGCCAGACGATGCTCGGATGTCTTCGGGAAAATGTTTAACCCATTCGAGACGACGATTTTTTTCGAACACGGTCCCCAGAAGCGATTTTTTTTTCTTTATATTGTTCATTTTTAATAAAAAAAACATGTTTACTATGGAAATCACCCAATTCGTAAGTGAATTCACATAAATAAGATGCACACCAGGTGTGCAGCTCGCTCCTCGGAAAATTTTTATTGCGCGGAACGGATTGAACACCATGTGTGCAACGTAAGGTAAAATGAAAATACATCATTAAAAAATTTATGAACATTTATTTAAAAAATAGTTAGATAAGATAATAAGGGATTGGGATAAGTTGTTCATTTATAATGTGGAAAAGTAATTTTAATCAGGAAAATCTCAAGTAAAATTTCCTGTTGATGCGATAAATACTGACATGGACGTGTCATTCGATTTTTTTAACTCCTCTTAACCCATTCGAGACGACGATTTTTTTCGAACACGGTCCCCAGGAGCGATTTTTTTTTCTTTATATTGTTCATTTTTAATAAAAAAACATGTTTACTATGGAAATCACCCAATTCGTAAGTGAATTCACATAAATAAGATCATTGCACACCAGGTGTGCAGCTCGCTCCAAGGAAAATTTTTATTGCGAGGAGCGGATTGAAAAAATGTAAAATGAAAATACATCATTAAAAAATGTATGAACATTTATTTCAAAAATAGTTAGATAATATAAAATTGTTATTTTGTTTTTAATAATAAAGAACAGAATATAATGCAAAGAAAATGTTTAAAAGGTAGTAAAAAGTTAAAAAAAGATAAGTTGAATAATAAAAAAAATAACAAACGAAAAATAAATTTTTAGCAAAATGTCTACAGATAACAAAGTAACGTAACTCAGTAATAAAAAAGAAAACATAATTTGTAAATACACTTTTAGCAAATAGTACACTGATCGTAAAGTAATTAAACATTAGTTGGTTGATGGTAACGCTTGAAACATTCTCCCAAACATAATCCAGGATTACCGACACAAGCAGGACAAGAGTAATTATTACGTTTATATTTTCCTTCTTTGTAGGACTGTCGGCAATTCATAGTATTTGGCATGTAAGAAAGGCTTCAAATAATTTTTACATTTTTGGTACACAGTAAAACCAATGCCAAATTTTGTTTTCCTGCACCTTGCAGATTTCATTAGTTCAAGGAAAATCTCATTTCGACGACTAGTTTACTCAGTAATGTAGGTACTTTAAAGTACTACGACATTGAACAGTTATAAGATTGAAGCAGTACGCACTGACGTTAACCCATTCGATACGACGATTTTTTTCGAACACGGTTCCCAGGAGCGATTTTTTTTTCTTTATATTGTTCATTTTTAATAAAAAAACATGTTTACTATGGAAATCACCCAATTCGTCAGTGAATTCACATAAATAAGATCATTGCACACCAGGTGTGCAGCTCGCTCCTCGGAAAATTTTTATTGCGAGGAACGGATTGAACACCATGTGTGCAACGTAAGGTAAAATGAAAATACATCATTAAAAAATTTATGAACATTTATTTAAAAAATAGTAAGATAATATAAAATCGTTATTTTGTTTTCAATAATAAAGAACAGAATATAATGCAAAGAAAATGTTTAAAAAGTAGTAAAAAGTTAAAAAAAGATAAGTTGAATAATGAAAAAATAACAAACGAGAAATAAATTTTTAGAAAAATGTCTACAGATAACAAAGTAATGTAAGTCAGTAATAAAAAAGAAAATATAATTTGTAAATACACTTTTAGCAAATAGTACACTGATCGTAAAGTAATTATACATTAGTTGGTTGATGGTAGCGGTTGAAACATTCTCCCAAACATAATCCAGGATTACCGACACAAGCAGGACAAGAGTAATTATTACGTTTATATATATTCCTTCTTTGTAGGACTGTCGGCAATTCATAGTATTTTACATGTAAGAAAGGCTTGAAATAATTTTTAGATTTTTGGTACACAGTAAAACCAATGCCAAATTTTGTTTTTCTGTACCTTGCAGATTTCATTAGTTCAAGAAAAATCTTATTTCGACCACTAGTTTACTCAGAATAACTGATAATTGCACATTACTGTTATTGCACACACGGTGTGCAAGCTGTCTTATAGCCTCGGAAATCAATTGCACACACGGTGTGCAATCGGTCTCGAATGGGTTAAGTAGATAAAAAATGATCTTTCTAATGATCTTACGTTGGGAAGAGAGAGTTAATAGAATTTTGAAACAGTTTTGTGGGGGATGGGAGTTTTATTTATAAGGTTAAGGGCAGAGGGAATTGTGTACCGAATACATTTTTTAAATTTACGTGGTTTTGTCAATATTCTAACATGCCAGATAAAAGTAAGCAGTAAATCGATAATACGGCTTCCAAACAATTTTGAACGAATCGACCGGCGCTGACCTCAAACGAGAGAGAGAGAAATTGTCATCTAAACGGTGGGTAGATTGTATTCTCATTTTTATATAATGTGAGGTCCAACAGATGAAAAAAAAAAGTGGAAATCGGACAGATTTCGAAACATTTTTAAATAGAAAACGGTAATGACTTCAAGTGAAAAGGGGAAACTCGTGCCAAATTGAAGGCGGTTTTATATACTTTGGGATTCATTATCAATATCCTGTCGTCTTAATGTTATCCACACTGTATTCTCAATGGCTTATGGCAAAAAAGAGAAAAACAAACCGAAGACAGGATATCTTCGTAAAAATGTAATTTGCAGATGAAACAGTAAAACAGTGCTAATGACTGACAGTCAGGCATAGAACGAGAGTTGAAAAAAGTTGCAAACAATTTTGCGCACGTTACGGTCTAATATCAAAAGTTTTAATGATATAGGATATTGAATGATAAACTACCTGCAGTTCGTCACGACTTCTAGCCATACTTTCATGTGAAAGTCAAAGGTGGAAATAACGAAGAAGCCCGGGGCTCTAGAAAATCATACCGAAGATTGGAGTCTATACAGTGTTCGCCATGTAACGCAGGAACTAAAGTCGCCCTTGAGTACTCTGAGCACCGAAATTGTGTTCCTCTGACATTTCAAACAACGGCACCTTTCCTGCGTAATTTCTTTGAAAGCGACTGTAATTAACATAATAACAGATTCCGCAATACGAGGCTTTTTAGGACCAGAAATAAAAGCAAACGCGAGCGAGCGTTGCATAAAAATAGACTTCATACACTTGAAGCATAATTTCTTTTAAGCAATACCTCTTGTTATAAAACCAGACACTATGTCCATGTACTGGGCAAAGTAAATATCATCGGCAGACTTTCGCTTAAAAGTCAGAAAGACTGTGTTTCGTCATGGACCAAAATTGACACATGTTCTTTGTCAATCTCTGGACTCCCACCGATCGATGAAACAATGCGTAGTGCCTTCAAGTGAAGTTCTGAGAAGATGTGTCGACTTCTTTGAAACTGCTACAGAGAATTGAGTAACTTTCTGCGAAATACACTGATCATCGCTGACTTGTAAGGACACCAGTAATGCGAGATCAGATAGTTTTTAAATGTGTACAAAGTCCTTTAATATCCGATTCATCATTCTTTGTACATTATTAACGAGTAATACAGAAAATAAAATAAAAATGACTCAAACTATCTAGTTCACGGTAATAGTAACGCACGGTATAATAAATATAATGAACGGTAACTATATATAAAGTATATTTCGGAGTATGATAATAATAATGTTATTAAATATTATTGAATATTTTATGAATATAATAATATTAATTATATATAAAATATATTTCAATAATAATATTATTATTGATTAATATAATATAATATAATAATATAATGTAATATAATATATAATATATAATAATATTGTTATTGATATTATCCTCATCCATTCTATTTAATTTTCTGTATTTTTATTCAGCCCGCCGATATTTCCTGTATTCACCTCAAGAACAATGCACGAAATAAGAAAATAAAATAAATAGAATAAATCTACAACACATTAACGTGTGAAACTAATACCCGCGAATAAAAACTATTCTGTAGTTCCGCAATTACTCTATTACATATTATAATATTATTACCAAAATTATCTTCATTTACTATACAAAATTTTTAATTTTCAACATACGTACCGTATACAGTCATACCAAAAGTTGTGCCTGAAAATGAACGAAATAACCGCGGGAAATTGAGATTCACATATGACTAATACATGAACATAACTAATACTAACTGCAAACATAAAACGAATACCCGCGAATAAAATCAATCCTGTAGTACCGCGATTACTGTATTACATATTATAATACTATTACCAAAATTATCTTCATGTACTATACTGGATTTTTAATTTCCAACATATATACCGTATACAGTCATACCAAAAGTTTCATGAACGAAATAATTTGCGGAAACTGAGATTCACATATGACTAATACATAAACATAATTAATACTAACTACAAACATAAAACTAATACCCGCGATTAAAATCTATCCTGTAGTACCGCGATTACTATATTACATATTATAATACTAATAGTGAAATTATCTTTATGTACTATACTGGATTTTTAATTTCCAACATACGTACCGTATACAGTCGTACCAAAAGTTGTGCGTGGAAATGAATGAAATAACCGCGGGAAATTGAAATTCACATATGACTAATACATAAACATAACACTAATACTAACTACAAACATAAAACTAATAGCTGCGAATAAATTCTATCCTGTAGTACCGCGATTACTATATTACATATTATAATACTATTACTAAAATTATCTTCATGTACTATACTGGATTTTTAATTTCCAACATATATACCGTATACAGTCATACCAAAAGTTGTGCGTGGAAATGAACGAAATAACCGCGGGAAACTGAGATTCACATATGACAAGGACTGCGTTAAGTAAGAGGACCGGATACTTTAATTTCTTTGTTTGCCGGAACATCATCGATTAATTTCCCGATAACGTTCATTAGCAGATTCCTTTCCTATCTCCCAGGGTTCGCTAACTAGTTTCATACATAATTTGCGCAAATTAACTCACAAATGTCAAGTTATGTAGGTGTGTGAATAAGCTTACAAAGTCGGTTTTTAAAATTGTAACACCGTTATGAAAAATTATTACGTTGATATGGAATTTATAATGTTCAACTTGTCATTGTTAAATTTGAGATTGTCATTCAACTTGTCATTGTTAAATTTGAGATTTTGAATTGTTGCACTACGCATATTTATATTTTATGGTTTCCCGACAGTGAAATGCCGAAGAGATGTTTTGAAACATTCTTCATTGGTGGCACCATCTGCCGAGGGATAGTAGAATGTCAGAACACGTCAGCGAACCTACATAGAAAGCTATATGAAGGATAAAAGTTATTGTACCGTAAACGTCTTTTTTTAAATTACAATTACGATTGCAAGCGTTTAACTATTACTAAATTATTTTATTGCCGATACGTATATGTGTCTGACCATAATGTTTAACAATTGTTATTGCAGTACATTATTCTGCACAAATATCAATTTGAAAAAATGCGATTCAGTGTAGTTTCAAATACTGCATGCCAAATATGGTAAATACGGACATATATTTGGCGGAATTTGTCATGTTAGTGATTTATTATTCATGAATATTACCTGATTGCATAATCCCATGATACAAACTAGCGATGCACCTATCATATACATTCTTTATTCCACCATTAGAATTTCTCTAGGACCCCCTTAAAATTTTTGTGTCAGATGCAATATTATCAGCCGAATTCGGTAATTACGACGAAGTAGAGATAAACATGACAAGTAATATATATTTTTGGCCTTTGACTTGGAAGTCATAGAACTCCCGTATAATTTTCGTGTCGCATGCAACGTTATCCACTGGACCTGGTAGAAGACCAAAGATCCGTGGAGTTTGAGTTCATTCTTTTGGTATAATCTATGAGGAATTGCGTTGAAATCTGAATAATTGAGGATATTTTGTTGATTGTCATGATTGGATTATTACAGATGGAGTGTGGTGGTTGGTTGAAAAGAGAGTGAACGATGTATATTGGAGGTGTAAAACAGAGTTACCTTCGAAACAAAGATATCATATATATAAAACAGTCTGCTTTTATACTTTTGGTATGTGAAAAAGTTACTAACGTATTAATGATATTTTCCAGACAAAAATGAGAGCAAACATGATATAACTCGGTCCACAATTTACTTATATTGATTAACGAGTTTGATTACATTTTCGTTTTGAACGAATTACAAATTGAATTTAGAAACAAAATTATTAATATGGCAATAAAGACAGCTATTTAATGCAGTATTGCTAACTACGCGGCAATTTGAGTATGTATGAAATTAACCGAGTATATGTCAAGACATATACATATTGAATTGTACAATTACCTATAACTGAAGAAAGCTATTCTATAAAAAAAAAAAATTGTTTGAAAAATCACATAAATTAAGTAAATTGTACTGGTTACTAGTTATAACACAAATTAATCGAAATACTAATAACCACGCATTATACCATTTTCCAAATTCAAACCAATTTGCTATTCATAAATTTAGGGTTTCTCAGCAACAGCAGCGTATGGTCGTAGATGAAACGTGGACTAAAATATTTATTGCTTGTCATGTCTATTCCTGCTTCGTCTGTGTTACTGACGCTTTCAACTGATTGGTGGCGCACTCTTTGTCGAAGAAGGAGAATGAAATATACGGATTGCAGGTACCATCGATAATAAACATTCACGAAAAATTGCTGTATCATTTATAAAAAGCATTCCGTCTTTGGGAACAAATTACAGGATGCTGTTCGAAGTACTTAATTTTCCAGTACCTACAATTTATTGGCTTTATTTTATTTACCCACTTCCTCAGAGTTTATTTCGCTTTTACCACAAAAGGTGACAGCACTTGGTGGTCTCTCTGTTCAAATGGACTGATACCTATTTTAGTGCAGTGGCCAATTTAATTTATTGCCGAAATCCGCAAACGGCGACATTTAATATGTGCTAATAGCTAGGATTTTTCATATCGTCGAAAGGAAAATACGAAAGACAGGGCAAACACGTATCTAGAAATTTGGGTTGCACATCGGTCTTTTCATTCTTCGGATTTAATTAAAAAATCAAATTTAAATTAAATGCAGTACATTTTTGGTTTCTTTGGTTAAATGGAAGTGATGTTCACGTATATGCATTGTCATTATACACGATTATATTTTCACTTTTTACTTATCCTATATATATCATGTCTATGGATAATCTATGGTATATTCCCAGATTTGTAAAGGTATGTTAAACATGCTTGGATCAATTACATTAATGAAGTACATTGGAATTGGATAAACGCGTATATATAATGCAACTATTTGTTTTCACTCAAACAATCTTTTTTGTAATACGTATAAAGTTTAGATTTATTAAACACGTGATGCGTTTGTCTAATCGTAAAATGTAATAGTTGTAATTTGAATCATTGTTAATGGAGAACAATCTGTATTTAGGTTGTCTGTTAGAACATTTGTGATTAATATATATTTTGTGGTATTACATATAACGCTGCTTGTAATTATTCGAATGATACCATTTTCCAATTGGAAGAATGTTATTGGCATATTAGTGGAGTAGTTGCCTTTAGCAAAATAAACGTCGGTAAAAATTGTAAAACCCTATAATTTGAATATTTATAATTTGAAACATTTATTTTTTAAATCAATTATTTCTGATATTATTTAACACTTTGACCGCCATGATGGTCACCGGTGACCGGCGCAAGATATTCTACTGAAGATCCAAAATATTCGCAATGAGTAGCAATTATTATTTCATAAATGCAGTTGTTGTTAGAATAGTGACGCGATCCTTTGGTCTCCAATACCTGCACATTATTTACATTTTGCATAATTCAGTCGAACGCTGTAATATTTCATTGCATCGCCGTTCTAATATAGTAAAATACGCTTGGCAGTCAACGTGTTACCACTACAACTTTTACATAAAAAGCAGAAAACAATATAAACCACCCACACCGCACGTAAAAAACAGAAAGCAACGAAAACATTTGAAAACATCGACAACCGTGATGGTCACTGCTGACCGGCGCAAGAGATTTTACTGAAGATCCAAAATATTCGCAATGAGTAGCAATTATTATTTTATAAATGCAGTTGTTATTAGAATAGTGATGTGATCCTTTGGTCTCCAATACCTATACATTATTTACATTTTGCATAATTCAGTCGAACGCTGTAGTATTTCATAGCATCGCTGTTCTAATATAGTAAAATACGCTTGGCAGTCAACGTGTTACCACTACAACTTTTACATAAAAAGCAGAAAACAATATAAATCACCCACACCGCACGTAAAAAATAGGAAGCAACGAAAACATTTGAAAACATCGACAACCGTGATGGTCACTGCTGACCGGCGCAAGAGATTTGACTGAAGATCCAAAATATTCGCAATGAGTAGCAATGATTATTTCATAAATGCAGTTGTTATTAGAATAGTGATGCGATCCTTTGGTTTCTAATACCTGCACATTATTTACATTTTGCATAATTCAATCAAACGCTGTAATATTTCATAGCATCGCCGTTATAATATAGTAAAATACGCTTGGCAGTCAACGTGTTACCACTACAACTTTTACATAAAAAGCAGAAAACAATATAAACCACTCACACCGCACGTAAAAAACAGAAAGCAACGAAAACATTTGAAAACATCGATGACTGTGATGGTCACTGCTGATCGGCGCGAGAGATTTTACTGAAGATCCAAAATATTGACAATGAGTAACAATTATTATTTTATAAATCCAGTTGTTGTTAGAATAGTGATGCGATCCTTTGGTCTCCAATACCTATACATTATTTACATTTTGCATAATTCAGTCGAACGCTGTAATATTTCATAGCATCACCGTTCTAATATAGCAAAATACGCTTGGCAGTCAACGTGTTACCACTACAACTTTTACATAAAAAGCAGAAAACAATATAAACCATCCACACCGCACGTAAAAAACAGAAAGCAACGAAAACATTTGAAAACATCGACGACCGTGATGGTCATGCTGACCGGCGCAAGAGATTTTACTGAAGATCCAAAATATTCGCAATGAGTAGCAATTATTATTTTATAAATGCAGTTGTTGTTAGAATAGTGATGCGATCCGTTGGTCTCCAATACCTATACATTATTTACATTTTGCATAATTCAGTCGAACGCTGTAATATTTCATAGCATCGCCGTTCTAATATAGTAAAATACGCTTGGCAGTTAACGTGTTAAGCAATATTAACCCATTCGAGACCGATTGCACACCGTGTGTGCAATTGATTTCTGAGGCTATAAGACGGCCTGCACACCGTGTGTGCAATAACAGTAATATGCAATTATCAGTTATTCTGAGTAAACTAGTCGTCGAAATAAGATTTTTCTTGAACTAATGAAATGTATAAAGTACAGGAAAACAAAAGTTGGTATTGGTTTTACTGTGTACGAAAAAATCTAAAAATTATTTGAAGCCTTTTTTACATGTAAAGTACTATGAATTGCCGACAGTCCTACAGAGAAGGAAAATATAAACGTAATAATTACTCTTGTCCTGCTTGTGTCGGTAATCCTGGATTATGTTTGGGAGAATGTTTCAAGCGCTACCATCAACCAACTAATGTATAAGTACTTTATGATCAGTGTACTGTTTGCTAAAAGTGTATTTACAAATTATATTTTCTTTTTTATTACTGAGTTACATTACTTTGTTATCTGTAGACATTTTTCTAAAAATTTATTTCTCGTTTGTTATTTTTTTCATTATTTAACTTATCTTTTTCCAACTTTTTACTACCTTTTAAACATTTTGTTCTTTATTATTGAAAACAAAATAACGATTTTATATTATCTAACTATTTTTTAAATAAATGTTCATAAATTTTTTAATGATGTATTTTCATTTTACCTTACATTGCACACATGGTGTTCAATCCGCTCTTCGCAATAAAAATTTTCCGAGAAGCGAGCTGCACATCCGGTGTGCAATGATCTTATTTATGTTAACTCACTTACGAATTGGATGATTTCCACAGTAAACATGTTTTTTTTTATTAAAAATGAACAATATAAAGAAGAAAAAAAATTCGCTCCTGGAGACCGTGTCCGAAAAAAATCGTCGTCTCGAATGGGTTAAGAGGAGTTAAAAAAATTGAATGACATGTCCATGTCAGTATTTATCGCATCAATAGGAAACTTTACTTGACATTTTCTTGATTAAAATTACTTTCCCACATCATAAATGAACAACTTATCGCAACCCCTTTATTATTACCACTACAGCGAGTCATTTATCCCACTTTCCCCCAACCCTGAAATTGACTACCGTTCAAACAATTTTCACCGGTAGTACGTCCTATTCCAGCCAACATTTACAATTACACTCCCCACATCCTACCCTACTCCCACCACCGACTTCCCTCTTACATCACCGGCAATAAAAACCGCACATCGCTCATCTTCTCAAATCAAAACATGCACTATCACCCTACACATCGAGCCCAACAAACACCCCGCTTAAAATGCAAAACCCACCCCGACCCTCATTCCAGCGAGCGACCTTCGGTCCTCCGACGACAATAAATGCTGTATAAACGGCGTTACACACATCTGCCCACGGTTCATTGCGCACCGCCGTAAGGACGAATCCGTCTGGGGTATGTCTTATTAAATGGGGAATAGGTAGTGGCGTCGGGAAATGGTAGTGGTGGTGGCCTGTGAGAGAACCATTGTCTGGGGAACGTGAACACTATTTGCTGGCAAAGTAGATTAGGTCGGTATTGATAGAGAGAGGGTGTGCGCGCGGAAGGGGTGCGGATAGCGAGTGAAGAGAGAGTGAAGAGAGAGAGAGAAGCGAAGGCGCGGGGGTCGAAACGAGTCGGACAAGAGGAAAGTAAGAGACGGCGTAAGAGGGTGGAATGATGCAAGGCGAAGGGGAGTAGCAGACTATGAGCGAGAAGCGGCTCTGTTCTCTTGGCGCGAGGGCGAGGAGGAGAGCGGAGTCCCAATATAGACGCTGGAGATGGGATATAGCAATAGAGTTTCGCTTACGAGGTATAACCGCGTTAGACGATGCCCTTTGTTGTATCAGTGCGCAATTGCCTTAAGTTCCGATCTTGTCCGATATTGATGTTCCACGAGAGGGTTGCTCTCTCTTTCTCTCGCACCCCGTTTCGCTTCCTTACGCACTCACTCGTCGTACCTATCTCAGAGGATAGGCCACTGCTAAGAGTTCCATTCCAGCCTTCTATCGCTTCCTGATCGCGTCCCGGCAGTTTAGGACGGCGGTCGACTTTTTTCGAAATTCGCCTGCCCGCCTCTCGGCACAATTCAATTTCTGCCACGAACGCCACCGTCGTGGACGACGGAGGAACAGGGAGCTCGTCATTTTCGACGATTGATGGCCGTGTTTTAGAAACTGACGTCGAGGCTCTCGCGCGGCTGCTGGTCGAGTGTGAAAAATTGTGGTTACGGTGGTTGAACGTGTGATTTCGACGCTTTCACGTAGATATACGTGGCGGGGGTAGATTGGGGCTGAAGTGTCTGGTAATCGACAGTGATCGGGTCATCGGCACTCTATATCGGTTGGGCTTGATGTTAGGAGACTGATTTAAATTATCCGGTATGAGATATATGTATACGTGTTCGGAAGTTGGAAGGATCTTGGTTTGTTTGAAATAGCATGTAAGATTATGGTTTCGATATTTGAAATAGACTGGTGCGCATTAGAATTTCAGTATAATATATTTTCTCAGCATCTTTTACTAGACTTTTAGTTTTACTTAGAGTGACGATTAATTGCTACTTTAGTTCACTTAGAAAGAATGCCGAAATTAACACGTTGACTGCCACGCGTATTTTACAATAATAGAACGGCGATGATATGAAATATTGTCGATGTTTTCAAATGTTTTCGTTGCTTTCTGTTTTTTACGTGCGCTGTGGGTGGTTTATATTGTTTTCTGGTTTTTATGTAAAAGTTGTAGCGTTAACACGTTGACTGCCAAGCGTATTGTACTATATTAGAACGACGATGCTATGAAATACTATAGTGTTAGACTGAATTATGCAAAATGTAAATAATGTGTAGGTATTGGACACCAAAGGATCGCGTCACTATTCTAATAACAACTGCATTTATAAAATTATAATTGCTACCCATTGCGAATATTTTGGATCTTCAGTAACATCTCTTGCGTTGGTCACCGGTGACCATCACGGTTGTCGATGTTTTCAAATATTTTCGTTGCTTTCTGTTTTTTACGCACGCTGTGGGTGGTTTATATTGTTTTCTGCTTTTTATGTAAAAGTTGTAGTGGTAACACGTTGACTGTCAAACGTATTTTACTATGTTAGAACGACGATGCTATGAAATACTATAGCGTTAGACTGAATTATGCAAAATGTAAATAATGTGTAGGTATTGGAGACTAAAGGATCGCATCACTATTCTAACAACAACTGCGTTTATAAAATAATAATTGCTACCCATTGCGACTATTTTGCATCTTCAGCAAAATCTCTTGCGTCGGTCACCGGTGACCACCGTGGCAGTCAAAGTGTTAATTAAATTTAAGCCTAATAAGTTGAGAAAGTTGAAAAATCTGCCAAATAGAAAAGGTTATGCGAAATTGATAACAAAGTAGATGCTGTTAGCTGCGTTAGTCAACTCGATCGATGTTGCACGCTGTCGGCAATTTTCGAGCTGAAAGTAACGGGTGGCTTAACGGCGTCGTAAGACAGACTGTTTAGAAACTAACGCGAAGTCTCTTGCGTGGTTTGTGGTCGAGTGCGAAGAATAGTGGTTTGAGTAGTTCAACATGAGATTTCAATGCTCTGATGTAGAGTCATCAGCGTTTTCCGCCAGATTAGCGTAATATTAGGGTGCTTACTTGAATCCTGCAACCTCTCCATTCTTCATATAAATGGAAGCCAAATTAGACAGTTACAATTGATCTACAAGATTACAGTTTCTATATTGACGTGTTATGGTTGCTGATAAACATTAGAACTATTGCATTTATTCTTGAGCACATTTATTATTAATTTTTTTTTATGTTCGTTGTACTGAGAATATTGAAATTTCAACTTACTATATATTTCTTTAAAAGCTATATTTGTGGCTTTAATATACCTTCGCCTACACACTATCCCAATTGCCTTTATTCTTGCATAGATTTCGTATTAAATTATTTTTATGTACATTGTGCTGAGAACATTGACACTTCTATTTACCATACATTTATTTAAAAGTTAAAATTGCAACTTTTACATATTTTCGCCTAGACACAATCCCAGTTGCATTTATTTTTGTAGACACTTTTTATTATATGTTCTTAGGTACATTGTACTGAGAACATTGACATTTCAATTTACCATTCATTTCTTTAAAAGCTGTAATTGTGCCTTATATATACCGTCGCCTACACACTATCCCAATTGCCTTTATTCTTGCATAGATTTCGTATTAAATTATTTTTATGTACATTGTACTGAGAACATTGACACTTTTATTTACCATATATTTCGTTAAAAACTAAAGTTGCAACTTTTATATATCTTCGCCTAGACACAAAGTCAATTGCAGTTATTCCTGTAGACATTTTTTATTATATCTTTTCATTGACATTGTACTGAGAACATTGAGATTTCAATTTACCACTCATTTATTTAAAAGCTATAGTTGTGCCTTTTATATACCTTCACCTACACACTATCCCAATTGCCTTTATTCTTGCACAGATTTCGTATTAAATTATTTTCATGTTCATTGTACTGAGAACATTGACATTTTTATTTACCATTCATTTCGTTAAAAGCTGTAATTGCCACTTTTTTACACCTTCACCCAGACACCATCCCCTCACGATTCCATTGTATACATACAAATTGGACTCGCACAAGTCACCGCGGCTTCTAAATTGCCGAATAGTAAATCCCCGCCATAAAAAAGGTGATACGAAGTCTAAAATGTATTACGGCGCTACTTAAGACAGGGAAATCGGTCGATTGTGCGGGTCCTCCGAGATTTTCGACGCCGTTGTAACGGATCGGCTTAACGGCGTCGTAAGACAGACGGTTCCGCCCCTCGACGAGGGTTATTCGATGTTTCAAGTATCGCCGTTTCGCCGGCGAAATTTCAGTCCGCAAGCCGCACAGAGCGCGTGCACGTAAACGAAGGAAATTCGAAGGAGGGAATATCGTTCCACTATACGCCGAGACCTCAAGGGGGCTCCTCTAATTCCCAACTCTTAACCCCCCATCGCCTTATCTGGCATTTCAGTTTGAACCGGACGAGCTAGAGTGGGGATGCCAGACAATCGGATATTGGAACATAATGCTGAATTTAATTGGGTGTCATAGCAGCAGCTTCTCTGCGTCTTCCCTCCCTCTTCGCTTCCACTGTCTCTGTCTGTTCGTCTTCTTCTTACGTGTTTCGTACCGGACCGATTTGTGGGCAGCTTGCGTCTGGTTCGGTGTTAACCCCTTAACGACGAATGAGGATAATTCGCGACATACTGCTTCGCATGTCGCATATGGGTTTAAAATTGAAAATTTCATAAAAGTGTCGGTTGTAGCGAATAGGATATATTCCTACTACCAATATGTACTAGTGCGCGAGCACAGTACACAAATAAAAATTGTTGACGGATTTAAATGTGCATAATAACAGGATATATACTATGTAATTATTTTTTCATCAGAAAAAAATTCAGGCGTTAAGGGGTTAACACTTTGACTGCCACGGTGGTCACCGGTGACCGGCGCAAAAGATTTTGCTGTAAATGTAAAAAAATTCGCCATGACGGCTATTTGCAATTTTGTAAAAGCCATTGATATTGGAATGGTGCTTCAATACTTTGGCTTCTAATAACTCTGCGTTACCTTCATTTTACATGATTTGATCGGGTATCTGCAGTATTTTATCGGGTCGCAGTTCTCACATAGTAAAATACGCTTGGCAGTCAACGTGTTAACCGTTTGAGTCCCATGCAGCGCGATCGCGTTGAATTTTATGTCGAAAAGTCCGACTACTTTTATCGCGATGCGGTATTGGTGTTACGCACACAATTTTACTGATCATTATTCTCCGCGCAGTTAGTTGCTTTTAGTGCGAACCGTATGAGCGCTACATTTTATCTCTGCCATTACTTTAAATTGTAGTTATTTGATAAACACAAGCGCTGTTGCGCCGTTTAACACTTTGACCGCCATGATGGTCATCGGTGACCGGCGCAAGAGATTTTACTGAGGATCCAAAATATTCGCAATGTGTAGCAATAATTATTTTATAAATGCAGTTATTGTTAGAATAGTGATGCGATCCTTTGGTCTCCAATGCTTGCACATTATTTATATTTTGCATAATTCAGTTGAATGCTATAGTATTTCATAGCATCGCCGTTCTAATATAGTAAAATACCCTCAGCATGCAACATGTTAACACTTTGACTGCCATGATGGTTACCGGTAACCGGCGCAAGAGATTTTACTGAGGATCCAAAATATTCGCAATGAGTAGCAATAATTATTTTATAAATGCAGTTATTGTTAGAATAGTGATGCGATCCTTTGGTCTCCAATGCTTGCACATTATTTACATTTTGCATAATTCAGTCGAATGCTATAGTATTTCATAGCATCGCCGTTCTAATATAGTAAAATACCCTCAGCACACAACGTGTTAACACTTTGACTGCCATGATGGTCATCGGTGACCGGCGCAAGAGATTTTACTGAGGATCCAAAATATTCGCAATGTGTAGCAATAATTATTTTATAAATGCAGTTATTGTTAGAATAGTGATGCGATCCTGTGGCCTCCAATGCTTGCACATTATTTACATTTTGCATAATTCAGTCGAATGCTATAGTATTTCATAGCATCGCCGTTCTAATATAGTAAAATACCCTCAGCATGCAACATGTTAACACTTTGACTGCCATGATGGTCACTGGTAACCGGCGCAAGACATTTTACTGAGGATCCAAAATATTCGCAATGAGTAGCAATAATTATTTTATAAATGCAGTTATTGTTAGAATGGTGATGCGATCCTTTGGTCTCCAATACCTGTAGATTATTTACATTTTGCATAATTTAGTCAAACGCTGTAGTATTTCATAGCATCGCCGTTCTAATACAGCAAAATCCGCTCGGCAGTCAACGTGTTAACGGTTTTCGACAGAAATTGAAGCAAACGCTATCGCATCGCTTGATATTTCTGGACAAGATTTTCTGAAGTAAATCTGGAACACAAACGGTTAAGGTTAGGTGTTTCGCTTCTGACGGGTGTCTTACAATTTTTGTAACACTGTAGACGATGTTAAGGAAAGGGTGTGTAAGTTAAGATGCATTAGGAAAAAAATAAATAATTTTAATGGTTAAGGAATTATTTCGGCGAAAACATGGTGAAAGTTTATTCTTTTGGGCGAATCACATGCTTCTATACTTTCATTGTGCCACGCCACGTCTAATTACGAGGGGTAAACATGATAGAATTATTCATTGGCAAAAGTATGAATGAAAGAACGAGGGAAAAGTCTGGAAGGAATTTTTAAAGGTGAAATATGCAAATCCATAATACTCAAACATGTATATACATATTGAATATCCCCCGTTAGATTTTACTTTAGGAACACGCCGAGTTAAATACACACCAGCTTTAATCAAGCAGTAATTATAACATCAAAGAAACGCGAATAAATAACTGACCGAAACTCGATATGTATAGTTTCAGCAAAAGCTGTCAAAGAACATAACCACATCGGCACGTTATCCGCGGTATATTAAGATATCGATATTTGGCTTTACAATAAATTGAACAAAAAGAACATGGTTTTACAATGAGAATTCCAAACAGCCAAACGGAAAGTTCAGCGTGAGACGCATGTATAGTAGTACGTGTCAAGGTAAAGTCGGACATGTTATCGCCAATACGCAAAAAGGGGCGGCGCACGTCTCAACATAAATATTCTCAGTGGTGTCGGTCGATTATTAGAGGTTTAACCCTTCTTTGCATAATGGTGGAAATTTCCATCATAACATTGAATGCCCAAAAATTATATAAAAGAACAAGTTAACTTTGATCTAACTTTGCCTGATGATGGAAATTTCCATCATATTATGTTTTGCTAACTTTATACTATAAATATATACTAAGATTTTTTAACCATTTTTCCTTTAATTTTGAACATGAATTATATCACCTTGATTTATTTCACCAATAAAGAAAAAATTATGCAAAGAAGGGTTAAGACAAACAAAGCCGACAAAAAGGATAGCGAAGTCTATGTTAATAACATTCAAATTGATAGAACTGGAATTATGTGTTAATTCTTGTGACAAACCACAAGCATTGGGCTGATGGTCCGACTTCATCGATGTTTCATTGGGCGTGCAAGAAAATAGGTATTTGAAAGAAGGGATTGGACCGGGAACCGAAAGTCTTTTGACACTCTGCTAAGAGAATTTTATCAAGGGACAGTTGTGTTAAATGTTAACTGACAACCAAGCAAGTTGCGGTGATTACATTTTGAATGTTGTGAATGCAGAGAGTGCGGTGAAATTTATTTAAGCGAGTATTACGCGGTATGTTCATATAGACATTTTTATTTATTATTTATTTATTCCATATAGACATGGAATATTTAGAAGTAATCATAACGATTATAGTTAGATTCTTTGGTATCTTATAACGTAACGGGTTACCTTATATTATTACATAGCGACCTTCCAAAAATGTCGTTTAACCCTTTGCACTCCGAATTTTATTTCAATATCGTTACCAGTAGCTCCCAACGCTTTTAAGTGTTTTATTTGAAATTTACTTTAATTAAAAATATAAAGCAATTTAAATAAATAAAGGAAGAAACAAATTCACTTAAATACCAATTTTATTTACAGTATTGTCGTATATTGAAATTTTCAAGGGTATGATATCTTTTGAAAGAACTTGCAAGATGTAACCCTGATTTTCTTTCACACGTTTCACAAAAATAGGTGGTTTCTCTTTTTCCTCCAGATGTTTTTCTATTTGAGTAAACTGCACAGTCTTTGTGTTTTCCTTCGGGATGTAGGAAGATTAAATGAGGCTTTCCATCTAAGCGATCGTGTTTATCATGTGTTCCAGGCCTCCCCAATTTCATATTTGGATGACGACAATCACGAATTAGCATTGACAAAATCATTTCGCGAAATTTTTTGTGGGCTATAGGTTCTGTTCCTTGGTTTTTTGTTTTTTCTTTGTATAAAATATACGCATTTACCATGGAGATTTCTAATCCCCAAAAGAAATATTCCCTCCGCCACTTGAGTGCTCGACGTAAAAAACAGTAAGGTGCCGCGTATTGGTTCGCCATATCGACACCATCTATATTTTTATTATAATCTGTGATCACATCCAGTTCTTTTATTTCTCTTCGATTACCTGAATGTCTAACCCTTCTAGTGACATTGCGAGAGCGTTGATAACGTGTGCACGATATCTATTTATTTAGACATGAAAAAATGTCGAGTGGAGCTCGACAAAGGAGCTCCTGCCATAAAAACTGATGTCGAGTCACACTCGACATAGGAGTGCAAAGGGTTAATTTAGTCACTGATGCATAAGCAATGAAAATGCTTTCTTCAAAATTCTTGTCACGTCAGACACGGAATAGGCTCTCCTGCCGTTTTCAAACTTTGATGAGTTCAGGCAATGTATATACAGTACTAATAAACAAGGATCATATGAGATTTCCGAAATCCGTGTATGGGATAAGGTGTGTTATACACAAATATACGCGTTGTATTAGTTTCGCATCGCACCGATACGAGTAAACAGCCATCGAGCGCAATCAAACGTACACTTAGCATTCGGAATGCATGTCACGGAAAATACGCAACTCCGTCCTCCGTTCGCAAGCGAACTTCATCGAGACCTTTCTCAATTCTTTTCAATACGTCCGGAAAAAAGGCAGCGCGCGCAAATTTAACTCACTCGAGTCCCGAATTGAGCACGAATTTTCAACAAAACACCCGAAACGATGGACCGGCGCAAAAAAATAACAGTTTGCGCGCTCGCGAACGCTCGCCCGTTTACGGCCAGTCGAATTCCCGAAGTGGAAAAGGATTGTAAGTAGCGTGAGCGTGTCGAGACTCGAACGGGCAACTGCATAGTCGGTGCAGCAAATGTTGTAAGGGCTCGGAAAGCCGATACCGCACTGCTGATGTTGACTGTGTAATACATACTGCATGAAACAATACACGAGAAGCTTATGATCGCATCCGTTACCGTAATATCTCTTGTAAATGCTCGGGAACACGTGGAAGTGCGCGATGTCTCGCTGTTTTTTCAATGAATTATTGCGTCGCTATAATCGGAATAATTGACGTTCAATTACTCTCGCGCTGCTCGCGCCGTTCAATTTAAATTCTCGTAAAACAAGGATTGTAAAGGTACGCAGTCGATGTCATAATATCACCAGCTCGGGCGCATCGAGAAAACATGAGAACATTTCGCGCCTGACGCGGCCGATCATCGCGAAATTACACGGGCATATTTAGCTCCGCTTATTTATCCGCGGCACAAGATCTTCAAATACACATTCCGCTGTCACGCTGAATGCCGAGAACGCATAACACGCCGCAAACACAGACGCAACTCAACGAATTTCGAAATCAGTCCCACAATTGCCTTAACACGTTGACTGTCAAGCGTATTTTACTACATTAGAACGGCGATGCTATGAAATACTACAGCGTTAGACTGAATTATGCAAAATGTAAATAATGTGCAGGTATTGGGTACCAAAGGATCGCATCACTATTCTAATAACAACTGCATTTATAAAATTATAATTGCTACCCATTGCGAATATTTTGGATCTTCAGTAAAATCTCTTGCGTTGGTCACCGGTGACCATCACGGTTGTCGATGTTTTCAAATATTTTCGTTGCTTTCTGTTTTTACGCGCGCTGTGGGTGGTTTATATTGTTTTCTGCTTTTTATGTAAAAGTTGTAGTGGTAACACGTTGACTGTCAAGCGTATTTTACTATATTAAAACGGCGATGCTATGAAATACTACAGCGTTAGACTGAATTATGCAAAATGTAAATAATGTGCAGGTATTGGACATCAAAGGATCGCATCACTATTCTAATAACAACTGCATTTATAAAATAATAATTACTACCCATTGCGAATATTTTGGACCTTCAGTAACATCTCTTGCACCGGTCAGCAGTGATCATCACGGTTGTCGATGTTTTCGAATTTTTTCGTTGCTTTCTGTTTTTTACGTGCGCTGTGGGTGGTTTATATTGTTTTCTGCTTTTTATGTAAAAGTTGTAGTGGTAACACGTTGACTGACAAGCGTATTTTACTATATTAGAACGGCGATGCTATGAAATACTACAGCGTTCGACTGAATTATGCAAAATGGAAATAATGTGCCGGTATTGGGTACCAAAGGATCCCATCACTATTCTAATAACAACTGCATTTATAAAATTATAATTGCTACCCATTGCGAATATTTTGGATCTTCACTAAAATATCTTGCACCGGTCAGCAGTGATCATCACGGTTGTCGATGTTTTCAAATGTTTTCGTTGCTTTCTGTTTTTTACGTGCGCTGTGGGTGGTTTATATTGTTTTCTGCTTTTTATGTAAAAGTTGTAGTGGTAACACGTTGACTGTCAAGCGTATTTTACTATATTAGAACGGCGATGCTATGAAATACTACAGCATTTGACTGAATTATGCAAAATGTAAATAATGTGCAGGTATTGGACACGAAAGGATCGCATCACTATTATTCTAATAACAACTGCATTTATAAAATAATAATTGCTACCCATTGCGAATATTTTGGATTTTCACTAAAATATCTTGCACCGGTCAGCAGAGATCATCACGGTTGTCGATGTTTTCAAATGTTTTCGTTGCTTTCTGTTTTTACGTGCGCTGTGGGTGGTTTATATTGTTTTCTGCTTTTTATGTAAACGTTATAGTGGTAACACGTTGACTGTCAAGCGTATTTTACTATATTAGAACGGCGATGCTATGAAATACTACAGCGTTAGAGTGAATTATGCGAAATGTAAATAATGTGCAGGTATTGGACACGAAAGGATTGCATCACTATTATTCTAATAGCAACTGCATTTATAAAATAATAATTGCTACCCATTGCGAATATTTTGGATCTTCAGTAAAATCTCTTGCGTTGGTCACCGGTGACCATCACGGCAGTCAAAGTGTTAACCCTTTCGCTACTACGGGCGACTATAGTTTTATACACATTTATCACGGACTTCTTGTTCTGTATGTTGCTTTTTTCTGTTAGAGAGCATAGCATTGTTGCGTGTGTCTATTCTCAATCAGCCGTAGCTTTCGGCAGGAATGTTCTTTTCCTAAAAAATGCATACTCGTGACATTCGTAAGAGTGAGCATAAAATCAAATTGTGGAAAAGACCGCCGTAGCGAAAGGTTTAACACGTTGACTGCCAAGCGTATTTTGCTATGTTAGAACTCCGATCCGATAAAATACCGCAGAGTAGGATGAAATCGTGGACAAAGGAAGATAACGCAGAGCTGTTAGAAGCTGAAGTATTGAAGCACGGTTCCAAAATCAATTGCTTTCAGAGGATTCCAAATAGGCTTCATTGCGAGTTTTTTGCATTCTTAGTAAAATCTTTTGTACCGGTCACCGGTGACCACCGTGGCCATCAAAGTGTTAACTTTATTAACACTAGGTTTACGGGACCCGTCAATTTGACGGATTTCAAACTTTGAAATGAAACACACCAAAAACTATAGTAATAATCTTAACTACTTTGCATCGTAAGTTCATAATTTCATTAAAATAATTTATACACACAATTATTCTTTCCTTAAGCTTTCTAAATTTTGAAATTTGTATGTGGTATACCTATCTCTACGAAACCCGTCAAATTGACGGATTAGCTGATTACGTAAACAATCCTTATATATTTGCTTCGTTTGTAAAATTATTCCTCCAATAGTCTCAGATGCCCCCAACTCATTATCTCAATAGCGCCTCGATAATGTGACCAAGCGAATTGTGTAGCCCGGGTGTCATGTTACTTCGTATTGAACGAACTCGCTTACCAGAGTGATCCTCGCGTCATTCGAAACTCAAATCGAAAAGATATTCGAAAAAAAAATCTTGACTTATTAATATTTTATTTTTACGTAAAGCCTTATATTGTTCAACTCAAACTTAGTTTGAATAAATTGATTTTTTAATGTAAATACGTATTTTCACCTACCCGTCAATTTGACGGGTGCTCGTAGAGATAGGTATATAAGAAACGCCCGTAAATCTAGTGTTAATCGCGCTCATTCTCACACATCGCGCTTTGATCCATCCCGATCGTCTCCGCCTCGTAAAAAAAAACATCTCTCCCCCCCTGCCCGGTTTCCCACGGCGCCGCAGCAATTTCAAGTTTCCGATTACAAGCAAACAAAATGCCACACGTCGGCGCGCGACGTTTCGCGTAATCTTATTAGCATCTCTTTGTAGCCGCTTTCTCGAGCGCGGCCCGAATTAACATGCTAAAAGGTTGGCGCGCGCGCGCGCGCCTGCAACAAATAATCCGCCGCTCGCCGAGGGCCGTATTTTTCTTCGTTAATTGCGCCCGCGACCCGTTATTCCGCGCGGACAACATTACCGAATCGCGGCAAGGGCTTTCATCCGAGGCGGCCGGTTCTTATCGTGCGTTGACGCAGTGCAGCCCGCCGGCAGGAGTTCGGCGTCGCTAAACAAACACGAGTGGGCCGCGTTGTTTTACGTGCCATCGACGATTCGCGGTTGAAACGCCCTCGCTCGGCCCCCCGATGTTCCGCACACACGAAAACCCACACACGAAAGCGCACACGCACGGCACACGGAGTGTAATTTAGTAATGAATACGTATGCGCACGTGAAGTGGTACCTGCTGATATGTAGGTACGTAACATCTGGCGGCCTATGAAATGCAGGGCCAGAGCAGTCTGCAGTTGAACGTTACGACCGGCAAGAGTTATGAGCCTCAACTCAATCTCCGGCTCTCCCCCGCCTCGATATAATTGCGATACTAAAATCCGTGAAACTTTGAAAATACATAAATCCGGCCGGCCCCCGAAAGTCGCTACGCCTGGGCGAGCGTCGAAAAACGAACGCCGTCGCTTTAAGTGACCGTAAGTGAGTCGTGGAAAGTGAGTTTTTTACTTTCGGCTTCGACCCGCGAGAAACTGTTTGGCTGCTCTTAGGGCCGTCTTCTTTCTCGCTCTCTTTTCTGCTTTCCCGCTTCCGGCTCCCGCTGACTGGGCAAATGATTTTTTCGTTTTACGCGACAGGCATTAAAATTCGCCAGTCGTCATTTTCTGTGCCACTGGGGAACGCTGTTTTTGCTCGCGGCCAGGCGGCTTTCAGAATTTGTCGAGAGTGACCCTTTCTTTATGGTCGCGGCAAATTATTTATCGGTCTTGGACTGTTATTTTGCGAGGTTGCAACGCAGTTAACGATTTTCGTCTTATATACGGAGAAGGTTCTTTATTGCAATATTTTCGAGTTGTATTAGTAGTTAATTGGATGCGGTCACTTGAGTCTTTGATCCATAGTTTCACCTGAATTCTGTTTCGGGTGCATTTTTCTTCTTTTTTGCAAGTTGATAATATTTATTCCTATGTCACGCTTCACCTCTCGTTGCTGTCTAGTTTGTTTTGCGATCTAGAGTTAAAAAATTTTTCCAGAATATCCAAAACTATAATGAAGTTCTTAGTATGAAATTCTATGCATATACGGTCTTTTCTTATAAAACTTGACCTTATCTTAAATATTGTAAAAGAGATTCAGAGCGAAGTATTTTACGGTGCCTAGTTGCTATTGCGATAATTATTTGATATTATCAAAATTTCTGCGTATACGTAAATATACTTTATACAACGTTATTCATGACATACTCATTGCTGACACAGACGAAAAGACCAAAATTAGTTTATATTTCAGATTATCCAGATAATTCACGCTTGATACATACGCGTCAATCGTCCACCACCAGTAAACCAAAGTTACTTTATATTTTAGATTATTACTCTGCGTCGCAACCAAATAATTCACACCAGACCCGTATGCGTCAATCGTCCACAACCAGTAAACCAAAATTACTTTACATTTCAGCTTATCGTTCCTCCTCGCAACTGGATCATTCACGCCAGACACCTCCGCGTCAATCGTCCACGCGCAGTAAACCAAAATGAACCGAATCCTATATCGTTCCGTTATTTACGCTATCACGACACTTCAGCTGAATCCCGTCCGGCGCGTTGTTTTTCTCGCAGCCGGATAATCCGCATCGGCGACTCGTTACCACAGATTGTCACACCGCGAACGTAATTTGAATTCTTCACGAACAAACTTCGTTCCGCCATTTACACCGGCTCACTTTTATGTTCAATTCGGGCGCATACCTCGGGTAGAAGTCGTGGGCCAATTTAAGCTGCGTCGCACGTAGGTACGCCATTTTCTCTAACGCTTTTTATAAGCGCATTCGCCACGAAGTCTGTGCGGCAGAGAAAGGGTCGTCGCGATGGGATATTATCAAACTTTCGCTTACGTAAATATACTTTATGGCGTCGTGACATAAGCGGAGAAAGACGAAAAGTCCTTGCGTCGACATATTTTTAATGCGCCTCTTCCGCATACTCACCCGGCTAATTAAATACCCGAACGAGACGCAGAAGAGGCGCACTCATCCGGGAGAAAAGTAAATTTTCTATATACACAGGCTGCCTCTCTCTCGCTTGCCCTGCCTCCACTCCGTTCGTTCTTCGCTGCTAACGGCTAAAAGAGATCTGCTCCCTTCAGCATCCGGCCTCCGTTCGTTTTTCAACGTCGTTGCAAAAAGTCTTTCTGCGATTATTGCGAAGACCCGCCATACTTGCGGGCGCAGCGAGTCCTTCACGAAAATTGACTAACGGTTAAGCAAGGGGGTGAGGGCTGAAATGTGGCGCCTCTTCGGTAATTAGCCTGGTTACTTATGTGGATGGAGTTGTAATGGGCCGGGGGTTAGCGGCCTGGCTTGTTGCGGGCGAATGAACAGTTCTTTGTCATTTCATTTAGTTTAATTGCAAGACGCAGAGAGGAAAAGGATAAGATTAAATACGTATATACGTATGTACGTATATACAATGCGCCCTAGCGAGATAGAAATTTAATAAAAGCATTATACAGAAACATGACGATGTCACGTGAAGTGCGAGAAAATGCACCGTCGTGTAATGGAATGTCGCGTACTACGATAAGACACAATCCCGTACAACTAAACGCAAGAAAACGTATCGCGACGTGCGTTTTCGACGAACCTACAGAATTACAGATATCCGACGAGCGCACATCGACATACGCTGAACCACGATAAAATAAAACGTAGCTGGCGTCGTGACGAAGTTTTCAAGACTCAGGACGCCGAATTGGCGTCGAAACACAAATTTTTAATGCGCCTCTTCCGCAGTCCGTGACCCGGCGAAAATTAAATACCGCGGGAATTGATCACTCAGACGCAGAAGAGTGCAGATTCATTATGGATTATAAACAAAATTTCTATATCCAACGAGCGTACATCGACTCTCTCTCGATAAAATAAAACGTAGCTAGCTTTGACCGTTTTCGTTCTTCGCTGCTAACGGCTAAAAGAGATATTTAACTCACCGGCATCAAAGCAGCATCCGGATTCCCCGTTCGAAAATTTTTCAACGTCCTCGCGTTGAAAAGTCTTTCTGCGATTCTTTGGATTATATCCCAACAAAATTACGGATATCCGACGAGCGTTCATCGAAAATTGACTGAACCACGATAAAATAAAACGTAGCTAGCTTTGACAGCCTTTTCATTACTCAGCCGCCGGTTACTTATGTGGACAGCAGATATGTAATGGGCCGGGGTTAGCAGCAAAATCTGGCTTGATTCCCCGGGCGAATGAATGCTCTTTGTCATTTCATTTAGTTTAATTGCAAGACGCAGAGAGGAAATGGATTATATCCCAACAAAATTACAGTATATACGTATGTACGTATATACATACGCTGAACCACGATAAAATAAAAAAGCATTATGACAGTTTTCATGACGATGCCGCCGAAGTGCGAGAAAATGCAGATATTTAATGGCATCAATGTCGCGTAATCCGATAATTCCCAATCCCGAAAATGCTTAAGTCCGCAAGAAAATGGTATCTTAGTCGCAGATTAGTGCGTTTTGGATTATATCCCAACAAAATTACAGATATCCGACGAGCGTACATCGACATACGCTGAACCACGATAAAATAAAACGTAGCTAGCTTTGACAGTTTTCATTACTCAGCCGCCGAATTGGCAAATTGGAAACAGCAGATATTTAACTCACCGGCATCAAAGCAGCAAAGTCCGTGATTCTCCGCCCGAAAACGCTTAAGTCCTCGTGGGAATTGATCATCTTAGTCGCAGATTAGTGCAGATCCTTATGGATTTTATCCCAACAAAATTACAGATATCCGACGAGCGTACATCGACATACGCTGAACCACGATAAAATAAAACGTAGCTAGCTTTGACAGTTTTCATTACTCAGCCGCCGAATTGGAAAATTGGAAACAGCAGATATTTAACTCACCGGCATCAAAGCAGCAAAATCCGTGATTCCCCGCCCGAAAATGCTTAAGTCCGCACCGGAAATGGTCACCTTAGTCGCAGATTAGTGCAGATCCTTATGGATTATATCCCAACAAAATTACAGATATCCGACGAGCGCACATCGACATACGCTGAACCACGATAAAATAAAACGTAGCTGGCTTTGACAGTTTTCATTACTCAGCCGCCGAATTGGCAAATTGGAAAAAGCAAATATTTAACTCACCGGCATCAAAGCAGCAAAATCCGTGATTCCCCGCCCGAAAATGCTTAAGTCCTCGCGGGAATTGATCATCTCAGTCGCAGATTAGTGCAGATCCTTATGGATTATATCCCAACAAAATTACAGATATCCGACGAGCGTACATCGACATACGCTGAACCACGATAAAATAAAACGTAGCTGGCTTTGACAGTTTTCATTACTCAGCCGCCGAATTGGCAAATTGGAAACAGCAGATATTTAACTCACCGGCATCAAAGCAGCAAAATCCGTGATTCCCCGCCCGAAAATGCTTAAGTCCTCGCGGGAATTGATCATCTCAGTCGCAGATTAGTGCAGATCCTTATGGATTATATCCCAACAAAATTACAGATATCCGACGAGCGTACATCGACATACGCTGAACCACGATAAAATAAAACGTAGCTAGCTTTGACAGTTTTCATTACTCAGCCGCCGAATTGGCAAATTGGAAACAGCAGATATTTAACTCACCGGCATCAAAGCAGCAAAATCCGTGATTCCCCGCCCGAAAATGCTTAAGTCCGCACCGGAAATGGTCACCTTAGTCGCAGATTAGTGCAGATCCTTACAGATTGCATCTCACAACCGAGACGGCGGTATTTCCTGAAAAGAACGTCGACGTGAATATTTTTAACTCTCCCACCATCGAACCAGCATACGCACGCGTGGGCGGGGCAACGTAGTATCGGACGATAATTAATGGCGCCATAATTAATTGCCCCGAACACCAGCGTCCACTCGACTCTTTCGTTCGCAGGGAGTGAGAGCCACTGCCACACGCCGGTTGTTAACATTTTCATTAAGTGTACGCTAGGCCATAGTGCTCCCTGCAGAGAGAAAGAGAGACAGAGGCGGCTCAATGCAGACAGACGAGCATCGCTGGATGAAGTGAGACGGCGAGAGGTCACTCGACCAAGAAACATTTTGCCATAAATGTCAACGGCAAGGGACGCCTAAGATTCCCGGTGCATTTAACGCTTCATTTATCCCCGTCGCGCCACGATCGTGTCCTATACAACCGGGCCTGACGTTTTTATCGTCATGACAAATTTGCGGGCGACGGGATGCTACCGGAAATTCAAGCATTAAGTCGCGTTACATTATATTCGCTTTTAATCGCTGCGCGTGATAGATTCGATAGGAGAGCGGATGGCAAATGTCGATACTTTCAAATTGCGCTCGGCGATCCGCTGAAATTGACAGGACTTGTGGTAACAACATTTTTAGAAAACGAGTAACAGGGAAAATTGTCTAGTTCGGTAATACGCCGAGCGGCAAAGTATCTGCAAACATCGGTCTATGAAATTCGCTGATTACAAAGTAGTTAATATCTTCATTCCTGATCGCCCCTGTTTGTACTACGTGTTTTAATTCAGTAATACCTCGAATGTCACGGTTCCCGTAAACACCCGTGTAGGATTTTTGATTGGAATGATATATTAAACGGTTTTAAACACAAAATTAATGGTTGTAATGTTTCTCGCACTGCACTCTGTATTAAACGCTAATAAAGGTTCGCTCAAAACTCACTAAACGCATTCGCTGATAATCTCTAAATATTCGCTAAGATGCACACACTTTTACGCTTGAAGGTTTCGCAAAGACTCACTTATTTCAATATCGCGCTCAACACTTTTATACTGCTTGCTTTCTAGAACATTCCTAATAACAAATATAGATAGGTGCATTCTTACTCACTCTCTCACTCTCGCTTTCTCTCTCTCATACGCACACTTTCTCATTGTTCGTTCATATAAAATCACACATCCTACACCCGGTTTATGAAATTCACTTGCAAAGAAAGTATTATCTTTATTTTTTATTGCCCCTGTTATATCGTCCCTGAGTATTACAATTTATATACTTCATCAATTACATATTTGATCACGTTCCCGTCACTCCTTGAAATCGCCAACAAAAATATATCAAATTAATACGAAACAAGCTTACTCCCGACATTACCAAAAATATTCCATACCCCGTGCTTCACTTTGCCCATAACAAAATTCCTAATTACCACAAAAAAAAAGAACATTAAAATCACTACAGTTCCGCAAAGCCTCTTTTTAACCCATTCGAGGCCGATTGCACACCGTGTGTGCAATTGATTTCCGAGGCTATAAGACGGCTTGCACACCGTGTGTGCAATAACAGTAATGTGCAATTATCAGTTATTCTGAGTAAACTAGTCGTCGAAATAAGATTTTCCGTGAACTAATGAAATCTGCAAGGTACAGGAAAACAAAATTTGGCATTGGTTTTACTGTATACCACAGAATCTAAAAATTATCTGAAGCCTTTCTTACATGTAAAATACTACGAATTGCCGACAGTCTTACAAAGAAGGAAAATATAAACGTAATAATTACTCTTGTTCTGCTTGTGTCGGTAATCCTGGATTATGTTTGGGAGAATGTTTCAAGCGCTACCATCAACCAACTAATGTATAATTACTTTACGATCAGTGTACTATTTGCTAAAAATGTATTTACAAATTATGTTTTCTTTTTTATTACTGAATTACATTACTTTGTTATCTGTAGACATTTTGCTAAAAATTTATTTTTCGTTTGTTATTTTCTTCATTATTCAACTTATCTTTTTTTAACTTTTTACTACTTTTTAAACATTTTCTTTGCATTATATTCTGTTCTTTATTATTGAAAACAAAATAACGATTTTATATTATCTAACTATTTTTGAAATAAATGTTCATAAATTTTTTAATTATGTATTTTCATTTTACCTTACATTGCACACATGGTGTTCAATCCGTTTCTCGCAATAAAAATTTTCCAACGAGCGAGCTGCACATCTGGTGTGCAATGATCTTATTTATGTGAATTCACTTACGAATTGGGTGATTTCCATAGTAAACATGTTTTTTTATTAAAAATGAACGATATAAAAAAAAAAAAAAAAAAAAAATATCGTCGTCTCGAATGGGTTAACGTCAGTGCGTTCTTCAATCTTAAAAATGTCGTCGTCTCCTACGTTATGGTAAACTAGTCGTCGAAACAAGATTTTACTTGAACTAATGAAATCTGCAAGGTACAGGAAAACAAAATTTGGCATTGGTTTTACTGTGTACCACAGAATCTAAAAATTATCTGAAGCCTTTCTAACATGTAAAATACTATGAATTGCCGACAGTCCTACAAAGAAGGAAAATATAAACGTAATAATTACTCTTGTCCTGCTTGTGTCAGTAATCCTGGATTATGTTTGGGAGAATGTTTGCGCTACCATCAACCAACTAATGTATAAACTTTACGATCAGTGTACTATTTGTTAAAAGTGTATTTACAAATTATGTTTTCTTTTTTATTACTGAGTTACATTACTTTGTTATCTGTAGACATTTTGCTAAAAATTTATTTTTCGTTTGTTATTTTTTTCATTATTCAACTTATCTTTCTTTAACTTTTTACTACTTTTTAAACATTTTCTTTGCATTATATTCTGTTCTTTATTATTGAAAACAAAATAATGATTTTATATTATCTAACTATTTTTTAAATAAATGTTCATAAATTTTTTAATGATGTATTTTCATTTTATCTTACATTGCACACATGGTGTTCAATCCGTTCCTCGCAATAAAAATTTTCCGAGGAGCGTGCTACACATCTGGTGTGCAATGATATTATTTATGTGAATTCACTTACGAATTGGGTGATTTCCATAGTAAACATGTTTTTTTATTAAAAATGAACAATATAAAGAAAAAAAAATTTCGCTCCTGGGGACCGTGTTTGAAAAAAATCGTCGTCTCGAATGGGTTAACGTCAGTGCGTACTGCTTCAATCTTATAACTGTTCAATGTCGTAGTACTTTAAAGTACCTACGTTACTGAGTAAACTAGTCGTCGGAATAAGATTTTCCTTGAACTAATGAAATCTGCAAGGTTGGAAAACATTGGTTCAACTGTGTACCAAGAATCTAAAAATTATCTGAACCTTTCTTACATGTAAAATACTATGAATTGCCGACAGTCCTACAAAGAAGGAAAATATGAACGTAATAATTACTCTTGTCCTGCTTGTGTCGGTAATCCTGGATTATGTTTGGGAGAATGTTTCAAGCGCTACCATCAACCAACTAATGTATAATTACTTTACGATCAGTGTACTATTTGCTAAAAGTGTATTTACAAATTATATTTTCTTTTTTATTACTGAGTTACATTACTTTGTTATCTGTAGACATTTTTCTAAAAACTTATTTCTCGTTTGTTATTTTTTTCATTATTTAACTTATCTTTTTTCAACTTTTTACTACCTTTTAAACATTTTCTTTGCATTATATTCTGTTCTTTATTATTGAAAGCAAAATTACGACTTTATATTACCTAACTATTTTTTAAATAAATGTTCATAAATTTTTTAATGATGTATTTTCATTTTACCTTACATTGCACACATGGTGTTCAATCCGTTTCTCGCAATAAAAATTTTCCGAGGAGCGAGCTGCACATCTGGTGTGCAATGATCTTATTTATGTGAATTCACTTACGAATTGGGTGATTTCCATAGTAAACATGTTTTTTTTTTATTAAAAATGAACGATATAAAGAAAACCAAATTTTGGTCCTGGGGACCGTGTTCGAAAAAAATCGTCGTCTCGAATGGGTTAACGTCAGTGCGTACTGCTTCAATCTTATAACTGTTCAATGTCGTAGTACTTTAAAGTACCTACGTATGCTGCAAGCAACGGTTAGATACCACGGATCTGTTATATCTAGACACGCGTAATGGTCGACTATGCGTCCGTTATCGATCAGTCAATATGCCGATAGGCTCGGTTTACCGTTTTGTTCCGCTTGAACGGATAGCAGAAACCGGGATATGACGATCGCAGTCAGGGGTTGAACCGGCTAACTGGTCGCGAGGGCCAACACTAGCAGGAAAATATGAGAGATGTATCGGCAGGATGGGTAAACGACTTCCCTCGTTCGTTCGCAGCACGCGATCCTTTATTACTTACCGCATTAATTGATATTGATGCGACGGCCCGTTCGAGGAAGCTGATCGATATTAATGCGACGCACCTTTCAAGGAAATAGCCATTTAGCCGACGGCAGGATGCGAATCTGGAACGTTTAAAGCGTTTAGCGGGCGACATTAAGAAACTTTCAGTAATGGAGGCCGGGTCGTGACCCCTTTTGCGTACGAGAGAAAAATTAGATAACGGAGTCTGTCAAAGTGTCAACAAGAAGCTGACGTAACTTGGACGGTGCATGGAATATTTTCGGCTGGCTCTTCGGCAAAATCCTATTCTGAGAAAGAGTGAACCGGAAGAAGAAAGCAGAGGTGTTGAAACACAACTGCATGCGGTACCAACGAAGAAATACGTAACACTTGGCCGACCGATCGGAGAGATCTCTCTACTTTAAAGGAAATCGGTGCATGACCGATCGGGGAGATCTCCGACTTTGACCTTAGCAACGCTTTTCCTTTTTTCTGTTATTATTAGTTACCTGGAGTTGTTCGCAATTACTGATGAACTATTTCTATAAAGCACAGTATATAATAAAATTCACCAATTTAGTAGTAAAAATTACTTAAAAAGTTACACAATCAGTTAGAAGTAAATAAAGTTATAGCGGTATGAGGATAAACTGGCATGCGGTGAACGATACCATACTGTAAAAAAATATTAAAACGCATTACCATTTTTTAATTTCACGTTTGGGTAATGCTATTTATCTTTAGTCATCTTTATGCGTTTTTCAGATGTTACAATTTCTTACGTATTACAGCCATAATTATCAACGTATCCGATGTAAATACATGCGTTCTTTTCCAAATAACTATGTTGCATCATTTAATTTGGTGCAACTGAAAAATTACAAATATAACTTAGTGGCGCCTTACATAATTAAACAATAGAGTTCATACTAGTAAAAGGATTGCGTCCTCAGCGGGCGATTTGGCTACAACTATTTAGCAGTCAAAGGGTTAACAAAACCCCGTTCGAAACTTCCCATAAGCGTCTTCTACGTTTCCACCGCGTCGCATTTCGTTCGAAAATCTTCTGGAAATCTTCGGGAAATCTTCGGAAAATCTTCAGAAAATCTTCGGAAAATCTTCAGGAAGCATCGTCCGACCCCGGCTCTCCGTTCGCAATTCTATTTGGTCCTTAATCGCGAGCGCGCAGAATAATTACCCGCCGCAGAACGTGTCGTTGACGAAACTCGGACGGTGCATAGAATATTTTCGGCTGGCTCTTCGGCAAAATCCTATTCAGACAACGAGTGAACCGGAAGAACAAAACAAAGGTGTTGGAATATAACTGGACGCGGTACCAACGAAGAAATACTTAACACAACAAAAATGTTGCCACTTTTCACATTGTCTATAGTAAATAGATACAATAATGTAATTTCATGTAATGTATCGAATTTTCATCATCCCAGCAAAACGCGCCGCAGTAAGGTTTCACCCATCAACATTCATCCTACACAATTTCAACAACACATCGTTGCTTCGCCCATTCTCACAAAATTAACCCACCTTCCCACGGACTGCGACGAACTTAACAAAAGCCCGTCCGAAACTTCCCATAAACGCCTCCTCCACTCCCAGCGCGTCGCATTTCGTTCGAAAATCTTCTGGAAATCTTCGGAAAATCTTCAGGAAGCATCGTCCGACCCCCGCTCTCTGTTAGCAATTCTATTTGGTCCTTAATCGCGAGCGCGCAGAATAATTACCCGCCGCAGAACGTGCCGGTCTCGCGGAATCGCTGCTCACTCATTATCCCAGCCACAGAACCGCTTTCCGATGTTTTTCGCCGGGACCGTTGTGCGAGTCACACCCGAGCCGTTTCGGGCCGGGATAAATTTCGTTGCGCGAATAAATCCTGCGCGATAACTACGTGCTCCCGAAGCGTCTTCGGCGGGGGAGTACGTGTCTGAGCTCGGCCGGGCGGTTTATACGTATTTTCGAAATTAAAGTTGACTTAAGGAAGAGCGATGCAGCCGTTGCGCCAAAAGGGATCCGCCCGGCATCCGCAAATTAGTTTACTCCTCCCGCCGACGGGCGAACGGATGGCCGTTAAAGTGCATATTAAGCCGGCGCGCATTAACTGGGAAGGGACTATTAACGCAAAATTTCTCGCGGCCCGCGAAAGAGCTCTGAAACAATGCGGCCCGGTGGAGAACAAGTCTACGTCAGATCAACTGACGCGCTGCTCGTCCGGAGGATTTCGCTGCGCAAAATGTGGGATATATGTACATAGAAACATTATTGGGTTTTTGTCGATCATTCCAGGGATTTAAGTCTACGATTTCAGGCTTTCGCGATTCGTGATTGTATGAATTTATGGCTTCCGAAAGAAGCGCCTTTTGATGGTTGACAAAATTAATTTAAAAAACGACCCACTACTACCTGTTTCAGACCTTCCATCGGTGCCTCAACAGAATTTTATTACACCACCTGTTCCGGTTAAAATGACCAAAAAGAAAGGAAGCAATTGGCATTTCGTTTTAGATTTGCCCAGACGCATCAGTAAGGCCGTTAAAGTGCATATTAAGCCGGCGCGCATTAACTGGGAAGGGACTATTAACGCAAAATTTCTCGCGGCCCGCGAAAGAGCTCTGAAACAATGCGGCCCGGCGGAGAACAAGTCTACGTCAGATCAACTGACGCGCTGCTCGTCCGGAGGATTTCGCTGCGCAAAATGTGGGATATATGTACATAGAAACATTATTAGGCTTTTGTCGATCATTCCAGGGATTTAAGTCTACGATTTCAGGCTTTCGCGATTCGTGATTGTCTGAATTTATGGCTTCCGAAAGGTTGCCACGATTTTTTTTCAGAAATTACACGTGTAAACCTCAGTAGATAGGTATGAAAGAAACGCCTTTTGATGGTTGACAAAATTAATTTAAAAAACAACCCAATACTACTTGTTTCAGATGTTCCATCGGTGTCTCAACAGAATTTTATTACACCACCTGTTCCGGTTAAAATGACCAAAAAGAAACGAAGCAATTGACATTTCGTTTTAGATTTGCCCAGACGCATCAGTAAAGCCGTTAAAGTGCATATTAAGCCGGCGCGCATTAACTGGGAAGGGACTATTAACGCAAAATTTCTCGCGGCCCGCGAAAGAGCTCTGAAACAATGCGGCCCGGCTGAGAACAAGTCCACGTCAGATCAACTGACGCGTTGCTCGTCCGGAGGATTTCGCTGCGCAAAATGTGGGATATATGTACATAGAAACATTATTGGGTTTTTGTCGATCATTGCAGGGATTTAAGTCTACGATTTCAGGCTTTCGTGATTCGTGATTGTATGAATTGATGGCTTCCGAAAGGTTGCCACGATTTTTTTTCAGAAATTACACGTGTAAACCTCAGTAGATAGGTATGAAAGAAACGCCTTTCGATGGTTGACAAAATTAATTTAAAAAACAACCCAATACTACTTGTTTCAGACGGTGCCTCAACAGAATTTTATTACACCACCTGTTCCGGTTAAAATGACCCAAAAGAAAGGAAGCAATTGGCATTTCGTTGTAGATCTGCCCAGACGCATCAGTAAGGCCGTTAAAGTGCATATTAAGCCGGCGCGCATTAACTGGGGAGGGACTATTAACGCAAAATTTCTCGCGGCCCGCGAAAGAGCTCTGAAACAATGCGGCCCGGCGGAGAACCGCGTCAGATCAACTGACACGTTGCTCGTCCGGAGGATTTCGCTGCGCAATTCTCTGCACGTGTGTGGCTGCGGTTCGATATGGTCTGGACTGTTTAGCCAAACGTTTATGCAAAGGTGCTTGTCTGCGTGCTGTTGGGGTGGAGTTTAACCCTTTCGCTACTACAGGCAACTATAGTCCATCTTCGCACATTTATCATGGACCTCTTCTTCCGTATGTTGCTTTTTTTGTTAGAAAGCATAGCATTGTGTCTGTTCTCAATAAGCCGTAGATTTCGTCAGAAATGTTCTTTGCCTAAAAAATTCACAATCGTGACATTTTTAAGAGTGAGCGTAAAGTCAAACTGTGGAAAAGACCGCCGTAGCGAAAGGATTAAGGGTGCTGGTGCGGAAAGATGTGTTTGCGGTTGAAAAGATACTGTTTGTAATGATACGATCTGGTTCGAAATGTGCGAGAGTGTTTTTGGCGTGGTGCGTTCAGGGTGGGATGGTAAAAATGTAGTTTAGTACTGTATGCAATTCGAGAATTATGGTCATATTTGATTGTGTCGGCTGAAATTTGTTATGTTATTCATCCTTGTGGGATATATGTACGTGGCAACATTAGCGAAGTTTCCTGATGAGTGGTTGTCATCGAATGCGAACCATTTATGTGTTTTTCATCAGCTGGCGTCACATTTCAGGCTTTCGCGATTCGTGATTCTATGAATTGATAGCTACCGAAAAGTTGCCACGTTTTTTTTTCAGAAATTACGAACGTATGTCAACCACTGTTATGAAAGAAACGCCTTTTTATGGTTGACAAGAATTAATTTAAAAAACAACCCAACACTACTTGCTTCAGGCCTTCCAGCGGTGCCTCAACAGAATTTTATTACACCACTAAAATATTCCGTTTTAGATCTGTTCAAAATGACCAAAAAGATATAAGATGTTAGGTGATGTCGAAGTGTTGCGAATTATATTTCGAATAATTTATTTAGATCTGTAAAACTCAAAACGCATTAGCACGGCTAATATCCTGTGTTAGACGCTGATCTTTGGAACTTCAGATCTTTGGAACTATATATACGCACATAGGCACGTTCTTTCACCTACTCACGTGCCGCGACCGTAAAAGGCATTCCTTCCGCACCTACCCTTTAATTGCTCACTCCACTTTCCCCTGATTTAAAAATCCGCCATCTCCAGCAGCGTGTTTTCTAAGCCCACGGATCCAAATAACCACTTCTGCCCTCTTCACCCACCTATACCGTGTGTTACACCCCCTTTTTCGTCAGCGTCGCCCGGTTCTGCCGGCAGCGTTGCACAAACTTTTCCCCGCAAGCCGTCGCGTTTATCGTTCCTTTATGATAATCGTGTTTTCTCACGGCGCCGACAAGTATATTACTCCTGGCCCGCATCGTGCAGCGGAGCATCTCGAGACGGGCCAGGACGGTCAAGAAAAAAGCCGTGACTCTTCCGAATTCCAGACGCCCCTCGCGTCGTTCGCGATCATCGAGGGAAGCATCGCCGACAACCGGAACACGGCGGGGGGTCGGTTATGGGGTTTAGGCATGGGGGCGCGCGCCACAGCGTATAATACATAATGTTCTTGCCGCCCTGTAGAATGTACAAGGTTTCAGCTCGTACATCCATCTCCCGTGTCATAAGCACGCCAGGCCTCCTCCACTTCGGGGAGCTAAAACATTGTCGATTTTTCTTGCATAGGTGTTATGTGTTTTTGATAAATGGTCCGCCCGACGGCAGGCAGACTTGAGGTTCGCGTACATATGTATACATATTTATGCGTGCGCCTACGTACATGGGTGGGGGATGGTGTTTTGGCTTAATTTCTTAATTTTTTGTTCTTTCGGGTGTGATTGATTTAACCGGGCATTTGGCGGTTGTTGGTTGTAGGCGGTGGATTATGGAGTAAGGTGTCAGAAAATTTGAGACAGGGCTTGAAGTTTTAAGTGAAATGTGGACGCGCGAAATATGTATTGGGGAGCTTTCTGTTTTTAGACGTGTTTCTTGAAATTGGTGGACTCGATTTCTTCCGAGAAGCTGGTCGGGTTGAGGACAAATTCCTTTTCTCACAAACACCTCAAAATTCTTGAATTCGCTTTTAGTTTTTTACGCATGTTATGTCTGTCCAATAAAAAAGTATTTCTTTACTGTAATATATAAAGAAAATACTCGTTAAAAATGACACTCCAAATAAGTAACAAATTTGAAAGAACAATTTCTTTAAAATTTCTTCCCGCACATACATGCTTACGTCTGAAAAAGCTGAATATCGTTTAAGTAATATTGCTCGATGTAAGACATTCGAACACTACGTACTCATGGATATTTTGCCACGCCTATTGATAAGACACACATTTTCATTAATCAGCAGCTGCACGGGGCTCACACTCACGTACAACTAAGCGTTAATGCCTAAGCTCCAATTTTGCTTGTTCCACGAAGCGACAAGAAGCTTACGCATTACACGTCCCATTACGAAGTTAGTCCCATCGACTTCAAATTTAATAAATTTCTTCTCCTAGTAATGAACGAGATCAGCTACTAACGTATTCACAAATTTCTCGTAAAATCTTGAGTTACTGTTACTGTAGTATATGAAAAAAATACATATTACGCTCCATATGCCACGCTTATTGTTAAGACGCGAATTTTTATTAATCAGCAAACGCCCACGTACATCTAAGCGTTAATTTCTGAGTTCAAATTTCGCCTGTTCCGCGAGGGGGTAAGAAGCTTACGCATTACACGTTCCATTACGAAGTTAGTCCCATCGACTTCAAATTTAATAAATTTCTTCTGCACGTAATGAACGGAATGAGCTACTAACGTATTTCAGAAATTTATCGAAAAATCTTGAGTTCCCCTTTAGTTTTCTCAACCGGCCATCTTACGCATTTTATGTCTGTACGATAAAAACGTACTCAATTACTATAATATATAATAAAAAAATATTCTTGAAACTCCATATAAGTAAAAAATGTCAAAGAACACAAGACGGTATTTTCTTTAACACGTTGACTGCCATGGTGGTCATCGGTGACCGGTGGAAGAGGTCTCACGAAAAATTCAACAAATACCCAATCGGTAGCATTTATGATTTTGTAAATGCAGTTAATATTAAATAGTGTTTAAATTCTTTGTTTTCCGATACCTTCGCATTATTTTCATTTTGTACAATTCAATCATATTCTGTAGTACTTCATTGCAGTTTTAATATAGTAAAATGCGGCAGTCAAAGTGTTAAAACTTCTCGCAGATACATACGCCTTAACACTTTGACTGCCGAGCGTATTTTGCTATGTTAGAACCGCGATGCGATGAAATACTGCAGAGTATAATTAAATCACGCAAAATAAAGGTCACGCAGAGTTGTCAGAAGCCAAAGTATTGAAGCATCGTTTCAATATCAATTGCTTTTACAAGATTGCAAATAGGCTTCATTGCGAATTTCTTGCATTTCTAGTAAAATCTTTGCGTCGATAACTGCGTATTTTACTATGTTAGAACCGCGGTGCGATAAAATACTGCAGAGTATAATTAAATCATTCAAAATGAAGGTAAAGCAGAGTTGTCAGAATTCAAAGTATTGAAGCATCGTTTCAATATCAATTGCTTTTACAAGATTGCAAATAGGCTTCATTGCGAATTTTTTGCATTTCTAGTAACATTTTTGCGCCGGTCACCGCGTATTTTGCTGTGTTAGAATCGCGATGCAATGAAATACTGCGGAGTATAATTAAATCATGCAAAATGAAGGTAAAGCAGAGTTGTTAGAAGCCAAAGTATTGAGCACCGTTTCAATACCAATTGCTTTTTCAAGATTGCAAATAGGCTTCATTGCGAATTTCTTGCATTTCTAGTAACATTTTTGCGCCGGTCACCGCGTATTTTGCTGTGTTAAAATCGCGATGCGATGAAATACTGCAGAGTATAATTAAATCACGCAAAATAAAGGTAACGCAGAGTTGTCAGAAGCCAAAGTATTGAAGCATCGTTTCAATATCAATTGCTTTTACAAGATTGCAAATAGGCTTCATTGCAAATTTTTTGCATTTCTAGTAACATTTTTGCGCCGGTCACCGCGTATTTTGCTGTGTTAGAATCGCGATGCGATGAAATACTGCGGAGTATAATTAAATCATGCAAAATGAAGGTAAAGCAGAGTTGTCAGAATTCAAAGTATTGAAGCATCGTTTCAATATCAATTGCTTTTACAAGATTGCAAATAGGCTTCATTGCGAATTTCTTGCATTTCTAGTAACATTTTTGCGCCGGTCACCGCGTATTTTGCTGTGTTAGAATCGCGATGCGATGAAATACTGCAGAGTATAATTAAATCATGCAAAATGAAGGTAAAGGAGAGTTATTAGAAGCCCAAGTATTGAAGCACCGTTTCAATATCAATTGCTTTTACAAGATTGGAAATAGGCTTCATTGCGAATTTTTTGCATTTCTAGTAACATTTTTGCGCCGGTCACCGCGTATTTTGCTGTGTTAGAATCGCGACGCGATGAAATACTGCGAAGTATAATTAAATCGTGCAAAATAAAGGTACCGCAGAGTTAGAAGTCAAAGTATTGAAGCACCGTTTCAATACCAATTGCTTTTACAAGATTGCAAATAGGCTTCATTGCGAATTTCTTGCATTTCTAGTAAAATCTTTGCGTCGATAACTGCGTATTTTACTATGTTAGAACCGCGGTGCGATAAAATACTGCAGAGTATAATTAAATCATGCAAAATAAAGGTAACGCAGAGTTGTCAGAAGCCAAAGTATTGAGCATCGTTTCAATCTCAATTGCTTTTACAAGATTGCAAATAGGCTTCATTGCAAATTTTTTGCATTTCTAGTAACATTTTGCACCGATCACGCGTATTTTGCTGTGTTAGAATCGCGATGCGATGAAATACTGCGGAGTATGATTAAATCATGCAAAATGAAGGTAAAGCAGAGTTGTTAGAATTCAAAGTATTGAAGCATCGTTTCAATATCAATTGCTTTTACAAGATTGCAAATAGGCTTCATTGCGAATTTTTTGTTTTTCTAGTAACATTTTTGCGTCGATAACTGCGTATTTTGCTGTGTTAGAATCGCGATGCGATAAAATACTGCAGAGTATAATTAAATCATGCAAAATGAAGGTAAAGCAGAGTTGTTAGAAGTCAAAGTATTGAAGCACAGTTTCAATACCAATTGCTTTTACAAGATTGCAAATATGCTTCATTGCGAATTTCTTGCATTTCTAGTAAAATCTTTGCGTCGATAACTGCGTATTTTACTATGTTAGAATCGCGATGCGATGAAATACTGCAGAGTATGATTAAATCATGCAAAATGAAGGTAAAGCACAGTTGTTAGAAGTCAAACTATTGAAGCACCGTTCCAATATCAATTGCTTTTACAAGAGTGCAAATAGGCTTCATTGCGAATTTTGTGCATTTTTAGTAAAATCTTTTACACCGGTCACCGGTGACCACCATGGCAGTCAAAGTGGCAGTGTTAAGTAACACTGACGTACGATACATCCGGATACCTTGCCCACCATGCCTATTGATAAGACTCCCATTTTCATTCACCAACAGCCGCCCGCGTACACCTAAGCGCTAATTCCTGAGTTGAAATTTCTCCTGTTCCGCGAGGCGGCAAGAAGCTTACGCATTACACGTCCCATTACGGATCCACCCACCGCGGGACCCTCGTCAAAATGCGCGCCCCACGAATCCGACTCCTGCCCCCGACAGAGCGCGCGTGTCAGCGTTATTAGAAAGGATACTAATCTCACGGACGATCGCGCGCGAAAGCGCCCGTCCCCCTCGCTTATCCGCAATCGGACAGCGCGCAAACAGCGGCCGGCCGTAATTATATTTCTATTATTCATCCGCATTATCGTATTAATTAAAATTCCTCGCGTTACGCCGGACAGTGCAGCCGCGCGCCGGCCCGCCCGGCATAATACGAAATTGAGATACTGCGTTTGCGTTTAATAATATCGGTTATAATTTTGAGAATTAGCGCGATAAATTTCTGAACGCCCTCCGCTGCGCCGTGGGCGGGCGGGAGTTACTACGGACGAGTAAATATTTGCGATCACAGGGCAAATCCCGGTTGCACAGATTATTACTGGCGCCGCGTAAAGTAGACAGGACGTTAGAGCGGGCGGGGGTGGGTGGACGCGCGCGGCTTTTAATATTAAAAGTATTCGTGCGCCGAACGAAACTGCTCGTCGTCGGCGCAGCTTTTACTGCGGATAACGCTGAGGATCGCTCGAACTTCGGCGGAGAGGAGCGGATGGAAATGCGGAAATGGGGGAAACGGACGCACGTTGGGCAGGATCTTTAACCCTTTGGGTGCTGAGTATTTCCGGCCGAAACGCTGGCTGAGGACGAAATACTTTTTACTACTGTGAATTCTGTTGATTGATTACATAAGGAGCGACTAAGTTATAATGGTAATTCTTCATTTATACCAAATTAAATGATGCAAGAAAATTATTTGATAAAGAACGCACCTGTATTCATCTCGTAAATTGAGAATTGTGGCTGCAATAGGTAAGAAATCCGTACGATTGGGAAACGCATATATGCGTCCATGGACTACACGGATAGATTTCTGCGGACGCATATACGCGTCCATAAGTTTAACGGTTAATGGCGATGCTCGATTAATTCTATAATACATCTCGAATAATTATGAGACGCACGTGGGGCGTCTTTAACCCTTTGGGTGCTGAGTACTTCCGGCCGAAACGCTGGCTGAGGACGAAATACTTTTTACTACTGTGAATTCTGTTATTGATTACATAAAGCGACTAAGTTATAATGGTAATTCTTCATTTATGCCAAATTAAATGCTGCAAGAAATGATTTGATAAAGAAAATCTGTATTCATCTCGCAAATTGAGAATTGTGGCCAATAGGTGACAACGATTGGGAAATGTTCATATATGCGTCCATAGTCTACACGGATAGATTTCTGCGGATGCATATACGCGTCCATAGGAGTCAAAGGATTAATCAGCGATGCTCGAGTAATTCTATAATATATCTCGAATAATTATGAGCCTTTTTTAACCCTTTGGGTTTTCCGGCCGAAACGCTGGCTGAGGACGAACTACTTTTTACTACAGTGAATTCTGTTGATTGATTACATAAGGAGCGACTAAGTTATAATGGTAATTCTTCATTTATACCAAATTAAATGATGCTAGAAAATTATTTGATAAAGAACGCATCTGTATTCATCTCGCAAATTGAGAATTGTGGCTGCAATAGGTAAGAAATCCGAACGATTGGGAAACGCATATATGCGTCCATAGTCTACATGGATAGATTTCTGCGGACGCATATACGCGTCCATAGGAGTCAAAGGGTTAATCAGCGATGCTCGATTAATTCTATAATATATCTCGAATAATTATGAGACGCACGTGGGGCAGAATCTTTAACCCTTTGGATGCTGAGTATTTCCGGCCGAAACGCTGGCTGAGGACGAAATACTTTTTACTACTGTGAAATCTGTTAATTGATTACCAGGCGAGACTAAGTTGCAATGGTAATTCTTCATTTATGCCAAATTAAATGATGCAAGAAAATGATTTGATAAAGAACGCATCTGTATTCATCTCGCAAATTGAGAATTGTGGCTGCAATAGGTAAGAAATCCGAACGATTGGGAAACGCATGTATGCGTCCATAGTCTACACGGATAGATTTCTGCGGACGCATAGATGAAGGATGTAGTGTGAATGTAAATGAGTTTGTCCGGCACTGAGGCAAACATTGTTGTGCGGAATGCGAGAATCAATCGAGATATCTGTGATGCGCGCCTGTCGCGAGAGGCCTCCTTGGCTACGAATGTTTATTTGAAAAAGGGGTGAGAAGGCGTTGCATTTCTTGGTACCTGAGCGGTCCACCGGATATTTGTAAAACAACAGATGTTGTACACCAATCGAAGAGAATGGTCGATATTCTTTAGATTAGTTTTATTAAATACTTTTTAATTTTGTGGACCGTTAATAATTCGTGTATTAATTTCATATCATCCTCACTAAAGAATCCCACATATATTGCATCGATAGGAGTCAAAGGGTTAATCAGCGATCCTCGATTAATTCGTTATGAGACGCCGGCGCAAAAAGATTTTGTCACGTGGTAGTGCGTAATAACATTTAAGTGACCGCACATTATTTTCCGTAGGCTTATTCTAAGATGGGCGATTTTCTCGTCTGGGAATGATAATATAATTGTAATAGTTATATAATATAATATAATATAATATCAGTTAATATAATTTATGCCATTATGTAGAATGATAGCTGAAACGATTTTTTCGAATTTCTGACTGTGCCACTGTCATAATGAGAGCAAATGGTGCCCAACAGCCGTGATGATAAAAGACTTTCACGTAACACCTACATTCTCATGTTCGACAATCAAAATATTATTTTTGCAAAATTCAAATTTCCGTTCAACCCCCGGAAAACAATTCATTCTACGGTAACACGATATCACCATTTTGCAATACTCCTCGCGATATTATTTTTCTACAAAAGCAAATAAATCGTTTCGCCTGCCATTGCCCGTAATTCCCGATACATTAAAAAAACCTTTTATTATATGTACGCACGAAGTCATTCAACACACATTCCACCAACCCCCTACCTATATTCTCCCTAAAATACGCGTTCGATTACAAATCCCGTAAGCACAGAAACGATAGAAAACTTAATTTCGTACAAGAGCTAATTCTTAAATCCACGAACCGCGATTCCAATCGGAAAATATCTCGGTGCATAGCTCAAAGACCAACACCGCGATGCGTCGGACTGAAAGTTATGGCTTAGGTACCGGGAAAAACTTTGAAGATTCCAGCGGTCGTACGCGTCGTATCTAATAAAGTGCATCCACATACCGATGGACGGCAATGGGGGCGGCATTAGTAGCCGGCAGTAAAGGTTAATGTTGATTGCGCCGAGTTTCGGGCCCCACGGCACCGTAAAAATTCTGATTAATCCGAGCTAGACGCGACAGTCTGCTCGTCAGGGCACGCCAGCCGAGCAGACTGATAAAAAGGTTCTTGCGATGAGCCAAGCACCGGAAGTGCAATAACGCGGAATCGGCGACGCGACTTGACGACCACAGTTTTAAAAAAGATACCGTCGACACGGCGGCTAAGTACTAACTAGCGTGATCCCGTTGCATTCGATGCATGCGCGTTACGTTCAGAGTGACCTGTATCGCGAAACTTTCAAACGGAAATTGCAAAACCTTCTGCGCCAAACCGCTCTCCGGGTTACAGTCGTTTCGTGCGCGGTTGCGTTTCGGAAATCTTTGAAGGGTCGACGTTTGGTAATGAGAAACATTAGCGTTTGCGCTGGAAGTCCAAAGGTTTGCGCAATCTGTCTTACGACGATGACAATTCAATCAAGTTTTCGGGCGGTTCGCAATTCTTTCAATTAACACTTTGACTGTCGTGATGGTTATTGCTGACCGGCGCAAGAGATTTTACTGAAAATCCAAAATATTCGCAATGGGTAGCAAGTGTGATGTGCAATACCAATAGTAATGTGATTCTTTGGTTTCTAATACCTGCACATTATTTACATTTTGCATAATTCAGTCAAACGCTGTGGTATTTCATAGCATCGCCGTTCTAATATAGTAAAATACGTTTTACAGTCAACGTGTTACCACTACAACTTTTACATTAAAACAGAAAACAATATAAACCACCCAGACCGCACGTAAAAAACAGAAAGCAACGAAAACATTTGAAAACATCGACAATTTTGATGGTCACTGCTGACCGGCGCAAAAGATTTTACTGAAGATCCAAAATATTCGCAATGGGTAGCAATAATTATTTTATAAATACAGTTATTGTTAGAATAGTGATGCGATACTTTGATCTCCAATACCTGCACATTATTTACATTTTGTATAATTCAATCAAACGCTGTAGTATTTACTAGCATCTCCACAATTCTTTCAATTAACACTGCCGTGATTTGACTGCCAGTTATTGTTAGAATGTGATCACTTTGGTCTTCAATACCTGCACATTATTTACATTTTGCATAATTCTATCAAACGCTGTAGTACTTCCTAGTATCGCCACAATTCTTTCAATTAACACTGATGGTCACCGGTGACCGACGCAAGAGATTTTTATTCAAAATACAATGGGTAGCAATAATTATTTTGAAAATACAGTTATTGTTAGAATAGTGATGCGATTTTTTGGTCTCCAATACCTGCACATTATTTACATTTTGCATAATTCAATCAAACGCTGTAGTATTTCATAGCATCGCCGTTGTAATACAGCAAAATACACATGGCTGTCAAAGTGTTAAGAGACGTCATGAAAAATCCTGTGAGCTGTACGCATTTACGTGTCTCTTTTTTCAATTCATCCAAAATTAATATTTGAATCGTGATTTGGTGTTGAAGTATATTATTAGTATTCCAGTTTCAGTTTTACCCGGCCAAAATTGTTTGCCGTTATTCTGCAGCGGGCGTTAACAAACAGAAATTCAGTTAGTGCATAGAAAGTCGATCTTCCAATCATTACGTACTCGAAAATCAAAATAGTCAAATTGATTCCGCAGTGGTCATCTCTACGTTTAAACTTGCACCGAGACGCGTGTGCAAGGAAATCAGGAACTCGCCAAACTCGTTAGCTAAGACGTCGATGTACTAGATCGGACGTGTATAATAATTGCCGTACTTCCGGGACGTCCGCCACGTTGAAACACCTTCCTCCCTTCGGAAGATTATGGATTAATACCCACTTGCGCTGCTCGGCTTTAGCCGGACGTCGGTTTCTCGTTCTTGCGATTGTCCTTCGACGGTATTGGAGTCTACTGGCCGGTGAGGAGTATAAATCACTGAGAGCCCGTTTGCTAATTCCCATTAGAACGTGGCGGGACGCATAAATCACCGGGGCCTCATCTACGTTCGCTGATAGTGCGGCAAGTTGGACTGTGTCACTAAGCCCACGGCTCCTAATCTGCAACCTTGTTACGTGGCAATTCGCCGAAGACGTCCCACGTTGAGCATCCGCAAAATCGAACACGCGTCTTTCCGCTAATCCGCCGTAGAGTCGGGCTGACGTCAAATATTCAGGACAGGATATTGGATCAATTCGGCTATGTCGATTAACGTCAGATATCCTTCAGTTTACGGTCACTGTATTACGAGCGTTACGATTCACGGACGGTTTGATACTGTTAAGAAGTTAATGGAACGAGTCAATAGTCCAATAGTGCGAAATCCAGCGACTGAATCGAATTGACTACTTTATCTTTACTGTTGATTGATAGACAGTCAGAAAATAGGTTGTCGGTACGGGCGCTTTTAATCGTGGGATACTTATTTGATTGATTGAACAGCGTGATTTAGAGCGTAAAAGGTGTTCTTGTTCAGAATACTCATAGACGATCTGCTCGTGTATTTATGACGCTAACAGTGGCAGAAGGAAAATATTATGTTTATCAGTTAAAGCGAAAGTGAAAGTGATAGTGAATGAGTACATTACTTTTCGAGTTTAAACACAGATAGCATTGAGTTTACCGAAAACATCATGCAGCGTTCGAGGTGAAGAATGGCGACACGGGATATGACAGAAAACAAGGAATTAGGGATTAGAATCATTATTATTTTTCGTGAAGAAATAATCATTACACTCCTACTATATAAAAATGAATAAAAACTCCCGGAAAATATGTGCACCCAAATCAGCTTAAACATTTGCACCTCCGTATTACAGATTGCTCTATTTTAATCCAGCCCCCCAATCAAATCATCTCAAGCAAACACAAAATAAATTATAACCCCCATACAACCGCGTGGCGATAAATGTGTATCGCAGTGTTAATCCCAATCGTCCGGCTCCTAAATCAAAAATATATGCAACCCAAACCAGGTGAAACATTTGCACCTCCGTATCACAGATTGCTCTACTTTGAACCTGCCCCCCAAATCAAATAATCCGAAGCAAAGACAAAATAAATAATAACCCCCATACAGCCGCGTGGCGATGAATGTGTATCGTAGCGTTAATCCCAATTGTCCGCTCCTAAATCAAAAATATATGCAACCCAAACCAGGTGAAACATTTGCACCTCCGTATCAAAGATTGCTCTAATTTAAACCTGCCCCCCCCCCCCCCCCCCCCCCAATGAAATCACCCCAAGTGAAGACAAAATAAATAATAACCCCCATACCCCCAATGCTCCTAAATCAAAAATATATCGCCCAGGTGAAACAGCGAAGACAAAATAAATAATAACCCCCATCAAACAACCGCGTGGCGACAAAATAAATAATAACCAATACAACCGCTTGGCGTGTCGTAGCGTTAATCCCAATCATCCGCCTCCTAAATGAAAAATATATGCAACCCAAACCAGGTGAAACATTTGCACCTCCGTATTACAGATTGCTCTACTTTGAACCTGCCCCCCAAATCAAATAATCCGAAGCAAAGACAAAATAAATAATAACCCCCATACAACCGCGTGGCGATAAATGTGTATCGCGACATTTGTCCCAATTGTCCGCCTCCTAAATCAAAAATGTATGCAACTCAAACCAGGTGAAACATTTGCACCTCCGTATCATAGATTGCCCTAATTTAAACCTGCCCCCCAATCAAATCATCCGAAGCAAAGACAAAATAAATAATAACCCCCATACAACCGCGTGGCGATTATTGTGTATCGCAATGTTAATCCGAATCGTCCGCCTCCTAAATAAAAAACATATGCAACCCAAACCAGGTGAAACATTTGCACCACCGTATCACAGCTTGCTCTACTCTAAACCTGCCCCCCAAATCAAATAATCCGAAGCAAAGACAAAATAAATAATAACCCCCATACAGCCGCGGGGCGATAAATACGTATCGCAGAGTTAATCCCAATCATCCGCCTTCTAAATAAAAAATATATGCAACCCAAACCAGGTGAAACATTTGCACCTCCGTATTACAGATTGCTCCATTTTAAACGTGCCCCCCAATCAAATCATCTCAAGCAAACACAAAATAAGTTATAACCCCCATACAACCGCGTGGCGATAAATGTGTATCGCAGTGTTAATCCCAATCGTTCGGCTCCTAAATCAAAAATATATGCAACCCAAACCAGGTGAAACATTTGCACCTCCGTATCATAGATTGCCCTAATTTAAACCTGCCCCCCAACCAAATCATCTCAAGCGAAGACAAAATAAATAATGCAACCGGGTGGCGATTATTGTGTATCGCAGCGTTAATCCCAACCGTCCACCTCCCAAATGAAAGTCCACTTGGGCCGATTGTCAGAACAGTATGCGTAAAATTCTTCGAGCGACTAAATGAGACCGCGTCCGACTATTGTGCCGGCGAACTTCGGGATTTCTCGGTGTGGTTAGTTTACGTTCGAAAGCGGGAACTGCCGTCTTCGGACATCGGAAACTGTCGTCGATCGAGAACTTCGGGCAATCAAGAGCAGCGTCTGGGCTCGTGCCGTTCCGACGTCGCGGCGAACGAAACGAAGTTTACCTGCGATTGACAAATTTCCAATGGCCACTTCTCGTCTGCCCCGCGAGCGCCGCCTTCGCAACAATTAGTTCGCCGGCACTTTGCCGGGCACCTGGCGCGTGACAATGATCGCCATTAATTGAAAGGAAACGAGCCGCTGACCGAGTAGGCGCGCTCGGCCGGAAAATTTGACGGTCGGATGTTTGTTCGTGCCCGACCGATGACCCAGAAAACACCGATGACAAATTGCGAAATAATTGAGGATTATAAATTTGAGGCTTTTGCAGCCATGATTGTTTATATTATTGAATTCGGGATAGTTGCCGCGTCTCTTCCCAGGATTTTGCTCCGATACTCCTGATGATGCACTACTATTTGGAATCCAATAATATAATTGAGGATTATGTTTTGTCCTAAGACCCGGTGACACTACAAGAGCTTGACTAATTTTTCGTTTTGCAGTTTATTTTAATATGCGACTGAGGTGCTACGATTCGGGACAACGATTCTTGGATCGTTTGAAGTCTTACGTATGTTTATTCTTACATCCCATCAAATACTTTGGGGCGGCGCGCCGTCGCATATATGCAGAAAGGGTTAAATGGAAACTGATGAAGGATTCTTCAAATTGAAGTATTGTCATATGGGCAGATACACGTCTGCGTCAATTTACACGGCAGATTTTTAGATGAATTTGATTAAGTAACTGTCCAAATTGTCTTTCCGGAATTTTTTTTCATTTACACGATGCTCTGCGGAACCGATCTTTCGTGAAAACCGGTGCATACTTTTTCTTCTTCAATTGTACTTTACTTAATTTGACGACAAAATAAATAAATTTAATAACTGACTAAATTGTCTGTTTGGCCATTTTATTTTTTTCCAATTTACACGGTTATCTGCGGAATCGTACTTCCGTGTAAATCGGAGGACAGATGCATACATACAAACAACATTTTTTCTCACAACTGCCACTCAATCCGCAAAATCACATTCGCGTCGCGCGACACGCCATAGCTTCGCAACCGCCAATTAACAACTGGCCAAAAATACCGAAGTTCCGCTTACGCCAAGCTACCGCCAACGCGTTAATCAACACTCGGTCAGCTGACAAACGCACGAAAACGCGCGATCGGAAAGCACCACGCCAAATTTACCGCGGACACTGGACCAGGCCCGCTTCAAGTACTGTTATGCCGTAACAAGGAATCTCCATTATTTCTCCGAACGTCCTGACTCTTAGTTCACTGACTTTGAACTAAGCTCAAAGTAATTAACCCCTTGCCATACCATTTACTCGGAAGAATTTCGGCCCAAGCGATGCGCAGAAATGTTCGAAAGAAGTCGAAGCTGCGGAGACGTATTGTCGGAACCTAAAACAAATGATACCTTGCAGCTGCCTGTGACGTACCGTGCGCTTATTTACTTCATGCGATGGTGTTCTTGTGAGATTCAAATGAGCTTGAACCAACAACTTTTAAGAAATAATTTGATTTGCTTTTTTTGTATATATTTCTGATGGAATATATAAATTTTGATCTGGAGTCGGAATCGTGATACTCATATTTGACATGAAATTACCACTACGAGCCTGGCTCATGATATTCGCATTTGGCCCGAAATTCTCCTCACGAGTCAGACTCGTCAAAGTACGCAAGTAAGGCAAAGATAAGTAGAAAAAGAAGTTTTTATTCTTGCACTAACAGTAGCACTATATTGAGACCTGGCTCCTCTAAAGCGTCGCTTAACACGTTGACTGCCGAGCGGATTTTGCTATATTAGAACGGCGATGCTATGAAATACTACAGCGTTTGATTGAATTATGCAAAATGTAAGTAATGTGCAGGCACTGGAGACCAAAGGATCGCATCACTGTTCTAATAACAACTGCATTTATAAAATAATAATTGCTACCTATTGCGAATATTTTGGATCTTCACTAAAATCCCTTGCGTCGGTCACCGGTGACCATCACGGCAGTCAAAGTGTTAAATATGTTCGGCAAAATGGGGGTGGAAATAGAAAAATGGCGAGTTAAGGCATGACCGATATTTCGACCGACAAAAATATGCAGAGCACACGGTTTCGATGCAATTGGACATGAGGCACCTGTATAAACTAACGCAAAAGTGATATGTAGAGCTGTTTAGTACTTAAAGATTGCGGAAAATAATTACACATTTGCAGTATGGATAAGATGTTAGATGTCGTCGAAGCGGGCTGCGGAATTATATTGAGTTGAATAATTTTACTTAAAGATAAATGAAAGCACTAATATATAAAAATAAATATAAAATAAAGGTAGAACTAAGGCAATTCGACTACGATTCGGTAAACGGCAGGAAAAACGCATCTATACTGGACTGAACTACACTGTGAGCTAAGACTGACCTAAACTCAGACTGAACTCGCGTTGCAAATCGGGCCGGCTTTTATACGGCCCTCTACCGCTTTATCTTAACACGTTGACTGCCAAGCGTATTTTACAATATTAGAACGGCGATGCTATGAAATACTACAGCGTTCGACTGAATTATGCAAAATGTAAATAATGTGCAGGTATCGCAGACCGAAGGATCAAATCGCTATTCTAATAACAACTGCATTTATAAAATAATAATTGCTACCCATTGCGAATATTTTGGATCTTCACTAAAATCCCTTGCGTCGGTTACCAGTGACCATCATGGCAGTCAAAGTGTTAACACGTTGTGTGTTGAGGGTATTTTACTATATTAGAACGGCGATGCTATGAAATACTACAGCGTCCGACTGAATTATGCAAAATGTAAATAATGTGCAGGTATTGGAGACCAAGGGATCGCATCACTATTGTACCAATAACTGCATTTATAAAATAATTATTGCTACCCATTGCGAATATTTTGGATCTTCACTAAAATCCCTTGCGTCGGTCACCGGTAACCATCATGGCAGTCAAAGTGTTAACACGTTGTGTGCTGAGGGTATTTTACTATATTAGAACGGCGATGCTATGAAATACTATAGCATTTGACTGAATTATGCAAAATGTAAATAATGTGCAGGCATTGGAGACCAAGGAATCGCATCACTATTCTAATAACAACGGCATTTATAAAATAATAATTGCTACCCATTGCGAATATTTTGGATCTTTACTAAAATCCCTTGCGTCGGTTACCGATAACCATCATGGCAGTCAAAGTGTTAACACGTTGTGTGTTGAGGGTATTTTACTATATTAGAACGGCGATGCTATGAAATACTATAGCATTCGACTGAATTATGCAAAATGTAAATAATGTGCAGGTATTGCAGACCAAATTATCGCATCACTATCATAAGAACAACTGCATTTATAAAATAATAATTGTTACCCATTTCAAAAATTTTGGATCTTCACTAAAATCTCTTGCGTCGGTCACCGGTAACCATCATGGCAGTCAAAGTGTTAATTCGGTAGGGCCCAATGGCCCCGCGACGGTTTTATGCGACGCATCTACGGCCGTTTTCTTGATACTACACATCAAAAAAAGGAATGGCCGATTTTTGATTTTATACGTTATAACGCAACGACTGTCGGGACAAGCGCCGGTCTGTTTCGTTCGGAGCTTATCTATGTTTATCCTTACGTCCCACCAAATACTTTGGGGCGACACACTGTCGCCTTGAGGATGTACATAACAGTGCGAGTACGTAAAGCAGCGTTCCGCGCGGGAGCATGGCGAAAGGGTTAAGCGAGGGGAACGCATACGCCGGGACAACGAAAACTCGGTTAACTTCTGGCCGTCGGTATCCGCGGCGCGGCGGAAAATCTTCGCCGAAAACGCGCGCAGATGCGCAGAATTGTTTCCGGCGTTGCACGCCACCGCTATTTTCAGCCGCGTAACTACCTGGCGGATTATTCACGCGGCTGTAATGTAATCCAGCTCGTAGTTGAGTGAGAGAGACACTGTGGAAGAGAGACAGAGAGAGAGAGAGAGAGAGAGAGAGAGAGGGGGAGAGAGAGAGACGAATGGCGGGAAGGTAGAGTCCTGGTAGTTTGGATTAGAAATTGGCGGTAGTTTCTACGCGGAATAGCACGTCTATTCTTCAGTCTGCGGTTACGTGTGAATATCTTGTAGATAGGTCGGTCGGACCGTGTAATCCGGGACGAACGGGCCAAGCCGTACGCTAATTTGGATTAGGTATTGACGTTGCGTGTATCACGTGTCAATTGAAGAGGTTCCTATCTACGTCGGGGTCATCTGACACGACCTGATTCTGTTTAATCAGCGGCAGAACCGTGTAAAACGCCGTCTGTGCGGCATTGTGCGGGGATGCGCCTTGCTGTGGATGCGAGATATGTTTACTTTCTGCTACAATAGCTTTATTATGCGCTGACGACGAGGGGAAGAATGATCGGATTGAGGTGAAATCGTCTTGTTAATGTATCGATATGAGGGGTGCAGATGGAAATGTAGGACTAAGATGGGAAAATAAAACCGCGGTGTGTTTGGACGAGTCGATGTGGAAGGGAAATATCAGAGGGTAAATAAAAAGATATGATGTATTAATGAAATGGTGAAGGATGGGAGATTTGTCAGAAATTATATTGGCTCGTTGAACACTTTCTGCGTGAATTCTATCAAACTGTATTTTACCTGATAATAAATGTGACGATAATAGGCATGATTATAATAATAATTGTATCGTCTCTGTTATGAAACTTGATAACTGTCGTGCCGAATAACCAGATTTTTCGCCTCTGCTGTTTATTTCGATACTTAACCGGCATTCTGGTTTAACGTCACTGATTTTAATTGGCCGAATTACTTGTATCAATTTATAAATGAAATTAATTTGAAGTAGTGTCATTTTGATAAAATGTATTACGGGGAAATATTAATGGATACGAGCTGTCGGGATCAGATAGATATATATCGAATTTAGCATTAACGAATATTGAAAATTTGATTATCGTTTTTCCACATCGCATTGCGTGACATTAAATTTGGCAAGGTTTTGACTTCTGAAAAGAACTCGTAGAATTTAATTACCTCCAACTCGACATTTTTGAAAACGTGCAATAAAGAAGAATTAATAGATGTATACGTGCTGAAATTGTACACCGAATATTTGTAATTTCATTCACATTTTCCTGTAAAATGTTAAAACTAACGGAATTTTATTGTCACGGCTTCCGCATAAATGACTATGAATTGTTACACTGTCGCCCATCCAAGTAAAAAATACTATTCCCCGCCCAAAGAAACGTTTTGTACAAAGCAAAATAAATAAAAACCCCACATCTCACGTCCAAATTAAAGTCAGCACGAAAATTCAATTCAATCACATCCGATTAAAATTAGTCAAAGTCCACCGCAAACGTGAACTGTATCGAAGGATTTTACCGCGAATTTCCATTACATACGCTGCTGATAGTGTCCCGAATTTTCTATAGAGGGGGAAACTCGCCAAAGGAATTTCTCTCGCCATCGGTCTCCCTCATAGATAACTACAAACGACTATAAATAACTATAAATAACTGTCGATTATTTTTATCTTTATTAATTTCGTCTAAAATCAAATAAATAAAGACTTCATACCTCAGGCCCAAATTAAAATGAGCACAAAAATTCAATCCAATCACATCCGATTAAAATTAGTCGAAGTCCGCCGCAAACGTAAGCTGTATCGACGGATTTTACCGTGAATTTCCATTACGTACGGCGCTGATAGTGTCTCGAATTTTCTGTGGAAGGGGGAACTCGCGAAAAGAAATTTCTCTCGTTATCGGTCCCCCTCATAGATGACTACAAACGGTTATGAATAACTATAAATAACTGTCGATTATTTTTATCTTTATTTATTTTGTGCGAAATAAAATAAATAAAGACTTTATATCTCACGCCTAAATTAAAATGAGCACAAAAATTCCATCCAATCACATCCGATAAAATTAGTCGAAGTCCGCCGCAAACGTAAGCTGTATCAACGGATTTTACCGTAAATTTCCATTACGTACGGCGCTGATAGTGTCTCGAATTTTCTGTGGAAGGGGGAACTCGCGAAAAGAAATTTCTCTAGTCATAGGTCCCCCTCATAGATGACTATAAACGACTATGAATAACTATAAGTGACTGTCGATTATTATCTTTATTTATTTCGTGCAAAATCAAATAAATAAAGACTTCATACCTAAGGCCCAAATTAAAATGAGCACAAAAATTCAATCCAATCACATTCGATTAAAATTAGTTGAAGTCCGCCGCAAACGTAAGCTGTATCGACGGATTTTACCGTGAATTTCCATTACGTACGGCGCTGATAGTGTCTCGAATTTTCTGTGGAAGGGGGAACTCGCGAAAAGAAATTTCTCTCGTCATAGGTCCCTCTCATAGATGACTATAAACGACTATGAATAACTATAAATGACTGTCGGTTATTATCTTTATTTATTTCGTGCAAAATCAAATAAATAAAGACTTCATACCTCAGGCCCAAATTAAAATGAGCACAAAAATTCAATCCAATCACATTCGATTAAAATTAGTCGAAGTCCGCCGCAAACGTAAGCTGTATCGACGGATTTTACCGTGAATTTCCATTACGTACGGCGCTGATAGTGTCTCGAATTTTCCGTGGAAGGGGGAACTCGCGAAAAGAAATTTCTCTCGTCATAGGTCCCCCTCATAGATGACTATAAACGACTATGAATAACTATAAATGACTGTCGGTTATTATCTTTACTTATTTCGTGCAAAATCAAGTAAATAAAGACTTCATACCTCAGGCCCAATTTAAAATGAGCACAAAAATTCAATCCAATCACATTCGATTAAAATTAGTTGAAGTCCGCCGCAAACGTAAGCTGTATCGACGGATTTTACCGTGAATTTCCATTACGTACGGCGCTGATAGTGTCTCGAATTTTCCGTGGAAGGGGGAACTCGCGAAAAGAAATTTCTCTCGTTATCGGTCCCCCTTATCATCGTCCCCCATTATTGGGTACACGCCCAGATCTGTTGGCGTGCCTAAGCATCGGCACGCATACACATTCATTCGAATCGAAGTATTCGCAGAAGGGCGGGGCGCCAATCTATAACACTCAAATTGCAATCGATTATCCGAACACGAAATTCCAGAATAAACGGAGTGGCATTCCTCGACGCGTTCGATGACCCGTCTCTCTTTCTCTCTCGCGCTCTCTTTCTCTGTCTCCCAGTAGATGGAAGTGACGCTGAAATTTTATCGACGATCGCATCTTGAACGGGTCGCTCTCGATACTCTCGACACGCTCAAAATTCTGCTTACGCCGAATTACAGAAATTGAATGCGGCGGATCGGGTTCGCAGGCGCACGTTTTTATGAATGGACGAACTTCGGAACGAGAAACGCTTATCTGCGAAATTTGGCGAATGACACCGTCTGATGAGTGTCCTGTGATTGCGACGTTCCTGGAGAGCGATTTCGGACACTTGCTGTTTTAATTAGTTTTCGATTGTCTCGTTTATATCGTACATAATAGGGTATCGTACAACACAGTAGTATAAGTCAATATATGTTACAAGTCAATAAGTGGAATAAGTTGATGAACACTAATAGGGTAACGTACAACGCAGTAGTACAAGTCAATATATGTTACAAGTCAATAAGTGGAATAACTTGATGAACACTGATAGGGTAACATACAACACAGTAGTACAAGTCAATAAGTGGAATAAGTTGATGAACACTAATAGGGTAACGTACTACACAGTAGTACAAGTCAATATATGTTACAAGTCACTAAGTGGAATAAGTTGATGAATACTAATACTGTAACATACAACACAGTAGTACAAGTCAATATATGTTACAAGTCAATAAGTGGAATAACTTGATGAACATACAACACATAACAAGTCAATTGATGTTACAAGTCAATAAGTGGAAAAGTTGATGAACACTAATAGGGTAACATACACAATACAAGTCAATGTATGTTACAAGTCAGTAAGTGAAAAAAGTTGATGAATACTAGTAGGGTAACATACAACGCAGTAGTACAAGTCAATAAGTGGAATAAGTTGATGAATACTAATACAGTAACATACAACACAGTAGTGCAAGTCAATTTATGTTAAAAGTCACTAAGTGGAATAAGTTGAACACTAATACGGTAACATAGAGCACAGTAGTATAAGTCAATATATGCTACAAGTCAATAAGTGGAATAAGTTGATGAATACTAATACTGTAACATACAACACAGTGGTACAAGTCAATGTATGTTACAAGTCAATAAGTGGAAAAAGTTGATGAATACTAATACTGTAACATACAACACAGTAGTACAAGTCAATGTATGTTACAAGTCAATAAGTGGAAAAAGTTGATGAATACTAATAGGGTAACATAAAACGCAGTAGTACAAGTCAATAAGTGGAATAAGTTGATGAATACTAATACAGTAACATACAACACAGTAGTGCAAGTCAATTTATGTTGAAAGTCACTAAGTGGAATAAGTTGATGAACCCTAATACTGTAACATACAACACAGTAGTACAAGTCAGTATATGTTACCAGTCACTAAGTGGAATAAGTTGATGAACCCTAATACTGTAACATACAACACAGTAGTACAAGTCGATATATGGTGCAAATTAATAAGTGGAGTAACTTGATGAACACAGAATACTACAAATTCATTATTTTATCATGAATTGCTTTGCACGATATAGTTTCGCATAGGTGGAGCTTTGCAATGTTATACATTTTACCGAAATAATTCCAGAAAATTCATTTGATTCCCAGTCCGACCTTCTTGAGACGTCTCTCAACGACCCTTGAAGAGACCACGCTTCTTCTCAATACAATACGACTCGACGCGCCGACGAGCGTCAACAAGTGCAGCTCCAAACAGAACACAGAGTCAGGAATGTCAGTTTTCCGGATGCACAGGGGGCAACAAACAACGCGCGATCGAAGTTTCAGCCGTTGATCGAGTGGGCCCGACACACGAGCCTCCTCGATATTCATCGCAACCAGTTGAATGTCAAAACGTTTCTCATCGCGGCTGAGTCGGTGCACACGAGTTAATCCAATATGATACTCTCTTTTTTTCGCCGACGCTGCGGTCGTCGGCAAATGTTTTCCGCCGGTTCAAACGAATGCATTACCGCCAGCCTCTCGTCGCAGTCGGGGTGTATTCCTGGATGAATCGATCGGACCAATGCCCATGTAAGTAATCCTTGACATTGTCAGTCGATCAGTTGATTACGCAACTTCGGAAAGCCGCGCCCGTGTCTGCTGTTGCACGCTCGTACGTGTACACACGACCGATGTAGATTTTTACGGGTGCATATGTGTGCCAGACAGGGTGTGTGCGAAACTACGGATGCGTTGATGTACAGGATGTGCGCGAAAGATTAATCATGCGGCGTAGCAAGGCTGCTACGTATGAAAAGAAGGAAGAAGTTCGTATAAATATGTGTCAAATCTTTGCGTATTCAGTTGTAATTATGTAAATGAGCGTGCGGCAGACTCTACGAACGTTTCTTTCAGGTGCGAGCATTCATTGAGATGGAACTGGACCGAGTGAAGAGCTGCGGACATGTACGGTTACGGAGCATTTTCTTGTATGTGTGGGTAGAACGCGCAGTCCAAATTTCGATAGAGTTGCTTGGGATACATTACGTATTGCACGCGTCTACAAAGTCATTCATCTAATTCCGACCGAAGAATGTAAATGTGCCTATGTACGTAGTCATATCAACACTTGACTATTTTATGCGTGGACAGAAGATGCAGTCCAAATTTTGATAGAGTTGCTTGGGATATATTACCCATTGCACGCGTTTACAAAGTCATTCATCTAGTTATGACCGAAGAATATAAAGGTGCCTGTGTACGTACTCATATCAACACTTTCCTATTTTATGCATGGGTAGAAGACACAGTCCAAATTTTTATAGAATTGCTTCGGATACATTACCCATTGCACGCGTCTACAAAATCATTCATCTCGTTACGACCGAAGAATGTAAAGGTGCTTGTGTACGTAATAATATCAACCCTTTCCTATTTTGTGTATGGGTATAAGGCGCAGTCCAAATTTCGATACAATTGCCTGGGATACATTACGCATTGTACGCGTCTACAAAATCATTCGTCTAGTTATTATCGAAGAATGTAAAGGTGCTTGTGTACGTACTCATATCAACACTTTCCTATTTTATGCGTGGGTAGAAGGCGCAGTCCAAATTTCGATAGAGTTGCTTGGGATACATTATCCATTGCACGCGTCTACAAAATCATTCATCTAGTTATAACCGGAGAATATAAAGGTGCTTGTGTATGCACTCATATCAACACTTTTCTATTTCATGCGTGTGCAGAAGGCGCAGTCCAACTTTCGATAGAGTTGCTTCGGATATATTACCCATTGCACGCGTTTACAAAGTCATTCATCTAGTTACGACCGAAGAATGTAAAGGTGCTTGTGTGCGTACTCGTATCAACCCTTTCCTATTTTATGTATGGGTATAAGGCGCAATCCAAATTTCGATAGAGTTGCTTGAGATACATTACGCATTGCACGCGTCTACAAAGTCATTCGTCTATTTATGAAGAATATACAGATGCCTGTGTACGTAATCATATCAACATTTTTCTATTTTGTATTTCTAATTCAATACCAAAATTAACTGAAAACCATTTTACAGCATTTCTGGCAACATCCACCTAGCTGTCACTAGATGTTAGAGCGAGTTACAAGTTTCTTGCGAGTGGCCGATTGTGCTACATTTATACTACTTGGCATAGTCTTACTGACTTTTTCCAGCCGGAGTGGCTCCAGGACGAAACGTTCTAAATTCTTTCTTGCAATCGTGCACACCACGAGTAACGCAGAACATCGCATCTTCACATTCATTATATGATTCCAAAAACATTCACACAATAATTGACCACACAGCACATGCTCCTAGCGTCTCATACAACTATAAATAAATTTAGTCACAACCGGAAAAGCCAAAGTCCGCGAACCCACGTTCGCAAGGTTTTTCCACTTCTTCACGTACGTTGATCCCGTACTCACAGTTTTGCTGAACTTTTTGGAAACAACCTATACACAGGGACGTTCGTACGTGTGCATATTTCGCGTGTGTGCGCGCGTGGTTGTTGCAAGGGAAAGAGAAGAGTGAAGGAGCGAGGAGGAGGCAGTGCGTGTTTCACCGACTCTTCTTCCTCGAATACATCGTGCCCACCGGTGTAATTCGCATTGCGGCACAATGTATTACGCTGCATTAACGAGTACAACTCGTTTACAAATCGCACCTGCGGGAACCGACGTCCTCCGCTGAGTCGATATCGAGTAAGGTACGCTGCAGAAAAGTCCGCGCGACAAAAATGTAACGTTTCCCTCGAATGTTCGTGCAGACCGTTGTGTATGCTAAACCGAAAACCGGGACACTGGAAAATTATTATGCCGTGCAACGTCAGAGGTCACGGTGACGTGATACTTTTTCAACGTCGGCTGTTGTGCGTTCTTCAACGGGCTGAGGTTTAACGTCAACTGACGGATGATGGGAGGGTTTAAGGAAATTAGGCAGAAGCGCGGTTTGAAATTGGCGATGGCGTGGGGGTGTGGTCAAAATAAATGATAAGTGATTGTGGTAAACTTTAAAAAAATGTGTCTAATAGAAGAGAAACTTTGCATTAAGCTTGTTCTAACATTAGGATCGTTCTGAAATTTTATTAACTGTGCATCTGAGGAACTTCGGTGAATTCAACCAACTGCAACCTCAGATACAGTTTTCGCGTGCTTGCACTTATTAATTATCCATTATAAAAGCTCTATTACCACATTATTATTAATTTACATCATTCTACATTTTGTTCGCATTTCGTTAAGGTGCGATTTTTCAGCTGTGCAACAAGTTTTTATTCGCCTCTCTGCGAAGTTCCGAAGGTTTTCCATAGCAATTGAACATGAAACCCTTTGTATTCGGCGCATTTACAGCTTTTAACAAAAATGATTGAATATTGCATGCACATTCTGATCTTTTCCACGCTGTTATTCTATCATGATATAAATGTCTGTAGGTAGCTCTGTTACCACAAAATGATTAATTTACATTATTCTACATTTTGTTTGCATTTCGTTAAGGTGCGATTTTTCAACTTTGTAACAAGTTTTTATTCGCCTCTCTGCGAAGTTCCGAAGGTTTTCCATTGCAATTGAACATGAAGCCCTTTGTATTCAACGCATTTACAGTTTTTAACACTTTACCGACCGCTATTGACTGAAGATGTCACTGACTAACGACCGACTCTGTTTTGCATATCGCGCAGGAAGTGTGTATGTGTCTATTTGTAAAGCTTTATAACTGAAAAATACTGAATGTGTTGTTGAGAATCCTTTGGTTTCAAAGCAGTGTAATTTTATTGTCATTTAGAATTGTCACAATATCATCTGATATTTATTTTATCTAATATAACCATTAACCACTGAAAAGCTGATTAATCGGCTACCGGTAAATAGCAGTTCGAACCGAAAAGTCGATTAATCGGCTAGAGCTCGTTAAAGTATTAACAAACATTATAGAGCATTGTATCCACATTCTGACCCTTTCCACGCTGTTATTCTCATATAAATGTCTGTAAGTAGATATGCGTTAATACATGTTCAGACGAATTCTTTACAGAATCACCACCGTCGCCTATTCTCGTTCGACACCCCACATCGGCGAAAACTGCGTCTCCCTTTTTTAAGTGAGCCGACGTGACGTTCACTAACACCGCAGAAGCCGCAACGTTTCGCCTGATTTCTACAAATACAATGTCGGAATTGCGGCGCCCATTTTGAGAGACAGCCAGTCGGCCGGCCGGCGAAAAATTATATCTCCGCGCACATTCGAGCGTCGGCGACAGGATTCACGCGACGACCGCGAGCAACAATAATAATTATCGCTCGGAACTTTCGCAACCGGCTCGTCACCGTGCCTTTGTGCGGTGGCGGACGCTTAACGCCGTGCGCCATCGCACACACGTTTATGTGCGCGTGTCATTGTGCAATGCATACTCATCTACGGGGTGTTGCGCAAACGATCTTCGGCGATTATGGAAAGAGGTTTCGAGATTTTCAGGACAAGCGCGAGCGGCTGCGAATATTTATGCTGATTCAAGTGCTTGTGGAAAGTTTCGCGATGTAAGCATGGGGGGTTTATTTAAGGGCGACGTAACAGGTGGGAAAAGGTAAGGACGAAGAATTTTGAGACCGAAATGCGTTTAATGCGTATGTGGGAGTAATCCGGTGAACGGCAAGGGTGAGGTGGGGTAATGGTAGTTTGATGGGAGGGATGAGAGTTTTTAATTTGCAGGAGAATATGTAGAATAAGCATCACTTGTGCGGTACTGTAAAATCAGAAATACTGAGTCATGGAATGAGATTATGAGATATATCCTGAAACGTGGTTCCGTTGAATAGAATCCGTGAGCCGTTGAAAATTGGTTCATTTACCGAAAATAGTTTTCAGGGACGTGAAATTGACACCTGTGAATTTTACTGGAATTTACAAACAGTGTCCTACGCGTGTTAGTGTGTTACCCCTCAGTGGCAAAGGAGCCACTCACGTATTGAAATTGATTATATTGACAATTTCAAAAACAAAATTCCACGAACGATACTGTTGTCAAGTGCATCACAATGGCACTCATCAAAGTTCCAGTTCATAAACGCTTGTAATTGGCATCGAACGCGTCTCAAGAAATGATTACCTCTGGTCACCTCAATATGCAGCTACGCATCGAAATTAATAACATTTACAATTTTGATTGAACAAAATCCACGATTTCACTTATCCATCGCATATGTCACATTTTCCATTTAATCGTCATATTTTCACACATCACATTTTCAAGCACATCACAGTATTTCACATTACATTTGCAAGCATTTCACTTTTTCACACATCACACATTGACACGTCATATTTTCAATCATATCACATTTTCACTCAGCGAATTTCTACATGTCACGTTTTTACACATCACAGTATTTCACATTACATTTGCAAGCACATCACATTTTCACACATCATATTTTCAATCATATCACATTTTCACGCATCAAATTTCTTCATGTCACGTTTTCACACATTACAGTATTTCACATCACATTTGCAAGCACATCACATTTGCACACATCACACATTCACCCATCATATTTTCAATCATATCACATTTTCACGCATCAAATTTCTACATGTCACGTTTTCACACATCACACTATTTCAAATCACATTTGCAAGTGCATCACATTTTCATACATCACACATTCACGCATCATATTTCAATTATATCACGTTTTCACGCATCAAATTTCTACATGTCACGTTTTCACACATCACAGTATTTCAAATCACATTTGCAAGCGCATCACATTTTCACACATCACACATTCACACATTATATTTTCAATCATATCACATTTTCACGTATCAATTTTCCACATATCACGTTTTCACACATAGCAGTATTTCACATTACATTTGCAAGCACATCACATTTTCACACATCATATTTTCAACCATATCACATTTTCACACATCAAATTTCCACATACCCCGTTTTCACACATCCCATATTTACCCATCACTGTTTCATGCACCCCACGTTTCACACATCACCTTTTTAAGCGCATCCCACTTTGCCCCGTCACATTTTCGCGCGCATCACCCTTTCCCACACGACCCATCCACCCCTCGCAATCGGCACGGTCCCCGAAATAATTACCTCTCGGCCACCCGGTAGGCAGGGAGGATGACGCGCGCGCACCCCGCATACCTGTGCAGCCGAGGGTGTGCGAGCGGAATTCCCAAGAGGAGCATAAAGCCGCGGACAGCCGCACCGACGCCACCCTCTTTCCGGCGGCATCCTGACGCGTAGCTCGCATTACCGTGTGTATACGCGGCACCGTCGGCGTCCTCTGCCGTCGACGCTGGCCGCCGCCGACGACGCTGACGAGGACGCCAGCCACGACCATCGCCGGATGGGTAACTGTTGCATCCTCCGAACAGCAAAGTGCAACGGCCTTTCCCTCGCGCGTTTCAGCGCGTTCAACTTGCCACGTCATGGGCCCACGCTGAACTTGCAATATGCGAGGCCGCCGTGCGTCACGCTGTCGAGGGCGAGGAACTTGGACTTTTGCGCGTACGGCTTCCGATGCGTGGGGTTTCCTCAAAGCGATAATGGCGGCTGATGCGGCGGCTGCGTTCTTTTTTGACAGCGGCCAGTTTTTGCGGACGAACTGCTGTAGCGAGGAATTGCGAGAAGGGGAATGATAACTGATATCGAAGTTCGTAGTTAACACGTTGACTGTCGCAGTGGTCACCGGTGACCGGCGCAAAAGATTTTACTATAAATGCAAAAAATGCTTCCGATGCGTGGGGTTTCCTCAAAGCGATAATGGCGGCTGATGCGGCGGCTGCGTTCTTTTTTGACAGCGGCCAGTTTTTGCGGACGAACTGGTGAAGCGAGGAATTGGGAGAAGGGGAATGATAACTGATATCGAAGTTCGTAGTTAACACGTTGACTGCCACGGTGGTCACCCGGGGACCGGCGCAAAAGATTTTACTATAAATGCAAAAAATGCTTCCGATGCGTGGGGTTTCCTCAAAGCGATAATGGCGGCTGATGCGGCGGCTGCGTTCTTTTTTGACAGCGGCCAGTTTTTGCGGACGAACTGCTGAAGCGAGGAATTGCGAGAAGGGGAATGATAACTGATATCGAAGTTCGTAGTTAACACGTTGACTGCCACAGTGGTCACCGGTGACCGGCGCAAAAGATTTTACTATAAATGCAAAAAATGCTTCCGATGCGTGGGGTTTCCTCAAAGCGATAATGGCGGCTGATGCGGCGGCTGCGTTCTTTTTTGACAGCGGCCAGTTTTTGCGGACGGACTGCTGAAGCGAGGAATTGCGAGAAGGGGAATGATAACTGATATCGAAGTTCGTAGTTAACACGTTGACTGCCACAGTGGTCACCGGTGACCGGCGCAAAAGATTTTACTATAAATGCAAAAAATTCGCCATGAAGCCTATTTGCAATCTTGTAAAAGCAATTGACATTGGAATGGTGCTTCGATACTTTGGCTTCTAATAACTCTGCATTACCTTCATTTTGCGCGATTTAATCGTAATCTGCAGTATTTCATCGCATCGCGATTCTAACATAGCAAAGTACGCTTGGCAGTCAACGTGTTAAGAGAGAGAGGAGAAGCGTGCAGAAGGTTTCCTCTTTCTTTTAACTCGCGGTGTGAACGGATGAAAGAAAGAATTTTAACCCTTATGGCTCCTAGTGTGACCCACAGGCACTAGCGACGGCTGGCGTTCTACTCCAAGTATGCCTCCCAGGCACTAGCGATGTACGTTTGTTTACAAATACAAAATAATACTGCACAGTCAGCATCAGTCAGTCACAAGCGATCAATAAAGACGGTCACGTCTGAACCTGTTTTATTGTAGACCCATCTATTTTTGTCATTGACATTGTAGCATTTAAAATCTGACACTTATAAACGCGCGCTCCGCGTATGTATGCTGAAAATAAGTCGGAGTTGGTGGTCGATGCGCACCAGGAAAAGTCGGAGCATTAAGGGGTTATGCCCACTTGGGTTGGTGAAAAAAATCGACATTTTTTTATTGCATTTTCTTAATGTACATCATTTGAAGAATATTTCCTCAAAAGTACATAAGAATCGGAGCACACGTTCAAAAATGATAAGCCTTTATCTGGAGCGCTACTATGTATGATTAGTAAAGAGCTTGAAACTTTAAACGCGATTATCTCGAAACTGTGTTTTTTAAAACATACGGTTTGATGATTTCTCATTGATCGGAGTAATTTTATATACTTATTTGTCATTACAATAGACAGGGCCTGAACGAAGGATTTTTTATTTCGGTAATAAAAAAAAAAGTTACAACATAAAAACGACAGTTAGATCACCTCAAAAGACGGATTTTTTCGTAAAATTGCTGCCATTCTTGTAAAAATTAAAATTTTTCAAAATCCTTCGTTCAGGCCCTGCCTATTGCAATGACAAATAAGTATATAAAATTAGAGTCCGATCGGTGAAGTAGTTTTTGAAAAATCGTGGTCACCGCAAGTGATGAAAATAAACGAAACCTCTAGGAGAAGGGCAATATTTCCTCCATTTTTTAATATTTTCTTATAAAAGAATGTATACAAATGCCACTAAATACGTTCTTCTTGGTAGTATTTTGCGAATTTTAATTAGTACTCACTAAAACAGCAAAAAAAATCTTGAGTCATGGCATTTCGCCGATCCCATGTAGGCATAACCCCTTAAGGTTAAAATGATTCGGGCCTGGACCCACTTGGCTGGACCCGTCAGTAAGACTAGGCCAAGTGGGTATTGTTGTAGGCTTTGGCGCGAACGGATGGTAGAAATGCTATGGATCGTGGGCATACGTATGAAGCGTACCACAATCGGCGACTTGCGAGAAAGTTGTACAGTTGCTTTACGTCTAGCGGCAGATAGGCAGAGGTTTCTGCAGTAGTATTGTCAGGTCCATTTATGCTAGGCTATATTTAATGTAGGTATTCAGTCGGTCTAGTGCAAATGCATATCAAATACATGTTTTGTAGTTCAATTGTAAGAAATTGGATAAACTTGATTGGAATTCAATGTTCTTGAAAACGTTAAATAACTTGCGCATGTAATGGTTGAATGATTGTATTTGATTGTTAAGAAGCTCCACATGTTTCGAGGCTATTTTACAAATAAATCTGTTTTGATTCTTTCGTGCTTGAATATGTTTTATATTGAAAGTGTGCTTAGTTTTTACTTACGTTACGAATCTATTATAGATGCCGCCGAGAAGATTCTCATATAAACTGCATTTGGTTGAATTTTTTTATATTTTATATATCCAATGTAAAACATGTGCAAGAACGATAGTAGCAAAACAAATTGATTTGTATAATAGTCTCCTGAGAGGGGGTCCGTAGAAACATGTAGAGCTTCTTAGAGATCAAATACAATCATTCAACCATAATAGGCATAAATTGTTTAACATTGTTCGCGCTTTTGTATATGTGATAACAGTGCATGTTGTCAATATCGGAATATAAATTATGTCCAATTATTTAGTCGTCCGCACCTTTTAAGTAAGTCGTTTTTTTTAAGTCTTATGATCGAGCAGTACAGAGAGGGCGTTTCTTAATTATGAGAATGATACGGGTAATTAATACTTGCCAAGAGCAAATACTCCGTCTCTCTTTCCTCATTCGCTCTTTCCATTTTTTCTCTTTCTACCCTTCGTCGGGGAGAAAAATTGCGTTGCCGATGCGACATCGTTCGAGAGAAAATGAGATGTCGCCTGGCGATATGTCGGTTATTTAAACCGGTGATTTACGACACGGCGACTCGTCGTTCAACCGATATTTGTCCGCTGTTTATCATTTTTTACACGGATTAAGCGTCAATTGATTTTTCACGAATATGGAATTCATTAAGAAAGGAACAATTTTTCTTTGTTATCGAATTTACTTCAATTTTATTTTGACTGCGGCACCTGTTAATCATTATTTTCTCAAATCACATTTCATCGTTTCAGTAGAAGCATCTATATTCAGTTCTTTAGGTGTTTATTTAATTCCGTGGCCACAAGAAATTTCTGATAATTCACTCTTCGTACATAGTAATATTCAGATGAACAATTTTTTATGGCATTAATATTACCATAATTCCCTTCGTATGAAATGTGAGCCAAACTTTATCGATGATAAATATCGTTTGTGTAATTGTTTAACAATATCCATTTGCCAAAGAAGGATCGTCGAGGAAATAGAACGAATGGTATACCGTACAATTTGGTGTTTCGACGATAGACAGAAAGCGGACGAACTTTGGCCCCTGTTCATCCCTCACTCGGTTCATTGCTTACCCCATTTTCGCTGCCTAATCTTTCACCCGCCCCTACGTCGAACTTTTCGCCTCCCGCGCGCTGTATCATCTTTCACTCTTGGGTAAAGAGAGGCCCAAGAGGTTCTCGAGACAAGTAAATGCGAGTGGATATTAAGTAATCCCGTTTAACATATCGTATGGTACAGGCCTTCCGCTTCAACCCCGGTTTCGTTGTTTCCCAGTTTGTGAAATATATCGTGCCGGGTGTGTAGGGAAAATAAAGGTCGAGGGTTCATTGTCATCCACCCCCTAAACGCCGTATCTAAGAGACGAGTTTTGTTATTAAAGACGCACTACTGCGACAAATACAGTTTTAGACACTTCAATGACGCGCAGAGAATTGAAAGTCTGATTCTGTGCATTTTCAATCCAAAGAAAACTTTCGTAAGAACTTTACCTAGCATCGTAACATGAACTTTTAATCGAAATAGTGACTCGCAACGCTGCGATTTCTCAAAACGTACATTTTTCATCGGCTCTCTTCCCTGAAAAGACGAAGCGCCCCGTCGAATCGCGCGCACAATTTTCGCCGACATTAGCAAAAGCGAACTTTCCCTCCGCCTGAACGCCGGAGCCTCTGTTCCGCGGCCTCCTCAAAGAAAAGTAACGGTGCAAACAGCGCAGCGATCTTTTTCAACATCCCGCCGGCGCCGGCGGGACGTTGATTCTACTTTCTTCCCTTTCACTCCAAACCGAAATATCCGCTCGCGACAGGCCAATTTTCCATCGCATTTATTCCGTCCAAAAAAACAATATTTACCACGGCAATCTAAGCGGGCGGATCCTGAGCAACGCCGTCCGAAGAAAAGTTTCTGCTCCCCCCGGCCGGGCCTTTGACCCGCGGCCTCTTTAGAGAAGAAGAGTAACTGTGGAAATAATGCAGCGGCGAACGATATCGCCTGACCTTTTTAGACATCCCGATGACACCGAGAGGTCGGGAGGCGCGAGAGACGAGCAACTGTTGCATCCCCTGCTACCGGCTCTCACCCCTTCCGCTCTTCCACCCTCCCACTTTTCCCCTGTTGCGGGGTCGTTGTTTCTCGTCTCGTTCCCCGAGGCCCCCACCTCTTTTCTCTTCACCGTCCCCGTCGCTCCTCTTTGTTCCTGCCACTTCGAGATCTCTGTCTTCAGCGTTTTACCTCTGCCTCACTTCTTCGTTCAGACCAATTCGGGGTCTTTGTCTTCAGCATGCCGTACGAGTCGCTGCTCTTCGTTCACACCACTTCGGGATCTCTGTCTTCAGCATGCCGTCCGAGTCGCTGCTCTCCGTTGCACTCACTTCGGGGTCTTTATCTTCGGTTCTCTGTTTATCTCTTCTCTTCTTTGCACTTGCTTCGGGATCTCTGTCTTCAGCATACCATTCGAATCGCTGCTCTTCGTTCAGACCACTTCAGGATCTCTGTCTTCAGCATGCCGTCCGAGTCGCTGCTCTCCCTTGCACTCACTTCGGGGTCTATGTCTTCGGTTCTCTGTTCACCTCTTCTCTTCGTTGCACTCGCTTCGGTACCTCTGTCTTCAGCATACCATCCGAGTCGCTGTTCTTCGTTCAGACCACTTCGGGGTCTCTGTCTTCAGCATGCCGTCCGAATCGCTGATCTTCGTTCAGACCACTTCGGGGTCTCTGTCTTCAGCATGCCGTCCGAATCGCTGCCTTCGTTGCACTCGCTTGGGGATCTTTGTCTTCGGTTCTCTGTTTATCTCTTCTCTTCGTTGCGCTAACTTCAGGATCTCTGTCTTCAGCATGCCGTCCGAATCGTTGTTCTCCCTTGCACTCAGTTTGCGATCGCTGTCTTCGGTTCTCTGTTCATCTCTTCTCTCCGTTGCATTCACTTCGGTATCGCTGTCTTCGGTTCTCTGTTCATCTCTTCTCTCTGTTGCACTCACTTCGGGATCTCTGTTTATCTCTCCTCTGCTTTGCACTCACTTCGGGATCTCTGTCTTCGGCGTTCTGTGTTCATATCTCCTCTTTGTTGCTCTCACTGCGGGATCTGTCTTCGGTATTCTGTCTTCATCTCACCTCTTCGTTGCTACCATTGCGGGGTCTCTGTCTACAGTCTTCTATCCTCGTCTCTCCTGTTTGTTCGTAGCACGGGTCTCTGTCTTCGGTGTTCTGTCCTCAGCGCTGCTCTTCGTTCCTGCCACTTCGGGACCCCCGTTTTCCCCTTTCCGGCGTCCTGCTCCGGCTCGTTGCGTCTTTCTCTCGGAGCCCGACTCTGTGGCGCAAAAATTCCTCTCCTCCCGGCGTGTTATCTATCATCCCTCCGAGTGGCATGGAAAAGGGCTCTGCGGAAGAGAAACGCTCTGGTGTCCTCGAGACGATGCGTGGGAAGTGTTAAGGGAGAGATGGAAGGTTGGACGTGCGAGAGGTGTGGAGGATGCGAGAGACGGGGTGGGGGAAGTGTGGGAGGAATGCGGAGGGAAGGAGAGGCGGGAGATGGTGGATGATAGGAGAGTGCGATGGGAAATTACGTACGGCGGAATGTGTGGAAATTTTGAATCGCGGGGAAACGTGGGGAAGGTGGAAAAATGCGAGGTGTCGCGGAAATTGGGGAGGGGAGGAAGGTGGGAGGTGGCTGATTAATAAGTGGGAGGGGTGGAAATGTGTGTTGATGGACGGAATTTGTGGCAGGGGGGAGTGGGAGTTTGCGGACAAGATGAAACGGAATGGGAAAGGAAGTGTTAATGAATGAGGTATAAGGATGAGGGGAATTTGGAGGGAAAGATAAACAGTCGGAGTAGGTCTGGGAGAGGAGAGGAAGGGTGGCAGAGGGAAACCGATACGAACGATGTGTGATGTATAGTAAATGGAAAAGAGAGGGTGTGCAAATCAAACGGAAGCGATGAAGAAATTAAGTAAGATAATGAAAAATTATTTGTATGGACAGTAAGTGAGATAAGTGTTGTATATGCGAGACAAAATAAGACAAGACAAGGAGAGTGGAGACTGGCGTAGCGAGGGCAGATGGAAGACACCGGCAGTGAGAAAAAGGTCTTTAAAGTGAGCGAAGTAAGCAGAATGAAGGGACAGAAGAAAATAATGCAAAGTGAATGTATACAGCAGCAAAATGTATACGCCCTGCATTAAACAAAGTGAGATATCGCATAAGGGGTGGAGTTTTATGAAGTAAGGGACGAAAGCAAACAAAACAGGATGAAATAGTAAATTGTATAAAAACCCCCCCTCATCCCAATAAACAAGAAACGAAATATATCATTTCCGGATTATGCATAATAAGAAATACAGGTCGGCGTAATAGAAAAGAGCAACACAACGAAAGGGAATAACAAAATTACAGTAAGTTATAAAAAACGAAATACATAAATAGAAAATTTTATACAATACACAATATGAAAGAAAACCACGAGAGCTCGCAATAATTACTGAAACGGTCTAAAGGAACTAAAAACGTAACAATAAATACACACAGAATCATAGAAACACGAAGGTAACATAACGCAGCACAAGAAACGTACAGTTGGGCTTAGCAAAAGCACACGAATGACTAACGATACCTGAAAGAACATCATGCAAAACAAAACGCAAAGCGGAACATCAAAATAAACAGTAACGCGAAGGTAGACTACATAAACAGGGTGAGTTTAGAGCAACGAAGGTGAACGGAAGATAGTGCTAGCCAGCGAAGGGACTGAGAAAGGACGAAATGGAACAGAATGGAATTGGCGCAATGTAAAAGAGTGGGACGACGAAAGAGAACCACGGAATAGTCGAAAATGTTGAAAACGGAAGTACATACATAAACAAAGCCCTACATATTAGTAACATGAGATAAAACTATGTAAACTCGCAATAATTACTGCAAAGAACGAAAGAAAACGCGTAACAGCAAATAATATAATAGAAAACATATACAGAGTCATAGAAAGCCGTAAGGAAACACATGAAGGGTATATTCAGGTGCACGAAAGACAAACAATTCCTGAAAGAAAATCATGCAAAACAAAACGCAACTTGGAAGATGAAAACACGCCTCGTCGCAAAGACACACAACACAAACAGGGTGAGTTGAGCGCAACGACGACGAACGGAAGATAGCGCTAGCCAGCGAAGGGACCGAGAGAGTACGGAATAGAACGGAATGGAATTGGTGCAATGTAAAAGAGTGGGACGAAGAAAGAGAACCACGAAATAATCGAAAATGAAAACTAATATACATAAATAAAGCCCTATACATTAGCAACATGAGATAAAACTATGTAAACTCGGAATAATTATTGCAAAGAACGAAAGGAAATGCGTATGAGCAAATAATATAATAGAAAATACATACAGAATCATAGAAACCCGAAGAAACACACGTAGCTTATATCCAAGCGCAGCGTAGGCGCATGAAAGACAAACAATACCTGAAAGAAAATGATGCAAAACACAACGCAACTTGGAACATGAAAACACGCCTCATTGCAAAGACACACAACACAAACAGGGTGAGTTGAGCGCAACGACGGCGAACGGAAGACAGCTCTAGCCAGCCAAGGGACCGAGAGAGTACAAAATGGAACGGAATGGAATTGGTGCAATGTAAAAGAGTGCGACGACGAAAGAGAACCACGAAATAGCCGAAAATGTTGAAAACTAAAATACATAGATAAAGTCCTATACATTAGCAACATGAGATAAAACTATCTGAAAGGAAATGCGAAAGAGAAAGGAAACGCATATCAGCAAATAATATAATAGAAAACATATACAGAATTATAGAAAGCCGAAAGTAGCGCAAGGAAACACACGAAGGTTATATCCAAGCGCAGCGAAGGCGCACTAAAGACAAACAATACCTGAAAGAAAATGATGCAAAACAAAACGCAACTTGGAACATGAAAACACGCCTCGTCGCAAAGACACACAACACAAACAGGGTGAGTTGAGCTTAACGACGGCGAACGGAAGACAGCGCTAACCAGCGAAAGGATGAATATGAAATGGAATAGGCGCAATATAAAAGAGTGGGACGAAGAAAGAGAACCATGAAATAGCCGATAATGTTGAGAACTAAAAAACATATTATAAATAAAGCCCTATAGATTAGCAAAATGAGATAAAACTATGTGAGCTCGCAATAATTACTGGAAAGAACGAAAGGAAACGCGTAAGAACAAATAATATAATAGAAAATACATACAGAATCATTGAAACCCGGAGGTAGCGTAAAGAAACACACGAAGGTTATATCTATATAACTTTCGAGATAAAACTATGTGATCTCGCAATAATTACTGCAAAGAACGAAAGGAAATGCGAAAGAGAAAGGAAATGTATATGAGCAAATAATATAATAGAATACATACAGAATCATAGAAACCCGAAGGTAGCGCAAAGAAACACACGAAGGTTATATCCAAGCGCAGCGAAGGCACACTAAGGACAAACAATACCTGAAAGAAAATGATGCAAAACAAAACGTAACTTGGAACATGAAAACACGCCTCATCGCAAAGACACACAACACAAACAGGGTGAGTTGAGCGCAACGACGGCGAACGGAAGACAGCTCTAGCCAGCCAAGGGACCGAGAGAGTACAAAATGGAACGAAATGGAATTGGTGCAATGTAAAAGAGTGGAACGAAGAAAGAGAACCACGAAATAGCCGAAAATGTTGAAAACTAAAATACATAAATAAAGCCCTATACATTAGCAAAATGAGATAAAACTATGTGAGCTCGCTATAATTACTACAAAGAACGAAAGAAAATGCGTAAGAGCAAATAATATAATAGAAAACATATACAGAATCATAGAAACCCGAAGGTAGGAAAACACACGAAGGTTATATCCAGACGCAGCGAAGGCGCACGAAAGACAAACAATACCTGAAAGAAAATGTAACAGAATGGAATTGGCGCAATGTAAAAGAGTGCGACGACGAAAGAGAACCACAAAATATATAAATAAAGTCCCATACATTAGCAAAATGCGATAATACTATGTGATCTCGCAATAATTTTTACAAAGAACGAAAGGAAACGCGTAACAGCAAATAATATAATAGAAAACATATACAGAATCATACCCGAAGGCAGCGTGAGGAAACACACGAAGGCGCACGAAAGACAAACAATACCTGAAAGAAAACCATGCAAAACAAAACGGAACTTGGAACATGAAAACACGCCTCGTCGCAAAGACACACAATACAAATCAGCGAAGGGTCCGAGAGAGTACAAAATGGAACACGAAATAGCCGGAAATATTGAAAACTAAAATACATAAATAAAACCCTATACATTAGCAAATTGAGATAACACTATGTGATCTCGCAATAATTACTGCATAGAACGAAAGGAAATGCGAAAGAAAAAGGAAATACGTAAGAGCAAATAATATAATGAAAAACATATACAGAATCATAGAAACCCGAAGGTAGGGTAAAGAAACACACGAAAGTTATATTTATATAACTTTCGAGATAAAACTGTGATCTCGCAATAATTATTGAATATGTGATCTCGCAATAATTACTGAATAGATCGAAAGGAAATGCGAAAGAGAAAGGAAATGCGTAAGAGCAAATAATATAATAGAAAATACATATAGAATCATAGAAAGCCGAAGATAGCGTAAGGAAACACACGAAGGGTATATCCAGGCGCACGAAAGACAAACAATACCTGAAAGAAAACCATGCAAAACAAAACGCCACTTGAAACACGAAAACACGCCTCGTCGCAAAGACACACAACACAAACAGGGTGAGTTGAGCTTAACGACGGCGAACGGAAGACAGCGCTAGCCAGCGAAGGGACGAATACGAAATGGAATTGGCGCAATATAAAAGAGTGCGGCGACGAAAGAAAACCACGAAATAACCAATAATGTTGAAAACTCAAATACATTTATAAAGCCCTATACATTAACAAAATGGGATAAAACTTTGTGATCCCGCAATAACTACTGCAAAGAATGAAAGGAAATGCGTATGAGCAAATAATATAATAGAAAATACATACAGGATCATAGAAACCCGAAGGTAGCGTAAGGAAACACACGAAGGCGCACGAAAGACAAACAATACCTGAAAGAAAACCATGCAAAACAAAACGCAGCTTGAAACACGAAAACACGCCTCGTCGCAAAGACACACAACACAAACAGGGTGAGTTGAGCTTAACGACGGCGAACGGAAGACAGCGCTAGCCAGCGAAGGGACCGAGAGAGTACAAAATGTAACAGAATGGAATTGGCCCAATGTAAAAGAGTGCGACAACGAAAGAAAACCACGAAATATATAAATAAAGTCCCATACATTAGCAAAATGAGATAATACTATGTGATCTCGTAATAATTTTTGCAAAGAACGAAAGGAAACGCGTAACAGCAAATATTTAATATAATAGAAAACATATACCGAACCATAGAAAGACGAAAGTAGCGTAAGGAAACACACGTATAAGGCGCACGAAAGACAAACAATACCTGAAAGAAAACCATGCAAAACAAAACGCAACTTGAAACACGAAAACACGCCTCGTCGCAAAGACACACAACACAAACAGGGTGAGTTGAGCTTAACGACGGCGAACGGAAGACAGCGCTAGCCAGCGAAGGGACCGAGAGAGTACGAAATGGAACGGAACGGAACGGAACGCGTCGAACGGGCGAGAGCGCCCCCGACGCGCGGCGTCGGGACGTCCAGCGTCGCGGCGCGCCGAGTGTACCGGGCCAAGAGCCGTCGGCCGAATCAGTCTGCGCCCGCCAGTCGTCGCGACGTCCTCGCGTTCCGCGTCTCCTTCGCACTCCCGAGCGTACCGACATCAGTCATCGTCGCAATCACCCGCGACACCGTCGAACTCAGTCTCCTTCTTCCGAGTGGGACATCAAGACCCGGTCTCTCGCAAAATCAAATTCAAACCGACGTCGAAGCTCGCTCGACAGTCGCTCGTCACCGTCGATCCACGAAGTCCGCAGCACTCGGCCTCTGTGCTTGGCGCCGGTCACTTCGCTGTGTGGTGTCAATTCGAAAGCACGCAAAGCCGTGAAGGTACGCAACATCGCCCGGAACCCCGGACTCGCCCCGCGGCAATACGAAGTCGCGATTGCGTGTCAGAAATTTCGCTGGCGCATTAAGTCGTGCGCGCTGTTTGCGCCGATACGTAAAGTCAACAGCGAACTCGCGGAGATTCGGGGAAACGAGCTGCCGGGTGGATTACGGAAGCTAGAGTCGCGAGCGACGAGCAGAATCTCGGCTGTTTCGCGCGGGTAAGAGTCTTGTTGAGCGCGAGTTTTCCGCAGTTCGAGTCCAGTTTCGGCGAGAACTCGGCTCTTTCTTGCACGCGTAGCGCGCTTTTGTGCTCGCCGGTAGATGGATCAGCTACTTTGATATCCGACCTGCTGCCATACCGCCAACTGCCTCCACTGTCTGGTGAGTAATCCGAAAGTCGACGATATCCGGATGGCGGGGTGCTTCTGCTCGAGCGTGAAATTGCCTTCTTACGTTTGCGTCTGTACCCACGAAACGATATGTTGGGTGCTTGTTTGTCTACGTTGATGGGCGCGAGTAGCTGTGCTTTTGAGGAGGGACGGATTATGAGACGAAGAAGAGTCGTTGGAAAGAAACGTGCGCGATGAGGTGTGCGAGTGACGGAGTGGTGCGTAGGAATGTGCAGAAACGCGGTAGCAGCAGTTGGGTGCATGGGGTTTAACGTATGGGGTCGTCCGAGCGATAAAAAATGTGCGCAATTGTAATCGGGTGGGTTGGATGCGCGCTATTTGAAGTATGATGTAACGTGATGTGCGAGTGTGTATGAAAATGCGACGGCAAGAACGCGGGGCACTTATTAGGCGTATTCGGTTTATCGCGTAATGGGCGTTCGAAACGTTTCGTAGAACCGTTGAGTGGAATTACGGTATCGCAGCAATTATTTGCTTGACTGCGCATAGTATGAAATATGACGTAATGATACGTGTTAATAACGGAGAAGTACATATTGGGATACGAAAATAAAACCGCCGAACAGTTAATGAGGTATGTTTGTTTCATCGCGTAAGCTCGGCTTAAAATTTGCACTATTCTACAGAGCCGTTAATAGACTTTGCTCGATCGCAATAATTGCTTGTTTGACGTATTCTGCCAATATTATTCGTTTTGATGAAGTTCGTGCCGCAAACACGGAAGTGCTTGAGCGAAGTTCTTTTAGGCTCTTTTTTCAGCGGGTTAAAGTTAATCAGTTGAAATACGTTGGGACATCATATGCACCAAATCAAGTAATGTTTGGTGACGTTCCACATAAACACCAGTTTGATTGAAATTCCTGGACGTTCCAGGCAATTCCTCGAACAAAAGTTCAAAGGGTCGAAAATAGATGGATATGTAATATAACGATTTACGTAGTTAGATAAAAATCTGAGACCAAACAAATTCCACCGTTCTCTACACTAGCTTTTTAAATCAGTCACAAAACGGTGCTAATTCTGGCACAGTGTAAACACTGTTGCACATAATACAATATTAATGTCGAAAGTCACACGTCTGTTTCCGTAATTTTTGTTATTTTTATTAGTGCCCAGGTGAACTTTTTTAAACATGTCGTTCAATTAGGCTCGGTTTTAATATGTTCTCCTTTACCTGCGTACTGCATACGTTTGGGGTTTGTGCGTGGGTAGACGGTTTAATTCGAGTTGCTTCAGTTTTTTGCCCGGCGCAGTTACTGCGTAGGAGTTAAAACACGTTCTTAATTATCGAGATTCTGCGTTTCAGCGTTTTTCGCGTATTTTCAACATAATACACGCCTCGTAAGATGCGAGCTTTACAAATTGGCGTTTCGCATGCAGTCGCGCGGTGCGAAGAATTTCGAGGATATTTGGGTATACGGATTCTGTTATTTTATAATTTTCATAGCGCTCACGTTGATACAGCGAGGTAGACATGCAAATTACTCACTTTTTCTTGTCTACGCGCACACCGGGCTCTGCACAGTTGCTAATCTTCATTGCGTTCATTCCGGCGGAGAGATATTAATGTAGACAAGTGGGAGTTGAAAAGACGCGCTGTTTGTTATCTGCGCAAATTCTTTTTCTTGCCCCGTGATTACGCGCCTGTCACTTTACCAACGTATTCGTTACACTTCCTCCTCGCCAATTTTCGTGCCCTGACACACGAGAACTGTTGTACATCGCGCATATTTAGTGAAGCGCTAACTTGCGTGAGCTACTAATTACTGACGCGTTTAAATGTATTTTTACAAGTTCTTCGTTTAGCAATAGAGCAGCCTATGGAAAGCACATATTAACACAATAAAAGTCACAGAAGTCACAAGAATATTTAATTGGGTTAATTAAAGAAATAACGCAGTTATAGAACGCCCGCTCATGTTTGGAGGCACGTCCATAATTATATCACATTTGTTGAATACTTTGATCCCTGAATAAAATATAAGTACACCCGTCGATAAACACTCAGTGATGCCACGTGCGACTCGGTCAAGAGACTTTAATATTATTAAACTAACGTGGCACAAAAATAAAATTTCGTTCTACATTCCAGTTATTTCGCACATTAACAACCACTGCGCTCACTCATATATGCGATATTACTTGCACCAATATTCAGCATCATTCTATTGACATCTTCCCGACTGATTCCAATTGACAGCCAAAGGAAGTTCATCGCAACATTTCTTAATTTAATCGCCCAATAAAATCAATCGTCAAATGCCCGTCAAAAAGAGTAATCATCACTTTCGATTGACAGCTTCATCTTTCAGCCAATTCAAATTACATATTGCCCAAGTTCCATCCGACCCCGACCCGCAATCCATTGTTTTTACGTTCACTGCCGCCTTGCTGTCCGAAATCGCAGGAAACTATTTCCGTTCAGCTACGCACATTGGCGACTTTTCTAACCCTTTGACTGCTGAATACTCCCGGCCGTAGCGCTCGCTGAGAACGAGATACTTTTCGGTAGTTAGAACTCGGTTGATTGATTATGTAAGGCAAAACAAAGTTCTAATGATAATTCTTCATTTACGCCAAATTAAATAATGCAAGAACATTATTTGATAAAGAATGTACCTCTATTCATCTCGTACATTGATAATTGCGGTTGCAATAAATGTGGTTCAATCGTCACTTCCGATTGACAGCTTCATCTTTCAGCCAATTCAAATTGCATATTGCCCAACTCCGATCCGACCCCGTCCCGCAATCTATTGTTTTTCCATTCACTGCCACCTTGCTGTCCGAAATCGCAGGAAACTACTTCCGTTCAGCTACGCACATCGGCGACTTTTCTAACCCTTTGACTGCTGAATACTCCCGGCCGTAGCGCTCGCTGAGGACGAGATACTTTTCGGTAATTAGAACTCGGTTGATTGATTATGTAAGGCAAAACAAAGTTCTAATGATAATTCTTCATTTACGCCAAATTAAATAATGCAAGAACATTATTTGATAAAGAATGTGTCTCTATTCATCTCGTACATTGATAATTGCGGTTGCTATAAATGTGGTTCTATCGTCACTTCCGATTGACAGCTTCATCTTTCAGCCAATTCAGATTACATATTGCCCAAGTCCCATCCGACTCGGACCCGCAATCTATTGTTTTTCCATTCACTGCCACCCTGCTGTCCGAAATCGCAGGAAACTACTTCCGACCCGCAATCCATTGTTTTTACGTTCACTGCCGCCTTGCTGTCCGAAATCGCAGGAAACTACTTCCGTTCAGTTACGCACATCGGCGACTTTTCTAACCCTTTGACTGCTGAATACTCCCGGCCGTAGCGCTCGCTGAGGACGAGATACTTTTCGATAGTTAGAACTCGGTTGATTGATTATGTAAGGCGAAACGAAGTTCTAATGATAATTCTTAATTTACGCCAAATTAAATAATGCAAGAACATTATTTGATAAAGAATGTGTCTCTATTCATCTCGTACATTGATAATTGTGGTTGCAATAGGTAAGAAACCGAATTTATTGGGACTGCATATATGCGCCCATAGTCGACTTTTCGCTAGTGTGAACTCTATTGATTGATTATCTAAGGCACAACTAAGTTCTAATGATACTTCTTCATTTACGCCAAATGAAATAATGCAAGAATACTATTTAATAAAGAACGCGTCTGTATTCATCTCGTGCATTAATAATTGCGGCTACAATAAGTAAGAAATCGAAACAATTGGGACCGCACATATGCGCCCATAGTCGACACCGATAAATTTCGGCGGACGCATATATGCGCCCAACGCACTGAAAGGGCTAATTTTGTTTACGCGTACGCGAGACTCATCCGGCACATCAGGTGACTTTCACTTTTGCCAAATCCCGTGTAAACGTGCGCGCGGGCGGGCGAAAAAAGACGAGCGGCCGGTTATCCGGCGCGAAGCTGTCAGTAAAAGCGAGCGTGACGAGGAAAGCCGAAGGAGAAGCGCGAGAGTTCGTATTCCGGGATATGCGCGAATCTCGTTGCAGAAAAGATTTCCGCCGGATTAAATTTAAGCCACTGTCGCCGTCGCCACGTTGTGGCACGCTGGCTTCGAACAGTTGTAATTAAATTCTTTCCGCGCTAATGACTACGAGGCACTTGAGTCTCGCGCAAATGATATTTAAATTCGCGCGCGCGCGGCGTGTATATTAATCATTTTAAATGGAAATACACTCCCGCCTTCTCCCGTGTTTTCTCTTGGCTAGCGCAGTAACAGATTGTTACTCGTAAACCTCGCAAACTCGTCGGCCGCCGGGAGAGGGATGGTTTATTTGACCGAACGACGTTAAATATTTCCGCGATCGTCGATAATAACGTTAATGATGAAGATGTTAATGCGCGCGGTGATTAATTTCAATTGGCCGTAACTCGCGACCGGCTTCGACAACAGGCCGAGTAAACAGAGGATACCTTTTCCGGGTAAACGTACGGGTTACATGTTATATGCGACTGGCTAGAACTTTCGGGCGCCTAACGTCCTTTTCACAGTTTCGCTGTCAAATTCTCCGATTAATTGGCAAATTAATAGCGGTTAATATGATTATGCTTTTTCGCGACTTTTGATAGTAAGCGGGAGGAATAGTTCTTCTGTTACTGGATTTCGTTTTGTATGTGTGAAAGTAATGTAGATGTTGTAGTGGAACACCGAAATCTGGAGAATGTGGACTTTCACCGGTGAATGTCAACATTCACATAGTCGCTTAGTGTATGTCCGAAATATTTGCTAAATACCCTTATTTCTGACTTACACCGGTAAATGTTGACATTCACCATGCACTAATTGTCGACACACACCGGACAGGGTCCGAATGTAGAACAATGTAATGAAATATTCGATCTTTCACTGACGTATTTGGTATCTGTTGACATTCACTGGTGAAAGTCGACATTCTCCAATTTCGGTCATTCACGGTAACATAGACATTCTTCTTTTAGTTTATTCCGTATACAATGGATCCACTTTGTGAGATTAAAAATAAATTCTTATCGCTTAATAAATTGTTTTCCAACGTATTAATATTAATTTTCAGCTTGTTTTGAATGTATCATCTCGCCGCTTATTTATCAGCAGTCGCTTACATTTAACGCAGGGTGTCTTGCAATAAGTACACGACAAATAACTCCTTGTTTGCGCCACGTTTAATTATCCCCCGCACTAATCGGTTCAGAAAAGTGTTTTGCACTCTTCTCCGTTTTAACTAACCGCATCGGTTATGACAGCTAATTTAAAAGTAAGCCGACCTAAAACTGAATTATTTCCTCACAGCAAAAATAACTCTGCTTCTCTTTCCGCAAGAGATAGAATTCTTATATAAAAACATGCTACACTTTGACTAATCAAAGATAACGTTTGCACCGAGCCATTCCTCAACACGCAATCTGAATGTACAAGCACCAATAAGGTGCGGAGGACAAATACGACGCGGGCCAGAATAAAAATGTATTCCGATCTGTCGGAAGTCGCGCATGCACGTCGGGCCCTTAGGAAGTAATTAAACGGTCGTTATTATTATCCATTCGCTGATAAATGGCGCCGCGAACGAACGCTTTTGAGCGCGTAAGGCACGCCATGTTTATAACAAGTGTCGCTTATAACCGTGTGCCGTTCATAACAAGTTTGTCCGCGCGCAATCTGCATGCTTCACAATTTAATCTTTCGTTGACGTTCCGCGCCGCGATACGTCCGGAACACTGGATATTAAGTTTCCGTTAAAGTACAGTGCAGTGTGGAATATTCTCCCCCTTTCCCTATCTCTTTCTCGCGCACTTTCTCTCCGCGCGAAATCTCGGCGCGCGGACGAAAAGTTAACGTTAAACTCGAGAAATGTTATGTACGTAGGCCGGCGACGTACGAGTATGTATAAGCAGAGAGACGTTCGCCGGTTCTCGCAAGTGAATTAGTAGGTAGCAACGAAAACAGTCCTTAGTCCTGAGTATCTTCGCGCGAACCGTATATCTCGCGAGTTCAGGATTTATGCGCGAAAACTATGAGTTGTGAGAGTACCTAAGTGTTGGTGAAGTTTCTGCTGCGAGTCGAATCCGGAAAAAAACGTTCGCCTTTCCTCGGGCGATTCTGTTGAAACGCTTCTACTTTGCCGTGTACCGATCTCAGGAATTATCGTCCGGCTGGAAGTATCGCGAGGTGAATAGTTCGATGTAAGATTTTGATTCATTCAAAGTTGCTTTGGCATGGGAGAGTGTGTTAGGTGAGAATAATAAACACGTGAAATGATAAACACATGAAACACATGATAACATAGGGTGATGGTGGACATTTAACACGTTGACTGCCACGCGTATTTTACTATATTAAAACCGCAACGGGATGAAGTACTACAGAATATGATTGAATTGTGCAAAATGAAAATAATGCGAAGGTATCGGAGACCAAAGAATTAAATTACTATTTAATATTAATTGCATTTTCAAAATTATAAATGGGACCGATTGGGTATTTTTTGAATTTTTCGTGAGACCTTTTGCGCCGGTCACCGATGACCACCATGGCAGTCAAAGTGTTAAAGCACATTCATTGTTTTGCCTAAATTTAAATTGGTAATACGAAGTATTGTTAGTATTTTGCGGCGTAGTTGTCTTCTGTGATTAGAAATACGTTAAGTGCGTTAGATGCAAGATAAAAATAGAAACTGAAATGAAGCTGCAGTACATGTGAAATATTAACAAACTTACGCAGTAAGAATCGACCTAAACGATTTGTCACACTTGCGTACCATTGTGTTACAATATGAATATAACTTCTTTCTACCGTAAAAGCCCAGATTTCTGTGCAATACCGTTTATAACCGCGCTACGCGTAAACAAAACGCGCCAATATTGATCGTCAACCGTATCGCCCGCCGTCAACCAGAAATTTGCGATATTTATGTGAAAATCAAGTGAACGTCAATTACACACAAGTCAGCCACGCCCACAAAACTTGTCATTCGTTCCATTTTACAGCTCAAATTATGATAAACAGCCCACACGGCGGGTATTTAACATCAGTTAACTATTTGATGGAGTTCAGCCTCGTTTAATGACACATAAAACTGCCCTAATTTTGTTCAGGTCTGAGAGAACTTTTCGAAGAAGTCTCGTGATTTACATAAAAATGACAGGCATGAAGACATACGTGAACACTTATGAAAGAATGCATGGAAAATAATGAACGGTACAAGCAAAAAGGACAGAACTAAACGTGTTCGCCATGCGGTCAAACGATTATACGAGGTGATTGCTTACGTTTTTCTATTTAACCTGTATACGTAAATTCCTATCGCGTAGTCCCATTGTGATTTAACGTGATCTTCGTTAATACGAAATTATCACCCGAAAAACTACCGAATTCAAAATTAATTATTTTTATGAAGGTTGGTATTGCAAGTGTTCCAATAAGTTAACGCTGAATTATCACGGCAAAGGGTACCGGTTTCAAAGTGCATACATTTTTCGCACGAAACGTCGACCACCGTCAAACAATTTCACATTTGTCGGAAAGTGCGTGCGATCGTTCGGGCGCGCGGAAAAAAAAGTCTATGCTCATTTCCGTATCGCCCTTATCGACTCTCTATTTTCCTCCGTTATATTTTTCCGCCGGGAATAGGGTAGGATAGAGAAAAAAGAAGGTGAGCGGCGGAGTTACGGGAGGATAATTAATAACGAGAGTCAAGTGCAGAGGATGAAATTCCTGAGAGATGCGATTCGAGGGCCCCGCAATCGTCCGGAGGGGGGATGGGGAGTGTCGAAAAGGGGTGAAAGTTTGTTCATTCGCTCTCTTCATTTTTCCAGCGTACCGTAAATCGCTAATAATCTTCGCCTGGGCGAAACATCGTTCTTCCGTTCGGAGGAAGCGAGTTCAAAGTGCGATGCTGTTCAAACTCATCCCTTGTCCCGGACGCCTGCCTCAAGGCGGTCTTGAGCAAAATTTGATTCGGACAACGGATGAAGCGCAGGAATAATGGCTGTAATGTTGTTAAAATAAAAATTCGCGAAAAACCCGTGGAGCCGTTGCGGATCTTATATTTTTGCTGAGAAGAATAATTCGTTTCGGGAACTGATTTGAGTGATGAATTTCACCGGTTCATCGAGGTCCTTGAAAAGTTCGTGTTTTTCATGCGTAAACACTTGTACATTCTAATCATTACGGAACAGCTATTCAAATCATTTTTCATTCGTTACATCTTTAATCCACAACAGCGCGCAATTAGTGAAGTGCATGATTGGCACGTCGTTATCGGTAACGTCACAAGTCTGTTTCACGGTCTTGAGCAAAATTTGATTCGGACAACGGATGAAGCGCAGGAATAATGGCTGTAATGTTGTTAAAATAAAAATTCGCGAAAAACCCGTGGAGCCGTTGCGGATCTTATATTTTTGCTGAGAAGAATAATTCGTTTCGGGAAGTGATTTGAGTAATGAATTTCACCGGTTCATCGAGATGCTTGACAAGTTCGTGTTTTTCATGCGTAAACACTTGTACATTCTAATCATTACGGAACAGCTATTCAAATCATTTTTCATTCGTTACATCTTTAATCCACAACAGCCCGCAATTAGTGAACTGCATGATTGGCACGACGTTATCGGTAACGTCACAAGTTTGTTTCACGATCTTGAGCAAAATTTGATTCGGACAACGGATGAAGCGCAGGAATAATGGCTGTAATGTTGTTAAAATAAAAATACGTCGCGAAAAATCCGTGGAGCCGTTGCGGATCTTATATTTTTGCTGAGAAGAATAATTCGTTTGGGGAAGTGATTTCAGTGATGAATTTCACCGCTTCATCGAAGTCCTTGAAAAGTTCGTGTTTTTCACGCATAAACACTTCTACATTCTAATCATTACGGAACAGCTATTCAAATCATTTTTCATTCGTTACGTCTTTAATCCACAACACCGCACAATTAGTGAACTGCATGATTGGCACGTAGTTATCGGTAACGTCACAAGTCTGTTTCACGATCTTGAGCAAAATTTGATTCGGACAACGGATGAAGCGCAGGAATAATGGCTGTAATGTTGTTAAAATAAAAATTCGCGAAAAACCCGTGGAGCCATTGAGGATCTTATATTTTTGTTGAGAAGAATAATTCGTTTCGGGAAGTGATTGGAGTGATGAATTTCGTCGGTTCATCGAGATGCTTAGCAAGTTCGTGTTTTTTCACGCATAAACACTTCTACATTCTAATCATTACGGAACAGGTATTCAAATCATTTTTCATTCGTTACATCTTTAATCCACAACACCGCACAATTAGTGAACTGCATGATTGGCACATCGTTATCGGTAACGTCACAAGTTTGTTTCACGGTCTTGAGCAAAATTTGATTCGGACAACGGATGAAGCGCAGGAATAATGGCTGTAATGTTGTTAAAATAAAAATTCGCGAAAAACCCGTGGAGCCGTTGCGGATCTTATATTTTTGCTAAGAAGAATAATTCGTTTCGGGAAGTGATTTGAGTGATGAATTTCACCGTTTCATCGAGATACTTGACAAGTTCGTGTTTTTCACGCGTAAACACTTGTACATTCTAATCATTACGGAACAGCTATTCAAATCATTTTTCATTCGTTACATCTTTAATCCACAACAGCGCGCAATTAGTGAACTGCTTGATTGGCACGTCGTTATCGGTAACGTCACAAGTTTGTTTCACGGTCTTGAGCAAAATTTGATTCGGACAACGGATAAAGCGCAGGAATAATGGCTGTAATGTTGTTAAAATAAAAATTCGCGAAAAACCCGTGGAGCCGTTGCGGATCTTATATTTTTGCTGAGAAGAATAATTCGTTTCGGGAAGTGATTTGAGTGATGAATTTCACCGCTTTATCGAAGTCCTTGACAAATTCGTGTTTTTCATGTGTAAACACTTGTACATTCTAATCATTACGGAACAGCTATTCAAATCATTTTTCATTCGTTACATCTTTAATCCACAACAGCCCGCAATTAGTGAACTGCATGATTGACACGTCGTTATCGGTAACGTCACAAGTCTGTTTCACGGTCTTGAGCAAAATTTGATTCCGACAACGGATGAAGCGCAGGAATAATGGCTGTAATGTTGTTAAAATAAAAATTCGCGAAAAATCCGTGGAGCCGTAGCGGATCTTATATTTTTGCTGAGAAGAATAATTCGTTTCGGGAAGTGATTTGAGTGATGAATTTCACCGGTTCATCGAGATACTTGACAAGTTCGTGTTTTTCACGCATAAACACTTCTACATTCTAATCATTACGGAACAGCTATTCAAATCATTTTTCATTCGTTACATCTTTAATCCACAACAGCCCGCAATTAGTGAACTGCATGATTGGCATGTCGTTATCGGTAACGTCACAAGTATGTTTCACGGTCTTGAGCAAAATTTGATTCGGACAACGGATGAAGCGCAGGAATAATGGCTGTAATGTTGTCAAAATAAAAATTCGCGAAAAACCCGTGGAGCCGTTGCGGATCTTATATTTTTGCTGAGAAGAATAATTCGTTTCGGGAACTGATTTGAGTGATGAATTTCACCGCTTCATCAAGATTCTTGACAAGTTCGTGTTTTTCATGCGTAAACACTTGTACATTCTAATCATTACGGAACAGCTATTCAAATCATTTTTTATTCGTTACATCTTTAATCCACAACAGCCCGCGATTAGTGAACTGTAGGATTGACACGTCGTTATCGGTAACGTCACAAGTCTGGTCCAAAACAGTCCCTCTCAGAATCGAACGTATCAAATGACCTGATTGTAACCTAAAAAAGCCAAATTTGTTTGTTTCGCCACTGGCTACAATTTGCATTGTTATTCGACCAACTGTGCTGAGTAAACACTCCTAAACACCGAACAACATCGTCTAGCCAAGTCATCGACAGACAAGAAGATTCCCCAGTAATCGTCTCACTTAAAAACGCATGATACCCAACTTCGTCCGAACGTCGCATCCCTCCAGCTTCCGTTGCGCATTTCTCTATCTCTCGTTCTTTATCTGCAAACTTCTCTTCCGCGTCTTGCCCATATCCCCACTCCTTCATTCTTTCCCTCGCTCTCTCAATACTTCCGCTTTCCGCTTTCCAATATCGGTCGCGGGTATATTGAATCCGAGCGAGTCTTTTAATCGAATGGTGCGATATGTTAGAGAAAATTTCCGCCATTCGGGCGAATATCGATACACGAAACGGCGGCAAGACGTCGCGTCGGTCGGAAAAAAGGCGCGCGCCTTCGACTGTCGGAAATAAAATAAGCCGAGCCCCTCGAGCGGGCGAACCGCCTCGGAATTTTCCCTTTCCCACTTTCCCACCGATCGCGTAGCAACTCGCCGCACAAGTCGGCGCACGCTGTTTTTCGGGATAAACTCTCGGACACGGCCGAACTTTCGATCGCCCGTAGACGTATAATTATTTTTCAGTAACTCCCGCGGCTGCGGAAAAAATCACCGATGAACGCGGGAGAAAGAATGAGAAGTTGCCGTGGGCAGTGCCGGGGGAAGTTGAGTGAGTTGGGATTTTTATTGGAGTCTGATCACAGGGAATGGATTTAAACTCGACGAGTGGCGTTCTTCGGCGATTGACATTTATGGGATAGAAGTATTTGGAGATCTTGTATGGTGGGTTCAAAGATACGCGGATTTGTGTTAAACTGATTCTTTTGAACGGTGAACTATTATTAAAATATATATGCAGCCGTAGCTGATAGAGGGTAGAAAAGAAATAAAAGATACTGGGATTATTGAAACGTAAAGACTAGCCCGGGTTCCAAATCGCGTCGACTCTTATTTGCTGCGTGACGGCCCCATTCTAATCTCATAAAGCGCCATTCGAAACCGATGTCCGACCTTTTTTAACCCATTGATTTCCACGCAAATTTAGCGCGTCTTGCCCTGGGTGCCACAGTTTTATTTTAAAGAAGACATGAAGTTTTACAAAATATAATATTATTAAGTTACTGATATAATATTGTAATTGTAAAATTGTATGGCATTTACAGTATTTTCATTGAAAGAAAAACACTTTTGGCATAGACGCTTACTACGAGATATCTCGTAGTTGGCAGTCAATGGGTTAATGCCACACATTCATCGAGTAATTACGATCCAGTCACTTGCCCCCGTTTATACACATCGAATATTACGAATGCGCCGCACGTTTCAAATAATGTTCGCGTTTCAAGTAAACCAATGTTGTGGCATTTCGTTTAACACTCGCGTAGACGAAATTTTGTCGAGCTTACCCGAAACTCAGGTGTTTATTCGAACGACACGACTTTAAGCACAGATATGCAACTCATTTTAGTCTACTTTTGACTCCGAGTGTTTGAACGTCTCTATTTTTAGGAAGAAACCGTCGTCCAATGTATTACGGTGAACGTTCTCGGAAACTGTCATTCTGATCAGTCTGGTTCTATGATCTTGTCGCGGCGCTGATGGTGAATACTGCTGGAGGGGCGATAATGGAACGAAAACATTGATAGCCGTGCCGGAATATATTACGCGGAGTATCGTTCCGAATTTCTCGCTCCACGTAACCGGATTCTCCCCATTAGATTAATCGCTTATTAACCTGTAACGAATATTATATGGATACACCGCTCAAGGGGCGCGTTATTAGAAAATGAGCGAGGATTGATGCACAAAGAGATTAGGAATGTGTACGCAGGGAAAGAGATGGATGAAGTTAAAAGTGATCAGCAGGCAATACGAATCCTTTTCATATAGATGTTTCATAATATCCGTTGCAAATTCTGCGCTTATATTGCGTGACACGTAAATAAGCCGTGACGTCAACCGTTTATTAAAGCTATACATGAACCTTTTCTGAGTGAGTATACATTAGATTTGTCAAGGTTTTTTTAACAGTACAGGTGTAGCACGTAAGACGACTGGAAATTGATTCAGATTAATAATACATATACATATATCACACGCGATATTGCTTAACCCTTTGACTGCTATGGCCGCATATATGCGTCCGCCGAAATCTATTAGTGTAGACTATGGACGCATATATGCGTTCCCAATCGTTTCGATTTCTTATTTACTGCAGCCACAATTATCAATGTGTGAGATGAATACAGATGCGTCCTTTACCAAATAATTTTCTTGCAATATTTAACTCAGCGTAAATGAAAAATTACCATCAGATTTTTATTGCGTTTCACGTAATCAGTCAATAAAGTTTACACTAGTGAGCAGTATTTCGTCCTCAGCGAACGCTTCGGCCGGAAGTATTCAGCACTCAAAGGGTTAATCATAGTTTTCTCTTCAGTTCACTCAACTCACGCTTATTGTTTCCGAATTCAAATTAAACCGTGTCAACCTCGAACACCCCGTGTTCAACATACTTCGATAAAGAATTTTATTCAAATTTGCACTTATACCACAATATTATGGTTAATAGAAATATCCACACGCTATATTTTATTAAGGGAAACTATATCGACAAAAACATATAAGACCAGTGGCTGTCGCTGTCAAATAAACTTGACGCAAGCCCGACAATCTACTTGATGCACTATGCTTAACCATAAAGACTGATAACATATATGCGTCCCCAATCGTTTCGATTTCTTATTTACTGCAGTCACAATTATCAATGTGTGAGATGAATACAGATGCGTCCTTTACCAAATAATTTTCTTGCAATATTTAATTCAGCGTAAATGAAAAATTACCATCAGATTTTTGTTGCGTTTCACGTAATCAATCGATAAAGTTTACACTAGTGAGCAGTATTTCGTCCTCAGTGAACGCTTCGGCCGGAAGTATTCAGCACTCAAAGGGTTAATCATAATTTTCTCTTCAGTTCACTCAACTCACGCTTATTGTTTCCGAATTCAAATTAAACCGTGTCAACCTCGAACACCCCGTGTTCAACATACTTCGATAAAGAATCTGATTAAGATTTGCACTTATGCCACAATATCATGGCTAATAGAAATATCTACACGCTATATTTTACTAAGGGTTAATCATAGTTTTCTCTTCAGTTCACTCAACTCACGCTTATTGTTTCCGAATTCAAATTAAACCGTCGAACACCCCGTGTTCAATCTCGGATCGACCAAAACATATAAGTCTACTGGATGTCGCTGTCAAATAAACTTGACGCAAGCCCGACAATCTACTTGATGCACTATGCTTAACCATAAAGACTGATAACATATATGCGTCCCCAATCGTTTCGATTTCTTATTTACTGCAGCCACAATTATCAATGTGTGAGATGAATACAGATGCGTCCTTTATCAAATAATTTTCTTGCAATATTTAATTCAGCGTAAATGAAAAATGACCATCAGATTTTTGTTGCGTTTCACGTAGTCAATCAATAAAGTTTACACTAGTGAGCAGTATTTCGTCCTCAGCGAACGCTTCGGCCGGAAGTATTCAGCACTCAAAGGGTTAATCATAATTTTTTCTTCAGTTCACTCAACTCACGCTTATTGTTTCCGAATTCAAATTAAACCGTGTCAACCTCGAACACCCCGTGTTCAACATACTTCGATAAAGAATTTTATTCAAATTTGCACTTATACCACAATATACCGCAACGTAAATGAAAAAAAACATATAAGTTTTATTCAAATTTGCACTTATACCACAATATTATGGCTAATAGAAATATCCACACGCTATATTTTACTAAGGGAAACTATATCGACAAAAACATATAAGACCAGTGGCTGTCGCTGTCAAATAAACTTGACGCAAGCCCCACAATCTACTTGATGCACTATGCTTAACCATAAAGACTGATAACGTTACCTATCGAAGTACTAACATGCAATTAAACGTACGAGTCTCAACACCAACACATCCGTACCGCTGACGTTTCAGTCCTCTGCCATTCGGGGCATCGGTTTCTCGATCTCACGCGCTCATTGCTGATGCATTCCTACGTTTATGTCAACGCGAGTGCATTCGCTGCAATTTATTTGGCATGTTGCAGGCTGCACGCGCTATATGCTAAACCGACGCGGCCTGTCGACTCGATTCGCGCAAAGTGACGCTCACGCGTCTTCCTCGGCCGTTATCAACGTCGGACAGGAAGCGTTTCGATGGACGTGTGCCGCGTCCACGTTTATGTACCTTCGTCGAAAATTGCGAATTTATGCAAATGTCGCGAGAGCGCCAACGTTTACGTGACAATACTTTCGGCGTGTGGCGTGATTGTTTTCGGAGAAGGGGCGGCGGGGCTGCAGAGTGGAAGAGTGCAGATTTTGGTGTGATGGAGATGCGCGAAAAAAGAGCGGAGAGAAATTCATGTCGGCAGGTTCCCGTCATTCGGACCGCGAATTTCGATGAACGCTGCGCAGCGAAAGAATGCGGTAATCGATACGTTTGATCTGTTCCGCCTGATGTTAATGCGCCGGTTTGCAGGTCGAGATATTTATTATTTTCGTGGAGAAACTTCGGCAGATCTTGTGTAGTGCGTTTCTGTTATTCTTTTATACTGTGTGTCTTTTTAACCCCTTGACATAGAAATAAAATGCGCGTCGACGCGTCTGTAGGATAGCATTTATTGGGTTGGACGGAAAGTTCTGTCGTATTTTAAAGAAAATATTTGAATTAATTTATAAAAATATGGGTTTAATATTAATCATAATACATTTAATGTGTTGTATGATGAATGCCAAACTCTTCTGCAACTTCTCGACTTGTTAAATGTGGATTATTTTCCAACATGGATCGCAAAACATCATATCGATCTTGGATGGTCGTCCAGATCGATCACTTTCTTGGAGGCTCAGATCCCCAGAACGAAATTTGCTAAACCACCTTTGACAAGTACGAACATTTACAATATCTTTTCCAAATACCGCACATAAATTTTTACATGCAACCGATGCGTTGCTTCCTTTTTGGAATTCATACAAATGCAGTGTCGTAAATGCACTTTATCTACTGACATGTTTTTCACTTTAAATATCACAAGTAAATGATGAACGGTAAAAAAGGACTCCTTTTATATTATACAGCAGCTATAAAAAAAAAAAAAAAAAAAAAAAAAAAAAAAAAAAAAAAAAATCGAATGACTCACTAGCCAGATGTTTTTTTATTTACAAAAAAATTACCTGCCTATTAAAAATACGACAGAACTTTCCCTCCAACCCAATAATTTAACCCTTTCGCTACGGCGGTCCTGTCCACAATTACGAATTGTGCTTACGCTTAAAAATGTTTAGATAACAAATTGTTGAGGAAAAAAACATTCCTGACGGAAGGCACGATTTATTGAGAATAGACGCGTGCAACGATGCTATGCTCTCTAAAAAAAAAGGCAACATACGGGACAAGTAGCGTATCGTGGAGGGCGACTATAGTCTTCCATAGTAACGAAAGGGTTAACACTTTGAATGCCACGGTGGTCACTGGTGACCGGTGCGAAAGATTTTACAAAAAATGCAAAGAATTCGCAATGAAGCCCATTCGCAATCTTGTAAAAGCAATTGATATTAGGACGGTGCTTCAATACTTTGGCTTGTAACAACTCTGCGTTACCTTTATTTTGCACGATTTGATTATACTCATTTTAATTTATAATTTTATAAATGCTTGCAATCCATTTTTATCATGTATTTCATCGCATCGCCATTTTCAAAATTCTAACATAGCAAAATACGCTTGGCGGTCAAAGTGTTAAATACCGATAACATTCAATAAGGTACTGTTGAAAGGGGAAAAGCATTTGCAACCCTCTAAACAAAACAGCAGCGATGCACGAGCGAAATAAATAATCTAATAGTATACTTCCCAGTATTCACCGAAGATAGTTCTTGACATCTCGCAGACGTTAAAATCTATAATGGCACATGAAATAAATGACGTTTCCAAGACGTTATTGTATGTTAAGTTAATTATTCCGTCCGCAATGTTATGTTTTCCAAATTGTTAGTTGACGACCACTACCGTGACTTTGAATTTCAACACTTTATATTATACCGTTATTTTACTAGGATTTTTTATTTTACCTTGTGGAATATTTAAAGGTAGGCAAAACTTAAAGACGAAAAAGAGTGGAGACTTCAAAAGTCCAATGAACTGAAAAACCCGAGGATTATAATTACTTTCCATGTTAGAGTGTCAGATAAACTGAGGAGTTTTGTTCAAGAGTTCGATCACTGGCAACCTTACTACGCCGAGCGTTGCATATTTTTAACGTTAAATCGTCAGGTCGTCTAAGCAGCCAAGTAATTCAATCATCGCCGCCTATTCCCGTCTCTTTCCTTATCCGCAGTCACAAACGGATACAGTCAACCAAATGGCCGGACGTCGATTGGGTACAAAGCTAGCAAGTTTGAACAGTAACGCAGTAATATTTTGCCCGTTCCGAGTGGCGTGCCGATTTTCACAGTCGACTTTTGCCGCTCCCGAGGAAACCGTGCGAAAATGTGCGAGGCATGCATGTATCGAGTTTACGCAGGTGCGTTTACTCAGATTCCGTCGAGAGTTACGAGGGCTCGCGCTGACGTGCGACTAAGCCGACATAATTTCGCAAATATCCGGCTTTGTAGGTTTTTGGGTGAGGTTCGCGCAAAGTGAATCAGTGCCTATTTTCGATTGGCCAGCCGGCCCCGCTCCCCTCCGCCGCTCCCGTGTACACCGATAAATAACAGAACTTTACGGTTGGCATTGGCGTCAACAAAAACCCAACGACCGTTCATCTTGGCCGGTGTTTACGAAGGAACGATAAGTGCGCCCCGTTTTAATCCCGATCAAATGCAGCCGAGAAACAGACTCGTGCCTGAGACGCAAAGCGCCGACTAACGAACCTTCGTGTCTACGTTAAAGCAAACAGGATCGCGTAGGTGTAAGCCGATATTTATCGGCCTTTCCTATTTTCGTTCCGATACCTACCAATGCGCGTGGACATTTACTGGAGTGGCCGTGTGTTCGCGAATTTCTACGTGCCCGGATTGAAGGCGTCTAGAGGATGCTGCTTGAGCAGGGTTTTTCGCGAAACTTGCTTGCATCTCAAATTACCATTCGGTTGCACCTTTGTACTGGCGAGCTTTTCTTATTTCGGGGAAAGTTCCGTCTTGCCGGGAGCTCCTGCTCGGATGAATCCGAAAGAACGGCGTAGGGGATGTTGCGCTGTAAACGCAACTGTTGCCGTCTTGGATTGAACTGATTTCAGCTTTTTTCATTCTGCCCGCCTGTGGTATGGGTGGTTCTTGTCATTGAGAATTCTAAGGTATAATTGCGTTTTTGAGGAACATTTTTCTTCCGTGTAATTATGAACTCTTTGGCGGAGAATGTTGCTAGATGAGTAAAATTGTGTTGTTATTGAATGGATCAATGTTTTCCTATCTTTCAATGGTATACAATTCATACTATTATATTTCAAATTATACGGACCGGAATTATGACATTTTATGTTGCAAATTGGAATGCAATTATTTAATGGATCAATGTTTTCCTATCTCTCAATGATGTACGATTCACACTATTATACTTCAAATTGCACGGACCGGAATTATGACATTTTATGTTGCAAATTGGAATCCAATTATTTAATGGATCAATGTTTTCCTATCTCTCAATGATGTACAATTCACACTATTGTACTTTAAATTACACGAACCGGAATTATGATATTTTATATTGCAAATTAGAATAGTTTCATCAACATATATTCCAGGCTTCCTTACAGGCTTATTTTACATCGAAAATATATGCGTATTATATTCGCAATAAGTACATTCGATAAGTTCTCATCCGCAAACGGTTCAAATCGCACGATATAATATTTCGGTACGGCATTCCTACTATAACTAGCTTCTACCTCGTCAACCGTCGTCCCTTTTATCACGATCAGACGAAAGCATCCAGATAAGTAAATTGTGTTTTTATTCAATGGATTAATGTTTTTCTATCTCAATGATGTACGATTCATACTATTATACTTCAAATTGCACGGACAAGAATTATGATATTTTATGTTGCAAATCGGAATAGTTTCATCAACATATATTCCAGGCTTCCGTGTACAACTTTATTTTATATCGAAAATATATGTGTATTATATCCGCAGTAAGTACATTCTATAAGTTCTCATCCGCAAACGGTTCAAATCGCACGATATGATATTTCGGTACGGCGTTCCTACTATAACTAGCTTCTGCCTTGTCAACCGTCGTCCCTTTTATCACGATCAGACGAAAGCATCCAGATAAGTAAATTGTGTTTTTATTGATTGGATGAATGTTTTCCTATCTCAATGATGTACAATTCATACCATTGTACTTTAAATCACACGGACCGGAATTATGACATTTTATATTGCAAATTGGAATAGATTCCGTCAATATATTATATTCCAGGCTTCCGTGTACAACTTTATTTTACATCGAAAATATATGCGTATTATATCCGCAGTAAGTACATTCGATAAGTTTTCATCCGCAAACGGTTCAAATCGCACGATATGATATTTCGGTACGGCGTTCCTACTATAACTAGCTTCTGCTTCGTCAACCGTCGTCCCTTTTATCACAATCAGACAATAGCATCCAGATAAGTAAAATTGTGTTTTTATTCAATGGATTAATGTTTTTCTATCTCAATGATGTACGATTCACACTATTATGCTTTAAATTGCACGGACCGGAGTTATGACATTTTATATTGCAAATTGGAATAGATTCGTCAATATATTATATACCAGGCTTCCGTGTACAAGTTTATTTTATATCGAAAATATATGCGTATTATATCCGCAGTAAGTACATTCGATAACTTTTCATCCGCAAACGGTTCAAATCGCACGATATGATATTTCGGTACGGCGTTCCTACTATAACTAGCTTCTGCCTCGTCAACCGTCGTCTCTTTTATCACGATCAGACAATAGCATCCAAATAGAGGTAAAATTGTGTTTTTATTGAATAGATCAATGTTTTCCTATCTCTCAATGATGTACGATTCACACTATTATACTTCAAATTGCACGGACAAGAATTATGATATTTTATGTTGCAAATCGGAATAGTTTCAGAAACATATATTCCAGGCTTCCGTGTACAACTTTATTTTACATCGAAAATATATGCGTATTATATTCGCAGTAAGTACATTCGATAAGTTCTCATCCGCAAACGGTTCAAATCGCACGATATGATATTTCGGTACGGCGTTCCTATTATAACTAGCTTCTGCTTCGTCAACCGTCGTCCCTTTTATCACGATCAGACGAAAGCATCCAGATAAGTAAATTGTGTTTTTATTGAATGGATGAAAGTTTTCCTATCTCAATGATGTACAATTCATACCATTGTACTTTAAATTACACGAACCGGAATTATGATATTTTATATTGCAAATTAGAATAGTTTCGTCAACATATTATATTCCAGGCTTTCGTGTACAACTTTATTTTACATCAAAAATATATGCGTATTATATTCGCAATAAGTACATTCGATAAGTTCTCATCCGCAAACGGTTCAAATCGCACGATATGATATTTCGATACGGCGTTCCTATTATAACTAGCTTCTGCCACGTCAACCGTCTTCCCTTTTATCACGATCAGAGGAAAGCATCCAGATAAGTAAATTGTGTTTTTATTGAATGGATGAATGTTTTTCCTATCTCAATGATGTACAATTCATACCATTGTACTTTAAGTTACACGGACCAGAATTATGATATTTTATGTTGCAAATTTATTGAATGGATCAATGTTTTCCTATCTCTCAATAATGTACAATTCACCCTATTATACTTCAAACTGCACGGACAAGAATTATGATATTTTATGTTGCAAATTGGAATACTTTCATCAATATAGTATATTCCAGGCTTCCGTGTACAACTTTATTTTATATCGAAAATATATGTGTATTATACCCGCAGTAAGTACATTCGATAAGTTTTCATCCGCAAACGGTTCAAATCGCACGATATGATATTTCGGTACGGCATTCCTACTATAACTAGCTTCTGCCTCGTCAACCATCGTCCCTTTTATCACGATCAAACAACATCTTCCTAGGCTTATCTTTTACATAGCTCCCGTAACTCCGTGTGTTTCACCACCGATAGACAATACAAACTTTTAAAAAAACATCTTCTCAACCCTCTCTCGGCCTACATTCATAAATTTCGTCACAACGCATCCCCGAAATTTGCCATGATCCTTTCTTTCCGTCAGTCTTTGCGACTTCCGACGCAACCCTCCCGCGAAACTCGACACGTTTTTCGACATCCCCTCTCCGGGGGCGCCGCGAAGGAAATGGACTGCATTTTAAAAGACGCCCGCCGCGCATCCGCTCATCCCGCGAGCGCGTCTGGCTCGACGGCAAAATTGCCAAACGGTGTTCTGCGTTGCGACGCTCAGGGCTCGGGCGAAAAGCGATACGTTTGGATTGAAATGATCCATTGTATCGCTCGCCGTATGCCAACGACGTTGAGCGCGCGAGAGCGAGCGGGACAGAGAAAACGAACGAACGAACGAACGAACCAACGAACGGATGGACGAACGAACGAACGGACCTACGCCATTCCATTTTACAGCAGACAACGCGTACCTTCATTGTCGCCATTTCATTTTAGCCGGGCGCATTATCTTCATAATTCACCGTGGCGAGAGTCCGGGAATTGGAACGGAATATATAGGCGTGTGCGTTGAGCTTCGACGGAAAATCACGGGGCTTCCGTGTACGCAGAGAGTTAGAAGGGAGAATGGGAGACGGAGAATGGGAGAGAGAGAAAGTCCGGTTCACCTGTCCCAGAGTCCCGAGGGCTCGCCACTTCGAAACTACCGCGGCACTTGATACGTGCCTCGAAATAATACGCCGCGCGACGCGAGATCTGCCCTCGTAAAATGTCTTAGCGCTTTCAATGGGACGCTGCTTTCGAAACTGATAGCGTCGGTTAGGCGAAGGCGGAAAAGTGGTGGAAATGATGTTTCGCGAAAAATTGTGGTATAACAGGCAGGAAGTATTTTAGTCAGGTCAGAGCAGATACTGACCGTAGGTAGTTTTACGTTATGGGTAAATTCAGAAAATGTCTTATTTAATACGAAAAATTATAAATGTTATATGTGGGGTCTCAAATACAGGGTCCTCTAGTTGGCGAGGAAACGAGTTTATTGAATTGTGTTATTTTGGTTGCTTAGGAGTGAGTTGACGATAAGACATGAAGAGGATACAATGTAAAGACGAAACGGCATAAAGACGAAAAAGGCGAAACGACGAAAGACTAGGAAAAAAGACAAAAGTGTCTTAATTGTGTTGTTATTGTTTATAAATATTATACTATCTAGTTTCACGCATTAAATTCCTACATATATAACGAGGATAATGTCAATATGATATTTTATGTGTGTACCACACGTCTGGGAATCGGTAGGAATTAGCATTGTGTTCCATATTCGACATATGGGTCACTTGTTAATGTCACTGTTATAAGAGTGAAGCCATAAAGTAGAAATCACAAGGCAGAAATCATGTCTCGTGATAAATTATGGTGTATCAACGCTGTATATATTTTTTGTTATTATTAGTTATTTTTATTCAAAATCCGTTCATAACAAAAATAACCAAATAACCAGTTCTAAATAAAACAGAAAATATGATATGCATGCATATTTTTGTTTTGGGGTTTGGTAATAAATATGTGCGTTCTTAGAATTTCCGTACTGTTTATGAAGAGGGGCGTGTTATTTTTAGTAGCCCACGGGAGTGGAATATCTTAGAACCACCCTGGTAAATGATTTGTTCTGATCAAAATGCACTTCTACATCTGAGTTCTCGAGTACTAGATCTACCTTGTCTATATTCTTAAAATATAGGCTTTACTAACCAATCAGAATGCTGCTTTTTCGATGCTTGGTATATTGAGCTTACTCTCGTGCTTCCCACAGGACCCGTGACAATTTACGTGACACTTTTAAGCTTGCCAGTTGTCCGACTTTCTAAAGGTAAACATTCCGTAATCTATTACCGTCCTACCCCGAGAAACACAAGACAAACATGAGAAGGTCACCTACTCTACGGCCTAACAGCACAACGTCAGTGTCGGCGTACCTCGGGATGTGTTCGGACAGCAAAATAATTACGCATCCACCCCGTATTAGGCACACCCCCAAACTCGTTACGCCATAAATCGAAATGAATCGGGTAGTATGAGACGTAATGCCGACAATGGCGGAATGTCTCAGTGACATTTCCCCGGTGGGCCAGCGGGGCGAAATTTTACGGGCGCGATTCGCCGCGTTACATGCATTATCGGTCCCCGATCCACTGGACTGCGGAAAGTTGCGATAAACATGTGTGTAAATACAGGCGCCACGGGGTACAAATATAAATACAAGCCGCACACGTGCGCGCGCGTGTTGGTGCGGGACGGAATAGGGGTGGCGGAGAGAAAGAGGGATGGGGGATGGGAGGGTGAGGGATCCTAACACCCAGCGGAGTTTGCAGCAGCGCGAAAAATAGGGCTCCAGAGCCCTCTTACCATTTCCAAGTTACGAGAGACATTACCGGCACATCGTGCAACACAACTGTGGGCAAAAGTCGAGGATAATCGAATAACGCCTCTAGACAGAGTCGAACAAAATTACTGGTATAGTAATGTGCGGTGTTAAGCGGGCAGGTTGCGGTGAGGAGAATTCTGCGGTAGGTACTGGCTTTTTGATAGAGATAAGCGGGTGGTAATGGACAGCAGAAGAGGATCCTTATTGTTTGCTTTCGTCGCTCGCCATTTTGTACGCAGACAGACGTACATGCACTGATGTAATGATCGAAGTTATTTGAGATGTATTTCGTGGAATGGAGGAGAGGAAGTGCAGGCATCGAAATAGTTGACGCTAAAAGTTTGCGCGATGGCAGAAGGGGTGAGTGGTGTTTAATGTGAAGAGGATGAATATGGACAGATTATGGATATTGCTGTTTCATTGTGGCATTTTAGCGGGGACGCTCTATTTATTAGGCCAAGCCGTGCTTAGGATTTGCGATAGATTACTTGCATTGATAATGACGTTCTGTGTGCACGGTGCATTGCAATTTATAATTATTTTTATGCGTAATACAAAATATTATGGAACGTTAGTGAAAATGTTAAAGTTGACATGAACATAAATTGAAATTTCGGACAGCGGTTCTTAGAAATACAACTGCCCAGAATCTGCAAAAGTTGTCATTACAATAACTCCATACTCCATTTAAAAATGTCTTTTCCATGCGATATCAAATATTGTCGTAAATATTTAAGAGGTTATGCCTACTTGGGTTGGTGAAAAAATCGACTTTTTTATTGCATTTTCTTAATGTACATCATTTTAAGAATGTTTCCTCAAAAGTACATAAGAACCGGAGCACACGTTCATAAATTATGAGCGTTTATCTGGAGCGCTAGTATGTATGATTAGTAAAAAGCTTGAAATTTTATCTCGAAACTGTGTTTTTAAAAACACACGGTTGCGGTGACCACGGTTTCTCAAAAACTACGAAGGATTTTTTATTTCGGTAATAAAAAAAAAGTTACAATATAAAAACGACAGTGAGACCACCTCAAAAGACGGATTTTTTCGTAAAATTGCTGCCATGCTTGTAAAAATTTAAATTTTTCAAAATTCTTCGTTCAGGCCCTGCCTATTGTAATGACAAATAAGTATATAAAATTAGAGTCCGATCGGAAAAGTAGTTTTGAGAAATCGTGGTCACCGCAGGTGATGAAAATAAACGGAAGCTCTTCGAGAACGGCTATATTTCCTCCATTTTTTAATATTTTCTTATAAAAAAATTTATACAAATACCACTAAATACGTACTTGTTGGTAGTATTTTGCGAATTTTAATTAGTACTCACTAAAACGGCAAAAAAAATCTTGAAAATCATGTCATTTCGCCGATCCCAAGTAGGCATAACCCCTTAATACTTCACATAACACTCTCTTTCCTACATTCTACATCGCCGCTTTTATTTATAGGTACTCGTCACTTCATACTTCAGTTTCGTACACGTCAATTCCGAATGACCTTTACAGGGCTCGCGCAACTTTTAAGAATCACACAATACACCTCTTTATCGCCAACTTATTCCAACCGCAGACCTTTCAAACGCTAAAGCCCGTACAACCTCCTTCTTTCGTATCGACGATTAGCTCTCTTGTTAATTAAAACGCGCGCGCCCGGACGACTGTTTAATTGGACGAAGACTCGGAAAGTCATCAAAGAACTTCCGTCCCAAACCCGCGGCGGCTCGAAATTTTAATCCCTCCCACCTCGTCCCCCGACCCCGCGCAAATCTGCTAACCGGTTTTTTGACGCGGTAATTAAATGGCACATTATTACGCGCTCGGCGATCCGGGATTGTTAGCGGCGATATTAATCGGCCGTCCGTAACGAAACGCACAACATTTCGAGCTCTGTCGGGCTGGGGTTAAAAGGGGTTAACGGAGGCGAGAAGGGTCATGCCCGGCGGGGATAGTCGGGGGCGGTCGGCGGATAGTGGGCCGAAGTAATCAAAGAAAAAGTTTTCCGATTCCAGGATAAATCGACTCCATAACCCGATTTTGCTAAACCGATTACACGCCGGCCCGTTAAAGCAAAGATACCTTCTGTAAATACGCTGCGCGCGCGGTTTTTCTCGTCCGGCTCCCGAACAATATTTTTTTCGAACGCTTTGTTTCGGCGGCGCGAGCGCGCGCGCGTTTTGGTAAATTTAAATACATCGTCGAATCAAGCGGGGACGCGCGGAAGAGTCGCGGGCAAACAACGAGCGGACGCGATACGTTATACGGTATAGCGTGACCTCACGCAGCGATGATAACGCGGGGGTATCGTCGGCGTTTTGAGTTACACTCGCCAAATAGTTCGCCGGGGCAAATAATTTCGCCCGCCGGCCAGGACCTCCGGCACGGCGGAATCACGCGTGCGAAGTGAAAATGGTAGGAAAAGCGAGGATGGACTACAGCGATGGTGCGGATAGGCAAACGTCTCCAATGTCTTTTAGATATACGTGGGGATGCCTGGAGCATGGGATAAAAAATAGGAGAAAATCAAATGCAATAGAGAACAAAATTAGAGAAGATGTTTAATGCACTGCTCAAAGCTCGCTGTAGGAAATACTAAAAAATCAAATGCAGTGGAATACAAAGTTTGAAAAGATATATAGCGACGCGAAAGTGAACCGCTGGGCCATCATATTACGTCCAAATGTTGGATTCGGAGTCGATGGGATACGCTGATAACGCAATTAACCCTTTGCGGGCGGAACGGTGCGAAACTAAACGCTGCGCCGTGTCACTGCGATGATAGTTATTTGAAATTGTCAATCAACACAGACAGGGGCACGTATGTATATATTAGAGAAACGTTCAAATAAGAGAATTAGACCTTTGATAAGAGCACGTAGCTAAGGTAGAAACATCAGATTTCTCTGAATACTAAATATCATCATTGCAATTTTTCTGAGGCCCTTCATATCCTTTTTCATTTGGTACAACGACAAGTCGATCGGGTAAGTTTTAATTTTTAAGCTATTTTTAGGCTCATTTTTAACGATTTTTCCACAGATTTTTGCCGATATCTCCGGAACTATTGCGAATTTCGGGGTGCGCCTTGCATTTTTCCGAGTCATTTTGGACCCCCTTTGATATGTTAAAAGGGCAAGAAAATGGGCGACCCATCAATTTTTCGCAAAAATGGCAAGGGGTATACCTTAAGATTTTCGCGATTTCTTCAAGGCCCTGTCCTGTCTAAACTACCGAACGAAACATATAAGTAATATTGGTTTTCTTAAAGCCCTTTGGACGAACTTACACGTGGGACTAATCGCGATCAGAAATTTTGAAAAACATTTTTTTTCGCTTTCTTAAAATCGTCGTATCTCAGAAACTATGAAGAGTTCAGCGCCCGGAAAGTGGTCTATCTTCAGGGCAAAATACCCTCTATTGAACGGTAACGGTCCCAAAACAAAAAAAAAATTTGACATTTTTCACCTATTTTCGCGTATATTCTGCTTAATTTCCATTATTTTTCCATTTACTTTTGCTCATAATTCAGACACTGTTGCGAATTTTGGGATGCGGTTTGTGTTTTCTGAAGCCTTTTTCGACCCCCTTTCATTTCATGTAGAGGGGAAAGTCGAATTGTTTACTTTCAGTTGTTAGTCATAAAAAAGAACCGTTTCTTACTCGTGTTTTTGCTGATTTTTTCGTCTATTTTTAGCCATATCTCGAACACTATTATGAATTTTCCACCTCAGCTTGCGCCATTCTGAGTTATTTTTTATCCCCTTTGATATACTGCAAGGGCAATTAAATCTCAAGACCATAATTTTTTTTTTTTTTTGCAAAAATGGTAAGGGGTATATAATACATACGTATCTATTTAATACTTCGTGCGTATCAACCGTTCTCACCACATATGCAAGTTTGTTCTTTCTGCCAATCAGTCACCCTACGATCAAAAGTCCAAAAAAATCACGTACGGTGAAGCAACAAATTAGACAAGATTTGCAGCAACCGGCAGGCTGTTTCGCATTCTTCGACCACAAAATTTTTCACTTCACCCGTGGCGCAACTCATGCCTAGTCGTACACGTTATAACGGCCACTGAATTTAAACAAAAAACACCCCGTTTCATTTCAGTACCCATAAATGTAACTCTCGGGAACGTTTCTCAGCCGTGCGCGTTATCGTTATTCATTACGAGTTCCACGCTTATCGAGTCGCGATCTCTTAAGTCCTATCACATTCGCTACACTGATTTATCAAAGGAAGAGAACACTTCCGTCGCGCGCCGGCAGAATGCATCATATCACCGCATCCGCGTTCTGCCGCGATATAGACGCACGTCGGGTTTCTCGGATAAAGCGCAAAGTATAATCTCTCCTTTGCCATCGACACGATGCAGACTCCTCTCCTGCCTTTTGCATCGAACGCGCGCATACCACGACTCGCGCCGGATTGATACCGCTATCACTGGAAGTAAGTAACTCTATCCATGCAGCCGCCGTCTTGCCACGTAGCGAGATGTCGTTCGAACGGAGACGGCGGATAGAGAACAGAGCAGGAGGAAAGAACACGCGTCTGATGAAACGAAAGAATGGAACGACGTTGTAGAGGAATAGCGAACGCGAAGAATCGGGAGTAACGAAAGAAGCGGACAGGAGTGGTTAACCCCTTGTCGTACTTTCACGAGTCTGACTCGTGATGAGAATTTCGGGCTAAACGTGAAAATCACGGGTCTGACTCGTAATGAGATGTTCGGGTCAAACATGAACATCACGCATCTGACTCGTGATCAAGATTTATATAATATATCGGAAATATAGTCATGAAAAAAAATTAACGTACTTTTCAAAATTGTTAGTCTTAAATTCATTTCAATTCCACAAGAGCATCGTCGCATGAAATGAATAAGCAGGCGACTCGTGATGAGAATTTCGGGATAAAGGTGAATATCATGAGTTTGACTCGTAATGAGAATTTCGGGTCAAATATGAATATCACGCGTCTGACTCGTGATCAAGATTTATATATTGTATCAGAAATATAGTCCTGAAAAAAGAATTGAAGTACTTTTCAAAATTGTTGGTCTTAAATTCATTTCAATTCCATCATCGCATGAAATGAATAAGCAGACGACTCGTGATAAGAATTTCGGGCTAAACGTGAATATCACGAGTCTGACTCGTGACGAGAATTTCGGGTCAAACATGAATATCACGCGTCTGACTCGTGATCAAGATTTATATATTGTATCAGAAATATAGTCATGAAAAAAAATTACTTTTCAAAATTGTTGGTCTTAAATTAATTTCAATTCCACAAGAGCATCATCGCATGAAATGAATAAGCAGACATCTACTTCAGGGGCAATCGTAAGATATATTATAATTTGTTTCAAGTTCCGATAATACGTCTCAGCCGCTTTGGCTTCTTTCGTGAACATTTCTGCGCATTGTTTGGGCCTAAATTCTTCCGAGTTAAATGGTACGGCAAAGGGTTAACCCTTTTACTGCTGAATACTTCCGCCCGAAGAACTCGCTGAGGACGAAACACTTTTCGCTAGTGTGAACTCTATTGATTGATTATCCAAGGCGCAACTAAGTTCTAATGATAATTCTTCATTTACGTCAAATGAAATAATGCAAGAATACTATTTAATAAAGAACGCATCTGTATTCATCTCGTGCATTAATAATTGCGGCTGCAATAAGTAAGATATCGAAGCGATTGGAGTCGCATATACGTGCCTAGAGTCGACACCGATAGATTTCGGCGGACGCACATATGCGTCCATAGCAGTAAAGGGTTAACACGTTCACGCCGGGGCCGATTTTCATGTTCTTCTCTGTGAGGCGGCCCTCGAATTCATGCAGCACTTCATTTGGTGGCGTACGATTGTTGCTTGTTCAATTATTTAAATTTCAATTATCTAAATTCTCAACTATAATGCATGCAATTTTGTCCATTTACTAAAAACGAACTATATTTTTTATGGTGAGCGGTGCAAACAAATGTTCACGCGCGATGGGACAGTTGAGCGCGAGCCACCGGTGGTACACGCCGGCGTGAACGTGTTAAGACAGGATGAACGCACCCGAGGAAAATAACGCCACAGACGCACAGAGAAAACGGATGGAAGCAGCGGAGGAGAAGATTGGCGCGAGAATCGAAAGTCACTGAAGAACGGAAACCGGGAGGAAGGCAAAGAAGTAAGAACGTCGAAGGCTATCGAGATTACGAAAAGTGCGCAGAGAGCAACAAACAGAACGAGCGGAGCGAGGCGAATGACGGAAGGGATCACGGGAAGAATGTGTGAGTGCGAAGGATCGAAGTAACTAAGGCGGGACGAGAGAGCCAGGAGGAAGAGGAACGAGGGCGAACGCGGAAGAATGAGGAAGCGTGGGAGTGGCCCGGACGTTCTACTCGATTTTACGCAATGCATTTTAATCGCGGGTTTAACGTTACGGACTCCCGGCCCGGGGTCGTTCGGAGAATCGAGCTCGTGTCGTGCAACGACAGGAGAGAAGGAAAGCTTTATTCGACGGCCGATGGGCTCCGGGCGTGCGATTTTTGCCCTCCGATTCGGAAACGCTCGACCCGCCGCCCCTTCGTTCGTTTCTCAGACCTAAGTGCACACTCCGACGTACTTCGATCCGCCGGACGAGACGTCGCCGCATTCTTCGACACGCTCGCGCGCCACCGTAAGCGGAAATATTTACAGGTGCCGGCGAAAAAGTTATATGGGAAATTGCGAAGTTGCGCAGCGGGCGTTCAGTTGTCAGAAGTCGATTGCCGGTGACGTTTCGGTGGAATTGTGCTTGTGGCCGGCGCGGGCGGCCGATTGGAAAGTTGCTGGGGAACGCGGGGTGAAGATGTAATGAGAACCGGGTACTATGGGGGTGCGTAAGGTGTTGCGATATGCGATGGCTTTGGGATGCAAGGGTTTGGAGCTGTGCGGTTAGTTGGCAGAAGAAATGTGTTTACTGTCAATACGTAAACACGGAGAGAGTCTTTACTGGGTTACTTGTACAAATTAAACCGCGTTCTGGCTGTCCCGACAGCTTAACTGCATTTCTACTGGATGTAATGTCACACCTGTATGCTGGGAGGCAATATGAAGTTTTAGGTTGGATCTGATTTTTGTATTGCAACTAGTTCGTATTGGTCTTAAATACGTTTTTTAAGTAAATCTGAGCTTGATCTGCAAAATATCGACAGGATAAAAAAATATCTTCCCTATGTATTTATAGAATTTATTCCCCATTCACGCTGGGCCAACAGTTTAACTGGATTTCTACTGCATGTAATATCACACCTCTATACTGGGAGGCAACATGCAGTTTTGGGTCGGGTCTGATTTTTGCGCTACAAAGATTTCGTACAGATCTTAAATTCCTTTTTTAAGTAAATCTAAGTTTGATGTGCAGAATATTGACAGGATAAAATTATGTCTTCCCTATTTAATTATAGAATTTATTTCACATTCACGCTGGGCCGACAATTTAACTGGATTTCTACTGCCTGTATTTTCACACCTGTATACTGGGAGGCAATAAGAAGTTTTGGGTGGGGTTTGATTTTTGTATTGCAACTAGTTCGTATTGATCTTAAATTCGTTTTCTAAGTAAATCTGAGTTTGATATGCAGAATATCGACAGGATAAAATAATGTCTTCCCTATTTATTTATAGAATTTATTCCACGTTCACGCTGGCCCGACCGTTTAACTGGATTTTTACTGCATGTAATGTCACACCTGTATACTGGGAGGCAATATGAAGTTGTGGGTCGGGTCTGATTTTTGCGCTACAAAGATTTCGTACAGATCTCAAATTCCTTTTTTAAGTAAATCTAAGTTTGATGTGCAGAATATCGACAGGATAAAATAATGTCTTCCCTATTTATTTATACAATTTATTCCACGTTCACGCTGGCCCGACAGTTTAACTGGATTTTTACTGCATGTATGTCACATCTGTATATTACGAGGCAATGTAAAGTTTTCGGTCGGGTCTGATTTTTGTATCGCAACGATTTCGTATTGATCTTAAATACGTTTTTTTTTTAAGTAAATCTGAGTTTGACCTGCAGAATATCGACAGGATAAAATAATGTCTTCCCCTATTTATTTATAGAATTTATTCAACACTCACGCTGGCCCGACAATTTAACTGGATTTTTACTGCATGCATGTCACACCTGTATGTTACGAGGCCATATAAAGTTTTGGGTCATGTCTGATTTTTGCATTGCAACGATTTCATGTTGATTTGAAATACGTTTTTTAAGTAAATCTGTATTCGATCTTCAGGATATCGACAGGACAAAATAATGTCTCTCCCCATATATTTGTAGAATTCATTCCGCATCCTGGCTGTCGCGACACTTTAATATGATTTGCACTTGATGTAATTACATACCTATGTATTGCGAAGCCATATGAACTTTTATATCGGATCTGATTTTTGCATTGCAACGGTTTCCCACTGACCTTAAATACATTTTTAAGTAAATCTGAATTCGACCCGCAGGATATCGACAGGCGAAAATAATGCCTTCCCCCATACATTTCTACTATTTACTCCGCATTCCTCCTGCCCACGGTTTAACTAGATTTCCGCTTCATCCAATTTCACACCCGTACGCCGCGAAGCCGCACGAACTTTCACATCCCGTCCGTTTTTCGCATCGCAATGATTTCGTCATTCCGTCATCCCCCGGACACAATCCCGACCCACTAGCGACAGGCGCACGTAGACTACCTCTAATATCTTTCCCTGCCTATTTACCGCATTCATACCATCTTCTCGTTGCTCGCAGAATTTACCCGGATTCCGGCCTCATCCACTTTGCCCTGTATCTTGCCGAGTCACATAAAGTTTTCTATCAAATCGCGTTTCCGCGTTGCAACGATTTCATCGTCTTGACATTCTGCTCCGTCCCTTCGCCATTCCTTCGACGAGCCACTAGCCCGCCCTTCCACCCACGCCAGCGAAGCGCCTTCTTCCCTCGGCGGCCTGCGCACCTCCCACGCCGTCCGCGCCTCATAATTAAAGTCTGGAGACACCGAGTATTTTCTATTAACATTCCTGGCTAACCCGGCATACTCAAAATGACCGCAGCTATTGCGGTATGTTGCGCGAGGAACCCACACACCCTCGCCTCTGCCCGCCACTTTACACACCCTCCGCACATAGTAGACACAGTTCCGGCGAGCGGGAATGTCACATCGGATGTACGCGACGCTTTTCACCTTCTCCGTCTCTTTCCCTACTTCCCCTTCTTCTCCCAGGTTCTTCGGCACTTTCGCGCGTCTCTTTACCTTTTTCCATGCCCTCCCTGTGCACTCCTCTGGCCGCCTGATTCTCGCCTTTCCACCTGTTACGACGGCCTCGCCGTCCGCAATCCCGCTGATCGCCGTTTTAACGAGAGGCCGGTATTTTAACGACGACCATCTCATTTCCACGAACGATCGAGAGGATATTCGATGTCGTTGAGTGGATGGTCAGACGGTCAGTTTGCTTTTCACGGAATGCGGGACGCGCAGGGCTGTTTAGGCTGGGAGAGAGGCGCTGTTTCCTGGGGGAATGGCAGGCCACGGGTCAGTGTTTTTAACACTAAACGTATCGGTACTTTGCACCTACCTATTCTTATGAAATAAACGTTGATTTTTAGAAAAAAAATCCTAATTTATTAAAGCGTGTAGGCGATTAATCGCCCTGCATTGAATTTTCGGTCGCAGTGTTTTGTCAAGCGATGACGTAGTGGCGAACCGTGCCGTCTTTTGTTTAGGACGTGCGACGCTGCGGACTGCAAGGCGAGATAGTCAGTTGTTGGGCGAACTTGGTAGTAACCACATGTCTCGAAATACATTTTTTTATTCCATCGACGTGGCTGTTGTAATTGTCCTTTTCAGAGAATTGTATAATAATAGTTACCGCCCCGACAAGCGAAAAATTGAATAATTGGATGACATAAGAATTTACAGAAAGTCAAATGAGCGAAAGAAGTAATAATGAATGTACGATTTTAAAGTAAATTTTGAAAGGGGTCATTTGACCCCGCTTGGTATGTTTAGTGTTAATGTGGGTGTTGTCAGGGTTTTTTAGGGTTTTTATGCTTTCTGCTTTTTAAGTGTTGGCGCTGTCGATGTTTTCAAATGTTTTCGTCGCTTTCTGTTTTTTACGTGCGGTGGGGGTGTTTTTATTGTGTTCTGCTTTTTATGTAAAAATTGTAGTGTTAACACATTGCGTATTGGTCACCAGATATCTCGTTTTAATGTTGATCGGTACGTTGCTAAAGTAATAAAGCCTTGCAGCAACTTTTGATCGTGTAATTGCGAAGTAAATGAATGTTAGAATATCGGGTAAGTGTAAACGTATCAATCGGTATTAAAAAAAGGTTGTATGTACTGTACTCAACTTTTTAGGACGTTCAAAAATGTACAAGTTCTTTTTCGGTTCCAACTGCTATTTACCGGTAGCCGATTAATCGGCTTTTCAGTGGTCAACGGTTATATTAGATAAAATAAATATCAGATGATATTATGACAATTCTAAATGACAATAAAATTACACTGCTTTGAAACCAAAGGATTCTCAACAAAACATTCAGTATTTTTCAGTTATAAAGCTTTACAAATAGGCACATACACAATTCCTGCGCGATATCAAAAACAGAGTCGGTCGTTAGTGAGTGGCATCTTCAGTCAATAGCGGTCGGTAAAGTGTTAACACGTTGACTGCCAAGCGTATTTTACTATATTAGAACGGCGATGCTATGAAATACTACAGCGTTTGACTATTTGATCTACATATCGTAAAGCACTGAGTAAAACACAGTGTAAAACTGAAAATTCATTTTTTTTTTCATCCAGTGCTGACGATATATTTTACAGACTAAATAACAATTGAACATTTTGTTGTGAATATCATATATACGTAACCCGTTTTGAGCAATTAGCCAGTACATTTATGTGACAAATTATCTAACACATCTCGTGGTTGACTACTTGTATGCATAAAACATATTTATGTTCATAAATGTTTTTACGCAAGAACCCCGATTCGACCAAAATAGTCTCGGAAAGTTAGAAAGAATTGCGTTTTTCAGCACAATTGCTGGTCGGGGATTGTAGCCTATTTCAGCCGTATCTTCTAAACTATTATGAATTTTCCAGTAGGGTTCCTTTTTCTTAAGCACTTCTTTTTCTTCCTCTTATGCTCTTGTGCGGTTTCCTGTCGGGTCCGTTTTGCGCTGAGCTCCTCGGACGGGCAAAATGGAAGTTACGTTCGAATTATGTAAAGTAATCAGCGGAGTTATGCCGGAATAAAGTCTTTCCGTCGTGCGGCTGTGATTTTCAGCTGCTCGCCGCTCGAGTTTTCATCTATTTACATATATCAACATGCCATGCGTTGGAGAGAGCACTTGTAACCTTAACCTAGTAGTAAATTAAGCTTACCTGCAGTTAATTTAAATATTTACAATTTTCCTTTAACGAATCACAATTGTCTTTTCTATTTTCTTGTCGGTACGGCTATATTATTACATTCATTCGTAGATTTATGTTATTATAATCAAAACTGAAAAATTCCAGGTACTAAATATTTTTTTCAACTTTTACTTGAACAAATGGTATATCTGTCGTGTTATATTTTTTATTGGAATCACTCGGTTAAGAAATATTTAAAGTGCAAGCGTCTGTGAGCGTATTTGATTATTATTTAAAGTTATTTAAATTACACGTTTCATCTGCTTTTTGAAGTTACATATGATATTAATATTTCGAATTCGATTTTAACCCAATTACTGCCTTAACCGACTGTTCGCGTTGCTGCCGTTATTTAGGATGAAAAAATGTTTTTGGCGTCTATAAAATGAATAAACGTCAAATCATTATTTCAAAACTGCGTGACGGTGTTGCGGAAATTTAGGTAACAAAGTTTCATCATTTTTGCCAACAAATACATTTTTCAAATTATTACAATCGTTGAGTCAATCACCTGCTACTACACATAACACGCCATTGTTTTGCTTACGCATCAATTTTCACTAAAAATCTTGCGAACAAGTTTGATGGTCCAGTAATCAATTTTGTGCTACGAAATACCTTAACACCAAACATACTTAAATTAATTGGACACGACATGCCGCACTCAGCAATTTTTCACGCCAATTTCACACCTCAATTCAACCAGTCGGGTTGTCCAGCAATCAATTTTCCTTGTGCAAAATAACAACACCACACATACTTAAATTATGTGCTCTTGACACGCCGCAGTTAGCAATTTTTCACGCCAATTTCATATCTCGATTCAACTATTCCGATTGCCCAGTAATCAATTTTGTTCTGCAAAATATTTTAACACCACAGACACTTAAATGACCCGCCGCACTCAGCAATTTTTCATGCCAATTTTACAGCTCAATTCAATTATTCCGATTGTCCAGTATTCAATTTCGTTTTGGAAAATATCTTAACACTATTTACTTTTATATTAATTGCACATGACACGCCGCACTCAGCAATTTTTCACGTCAGTCTGAAATCTCAATTTCTAGGAAACTAATTGTCCAGAAATAAATTTTGTTCTTCAAAATATCTTAAGATCACATATATCATACGTATAAATATGATTGTCCAGCAATCAATTTTTATCTACAAAATTACTCAACATCGTTTACACTTTAAAATTATACGCCCACAACACGCCGCACTCAGCAATCTTTCACGCCACTTTTACAGGGACCGGTCATTTTGAAAGCGGTGCAAGTCCATTTATTGCTGTTTCGACGACATTAAAAGTTAATATATTAGTCAATTCAAAAATATAAATTAATTATGTCAAATCTGGCAACGTCTACTAATTTATCAGTATGTAAATTGATTATATACATTTCTTTTAGGCGAATTTAACTAAGATAATATATATTTACGGACTGTAAATGGACTTACATCACTCTCATAATCAATCGCTACACAATTTTTTGTATTGACCAATTTTGAATTGAACAAAGCATTCGCATTATTAAAATATTAAATATTAATAACTTATAAATAAAAACTTTTCCCTAAATCAATCACAAATTATGTGATATCTCCTTTTTTACAAAAAATGCACCAACATCACTTTCGAGCTACACGATCCACATCCCGTTACAACCAAATTTTTACAATCGTTGAACCAATCGCCTGCTATTACACATGACACACCATTATTTTGCTTACGCATTAAATTTTCATCCAACATCTTACGAACAAGTTTGATTGTCCAGTAATCAATTTTGTGCTATGAAATACCTTAACACCAAACATACTTAACACGTTGAATGCCATGCCAGTCATCGATGACTGACACTGAACTTTCCGTTTAGGCCGCGTAAATAACTGGTGACTGACAGTGGAAGATATGATATAAAACCAAAAAATTTGCATTATTTTAAGTAATTACTAAAAATTTATTTAAAATTTACTTCATTTGTATTTACTACAAGATTGTATTACTAATGCATTTTTGTATTTCTTATCAAAGAATTTTAATGAATTTTATGGAACACGGTAAACATAAAAACGGTTGTCCTTTGTATGTATCACAAAATGTGGCAACTTGTTTAGTCATTTTTCTAACCATTGCTCTACCCGATTGAGTCGCATTTCTAAAATGTATGTATTACTTTGTCATAAGATAAGCAGAACCCCGGCAGCAAACCGATTTCAATGAAATCTTATCTATCGGGCCAAACAATAAACAAGACAAAACAGACTTGGCGCATAATGTGTTGAGTGAATGCCCATAAGCATTTCTTTTTAAATCTTTTACTACGATAAGAAATAATGTCCCTAATATATCTACATACCTGTATCCAGTAAATTTCAATCTGTTAGTAGTACATTGCTATACCACAATACGAACGCTTCTAAGCAGTGCGCGTGGCCTGACTGGGATTTCCTTAAAAATACGCGTGGCACTCAATGTGTTAAATACCACAATTGAACTATTAGGTTGGAGGGAAAGTTCTGTCGTATTTTTAATAGTCTGGTAATTTTTCTTATAAATAAAAAAAACATCTGGCTAGTGAGTCATTCGGATTTTTTTATATATATATATATATATATATATATATATATGTGTGTGTGTGTGTTTTACCATTCATCATTTACTTGTGATATTTAAAGTGAAAAACATGTCAGTAGATAAAGTGCATTTACGACACTGCATTTTGTATGAATTCCAAAAAGGAAGCAACGCATCGGTTGCATGTAAAAATTTATGTGCTGTATTTGGGAAAGATATTGTAAATTTTCGTACTTGTCAAAGACGGTTTAGCAAATTTCGTTTCGGGGCTCTGAGTCTCCAAGAAAGTGATCGACCTGGACGACCATCCAAGATCGATAATGATGTTTTACGATCCATGTTGGAAAATAATCCACATTTAACAAGTCGAGAAATTGCAGAAGAGTTTGGCATTCATCATACAACACATTAAATGTATTTTGATTAATATTAAACACATATTTTTATAAATTAATTCAAATAGTTTCTTTAAAATACGGCAGAACTTTCCCTCCAACCCAATAAATGGTATCCTACAGACGCGTCGACGCGCATTTTATTTGTATATCAAGGGGTTAAAAAGACATACAGTATAAAAATAATCCACATTTAACAAGTCGAGAAATTGCAGAAGAGTTTGGCATTCATCATACAACACATTAAATGTATTATGATTAATATTAAACACATATTTTTATAAATTAATTCAAATAGTTTCTTTAAAATACGACAGAACTTTCCCTCCAACCCAATACAATTCAGCGATCAATTTTTCTTCTATAAAATAACAACACCACGCATACTTCAATTAAGTGCCCTTGACCCCCGCCCTCAACAATCGGTTGCGTTCCGGAAATTTATCCGACGGAGCTTCATAATGCTGGCGCATAGTTGGTCGCGCACCTCTGGCAGTCGGGGGTTAGACAAGTCGCGCGAGTAGCTGTTACGTACCGGTTACACGAAGTAAGTTGCACAGTTTAGCGTAGCTTTCCGCAAGATTCACACTCGAGCGGGACGGGAGCGTTGTACCGGATACGCTCCACATCCTCTTTTCATCCCTTGCGACGCCACCCTCCCCGCCTCCTGTTTCTCTTCCCGGCTCCCGACGACTCGGTCTGCACGCCGGAATACCTAATTTCGGCGATCGACTACTTCCGGCTTGCGCCGCTCGTGGCTCCTCGCCCAACTGCACGCGGGATCCTACGTGTTTGAATGATCGCCCGCTTGACAAACGACGAGCCATTAGTTACGCTTTCTACGTAAACAGGTATATAATTTCGCGGCTCGTCCTCTGGTCGTCTCGCTCCTTCTGCTGCTGGCCTGATGAGTGTGAATGTTTGGGCGAGTGATGAATGTGCAGCGGCAAACGATGTTTAACATATTAATTGAGTAATATTGCGGACGTAATTATGGGGGAGTGGATCTATTAACTGGGTGGTAATACAGAAAAATTACGGGGATGAGTATTGACAGGGCACGAACGGATGATAATGGAGCTGGATGCAGAGGAATAATGATGCAGGTAGCAGAGATGTGGTCTAGCAGAGAATGCTCCTGATTCATGGTTTTGGCTGTCTCGGCTTTTTATAGGGTTTGTTGTTGATAGATTTGCAGATTTGCCTCATCAAAATTACACGTCCATTTTTCCAAGCGTTTCTCATCCCTTCACACATGCTCCTAATCACGGTTTCGGCTGTCTTGGTTTTTTATAAGTTTGTTATTTTCGACAGATTCGGAGGACTGCCTCATCAAAATTATACATCCATCTTTCCAAGCGTTTCTTATCACTTCACACATGCTCCTGATCACGGTTTCGGCACTCGCGGTTTTTTATAGGGTTTGTTCTTTTTGATAGATTCGAAGGTCTCCTTCATTAGAATTATACATCTATTTTCCAAGTGTTTTTCATCCCTTCACGTATGCTTTTGATCACGGTTTCGGCTGTCTTGGCTTTTTATAGGGTTTGTTCTTTTTTATAGATTCGCAGATCTGCCTCATCAGAATTATACGTCCATTTTCCAAGCGTTTCTAATCCCTTCACACATGCTGCTGATCATGATTTCGGCTTTTCAGAGGGTTTGTTCTTCTCGATAGATTCGCAGATCTGTCTCATCAGAATTATACATCCATTTTTCCAAGTGTTTCTCATCCTTTCATACATGCTCCTGATTCACGGTTTCGGCAATCGCGGCTTTTCATAAGGTTTGTTCTTTTTGATAGATTCGAAGGTCTCCTTCATTAGAATTAATATACGTCAATCTTTCCAAGCGTTTTTCATCCCTTCATACATATTCCTGATCACGGTTTCGGCTGTCTCGGCTTTTCATGGGGTTTATTCTTTTCGATAGATTCGCAGGTCTGCCTCATTAGAATTATACATCCATTTTTCCAAGCGTTTTTCATGCCTTCACACATGCTCGTGATCACGGTTTCGGCACTCGCGGCTTTTTATAGGGTTGGTTCTTTTTGATAGATTCGCAGATCTGCCTCATCAAAATTATACATCCATCTCTCCAAGCGTTTCTCATCTCTTCGCAGATGTTCCTAATCATGATTTCGGCACCCTTGTCTTTTCATAGGATTTGTTCTTTTTGATAGATTCGCATATCTGCTTCATTAGAATTATACATCCATTTTTCCAAGCGTTTCTCATCCCTCCCCACATCACACTCACTCAATCTTCACGCAACCTGCGTTTTCTCCACATCCTCCCTTATCCACAACAGGACTCAAAGAAACGCATCGCCTCCCGCAAAAAGTATCACCGACAAACCCATCCATTCCCCCTCACGCCCATTTCCCCACCCATTACTTTGGCCGTCGCCGATGAATTGCATCCGTCTAATTATCCGCCGCTGAAACTGGGGTCCTATCAGCAGCAATCGCGCGCTATCAAGGTAATACACCGGTACACCTAATTTCGCCATACGTCAGGCAGCGTTCCGCACACAGAGCGGCCGCGTCTCTTCGCTCAACGCCACATATCGAATTTGCACTTGCCAAATGCGCAGCGCACCAATTAGCCGATTTGCGAGCGCGGCGACGCTGGCACACGCACCGTCGGCGATCGCTTTCAGACACACTCTTCCCGACTGCGACTGACGCAAGGTGCGGCCGACGAAGTTCAGCGTGAAAATCTCGCCGACGGTTTCATTATGCCGGATTATAGTTATTCCGCTTATGGAGTTCCAGTTACATAGTTTAGCGTGAGAACTGCACTTCTCTCTCCTGCTCCGTCCTCCCTCGTGTCTGGCCAACTCCGACTCCCGTCTCCTAACGGAATACCTAATTTCCGCGAACGATTACTTTCGCCGTGGCGGCTCGAGTTGAAAAGTATTTAAGATCGCACGTCCGAGCGATTACGGGAGGGAGACGGCTGCCAGACGAGGGATGGAGTTCAACGGCTGGGGTTGGGGGCGTTCGATATCGGCGCGAATAAATTTCATCGCCCCCCCTCCGCTACCGCGGCGCGAATACAATTTCGGAGAAGTTTGTGTACGGGTTTGGTAGGTGAGAGGGATTCCTTGCACGCGGCTTTATTTCGAGGTGCGTGCCTTTTGTCGGGAGACGTTTTTCGGAAGTTGCGGGAGACGATAGTGCGGCTTTGAGCAAGGCGAGTGAATAATTGTTTTTGGAATATGAGCCCATTATGTGTGGAAAAAGGGGGGGTGTTGGTTACTGTTGGTTTTCATGAAAAAAAAATATATTTGTGGGATCTCAAATATAGGGTCCTCTAGCCCTTTGACTGCTATGGACGCATATATGCGTCCGCCGAAATCTATCGGTGTCGACCATGAGCGCATATATTCGTCTTCAATTGTTTCGATTTCTTACCTATTGCCGCCACAATTATTAATGTACGACATGAATACATATGCGTTCTTTGTCAAATAATTTTCTTGCATTATTTAATTTGGTGTAAATGAAAAATTACCGTTAGAACTTAGTTGCACCTTACATAACCAATCAATAGAATTTAAACTGGTAAAAAGTATTTCGTCCTCAGCGAGCGAAACTTTAAACGGAAGTATTCAGCACTCAAAGGGTTTTTTAAAACAAGGTTGCTATGATCCTCAATTATTATATTGATGTATCATAGGTGACGAGTGTGTTGAATCGTGTTATTTTGGTTGCAATAGGAGTGAGTTGACGATAAGATTTTTTAAGGACGAAACGGCGTAAAGGCGAAACGACGAAAGATTAGAAAATAAGACAAAAGTGTTTCGATTGTGTTGTTATTGTTTATAAATATTATACTATCTAGTTTCACGTATTAAATTCCTATATATTGATACATTTTCTGTTTTACTTGTGAAAGAAGATGGAATGAAAATGCTTGAAAATAACGTGAAAATAATAGTTGACTTGGGATAATGTGGTTCGGCGGTGTAATAATGAAAAATAATAAAGGGAATGAATAAAAGTATAGAATAAATCCTTATGCGATTGATCTATTCTTTAGCGCCGAATACAGCCGCGTTTTAATAACTTTGTGTTTAACGTTCAAATAACAATGAGGTGGACTACTTTCTTACGGATTTATTTCGTGCCGTCTGCTTTTGTTGCGCGATATTATTCTGCTTATTTCATGCTCGTATTGACCTACAATATCCGATAATCAAGTAATAACCTACTATTGTAAATACTGCGATAATGTTAATTATATTTTGAATAAACCTTTAACGGTGGTTTCATTAAAATTTTATCGAGCCCCGCGAAACGTCGGATTACATTTCTTGTATGCACAAGTAATTACAGTTTCGTTATAAATCATACACCGGCGTTCGGATTTTTGTACTACAAGTTTTACGTTACTCCGAGTCAGATTTACGGTTAAATTACCTTCGCAAACAATATTTGCCCGAAATGCTGAAGTACGAAATGATGATTTCTGTCCGGTTGCAAGTAGCGGCGGATCATTTTACGTTCGTATAAATTGAATCTGGATACAGGTCGATACAGAGTCGCAATTCACGGAGCGTTTAAAGCGATTCGGCTTTTAACGACTGTTTCCATTTTACCTCCGATCGCGGCCTCTCCAGTTCGCGCACTCGCTGACGATCCAATAACCGTTCTCCCAAACACCAGATCAGTCTTCTTACCAGATACAGTAAAACCAGATCCGGCAAATAAAAGTTCGAGTCTCGATTAATAGACAATCACTGCTGCACGCGGTTTACGTAACTAAAACAAACTAATATGGCTGGTGCATTAGGCATCTTTCATTCCCTAATTTTTCGGCATAAAGTAACATTTTCTACATTTAGGATGAAAGATACAATAATTGCTGCACATGAAAGATTCATTGTCATATTTGTAGTTTAGTTCTGGTGCATATGTAAGTTAATATTGAGAATTGTAGTTTAACGTTCACATGGGTACTGTTACGTACGGTTTACGTAACTAAAACAAACTAATATGGCTGGTGCATTAGGCATCTTTCATTCTCTAATTTTTCGGCATAAAGTAACATTTTCTACATTTAGAATGAAAGATACAATAATTGCTGCACATGAAAGATTCATTGTCATATTTGTAGTTTAATTCTGATGCATATGTAAGTTAATATTGAGAATTGTAGTTTAACGTTCACATGGGTACTGTTACGTACTTTACAATACTTTTTACGATACAATACTTAGATTACTTACAATACAATACAATACTTTACTCTACAATACTTTAATTTGGACAACCGTGTTTGTAAGATAAGATAAAAACTAGTAATGCAGATTTTGTCAATATACATTATAAAAACATTATTTAGCAGAAGAAATTTCCGCATTAAAAAATATAAGTTCTATGCAGAAGATCAGTTCCAGCACAAAAACTTTTGCTGCAGCTTTATGGGCAAAATTGCTCCCACCCCTAACACACCGCGTATTAAATTTAGTATAAAAAAAAAAAAAAAAAAATGGTGCGCGGCGCAATTCGAATTTGCCGACGAAGAGCGTACTTAGCTACAAAAATAATTTCGACATTGGATACGTCAGTCGGGAATTTAGTAGCAAAGTGTAAATAATGTTGGTTAAACCGTTCAGAATCATACGTGCGCCTGCTTTGTTTATCTGTTCGTTCGTGTGGGAACGTGTGTATGAGCAGACGATGAAATTGCCCGATCCGCCTGACGAATAGGTATCCATCTTTTCTCGAGTAAATTTGTTACCTGTACCTCCGGCTATTGGAAACACGCGCGTATGTATCTACGAATATGTGTGCCTGCGTACGGGGCGATGCAAAAATAATCACCCACTCTCTCCTCAATGTAACTCACAGCAACTTTAGTCAAAAGAAGCGGCGATCTTCATTACATCGCGCAAATAATGTTTCAATCCTTCCTCATTAAATCGAAAGTCCTAAAATTAAACTGGCGAATGGAGAAAGCGTAATTGTTACTAACAGTTGGTACATTAGCATTTGCGGTACGTAGATACATCAGTAATATATTTATTATGCACCTGTTGCGATATGAAGGTGCTTTACAAAGTGATATTACCAAATCATAATTTACCAAATCATAAAAAAACACGCATTAACACTTTGACTGCCATGGTGGTCATCGGTGACCGGTGCAAAAGGTCTCAAGAAAAATTAAAAAAATACCCAGTCGGTAGCATTTATGATTTTGTAAATTCAATTAATATTGAATAGTGTTTAAATTCCTTGTTCTCCGATGCCTTTACATTATTTTCATTTTGCACAATTCATTCATATTCTGTAGTACTTCATCGCGTTGCAGTTTTAATATAGTGAAATACGCACGGTAGTCAAAGTGTTAAACTATATGAGCCGTTTATTTTGAAAGTGGCCTTACTCCATTTATCTTCAAATCGAGATAAATAACATGAATTTGTACATGCAACCATGGTAACCGGAAAATATTGAAAAACGGAGTTAGGCCACATTCAAAATAAACGGTTCATATATTCATTACTGTCTACGTAGGCGGCACAAAGCTGATAGTACAAAACAAAATAAAATTGATCGTTATCGCAATTATAGACATACATATATAATTGTCCGTGTTTAACTATTTCATTTAACAAAACATTAACAGACGTCAGAGTTAAAGGATTAAAAGGCCGCCCAATGACATGTAAATAGTAGAAATAAATTGGCAGCTGAGATAAAGTGATCAGAAGGCAAATATTTTTTAGACATCCTGTACATCGACACACACGTTCGTATCGTTGGAAAGTTGGAGAATTACGATCTGTTGTAAGCTTGGCGGAGCCGAACGTGAAGCGTGCGTACAAAGATAGAACGAGAGAACGGGAGAGAGCAAAAAAGAGAGAAAGAGTGTGTGAGAGGATGAGGTTGTCGAATTGAGAGGGTGAGCCGTAATTAAGTTCGCGAATTTACGAACCTCCGCCGATGGAGAGGGACATCAAATTGTTTTCCGACAATCTTTTTATCGGCGGAGCTCCTTCCATTGATAAAACGCCGCGTTTATTTAATCCCCCGATGTGAACAGTCCCAAGGGTGAGAGCTTTCCTCTTTTCGATCAATCGAAAAATACCGACGAATGTACAATTTATGCCTGTCCTGCTGATCGTGTACCCTTTTATAAATGTTAGACAGCGCACTGTTTGAAAAGTTGGATTGTACAAATGCACGGCTGGTAGGCAATTTAAATTTAGCGTCAATAAAAATGCTGTTCACTGTGGCGCTGTTACAGGAAGCTGTAAATCGTTGTTTTGAAAAGCTGAGGTTACTGTGAAATTTATCGTTTCAGTGATTCATCGGTTGGTTTGTCCTCATTCGGTATCAAATCGATGCGATTAAAGTTTCGTTTATGCTGAATTACTGGCAAATGGATGTTCTTACTTCCCTAGAAATTATTGAGACGGTGTTGTTCTCAATGATCGGCGACCTCAAATTTTCATTACCGATTGTGATCGAATTAACGTTCTCACTGAAGTAAAAGCTCCAATATTCAATAATCAACCATCCCAAGTTCCAGATGCCACTGCAGATTGTTGTTTTGTAAAGCTGCTGTTATTGTAAACTTTATATTCTCGACGATTCCGAGATTACTTTGTGCTAGAAATCGACGGGATTCAAATTTCTTTCATGTCAAATTATTGGCAAATTAATGTCCTTATTTATCTAGAGCTCGTTGAGACTATGTTGTCTTAAATGATCGGCAACCTCAGATTTTGGTTGCCGATTTTGATCGAATTAACTTTCTTAATGAAGCAGAAGCTCCAATATTCAATAATCAGCCATCCCAAGTTCCAGATGCCACTGCAGATCGTTGTTTTATAAACCCGCTATTATTGTAAAATTTATATTCTCGACGATTCAGAGATTACTTCGTGCCAGCTTAATATAAAACCGACGGGATTCAAATTTGTTTCACGCCAAATTATTGACAAATTAACGTCCTTATTTACCTAGAGCTCGTTGAGACTATGTTGTCTTAAATGATCGCAACCTCAGATTTTTGTTGTCGATTGTGATCGAATTAACCGTCTCAGTGAAGCAAAAGCTCCAATATTCAATAATCAGCCATCCCAAGTTCCAGATGCCATTGCAGACCGTTGTTTTGTAAACCGGCTGTTATTGTAAAATTTATATTCTGGACGATTCCGAGATTACTTTGTGCTAGCTTAATATCAAATCGACGTGATTCAAATTTCTCTCTTGTCAAATCATTGGCAAATTAACGTCCTTGTTTACCTAGTTGTAAAGCTGCTGCTGTTATTGCGAAATTTATATTCTCGACGATTCCGAGATTACTTTGTGCTAGCTTAATATCAAATCGACGGGATTCAAATTTCTTCCATGTCAAATTATTGGCAAATTAACGTCCTTATTTACCTACAGTTCATTGAGACTATGTTGTTCTGAATGATCGGCAACCTCATATTTTCGTTGCCGATTGTGATCGAATTAACCTTCTCACTGAAGCAAAAGCTCCAATATTCAATAAACAGCCACTTCCATCTCCAGATGCCACTGCAAATCGTTGTTTTGTAAAGTTGTTGTTATTGTAAAATTTATATTCTTGACGATTCAGAGATTATTTTGTGCTAGCTTAATATCAGATCGACGTGATTCAAATTTCTTTCTTGTCAAATCATTGGCAAATTAACGTCCTTGTTTACCTAGTTGTAAAGCTGCTGCTGTTATTGTGAAATTTATATTCTCGACGATTCCGAGATTACTTTGTACTAGCTTAATATCGAATCGACGTCATTTAAATTTCTTTCATGTCAAATTATTGAGAAATTAACGTCCTTATTTACCTAGAGTTCATTGAGGCTATGTTGTTCTGAATGATCGGCAACCTCAGATTTTCGTTGCCGATAGTGATCGAATTAACCTTCTCACTGAAGCAAAAGCTCCAATATTCAATAATCAGTAATCCCAGGTTCCAGATGCCGGATACTCTCAAATTGATATTCCGAGTGACGTAGACATAAGAGCTCGAAAGTCAGCAATGACGCGTTTCCGGTTCCGATTATCGGCCCGTCGTGCGTCAAAAACGATTGAACAAAAGTGCATCGCGCGCGTTCGAAAAATTGGCAACGAATATTGATCGTCGCACATTAATTCAGGCAGTCGACGCTTGGGCTAACGAGTATCGAATGCGCAAAGGGCGGTAATTACGAAAAACGCGAAAAAGCCGCCCCCGTCCGCTGTGTAGCAAACTGTTGCCTTTTCTATCAATTGCAAAAATCACGTCGATGCAACGATAACCCCTCGCGTGTATCGGATGAAGGGAAACAAGCTGGAGGCAGGAGAGGGATTACGCAAGAGTGAGTGTGCGTGCGAGAGAGAGAAAGAAAGGGCAGCTTATAGAATGACAGACAGAAATATTTATAATTGGCCGGTCTTTGTTGGATTTATGGCGTTGAAGGATCGGATCATTCGTCAGTGCTTTGGTTGCCGCTAAAGAGTATCGAAACGCTGGAGGAATAGCGAGCAAAAGCTGTGTGCTGTGCGTGACGTTACGCTCATGCTAATACAAGATAATCGGGTGCAGTGATCGCAATGTTTCGCTTTGCGCAGTTGCTGCTCTCTGTGTTTAACTGCTGGTTGGAAATATTGTAGTCATCGGTGCAGTGCAATTTCAGTCGTTCGCTAGCTCCTCTTCAGCCAACCGGGCTTTCATCAAATTCTTCTTCTGTGACAGCCATGTTCCACCCAGGGAATTCACGAAAATTCATTCGCCCGGCTCACTTGTTTTTCCGTATAATGTTCCGACGGTTCGTAAAAATATGCCGACGCGTTCGAAGAAGTAAGGTAACGTTTAAATGCACTTTACGCGGCTGATGAAAATCGTGCGCTGTAATAGAGTGAAATCATTATAACAAGTGCGCATTGTGATAAAAGACCAACGAACGCTGTCTCATGCATTTTTGAACGATTTTTCCCTCCGGACTGACGTGTAATTGAGAATAATGTTTTTCGAATCTATCTTCCATTGGCGTGCGAATATTTATTTCAGCTACCGATTTTATTACCTTATTTTATTATTTATTATTACATTTATTACTTCGATTATTACCTTTATTACTTTTAATGTTATTACATTTATTCCGTTATTTTATTAATATCATTTTACTGAACTTCCTATCAGCAGGTATTATAATTCGTGTTAACCGTTCGCTGAAGTACGCTTCCACGATATCATACTTCTTAACACAAAATTATTTCCGAAAAGCCGCGCGTTCGAATATTAATTAAAATGTCATTTATGTAATGTATCGTCGTTCCTTGTGCCGATAATTCGTTACGTAACATATTTCGCTTTTTATGTTTCAGCCGAGAGGAGCTCTATATTGCATGCGACGAAATTTCGGTAAGTCTACGACCGTCATTCTTCGAAAACATGGGAATCTAGTACAACGATGCAAGGTACCGACGACGTTGATATCAACGTCGTTGACGTTTTTGTTTATGGCTTCCCCTACACCGTTATCAGATTCTACCGCGATGTCCGATAACACAATGCCAGGCAGTCGCCGAGGAACGGCAAGCAAAATCCGTGTATTTTGCGTGACGTTACGCGTTCACGTTAATCCAAAGTAATAGGGTATAATGATCACGTTGCAACGGTGCTTTGCCGTAAAGTAAAGTGTACATATGTGTACAGGTATACGTTTCTAAGCTTATATTCATGTTTATGCAAGAAACCTGCGTATAGCTACGTATGTGTCAACTCGTGCTCATGTGCACGTGCCAACTTAAAATTTCCTATCGCCGTCTCAAGAACGGCAACAAAAAATAATGTAAATTGTATATTGGTTCTTGGCCGTCAACAAGTTTCGTGTGCATATTTAATCCTTTTAGTGCTATGGTCGCGTATATACGTCCATCAGAGGTTTCCGTATGAACGATGAGCGCATATATGCACTTGTCAATCTTGTCGAACCCTCGCATTGCGCAGTCTCTATTATCAATGTATGAGTTGAATACGCCGATGTTCTTTGACCAATAACTTCGTTAGATTACGTAATTTGCCATAAATAAGGAATTACTATTACAAGTTAGTCACGTCTTGTGTAATAAATCAACAGAGTTCGCGTTAGTGAAAAAGTATTCGCATCCATGGCAAGTATTCAGCAGCAGGTTAAAAATATCGACGCGCAAAGCAGTGCACACTTTTCAACGGCGCTAGAACTGAGAATCAACCTAACAAAAACCAAACAATTATTATTTTCACCCTAATGTACCTTTCGTTCCAAAATACTGTATAAAGTTGCTCTACAGAAGAACCGATCAAATCTCAATTCATTGACTTAATACGTTGACTGCCACGATGGTCACCGGTGACCGGTGCAAACGATTTTACGAAAAATGCAAAAAATTCGCAATGAATCCTATTTGCAATTTTGTAAAAGCAATTGATATTGGAACGGTGCTTCAATACTTTAGCTTCTAACAACTCTGCGTTACCTTTATTTTGCATGATTTAAATATACTCTGCAGTGTTTCATTGCATCGCGGTTCTAACATAGCAAAGTACACGGCGACCGGTGCAAAATATTTTATTAAAGATGCAAGAAAATCGAAATGAAGCCTATTTGCAGTCTTGTAAAAGCAATTGATATTGGAACGGTGCTTCAATACTTTAGCTTCTAACAAGTCTGCGTTACCTTTATTTTGCATGATTTAAATATACTCGGCAGTGTTTCATCGCATCGCGGTTCTTACATAGCAAAATACGCTTGATAATCCACGTGTTAACACGTTGACTGCCACAGTGGTCGCCGGTGACCGGTGCAAACGATTTTACTATAAATGCAAAAAATTCGTAATGAAGCCTATTTGGAATCTTGTAAATGCAATTGATTTTGGAATGGTTAATACTTTGGCTTCTAACAACTCTGGATTACATTTATTTTGCACGATTTAATTATACTCTGGAGTATTTCATAGCATAATAGTTCTAACATAGCAAAATACGCGATGACCGGAGGAAAGATTTTACTAAAAATGCAAAAAATCCGCAATGAAACCTATTTGCAATTTTCTAAAAACAATTGGTATTGGAACGGTGCTTCAGTACTTTCGCTTCTAATAACTCTGCGTTACCTTTATTTTGCATCATTTAATTATACTCGGCAGTATTTCATCGCATTGCGGTTCTAACATAGCAAAATACGGTAGCAAGCGGTCGATATCATTGAATCGATATCCGTCAACCGGTTCCACATTCATCGATTCTCCTCACTAGTCGCCACTCAGAAAACCAGGTCCTTCCTTCAACGCCGCTTCCCGAAATCGTTCATTGTTCATCCCCTTCGACTCTTTTATGGCACAGTTATCAGGGACGATTACGAAATGTTCGACAGCAGAAAACGTTGGGCAGGTGTCGGGATGCGAAACGACTGGCAAAGTGTGCATATTTCGCGGCTCGATACCCCCGACACTCTCGACAGCCTGGATAGCTCGTCGTCGGCTCGTTTTGTCGGCTCGTCCTCGGTATCGCTGGAACGGCACCTTTAACCCACCGCCTTGTCGATACGCCACCGACATAAATTTGATTCAACGCGGAACGCGCTCGTTCGCTGCTTTGAAGTCACTCCCGACACGATCAGTGATACTATCAGCGTATGAGCAGGCGCGAAGTCGCGGCTTTGTTTACAATTATGCAGGCCTGTGCAGTCGCGTAATTGCTGATCCGCAGGAGCACGGTGTCAGTTATTATTTTTATTTGTCTCTTAATAAATTGATTATCAAGCGGGTTTTGCTGTGTTAGAACCGCGATGCGATGAAATACTGCAAAGTATGATTAAATCATACAAAATGAAGGTAAAGCAGAGTTGTTAACAGCCCAAGTATTGAAGTACCATTATAATATCAATTGCTTTTACAAGATTGCAAATAGGCTTCATTGCGATTTTTTTGCATTTCTAGTAAAATTTTTGCGCCGGTCACCGCGTATTTTGCTGTGTTAGAACAGCGATGCGATGAAATACTGCATAGTATGATTAAATCATGCAAAATGAAGGTAAAGTAGAGTTGTTAGAAGCCCAAGTATTGAAGCACCGTTCCAATATCAACTGCTTTTACAAGATTGCAAATAGGCTTCATTGCGATTTTTTTGCATTTCTAGTAAAATTTTTGCGCCGGTCACTGCGTATTTTGCTATGTTAAAACCGCGATGTGATGAAATACTGCAGAGTATGATTAAATCTCGCAAAATTAAAGTAAAGCAGAGTTGTTAGAAGCCAAAGTATTGAAGCGCCGTTCCAATACCAATTGCTTTTACAAGATTGCAAATAGATTTCATTGCGATTTTTTTGCATTTCTAGTAAAATTTTTGCGCCGGTCACTGCGTATTTTGCTGTGTTAGAACAGCGATGCGATGAAATACTGCAAAGTATGATTAAATCATGCAAAATTAAGGTAAAGCAGAGTTGTTAGAAGCTAAAGTATTAAAGCACCGTTCCAATACCAATTGCTTTTACAAGATTGCAAATAGATTTCATTGCGATTTTTTTGCATTTCTAGTAAAATTTTTGCGCCGGTCACTGCGTATTTTGCTATGTTAAAACCCGCGATGCGATGAAATACTGCAGAGTATGATTAAATCTCGCAAAATGAAGGTAAAGCAGAGTTGTTAGAAGCCCAAGTATTGAAGCACCATTCCAATATCAATTGCTTTTACAAGATTGCAAATAGGCTTCATTGCGAATTTTTTGCATTTCTAGCAACATTTTTGCGCCGGTCACCGCATATTTTGCTGTGTTAGAACAGCGATGCGATGAAATACTGCATAGTATGATTAAATCATGCAAAATTAAAGTAAAGCAGAGTTGTTAGAAGCTAAAGTATTGAAGCACCATTCCAATATCAATTGCTTTTACAAGATTGCAAATGGGCTTTATTGCGAATTTTTTGTATTTCTAGTAAAGGTTTTGTGCTGGTCATCGCGTATTTTGCTGTGTTAGAACCGCGATGCGATGAAATACTGTAGAGTACGATCAAATCGTGCAAAATTAAGGTAACGCAGAGTTTGTTAGAAGCCAAAGTATTGAAGCAGCATTCCAATATCAATTGCTTTTACAAGATTGCAAATGGGCATCATTGCGAATTTTTTGGATTTCTAGTAAAATTTTTGCGCCGGTCACCGCGTATTTTGCTGTGTTAGAACCGCGATGCGATGAAATACTGCAAAGTATGATTAAATCATACAAAATGAAGGTAAAGCAGAGTTGTTAACAGCCCAAGTATTGAAGTACCATTATAATATCAATTGCTTTTACAAGATTGCAAATAGGCTTCATTGCGAATTTTTTGCATTTCTAGTAACATTTTTGCGCCGGTCACCGCGTATTTTGCTGTGTTAGAACAGCGATGCGATGAAATACTGCAGAGTATGATTAAATCATGCAAAATTAAAGTAAAGCAGAGTTGTTAGAAGCTCAAGTATTGAAGCGCCGGTCCAATATCAATTGCTTTTACAAGATTGCAAATAGGCTTCATTGCGAATTTTTTGCATTTCTAGTAAAATTTTTGCGACGGTCACCGCGTATTTTGCTGTGTTAGAACCGCGATGCGATGAAATACTGCAGAGTATAATTAAATCGTGCAAAATAAAGGTAACGCGGAGTTATTAAAAGCTAAAGTATTAAAGCACCGTTCCAATATCAATTGCTTTTACAAGATTGCAAATAGGCTTCATTGCGAATTTTTTGCATTTCTAGTAACATTTTTGCGCCGGTCACCGCATATTTTGCTGTGTTAGAACAGCGATGCGATGAAATACTGCATAGTATGATTAAATCATGCAAAATTAAAGTAAAGCAGAGTTGTTAGAAGCTCAAGTATTGAAGCGCCGTTCCAATATCAATTGCTTTTACAAGATTGCAAATGGGCTTCATGGCGAAGTTTTTTGCATTTATAGTAAAATTCTTTACGTAGGTCACCGGTGACCACCGTGGCAGTCAACGTGTTAATGCTTTGTTAGCTGTGAATGTCTGAGCAGTGGGGTGTTATTATGTCAGTGTGGCAGAAAGTTTGGGTCTTGCGTTGAACGTTGAGGGGTGTGTAGCTGAAATATTCATATGTGCGCAGTTTGATGGAAATGGAAGCGAGGGAACTTGGGTGTTTGCGAGATTATTTAGGTGGGAAGGTAATGGAGATTTTCGTGAAATTAGGGATTTTGGGCTGCTTATTCATTTGGATTTTTCGGGATTTAATTGGCAAGTGCCGGTTTGCGGTCATTTTATGAGTGGGTTTTACGTCGGAACACAAGAAAAAGGTTGATGTGTATAGAGGGGCAATATTAATTAAAGTGATTTTTTCATGGGGATAGACTGGAAACAAGAGAAATTGTAGTGTGTTTGCAAAATTATTTGCGTAAAAAATTAATAGTCATTTTCATGAAATTCTGAACATTAATGATTTTATGCTGTTTATTCATTTAAACACTTTTGAGATTGAATTGGCAAACGTTAATTTGTAGTGCTTTAATACGTTCTTAATATTTATTTCTATGTATGCATTCATTGTTACGATTTCAGTACGCCTCCAAAGAGTACATATACAGTGCTTATTGTTACACATCAAACAGCAATGAACTAGCTTTTAATACCATCGCCTATGGCGATCAAATTTGGTATTGTCCTTCGTAATTTCTTTTTACTATTATTTTTACTATATTATATAAACTGCAATGTTAACTTATATAAAACGTGCTACTACATATACGTCAAAAATTTCCCAAAAAAAAAAACAGTGACCATTGACGAAGGCAGGAAAAGATACGGGCGATTAACAATTGTCACAGGAAACGGGGCAAGAATTCTCCAACCGACAGAAAAATATTTGTTTGATTTCATGTTTAATTAATTCGGTCACACGACTGGTCGCCATCAGGCGGAGACCGAGAATATCAAAAGAATGAGTAAGTGAGTCACATGAATAAACTTGTGAGTTACTATATGAAGCAATTTGAAGAGACAGCAATTCGAATTTTTAGTTGGTCGCGATCGCTGATTGACCTAAAAATTACGCCAATGAATGAGGAAATATTTGGATCCGAATTGTTTGCGTTGTCACCCATTTTACGCATTGTGGTGCTAATTGTAAATCGGAGGATTGGAGTTCAAAATGCATCATGCTCACTTGATGTACCGTTACATTATTAATGGCGTATGTCACTAGACATAAGAGGGCAATCGATAATCAGAAAGCCATTGTTAGTTCTCGCATACATATATTCGTCAGCACGAGTGACGGTAATCACAAGCAAATTAAGTACATCAACAATTATTTAATCCTCGTCTTTTTGTGTTCTGCATGTATCGTATACGATGAAACAATCTGGCATTCCGAATTGGTCACCTTCTACGCCAATAAAGCATGCAGTATTCGCCATGCATATTACAATAGTAGAAATATTATACCGTGTCAAATTAAATAATTCCTAAGTGCAATCGCATTTGATAACTAAACGACCAAATGACCAAAATTAATTGTTTTATGATGATCATGGATAATCAAATAACAAAAAATCATGCGTTTTAACCCTTTGCACTCGGACATGTTTCTTCACGAAGCAGCGGATAGCGCAATATTTCGTTCAAAATGGTATAGTTTTGAAAAAAAATACTCTGCTGAAATCATGTTTTGCATATAACTTTGCTGGTACATTTATTATGAAACAAAATCGGAATTTTGTGGCCTATTCTTTTTGAAAGCGTCATAGTTCATTCACCAATATGCATTGAGGATTTGTGTAACACGTATCGCAGTAATATGTTGTTTATTGCCTTTCATGTGACATTTTTTCTTCCGAACATATATAATGTTCATACAATAATTTGCAGTTTGTCATTCAGCCTATTGCGGATATGTGACGTAAAAGATTCTCGCAGTTGCTCTCAGTATATTAACACGTTGATTGCCATGCGTATTTTACTATGTTCGAATCGCGATGCGATGAAATACTACAGAGTATGATTAACCCTTTCGGTACGGCGCGATGCGATGAAATAGTTTTTCACAGAGTTACTAATTCTCTTGATTCAATATAGCAGTTATTGAAACAATAGAACAAAAAATGAAGATAATGTGACAACGCAAAGTGGCAGTCGAAGGGTTAACCACAAATTAATAAATCTTAAACAGGACCCAAATGATTAATTTTATCTCATGACCTTAACCCTTTGCACTCCGAATTTTATTTCAATTTCGTTACCAGCAGCTCCCAACGCTTTTAAGTGTTTTATTTGAAATTTACTTTAACTAAAAATATAAAGCAATTTAAATAAATAAAGGAAGAAATAAATTCACTTAAATACCAATTTTATTTACAGTATTGTCGTATATTGAAATTTTCAAGGGTATGATATCGTTTGAAAGAACTTGCAAGATGTAAGCCTGATTTTCTTTCACACATTTCACAAAAATAGGTGGTTTCTCTTTTTCCTCCAGATGTTTTTCTATTTGAGTAAACTGCACAGTCTTTGTGTTTTCCTTCGGGATGTAGGAAGATTAAATGAGGCTTTCCATCTAAGCGATCGTGTTTATCATGTGTTCCAGGCCTCCCCAATTTCATATTTGGATGACGACAATCACGAATTAGCATTGACAAAATCTTTTCGCGAAATTTTTTGTGGGCTATAGGTTCTGCTCCTTGGTTTTTTGTTTTTCCTTTGTATAAAATATACGCATTTACCATGGAGATTTCTAATCCCCAAAAGAAATATTCCCTCCACCACTTGAGTGCTCGACGTAAAAAACAGTAAGATGTCGCGTATTGGTTCGCCACATCGACACCATCTATATTTTTATTATAATCTGTGATCACATCCAGTTCTTTTATTTCTCTTCGATTACCTGAATGTCTAACCCTTCTAGTGACATTGCGAGAGCGTCGATAACGTGTGCACGATATCTATTTATTTAGACATGAAAAAATGTCGAGTGGAGCTTGACAAAGGAGCTCCTGCCATAAAAACTGATGTCGAGTCACACTCGACATAGGAGTGCAAAGGGTTAATGTGTAACTCCCCGGAAATATGTTAGGGAAACAAATATTTGAACAAACATTTTCTGTACATGCATTTTCCTCAGTAATAACACAAAGTAACTTCGTGTCCCCTCAGAGGGGACAGTCGAGTGCAAAGGGTTAAACCATAACTGCACATGGACGACTATGTTACAGCGACCCACCACGATCGACCGTATCAAAGGTCGCATTCCATTGTTTCGAAATAATAAAATCGCATTCGCGATGCCAAACGGGGGCCCATATATCACAAGACACCCTGTATATACGTGCAGGTATAGAAATGGGCTTCTCGCAGGGAATTTCGAATCACCGATCGCCCGCAAAACTTTTCCTCCCGAAGATCATTGCCGAGATCTAAGAGACGAGATCTGGAAAACTTTTATTCGAGTTCGCAAATCCTCTTTGCGCGCGGCGGATGTACCTACTTCGCCTGTCAGTTTTCGGAACGTAATTCGTTCGACCATATTCGGAGCAGAATCGGGGACGCAGCGCGTTCCTGTGACGGAATCGATAATATTTCAAGCGATTAATTATCCGAATATTTTCGACAACACCGAGAACGGATTTTCCGCGGAACGCGATAACATTGCGGGTGCGGCATGTCGTCGGTAGAAGAGTTCAAACAGTCGAGGGAAGTAAGGAATACACGTATAGCAAAGTATATTTGTGAAGTTGCTGCGTTCGGTAATATTGTGTTATGGGGAAGAAATATTTTCGCTATTATTTATAGCCACCGCGATGCTTGTTTTGACAATCACTTCGATATTATTTATGTTTCACAAATAAAAATTATAACAAGTACTACGCAGGTAATACACATTGACATAATATATTATAACTTTATATGTGTTTTATTGCGTATATAACGTATCAACACGTATTATCGCATATATAACGTATTATTGCGTATACACATTATATACATGTATATACATGTTTTGACAATTACTTCGATATTATTTACGTTGCACAAATAAAAATGGTAACAAGTACTACGCAGGTAATACACATTGACATAATATATTATAATTTCATATGTGTTTTATTGCGTATATACATTACATACATGTATATACATGTTTTGACGATCACTTCGATATTATTTACGTTGCACAAATAAAAATGGTAACAAGTACTACGCAAGTAATACACGGTGACATAATATATTATAATTTTATATGTGTTTTATTGGGTATATAATGTATCAACACGTATTATCGCGTATATAACTTATTATTGCGTATATACATTATATTACGATGTATCAATACGTTAACATAAAATCGCGTCTGAGCAATGCGATAACTAATAATAATTTTATTCTCGGCTATATTTTATTTCTTCAAGCAGAGTTATTTCGAAAAAGCGGAAGTCCAAATGCCCGCCTTAAATTGTCAGTAATGTAACAGGCGCAGCGAGGGCTGATAAACAAAACTGATCTTACGGAGAGCGCGGAAATTTCGTTTGCCGCAAACAAGGATAAGAAAACAGCGGACAATACGTTCCAAAGCAGGTGGAGAGGCGATTTTGTATCGTGACCGGTGGTCATCAATAACTCTTATCATTTAATTTACTCGAGTTCGATATTTCTGATGTTAAGCCGAAACCGAGTTCCCTGGCGTTCGTATAAATAATTACCAAGTCGGTGCACCGGCGTCGGCTTATTCTCTGTACGTAGCCATACCTAACGGTATACGTATCCAAGGATACGTACATATAGAAGTGTATACAAAGTGCCGTGCTATTGAGTTTCTGGGAAATACGTTTGATTTTCAAAATCACAGTTTCGGAAGTAAAGTAATGCGATGGTAACAAATCCGCGTTAGGCAGAGAATACGGTACAGTGCTTGCTACGTCGCTTATGGTTTAACATAAAACATATCGAACGAGTAAATTAAATGATAAATAGTTATTGATGGGCTGTCGGTACCGATACAAAATTTGTAGGTATTTTCTGCTTTGGAACGTATTGTACAGTTTCATTTTATTGTTTCAACTGAAATGATTTAGTAAGAAACTGTATTATTTACACTGCACACTGTGTATACATATATTTGATCTAACTTTCGTACAAGGAGTTCGTATTGACAGTAAGATGTTTACTTTTATACACTTGAAATACTATATCGATGATAATAATAAACAAATATTGATGGGCAATCGGTCACGACACAAAATTTGTGTAGTCGTTTGTTTGTTGTTTCCGCAGTCACACGTATCATTCCTGTAAGACGCGATTCTTAGAAGCTACATATTGTGCTGTTTTAATTTATTGTTTCAACTAAAATAACTTAGTTAGTCACTGTGTCATTTATACTGCATTTTGCGCATCTATATATTCGACGTAACTTTCGGACAGAAGAGATACGTATTTACAGTAAGTTACGTACTCCTGTAGGTAAATATTGAATAGATATCGATAGCCAATCAGTCACGACCCAAAATTTGTATAGTCGATAATATGTTCTTCAAGCTTTCATATGTATCATTCTGTACATAAGACGCAATCCTCAAAAGCTACATATTATGCAGTTTTGATTTATTGTTTCAACTGAAATGATGTAGTTACTGTGTCATTTATACTGCATTTTGCACATTCATATATTTGATGTAACATTCAGACTGAAAAAACTTATTGACGGTAGATCACATACTCCTATAGGTACATAATGAATAGATATCGATGGGCAATCAGTCACGACCCAAAATTTGTATAGTCGATTATATGTTCTTTAAGTTTTCGTACGTATGATTCTGTACATAAGCCGCAATACTCAAAAGCTATATATTATGCTGTTTTGAATTATTGTTCAAACTGAAACAATTTAGTTACTAACTGTGTCATTTGCACTGCATTTTACGCATCTATATATTCGACGTAACTTTCGGACAGAAGAGATACGTATTTACAGTAAGTTACGTACTCTTGTGCACACGAATACAGAGAGTCTCAACTCGCGCGCACGTTTGCGCGCTGTAACGAATAAACGCGGCAGGTGTAGGCAACGTAAATCCACGGCCCTAATTACCGCGACAATTTCGAAACGAACGTCTCTCGCTGTTTGCTCGATTTATTCCACCGACCCTCGCCACCTGCTAATGATGCTTGAAAAGAAATCGAATGCTTTATCGGGGAGGCATTCGACGGATAACGCAATTAACGTCCCGGACATGACGTCCTATACACTCACTGTCATTCGGTTATGTCCAGCAAAAACTGTTCCGTCCGCGGCAAGAGTGGCCGGACTTAAAAAAATAAACAAATTCGCGGAGATTCCCAGCAGGAAGCCCCGTTTGCAAAAACTCGGCGCTGAGAGATCTATGGGAAAAAATTTAGTGCGTCGATTTGTGTCAGAGGAATAATACGGAATTGACGAATCGAGTGTGGCCTGTAATTAGTCGGATACGAAGGCTAAAGGAAAGCAAAAGGTATGCAGACTGCGTATATACTGCCTATACACTCAATTAAACGGTATTTGTTCATTTGAAATTTATTATGATATTACTTTACGTACCGTGCCCTGGGTTAACAAAGTATCTAATGTAACTAAAGGAAACCCCACTCGTAAATTCGGGGTAAACCCAGAATATGCTATCGTTTGAACAATTACGAACGGTAGTCTATATTTTCAATAACAGTTTAGGTAAAATGTCCAGCAAAAACTGTTCCGTCCGCGGCAAGAGTGACCGGACTTGAAAAAATAAACAAATTCGCGGGGATTCCCAGCAGGAAGCCCCGTTTGTAAAAACTCAGCGCTGAGAGATCTAGGGGAAAAAATTTAGTGCGTCGATTTGTGTCAGAGGAATAATACGGAATTGACGAATCGAGTGTGGCCTGTAATTAGTGGGATATGAAAGCTAAAGGAAAGTAGAAAGTATGCGAACTGCGTATATACTGCCTATACACTCAATTAAACGGTATTTGTTCATTTGAAATTTATTATGATATTACTTTACGTACCGTGCCCTGAGTTAACAAAGTATCTAATGTAACTAAAGGAAATCCCACTCGTAAATTCGGCGTAAACCCAGAATGTGCTATCGTTCGAACAATTACGAACGGTAGTCTATATTTTCAGTAACAATTTAGGTAAAATGTCCAGCAAAAACTGTTCCGTCCGTGGCAAGAGTGGCCGGACTTGAAAAAATAAACAAATTCGCGGAGATTCCCAGCAGGAAGCTCCGTTTGCAAAAACTCGGCGCTGAGAGATCTATGGGAAAAAATTTAGTGCGTCGATTTGTGTCAGTGGAATAATACGGAATTGACGAATCGAGTGTGGCCTGTAATTAGTGGGGTATGAAAGCTAAAGGAAAGTAGAAGGTATGCAGACTGCCTATATACTGCCTATACACTCAATTAAACGGTATTTGTTCATTTGAAATTTATTATGATATTACTTTACGTACCCTGCCCTGAGTTAACAAAGTATCTAATGTAACTAAAGGAAACCCCACTCGTAAATTCGGGGTAAACCCAGAATGTGCTATCGTTCGAACAATTACGAACGGTAGTCTATATTTTCAGTAACAGTTTAAGTAAAATGTCCAGCAAAAACTGTTCCGTCCGCGGCAAGAGTGACCAGACTTGAAAAAATAAACAAATTCGCGGAGATTCCCAGCAGGGAGCCCCGTTTGCAAAAACTCAGCGCTCAGAGATGTATGGGAAAAAATTTAGTGCGTCGATTTGTGTCAGAGGAATAATACGGAATTGACGAATCGAGTGTTGCCTGTAATTAGTCGGCTACGAAGGCTAAAGGAAAGCAAAAGGTATGCAGACTGCGTATATACTGCCTATACACTCAATTAAACGGTATTTGTTCATTTGAAATTTATTATGATATTACTTTACGTACCCTGGCCTGAGTTAACAAAGTATCTAATGTAACTAAAGGAAACCCCACTCGTAAATTCGGGGTAAACCCAGAATGTGCTATCGTTCGAACAATTACGAACGGTAGTCTATATTTTCAGTAACAGTTTAGGTAAAATGTCCAGCAAAAACTGTTCCGTCCGCGGCAAGAGTGACCGGACTTGAAAAAATAAACAAATTCGCGGAGATTCCCAGCAGGAAGCCCCGTTTGCAAAAACTCGGCGCTGAGAGATCTATGGGAAAAAAATTAGTGCGTCGATTTGTGTCAGAGGAATAATACGGAATTGACGAATCGAGTGTGGCCTGTAATTAGTCGGATACGAAGGCTAAAGGAAAGCAAAAGGTATGCAGACTGCGTATATACTGCCTATACACTCAATTAAACAGTATTTGTTCATTTGAAATTTATTATGATATTACTTTACGTACCCTGCCCTGAGTTAACATAGTATCTAATGTAACTAAAGGAAACCTCACTCGTAAATTCGGGGTAAACCCAGAATGTGCTATCGTTTGAACAATTACGAACGGTAGTCTATATTTTCAGTAACAGTTTAGGTAAAATGTCCAGCAGAAACTGTTCCGTCCGCGGCAAGAGTGACCGGACTTGAAAAAATAAACAAATTCGTGGAGATTCCCAGCAGGAAGCCCCGTTTGCAAAAACTCGGCGCTGAGAGATCTATGGGAAAAAATTTAGTGCGTCGATTTGTGTCAGAGGAATAATACGGAATTGACGAATCGAGTGTGGCCTGTAATTAGTGGGATATGAAAGCTAAAGGAAAGTAGAAGGTATGCAGACTGCCTATATACTGCCTATACACTCAATTAAAGGATATTTGTTCATTTGAAATTTATTATGATATTACTTTACGTAGCCTGCCCTGGGTTAACAAAGTATCTAATGTAACTAAAGGAAACCCCACTCGTAAATTCGGGGTAAACCCAGAATGTGCTATCGTTCGAACAATTACGAACGGTAGTCTATATTTTCAGTAACAGTTTAGGTAAAATTAATGGTAATTACGTGAAATTTAAACCGTAAAAAAACGCGGAACATGATAGGGCGTCGAATGTACCGTTGAATCGAGTAATATGAATTTTCAACGAGCCTGTATGTTGAATTTCTGAATTTTCATGAGGGGCGGGGACGTGTAATTTTAAGGTAATTTGATAGTCAGTATAAAATGCGGATTAATGAATTGGCTCGCCGCGGAATAAAGTTGCCGACTTCTTCATTAGCCCCGCGGCCGAGCGGTGTAAAAACGGTTGGGTTAATCGTGTAAGCACTTGTTCAACTAAGCTTGATCAAAAATCCACGCTTTTATATCGTCGATAATAAAAATTGAACGCTTCAGCCTTTATGCACGGATATACATGGATATTGGCGCACAAATCAATATGCATATATGTATGGTAATACATTTCGATAGATGCGCGTTTAAAATTCGCGCAGCATGACGAACGTGAATAATCATACGTCAGTTTTTCGAGTTGCGTAAATCCAGGTGCGAAAGAATTTGAAGCAAATTCCTACGAATGAATGTCCTCCTTTGTACCACTTTAAATATCGTTAAATAAAAGAGGCATTTACATCGCCGATCAAAGACGGTTTATATAATACAATGACATGATAAAAGTCATAGCGTCGCACAATCGAACAATAGATGTTTTTCGAAATCAACTTTGAAGAATTTAAGATGCATATCGACGTTTGTTGGTAGAAATTTAATTAAAGTTAAAGTTGATGTAATGTGATAAACTGATAAAGGTCATAACGTCATCCACCCGAACAATGGCTGATGTATTTTTGGAGATTCAGCATTGAAGAATTTAAGATGCAAATTAATCTTTGTACCAGCGTCCTTCCATAAACTAACATCGTCACGAATTTTTCTAACTACTCTCCTATTTTTTCTCTTTCCTCCCAGCCATGACCAAATCAAAACATAGTAGACACGTGTGCGTAATTATCGAAAGCGATCAGCGCCTAATCACGCAGGCTCTCCAACTACAACAAGGTCTTCGAAGTTCGTAAAACTGTGCAAATCAGAAGTCCTTCCTCTTTTCTTTCTACTCGACATAATATAGTCAAAAGTCGCGCACTTCGTTTCTCGCTAAACTTTCGATCGATCGTCCCGGATTTCGTTCTCTCCCTCTCACGCTTTCTGCTCTGCTCGTACCGAGCTTGCTCCCGTTCATTATTCATACTTGCAAGAAAATCCCAGAATTCTCCTTCAACTCAAACGCACGCAACTTCTCGCCGTGCGCAAAGCATACGAACACTGAAACTGGACTGGCGAGTATCGACGGAACTCTTACTTTTCTGCAACGAAATCCGTCCGCTCGCATAAATAGACTTCTTTTCTAATTGAGCCGTAGCGTGGAGCGCCGTCAATCGCGTGCCGCGCGTTTCCATTCGAACTCGCCTGCCAATCGTCCGAAAATATCGAAATTGAGAGACCGGGAGTCGACTAAAAATTCATGACGTCGGAACGTTGAAAGATTTTAGCGGCGGAAATTGCAAATCTCGATCATCGTGGGGCATTGAGTCGAATAAGGAGAACGTTCGTAACGAGACGGAATTATGACAGATGTATGCGACAGGAGTGGCGGGAAAAAGTTGAATTAGGGTCTGTAAGTAGAATGTTCGAAGCGGAGTGAAACTGTCAGAGTTATATTACGTGAATTATTGTTATGAATTCTATTTGACACCGATTTGCACGCAAATTTTTACAGGAATCGGTAGCTTGACGTTAATTCTACTGACGGCAATTTGATCTGAATTCTTTCGCGTATTTTCGATTTATTTTCCCTCATTTTTCATTTTTCTTTGTTCATAACTTGGAGTCGACTAAAAATTCATGACGTCGGAACGTTGAAAGATCTTAGCGGCGGAAATTGCAAATCTCGATCATCGTGGGGCATTGAGTCGAATAAGGAGAACGTTCGTAACGAGACGGAATTATGACAGATGCATGCGACAGGAGTGGCGGGAAAAAGTTGAATTAGGGTCTGTAAGTAGAATGTTCGAAGTGGAGTGAAGCTGTCAGAGTTATATTACGTGAATTATTGTTATGAATTCTATTTGACACCGATTTGCAAGCAAATTTTTACAGGAATCTGTAGCTTGACGTTAGTTTTGCTGACGGCAATTTAATCTGAATTTTTTCGCGTATTTTCGATTTATTTTTCCTCAGTTTTCATTTATCTTTGTTCATAACTTGGAAACCATTACGAACTTTAGGGTGCGGTTTGTGTTTTCTGGAGCCTTTTTCGACCCCCTTTCATTTGGTACAGCGGAGGAAGTCGATACATTTGCTTTCTGTTAGCAGTCATAAAAAAAATGTTTCTTTCTCGCGCTTTTGCCGCCCTTTTCGTCTATTTATAGCCATATCTCCGAAACTATTGTGAATTTCGGGGTGCGCCTTGCATTTTTCCGAGTTATTTTCGATCCCCTATGATATGTTAAAAGGGCAATCAAATCGGTGACCCATCATTTTTTCGCAAAAATGGCAAAGGGTATACCTTAAGATTTTCGCGATTTCTTCAAGGCCCTGTCCCGTTTAAACTAGTGAACGAAACCTATAAGTAATGTAGGTTTTCTTAAAGCTCTTTGGACGCACTTTCACGTGGGACTAATGGCGATCAGAAATTTCGAAAAAAATTTTTTTTTGCTTTCTTAAAATCGTCGTATCTCAGAAACTATGAAGAGTTCAGCGCGCGGAAAGTGGTCTATCTTCAGAGCAAATTACCCTCTATCAAACGGTATCGGTCCGAACCAAAAAAAAAAATTTGACATTATTCGCCTAACTTCGAGATTTTTCAGCGTATTTTTCTTATTTTTTCTCCATACTTTTGCTTATAACTCGAAAACTATTGCAAATTTTGCAGTGCGGTTTGGGTTTCTAAAGCCTCTTTCGATCCCCTTTCATTTCCTACAGAGGGGAAAGTCACATCGTTTATTTTCAATTGGTAGTCATAAAAAAACCCGTTTCTTTCTCGTGCTTTTGCCGATTTTTTCGTCTATTTTCAGCCGTATCTCCAAAACTATTGCGAATTCCACGGTGCGCGTTACATTTTCCGAATCATTTTCGACCCCCTTTGATATACTAAAAGGGCAATTAAATCCGGGATCCATAATTTTTCCGCAAAAATGGCAATCAATCTTAAGATTTTCTCGATTTCTATAAGGCCCTATCACATCTGCACTAGTGGTCGAAATTTATGAGTAATACACATTTTTTAAAGTTCCTTGGACGCTCTTTCACAAGGTTTCAATAGTGAAGCGCTATGTTGAAAAAAAAATCCGCGGCGCAAATTACACACCTGACAATAAAACAAAGTTAAAATACAAACTACCAACATCTTTATGCTGAGTATAATATAATCGTTTATATTAATTTCCACTATCGAAGCAGATCGGTCCGAAAGAAAACAAAGATTTTACATTCTCCACCTATTTTCAAATACGATGTCATGTAACCGTACTCTAACTTCATCCTATTTCATGACGGACCGCATTGTCAAATTAAATTACAATTAAAATACAAACTACCAACATCTTCATGCTGAGTATAATATAATCGTTTATATTAATTTCCACTATCGAAGGATATCGGTCCGAAAGAAAACAAAGATTCTACATTCTCCACCTATTTTCAAGTACGATGTCACGTAACCGTACTCTAACTTCATGCTATTTCATGACGGACCGCATTGTCAAATTAAATTACAATTAAAATACAAACTACCAACATCTTCATGATGAATATGATATAATCGTTTATATTAATTTCCACTATCGAAGGAGATCGGTCCGAAAGAAAACAAAGATTTTACATTCTCCACCTATTTTCAAGTACGATGTCACGTAACCGTACTCTAACTTCATCCTATTTCATGACGGACCGCATTGTCACACTAATTTGCCACTCCCTGCCACTATTTATAGCGCACCATAAGTGAACCGCCTACAAGACCCCCCGGAGTCGCGCAAATCCTAAACGCATCACGAATGCGATTGCAACGCACACAATACATGCCTCGTTCTGTCGCCGTACGCTAATATTTAATTTACACCGTCGTTTCTTCCTGTCAAAAAGTAACGCTGTCCACATGCCCGACGGACAATGTTCGCCGTTCGCACGTCGTGTCCCTAGATATCGCGATTTATCACGCAATATCATGGTTTATGGAGCTCGCGTGGAAGTCCTTCATTGTTTATTGAATATTCGCGCTCGCGTTCGCGCCTTAATGGCCGCGCGAGAATTGCGTCATTCGAATGCAATATTCAGCATCGTCGAACGAGCGATGTTTGCGTCTATCTTCGTCGGACCGACGATACTTTTTGTCGGACGAAACATTTTGTAAAGCCTCGAAATCTCTCCCAGCCGGTTTTTTCGACGCAATCGTTTGGAATACGGCCGAAATGGGTGGGTGGGATTGTTATGTGGGTGGCGCATAATAAATATTGTTCTTAGAGACGTACGCGGCTTATGGTTGTATGGCGCAAAATAAGAATTTTGACGCAACGGGATAACGGAAGTTTCGGGTGCATTTGTGTATCATTGGTAATTAATCTTAACACATTGTTGACCGGTCACGAGTTAACTCGTGTTTTCATTGCCAAACGTTGCTGACCGGTCACGAGTTAAGTCGTGTTTGTACTTGCGTCGGCTATTTTAATTTTTGAAACGCAGGGCAATATAGGATATAGCAACATTTTTTTCATTGTATTCAATCGCTTCCGCTTTATTATAAAAAAAAATATACTTCTCTTGGTACTGAGGTTTTTATTACAATTCTAGTATTAGAAAGTGTCAAGAACGACGGAACGTGACGGTGAAGCATTTTTCAATAAATTATACGTGAATGCTTTATACAGTTGCCCGAGTGATTTTTAAATAAGCTATAGTTATTTGGAAAATGATTATTGAAAATGAAATAACAAGGGCATAATCTAGCTTTTTAAAAGGAAAGCGCAACGAAACAAGATATATGTGCAAAGTCTCTTGTCTACTTCTACGCGTAAATGATTGCTGTACAGTTAATCGTATGAAAAAATATTAGAAGTTACAAAAAATGTATGTCCAAAGTTCAATTTGAATTCATTATGCACGAACAAACTTTATTGAAGGTTATTTATATCGTTTCACTTCCATGTTCACTTACAAAATAATAGCCGGTGACTTGAGATAGCTTTTGCCGAAAATTGCCGGTCAACAATGTGTTAAGGTGCGGTCTATGTGACGATGACAGGTGGAGGGAATTTTGTTGTTCAATGGCGGAACTGCGGTGGAAGGTGCAGATATTTCTGAGACCGGCACCCATCGAAGTGTAGGGTGTTTGCATTTAAAGTCCCCATAATGGTCGTAAAGTGGGCATTTTTTTTACCTTCTACTCGGTAATATTTTTAATCCTCTTATTCTCGCGTTCATCACATTCCAACTGTACATTTGTCGACTATTTGGTGCCAAGTATTACTGTACTGTTATTTGATACGTTTTTGATACGCGATAGCGCGTCGTATAAGCATTGACCGATTCATATCGAGCGTATGTATCGAAAACAGCAGAACGCAAAATAGGTCATGCGGTAGTTTTACCCGTTTCGTATTATGATTCATTCACATCGCAGCTTTTTGACTTCAAAACTCGCGCGAGTCAAAATGACCAAAAAGTTTATTTGATAACGTGGTAGCGATGTCGGATGAATAATCCTTTGCGAGTGAATACACTTTTGACGGCATTTGCCTGTGGGCCGAATATATTATCTATACAGAATGAGATTATCTGTGAATGACTTCATCAGAGATTAACGGAAAAACGGTGCAACCAGTAACACTAAAACACCGAACCAACGCTATTTGAAAACTCCAACAACATCAAAACACATATCACGTTTCTTAGGAACAACGCAGATTCAACACACAAAACCGCCGCACACCTCCTATTATGTTTCACAGCTTCATTCTTTGCGATTTGTATTTATATTTACATATTGTAGCAGTGCCTCCTATGCTACAACCTTGCACGGATTTTTAAAGTAGGTAAAAATTTGAAAAACTCCTATTGGCAACACTGCGCGTTCCCACCAATCGCCTGTGATGCTATCTTGTCTTCATTTTTATTTTTTCTTCTTAACTCTGAACATCTTACAATATGTAAATATAAATACAAATCGCAAAGAATGAAGCTGTGAAACATAATTAATGATCAAACGAACTTACCTTAAGTGAAGTTCGATCACAATTATGTGAACAGCTTCATTCTTTGCGATTTACAGCCCACCATGGGCCTTATGTACAAACATGTACCTTAATGACACAAATAATCGACTTACCCATCCCACAAAGGAGAAAAAAAAATGAAATAAAGACTTCAGATACTTTAAACAAAATGAAGACAAGATAGCATCACAGGCGATTGGTGGGAACGCGCAGTGTTGCCAATAGGAGTTTTTCAAATTCTTACCAACTTTAAAAATCCGTGCAAGGCTGTAGCATAGGAGGCACTGCTACAATATGTAAATATAAATACAAATCGCAAAGAATAAAGCTGTGAAACATAATTGTGATCGAACTTCACTTAAGGGTTATGCCTACTTGGGATCGGCGAAATTACATGATTATCAAGATTTTTTTTTGCCGTTTTAGTGAGTTCTAATTAAAATTCGCAAAATACTACCGAAAAGTACGTATTTAGTGGTACTTGTATACATTTTTTTATAAGAAAATATTAAAATACGGAGGAAATATACCGATCGGCCTCTAATTTCATATACTTATTTGTCATTACAATAGGCAGGGCCTGAACGAAGGATTTTGAAAAATTTTAATTTTTACAAGAATAGCAGCAATTTTACGAAAAAATCCGTCTTTTGAGGTGGTCTAACTGTCGTTTTTATGTTGTAACTTTTTTTTTATTACCGAAATAAAAAATCCTTCGTTCAGGCCCTGCGTACTGTAATCACAAATAAGTATATAAAATTAGAGTCCGATCGGTGAAGTAGTTTTTGAGAAATCGTGGTCACCGCAACCGTATGTTTTAAAAAACACAGTTTCGAGATAATCGCGTTTAAAGTTTCAAGCTCTTTATTAATGATACATAGTAGCGCTCCATATAAACGCTTATAATTTTTGAACGTGTGCTCCGATTCTTATGTACTTTTGAGGAAATATTCTTAAAATGATGTACATTAAGAAAATGCAATAAAAAAAAATCGATTTTTTCACCAATCCAAGTAGGCATAACCCCTTAAGGCAAATTTGTTGATCATTAATTTTACATTCAGCCCCAAAACACTTAACACTTTGACGTCCGCACATTTCAGCTAAATTTTTACGTTTGGCGCCGGCGGAATTGCTATGAAATTTTTAATTTTCATTGACGTTTTTTAGAAATCAGATGCAGTATAGGTTCTAAGTATAATAAAAAAATATTTAAACTCCTAAGTTTTATATTATTACAAAAACGAAAGGCACAAAAGGTGTTTTTTACGGGGTTTTGGCCTTAAGGACAGCACAGATTTGGTTCATCTGTTGCTTTTCAATTGTAACAAAATGACACCAATGTGGTGTCACCGACCGTCAACCGATATTTTGCGAATGACACCAATGTGGTGTCACCGGACGGCAAAGTGTTAATTACCGACTCCAGACGCAACAACGTCATTTTTCTCACCACACACGATTCTCTCAAGTCGCAAGCATCCAACCCCCAAACACACTCCTCTCTCCCCCAACTCACAACACACGCCTCAGTCCCACGCCCGTCCACCTGACAAATCAGCGTTGGACCCCGCGAACGACATTTACGACGATCGACAACGTGCAAAATTATCAATAACTCTCCGCAAACACTGAAACGACGGAAAGCGCGCTCTCACGAAGTTCGCCTCCCGTGACACAAGCCGAGAGCAACCATCGCAAAAAGCAGCGAGCCAAAGGCGGACGCGCGCAAAGAACAAACGACCAGCGAGGAGCAGCAGACGAGCGGAACGTCCGCGAACTACATCTTACGCCAAAGAGATACACCGTTTGCTTAAGCGCACTCGAGATATCGATAATGGCGGGGCGTCTCGTCGGTATTTTATATATCGTACGTACAGTAAACGTATATACGGTATACGGAATGTTTCCGATACTTCAAACAGCCGGACAGTTATTGGTACTTAGAAGAAGAGCATCGGAGAACCATAAACTCGCCCGGGCGATGGGCTGGCTGGTAAAACGGGGAGAGCGAGGGGGTGGCGCGAGAGAAGGAGGCTGAGGGAGGAAAACGATCAAGGGTGGTTGATGCGGATGTGGGCACGGGAAGGGGTGAGGCACGGCGGAGCGGCGGAAGACAGGGGTGACGGCACAGGACCTTCGACGTCTGCACGCTACATCTGCATTTAAAGTGGCTGCGCGCGGCAGCCACACTCTTCTTGCCCTGCTTCGGCTCTTATCCTTCAAGTCGAGTCGAAATCACGCGTGGCATTCCTTCCTGCTCCGTGCCGCGGTCCCACTGATTCTCACGGTTAACCCGTTCGCTACTACGCGCACAGTCTTCAGGCACGCATGCGGGGCCACGGCTTTTGCCTCAAAAACGACTTTGTCACGGTACTTTTAAAAGGAAAATTATTTGTGTTCTTAATTTCCACACAAACGTATTTTTAACTCAACAGTACTATTGATATTTTTAGGTTAGACAAAAAAATGTCTAATTATAACGTAATACTGAGCAATCATTTTGTAGCCGGTGACTATAGTCACCCGCCAAAAAGCAACACCCATACACGACGCGTACCAATTATTTGTGTTCATAATAACCTTATATACGTATTTTTAACTCAAGATTACAATTGATATTTTTACATTACACAAAAAAATGTCTAATTATAACATAATACTAAGCAATCATTTTGTAGCCGGTAACTATAGTCAGCCGCCAAAAAGCAACACCCATACACGACGGGTACCAATTATTTGTGTTCATAATAACCTTATATACATATTTTTAACTCAAGAATACAATTGATATTTTTACATTACACAACAAAATGCATAATTATAACATAATACTGAGCAATCATTTTGTAGCCGGTGACTATAGTCACCCGCCAAAAAGCAATACCCATACACGACGGGTACCAATTATTTGTGTTCATAATAACCTTATAAACGTATTTTCAACTCAAGCATACAATTGATATTTTTACATTACACAACAAAATGTATAATTATAACATAATACTGAGCAACCATTTTGTAGCCGGTGACTATAGTCACCCGCCAAAAAGCAACACCCATGCACGACGGGTACCAGTTATTTGTGTTCATAATAACCTTATATACGTATTTTTAACTCAAGAATACAATTGATATTTTTACATTACACAACAAAATGTATAATTATAACATAATGCTGAGCAATCATTTTGTAGCCGGTGACTATAGTCACCCGCCAAAAAGCAACACCCATGCACGACGGGTACCAATTATTTGTGTTCATAATAACCTTATAAACGTATTTTTAACTCAAGAATACAATTGATATTTTTAGATTACACAAAAAAATGTCTAATTGTAACATAATACTGAGCAATCATTTTGTGGCCGGTGGCTATAGTCACCCGCCAAAAAGCAACACCCATACACGACGGATACCAATTATTTGTGTTCATAATAACCTTATAAACGTATTTTTAACTCAAGAATACAATTGATATTTTTACATTACACAACAAAATGTATAATTATAACATAATGCTGAGCAATCATTTTGTAGCCGGTGACTATAGTCACCCGCCAGAAAACAACACCCGTACACGACGGATACCAATTATTTGTGTTCATAATAACCTTATATACGTATTTTTAACTCAAGAATACAATTGATATTTTTACATTACACAACAAAATGCATAATTATAACATAATACTGAGCAATCATTTTGTAGCCGGTGACTATAGTCACCCGCCAGAAAACAACACCCGTACACGACGGATACCAATTATTTGTGTTCATAATAACCTTATATACGTATTTTTAACTCAAGAATACAATTGATATTTTTACATTACACAACAAAATGCATAATTATAACATAATACTGAGCAATAATTTTGTAGCCGGTAACTATAGTCACCGGCCAGAAAGCAACACCCATACACGACGGGTACCAATTATTTGTGTTCATAATAACCTTATAAACGTACTTTTAACTCAAGAATACAATTGATATTTTTACATTACACAACAAAATGCATAATTATAACATAATGCTGAGCAATCATTTTGTAGCCGGTGACTATAGTCACCCGCCAGAAAACAACACCCGTACACGACGGGTACCAATTATTTGTGTTCATAATAACCGCATAAACGTATTTTTAACTGAACAATAGAATTGATATTTTTAGATTACACAACAAAATGTATAATTATAACATAATACTGAGCAATCATTTTGTAGCCGGTGGCTGTAGTCACCCGGCAGAAAACAACACCCATACACGACGACACTGTAAAGTATAAGCAATCACACATTGTTTCGTCAAGACGTATGCATGTAATATCTTTTTGTAATAATACCGAGCAATCATTTTGTAGCCGGTGACTATAGTCACCCGTCAAATAATTGGTACCCGTCGTGTATGGGTGTTGTTTTCTGGCGGGTGGCTACAGTCATCGGCTACAAAATTATGCCATTTTGACATTATTCCATTTTTTTTTGTACAAGAATTTCTCCGGCAAGAGTTTTTTGTTGTGTGTCACTGTATGTAATTTAATTTGGCTGGGCAACATGGGAAATGTCGGAAGGTAGTTGTGTTTCATTGTACATATGATATTCTATGTAAATTCACTAATTGAGATAATGCAGTAAGATAAGTATATAGAAGATACGACACGCATACGTTTTGGCGAAACAACGTGTGATTGCTTGTACTTTACATTAATTCCAAATTTAAATAAGAGTCCACTGAACTACGCGATACACACCTCATTCGGTCACTGCTCCCATATTATCGTAATCGTTTAATATTTTACTGGTAACTATTCTTCTAAAACAGCTTTTTAAACAATTCAGGGGAAAAAAGAGGAATATTTACATCTTCTTCAGGTATGAATTTAATCCAGCGTACACAGCTGCAGGGGCGACCGATATATTCGTGTCGACTACGGAGAATATTTTATTGCTGAAAGCGCAGCTCAAAAATGGTTTGCACGCTTCAAAAACGGCCATTTTTATATGAAGGGTACTTCACGCTACGGGCGGCTGTCCGAGTAAAAAAAAATTGATGAAAAATTGCTCGAACGATGGGAGACGGTCGTGAATAATGGAAGTGAATACATATTAGACAAACCGCTTCGTTTTTCGTCTGACTAATAAGTGATCCGTGACTTGAAATGTATCGAGTCAATATTTTACCAGCTACCTACAAAAACACAAGAGTACATCGCGAAAATATTCCATAGAAACCCTTTGATTCGCTCGCTTTCCTTTGGTGCGCAACCGCGTAATCGAAGAATTCGGAGAATGTCCGGTCGGTCGAAAAAATGACGTTTTCCCCTCTAGAAGTTGCGGCGCGTTAAGGTAATTACGGGGAACTTCGAAGTTTCAATTATAGCGTCTCCACGGGCCGTTACCCGCGTCGTTATTTTCAAACACTTTTTTAATTGCAGCGCCGCGTCGAAACGGAATCGAATCGAACGTAATGCGGGTACAGAGTATGTTATATAATGAACGAACGGGACGAGTCGCGTTTGAATGCGTTCGGAAAGGCCATTGTTAGGCGCACTTTTTCTCGCGTCCCGTTTGGCATCCTCCAGAGAGACATCGCTAACGATTCCACTTTCGAGCAGCGCGAGGGGGAAGCGGACTAATTAAAGTCGTAAATTAGACGCGAGAACATCGACTTTCGGGTACCGATTTTCCACCGCGATCCTAGCGATTGATCGCCAGCGCGAAATTGCCCGCGCGAAGTTCAGCGACATTTCTTGAAAGGCTATCGCGAAATTTTAAGTGCAATAGAATATGGCATTTGTAGACGATTTTAAATTAATATGGAGTAGAATCGGCACTAATGCGTTTCGTGAAAATTCAAGGCTAGCGCGACGATTGTTATAAGTATAGACAGTATAAGTGCTATCTTCTGGCACTGATGAAGGTGACTGCAAACTGAGCGAAATCTTATACAAGACGCAACTACGTCATAATTGCAATTTAACACATTGACTGCCATGGTGGTCACCGGTGACCGGCGCAAAAAGTCTCACGAAAAAAATCAAAATATACCCAATCGGTAGCATTTATAATTTTGTAAATTCAATTTATATTAAATAGTGATTCAATTCTTTGGTGTCCAATATCTTCGCATTATTTTCATTCCGCACAATTCAATCATATTCTAGAGCACTTCATCACGTTGCGGTTTTAATATAGCAAAATACGCTTGGCAGTCAACATGTTAACTAAAAATGCAGAAAATTCTTGCTCTTTAATAACTTTGTACATTCAATTTATATTAAATAGTGATTAAATTCTTTGGTCTTCGATACCTTTGCATTATTTTCATTTTGCACAATTCAATCATATTCTATAGTACTTCATCACGTTGCGGTTTTAATATAGTAAAATACGTACAGCAATCAACGCGTTAATAAAATGAAAATTGCAAAATAAGCACCAAAAAGTTTATTTAAAGAATGCACGTGCATTCATCTCAAACATTGACACATGTGGACGCATTAGGTCAGAAAGCGTCTTGATTAATTATACAAAGGGCAACAAAGTCATAACCGTAACTCTCCAGTTACTTCAAATTAACTAATGCAGGAAGGTTCTTTAATGAACACGTGTGCATTAATCTCAAACATTGCCACATACGGGTGCCCTAGTCAGAAATCATCTTGATCAATTATAGAAAGGGCAACAAAGTCATAACCGTAATTCTCCAGTTACTCCAAATTAACTAATGCAGGAAGGTTATTTAATGAACACGTGTGCATTAATCTCAAACATTGACACATATGGGTGCACTAGGTCAAAACTCGTCTTGATCAATTATACAAAGGACAACAAAGTCATAATTGTAATTCTCCAGTTACTCCAAATTAACTAATGAAAGAAGGTTCTTTAATGAACACGTGCGCATTAATCTCAAACATTGCCACATACGGGTGCCCTCGTCAGAAATCGTCTTGGTCAATTATACAAAGGACAACAAAGTCAAAACCGTAATTCTCCAGTTACTCCAAATTAACTAATGCAGGAAGGTTCTTTAATGAACACGTGCGCATTAATCTCAAACATTGCCACATACGGGTGCCCCAGTCAGAAATCGAAACGACCAGGTAACGCATATACGCGTCCACACTCGACATCGCTACATTCGGCGGAGCCGTACATGCATCCGCAGCAGTCAAAGGGTTAATAAATACGCAAACGTTCACAAAGAAGCATCCTGAGGTCGCGTCCCGTTCGACATACGCGCACGTTCGCATCGAAGCTGTCGAGGCATTGTCACACGCGTTCGACATCGGCGCGCAATATGCGCTCATAAACGGGCGATTGACAAAAGACATTCGCAATCCGGTTAATCTGGTTTACCATAATTGTGCTGCGTAACAACGCCCGGAGAGAATCGGCACCGCGATGGCGGGAGAGCGTCATTAATGGCGGTAACGTTGAAATTACGAACGAATCGATGTGCGGTAACCGCGGCAATTCATCGCGGCCCGAAACTTCAACAGCTGTTAACGGCCAGTTGACGTTTATGCATTGCGCGCGTGTGGGTCACCGGTTACGAGTCACCGGGAGCGACCGAAATCGGGGGTAATAAGAGTTCAGAGGGCCATTTTCCCATTTGGACTACTCACAGTTTCACCGTGCATCGATTTCGATGTTGCGGGGGCGGTTTTCTTAGTTCTTAGGGTGCGCGTCTTGTGGGCAGGGACACTTGAGTTACGTAGCGGTAATGTATGTCAATTGACGAACGGTACGGGAGAAGAAACGACTCACACAATTGGAGATTGGGATATGCGGCACGTGGTTATCCCATTGACTGCCAACTACGAGATATCTTATAGTAAGCGTTTGTACCAAAACTGTTTTTCTTTCAATAAAAATACTGTAAATGCCATGCAATTTTTCGATTACAACATTATATCAGTAACTTAATAAGATTATATTTTGTAAAACTTCATGTCTTTTTTAAAATAAAACTGTGGCACCCAGGGCAAGACGCGCTAAATTTGCGTGGCAGTCAATGGGTTAACACGTTGACTGGCAAGCATATTTTGCTATGTCAGAACCGCGATGCGATGAAATACTGCAGAGCATGACTAATTGTACAAAATGAAGATAACGCAGAGTTATTAGAAGCCAAAGTATTGAACTACCTTTCCAATATCAATTGCTTTTACAATATTGCAAGTAGGGTTCATTGCGAATTTTTTGTATTTTTAGTTAAGTCTTTTGCACCGGTCAACGGTGACCATCGTGGCAGTCAATGTGTTAATGGAATTGCTTTGCTACGAGGTTTCTGATAATTATATACTGTCAAATAGTCGCTTTTTAACACGTGTTTTGCCACGGTGGTCACCGGTGACCACCGCAAAATATTTGATTAAAAATGCAAAGAATTCGCAATGAAGCCTGTTTGCAATCTTGTAAAAGCAATTGATATTGGAATGGTGCTTCGATACTTTGACTTCTAACAAATTCTGCGTTACCTTAATTTTGCACGATTTAATCGTACTCTACAGTATTTTATCGCATCGGGACTCTAACATAACAAAATACGCTTGGCAGTCAACGTGTTAACCGTTTGGTTACAGACGGATGTTTTAGGACATATGCCAAAATGAAGATAATGCAGAGTTATTAGAAGCCAAAGTATTGAACCACCTTTCCAATATCAATTGCTTTTACAATATTGCAAGTAGGGTTCATTGCGAATTTTTTGTATTTTTAGTTAAGTCTTTTGCACCGGTCAACGGTAACCATCGTGGCAGTCAATGTGTTAATGGAATTGCTTTGCTACGATGTTTCTGATAATTATATACTGTCAAATAGTCGCTTTTTAATACGTGTTTTGCCACGGTGGTCACCGGTGACCACTGCAAAATATTTGATTAAAAGTGCAAAGAATTCGCAATGAAGCCTATTTGCAATCTTGTAAAAGCAATTAATATTGGAATGGTGTTTCAATACTTCGGCTTCTAACACTCCTACGTTATCTTCCTTCTTGCACGATTTAACCATACTCTGCGGTATTTCATTGGATTGCAATTCTAACATAGCAAAATACGCTTGGCAGTGAACGTGTTAATGGAGTTGCTGTGCTACGATGTTTCTGATAATTATATACTGTCAAATAGAGTTTTAACCGTTTGGCTGACGGATTTTTTTCGGATATATGCCAAAACTGCGGCACTAATTGCGCGTGTATCGAAAAAAAATGGAAAACACTTTTCATACAATAAACTCATTTATGTTACATTGCAACAACAAAAATTTAAAAAAATACCGTTTGTTTTCATTATCTTTGTGGATAAAATTGGCAAAACCACTTATAATTTACTCAAATAAACACAAATAATTTTTTATGATCCTTTACACGAGTGGTTTGCTATACAAAGCACGTGAATTCCCTTCTTACGAATAGAGCAAATTGAGTTTATTAAATCAGAGCAGCGTTATTGCACTTTCCGAGGTCTTGGCATAAAAGAAAGGAGCGCTATCGGATAATAATTTCGAACATGTCAAACATTGAAGCGCTCGGGCATGTTTTTTCATCTTGATCTTTGCATTAAATAAATGTAAAAAAACAAACGTTAAATAATACGTAAATTCATCAGCCGACTGTCTAAATATGTTGTAGAAGTATGTTCTAGCAGTTGCTGAAATTTACTTGTCAGTTGATTGACCAAACATTTTATAAATTTTAACTGGGACGAAGGTTTTTAATTTATGCCATTGCGTTTATTTGTAATGGATCGGAAATATCCGAGGGAAGTAAATATTCGATCAAAATTTGTATTTGCATACATTTTTCCAGTAATAACATGTAATCTCTTCGTGTCCTCTCAGAGGGAATGTATAACTGTAAGTATAGCTGTATGTACGTATAACGCATGTTGAACTAATTTTAGTAGTACGTCCTGTGTGCAGAAATAAGTACAAACCGTTATATAAATATCACTTCAAAAATACGTTTTTAAAATGGTGTAGTATAAATATGGAACCTGTGAGAAATAACTTCACCTACATTCGCATTCCAAACTAATCGTACGCCCATCATATCAATATAAGTTTGATATCGATGTAATATCGAATATCCATGCGCTTTTCTTTTAAGCAGACCCGTGACATTTCGCAGCCATGCTGTGTCGGGTATTGCATATTTTTCTCCGTGCGAGATTCTATGATTCTTCAATCATATGGTATAGTAAATATGACTATAACAAGTGCATTCGTCTGGTAATCTAAATTTTACACAGAATTAAATAATACCCTTCGGTTAGATTATGAGATAAATAACGCACTTTTATTTTTATCGTAATCGAAGAGAGCAGACCGGACAGAAGAGGTTTAACGATTTTTCGGTAACCCAATCTCGCTGAAGAAAAATATCCTCCGCCGACGAGAGTCAACGACGTCACACTCTGCAGAAAGAAAGGGAAAAAGAATCGAACTGATCCCCGTATCGAAATTCCGACGCATTCGGGGGAAATCCGACGAAAACCCCTCTCGCGTTGTTAAGGTAGGATTGAACAGATTCCCTTGCGCAAAGTCTGCCACTGCCGTGATACACCAAACATCAAAAAGCATCCGTCAGTATATTAAAACAACTAACGGTCAAAGAAAAATTCTCCCAAAAAAATTCCTGGCAAATTCTTAATCCTTAAAACTAGAAAACTACCGCGATATGCATATGGTACCGTAAATGACCGAAATCTGGAGAATGTCGACTTTCACCGGTGAATGTCAACATTCACATAGTAGATTGGTGTATGTCCGAAATATTTGCTAAATACCCTTATTACTGACATTGCGTACTTACAAATTTCTTAAAATTTTTAGGACCTTGTATATATATATATGTGTGTGTGTTACCGTGAATGACCGAAATTGGAGAATGTCGACTTTCATCGGTATATGTCAACAGATACCAAATACGTCGGTGAAAGGTCAAATATTTCATTACATTGTTGTACATTCGGACCCTCTCCGGTGTGTGTCGACAATCACAGATATATTCTGGTGGAGGTCCAAAACAGAAGAGTCAAAAATGTGTCATAATAGTTTAAGTTGTAAAAGCAAGGGACTCTTGTGCAATTCAAAGTGTCATAATAGTTTAAGTTGTTGCAATAAATAAGATTTGAATCACATAAGTAAGTAATTTTTTTATTACTATCATTTTCTTTTCTCATGTAGAATGTACTGTGTATTTTAAATTCTTGGTCATTCCTTTGAGAAAGAGAGGCGAAAAAGTTACGTCACCCTTGTGACGTTTTATAGCGACTGAATTACGGAGGAGAAAATATAAATCTCCAACATGTTCAACATTCACCATTAGTGCATGGTGAATGTCAACATTTACCGGTGTAAGTCAGAAATAAGGGTATTTAGCAAATATTTCGGACATACACGAAGCGATTATGTGAATGTTGACATTCACCGGTGAAAGTCGACATTCTCCAGATTTCGGTGTTTCACCGTAACACATACACATAAAAAATCTGTTTATCCACCATCATCCACCTAACATCTTGCATGAGCACACTTGAAAGAAACCTATCCGTCGTTACAACAATTTCGCATCGCAATTTTCGAATACCTGTGAAGACCCGCAAATATGAAATTACCGCCGAATATTTAATCACTGCACCCTATACATAATACAACAAGCACCCGTTTGCCCGGTAATATCTCATAATTCGCCCATCATCCCCCGTAAGCGCGTCTGAACGAAGCCCACTCGTTATTATAACCAGACGGAAGAATCCTCTCAACCGTAAAAGTTTCCGCAAAACTCTCAACCCCCAAAAATTCGACACCGTTCCGCCCATCATCCGCCATAATCACATCTGAATGAAAGCTGTCCATCGTTATAATAATCCACAGGCGTGTTCCAGTACAAAGAGTCCTCTCAAACGCAACATAATAGCCGTCGAGATTAATCCATTTAATGAATCACCATAGAGCACGCGTACGCTACCTCTAATTAACGCTCCCGCCACACACACACACACACACGTGCACACAGATTCGCGAGCATTCGTACACGCGAACCGTCCGCACAGTGTGTGCATAGCAACGTGACGAAAGGCAGACGCACGTAAGTAAAAGCCGACCTTTTCGCGTTTACGAAATGACGTAACGTTCTTTCGGAACGCGGATACAAATGAGTGAAATTTCGTCAGGCCCTCTTCAGCCGAGAGTTGAAAGTGCCTGATGAAAACAGTGTTCGACGCTCGAACGTAGATCCGCATTAAACGTGCTTGAGCGGGAGCTTAATTAAGCTCGCGCGCCTAAGCTCTCTGCCTAGCAAAAAGAAGGCAGAGTGGCTCTCCGAGATGAGGAGCAAAGCTGGGCTTGTTTATATCGTGCTTCTCTCTGCCCTCCCTTCGCTCGGGTCCTTCTCTCTTTCCGTCTCTCTCGCGTTCCGCCTTTCCGCGCCGTACGTTTTCCTCCCTTTTCTGTCTCTGTCTCTTTACACGCGGCAATCCCGGAATTTCTATGTTGATACTCCCGACGTGCGTTGCAAGCCTTCTCTCTTGCGCTGTTTTTACGTTCCGCGCTCTCTCTTGATCTTGAGCTTTCTGTTGCTCTTCTTTTCCTAACGTGAAATCGGCAAAGGGCGGAGTTTGTTAAGGCAGATGTCATGAAAGGAATGTCATCGGATACGGATGAGGCTGTCACAGTAAATTAATTTTGTTTCCTCAAAGCTGGCGCTTGCATCGGTCTTCTTTGTTCCGAGCATTTTTACACGACATCGACGGCCTGTTTGATGTCATTCGCGGCGGGGTGTTTCAGGTACGACGGAAATTTACGTTGAATCAAAGGACTGTTTTGCAATTGTCGGCAATTTTTCGTGCGGATATTTTAGGTGGTTTTATTGCGATTATTTGTACGTTATGGTTGCATGCATGTGTAGAGTCATGATGATGTCCTGACAAATATGGATTAATGATAGTATTATATTAATGGTATACTATATAATCATAATATTTTAGTATAATATTGATGTGGAATCTCAAATACAGGGTCCTCTAGTTGGCGAGAAAAAAATATTGATGTATCATAGGTGACGAGTTTATTGAATTGTATTAGTTTGGTTGCTTCAGTTAACGATAAGACGTGAAGACGATACGACGTAAAGACGAAACGGCGTAAAGACGAAAAAGCGAAACGACGAAACGACGAAAGACTAGGCAAAAAGACGAAAGTGCCTTCATTGTGTTGTTATTATTTATAAATATTATACTATCTAGTTTCACGTATTAAATTCCTAGATTGATAGTATTAACAGTGTCACGTGATTTTCTGATAGGTATGCACCATAAAGTGCACCCTACATGTACTCTATTGTGATTATCAGAATAATATGCGTGCATTACGATGACATGTCCATCCAGTATCACGGTGATAACCTGACATACAGATCATGAACTCTGTTCTTTCTTGCCCCCACCGTAATTTTCTTACTCATCCATATTTTCACACCTGAATAATCCTGCATTGAATTATTGTAGCCATTATTACAGCTGCTCGCGCAACTTACAGACTATTTTTATTATCAACTTAACCAAGTGCCAAGGCTTAACATTCATGGCGGGGTGTTTCAGGTACGACGTAAATTTACGTTGAATCAAAGGACTGTTTTGCAATTGTCGGCAAGTTTTCGTGTGGATATTTTATGCCATTTTATTGCGATTATTTGTACATTGCGGTTGCATGTATGCGTAGAGTCATGGTGATGTCTTGACAAACATGGATTATTAATAGTATCATATTAATGGTATAGTATATAATTATAATATTATAGTATAATATTGATAGTATTAATAGTGTTACGGCGATTTTCTGATAAATATGGACCATAAAGTGTACTCTACGTATACTCTATTGTGATTATCAGAATAACATGCATGCATTACGATGACATGTCCATCCAATATCACGGTGATATCCTGACATACAGATCATGAACTCTACTCTTCCTTGCCCCCACCATAATTTTCTTACGCATCCATATTTTCACACCTGAATACTCCCGCATTGAACTATTATACCCATTATTACAGCTGCCTGCGCAACTTACGGACTATTTTTATTATCAACTTAGCCAAGTGCCAAGGCTTGACATTCGAAATCTGCTTACGGCGAAACTTTGCACGGTATCTGTTTCCTTTGAATTTCCTCAATTCGCTGCGCTCTCTCGGCTCCAAGAGGTCGACTGCGAAACTTGCGACGTTCTCGACTGCCACCAGCGGAGCCGGCGCCATGACGTAAGGACGTTCCGCGACGGGCACCATTGTTTGTACTCCCATGTGTGTACGACTCCTTGAAAAGCTCGCCCCATAATTTTAACGTTTTTGCGCGCTACCGCCGACACTCCGCGTCCCACTCTCTCGCTCCTCGTTCCTACTGCTCCCTACGCCCGTTCCTCTTCCTCGACTTCCCCGCACCCTCCCCTCTTCTATCCTGTTTCGCGGTGTCTTTCGTCCAGCACTTTCCGTCTTTCCGTTCTATCCGCCTTTCACGTCCTTCTCCCTCCCACGCGCCCTTCCCGTCCCTTTCTCTATTCCTCTTTAGCCTTTATCATCCGAGAGCAGGATGAAAGCGCCGACCGCATGAAAGTCCGTCTTTTTGCCCGGGGAAATAAAAATTACCATGTCAGACATAAACCGCTCCCTTCCATCCTCTGCGACTCGGTCCCCGGCTTTTCCGTCTTTTTCTCCACAAAACCCTTCTCTCCCTCGCTCTGCGTCCACGAAATTTCTCTCTCTTCCGCATTCCTCGTGCCTCTCCTTTTGTGTCTCATTTTCACCGCGAAATTTCGCTCCTCCCCCCGCGCGGTCTCCATCGCTCACTGCATTCTGCGTCTCCCTCGATCTCGGCTCGGTGCTCTCTAGCTGTCGCTTTTCAGAGGGTGGGACAAAGATTCCTCAGCCTGGCGCCTCTCTCTCTCTCTCTCTCTCTCTCTTTCGCTTGCGGAGCTTTATTAACGCGGCATTCATGCCGCCGCAACGCGTACAGCCTGAACTTTCGGTCTTAGCCTCGCGAAACCGTGCGCGTCTATGAGAGACTACACCTATGGGTCTACGCGTGTGCTTACGTGCGATGGCGTGTGCACGCTGGCTGGCAGCACGCGTACACGTTGGGCACGAGGCGTGCTCTCGCATTCGAAAGTTTGTTCTTTAACTGCCGCACTCGACGGACGTTCCGCCGCCCGGCAACGCTCGCCATTCTCTGCCTTTTTTCGGCGCAGTCTGTTTGCGTGTCTCTTTTATTTCGCGCCTACCACGGTTCATGATGCTAAATTGTTGCGGCGTCTGTTAGCGCGCGGCGAACGGCGACGGCGGAATGTAAATACGGAAAGTTTCTATGATTTTTGCCGCCGGCGTTACGGATAGCGCGGCGGCGGTTGTAAGCCGGTTAATTAACGAGCGATGTGGCCGCGAAATTATGGCGGCCGGTGGACCTGGGAAGACGCAGGCATTGTGAGCTGGGGGTTTTTTATTTTCGTAGGAGAAAACGTAAGTTGTGAATCTTATGATCGCGGTAGATTTTATACACGTACGATAAGTGATCTTGAACCGATGTGAATACTGAAAGTTTCTATGGGATTTATAATTATAAATTATATTTGCGGACGGGGACAGGGAGATACAAACATTGTGACGTGACTTTTGTTTCTGGTATGAGAAACGTTAACTCATGTGTTAGCTCATGCCTGCTGTGGTTCACATTAATGAATTCGATGTAGACTACATGCGATAAATGGTATCGACATAATGTGAGTATTGCAAGTTTCTATGATTTTTGCCGCCGGCGTTACGAATAGCGCGGCGACTATAAGCCGGTTAATTAACGAGCGATGTGGCCGCGAAATTATGGCGGCCGCTGGACCTGGGAAGACGCAGGTATTGTGAGCTGGTGATTTTTTATTTTCGTAGGAGAAACGTAAGTTGTGAATCTTATGATCACGGTAGATTTTCTACACATACGATAAGTGCTATTGAACGTTTCTATGGGATTTATAATTAAAGCTTCTAATTAATGAGTGATGTGGATGCAAAATTATAGTTGTGGGCGGGAATAGGCAGACTCTAAAATTGTGACGTGACTTTTATTTTTGCTATGAGAAACGTGTGTTAGCTCATGCCTGCTGTCGTTCAGATTAATGAGTTCGATGTAGACTACGTCCGATAAATGGTATCAACATAATGTGAGTACTGCAAATTTCTGTGATATTTGCCGATGGCCTCATGAATAGCGCGGGGACTGTAAGTCGGTTAATGAACGAGGGATGTCGCCGCGAAATTATGGCGGCCGGTGGACCTGGGAAGACGCAGGCATTGTAAGCTGGTGGTTTTTTATTTTCGTAGGAGAAACGTAAGTTGGTTTGTGAATCTTATGATCGCGGTAGATTTTATACACATACGATAAGTGATCATAAACCGATGTGAATACTGAAAGTTTCTATGGGATTTGTAATTAAGTCTTCTAATTAACGAGCGATGTGGCCGCGAAATTATGGCGGCCGGTGGACCTGGGAAGACGCAGGCATTGTGAGCTGGCAATTTTTTATTTTCGTAGAAGAAACGTAAGTTGGTTTGTGAATCTTATGATCGCGGTAGATTTTGTACACGTACGATAAGTGATCTTGAACGGATGTGAATGCTGAAAGTTTCTATGGGATTTGTAATTAAGTCTACTAATTAATGAGTGATGTGGATGCAAAATTATAGTTGCGGGCGAGAATAGGGAGACCCTAACATTGTGACGTGACTTTTATTTTTGGTATGAGAAACGTTAACTCATGTGTTAGCTCACGCCTGCTGTGATTCAGATTAATGAGTTCGATGTAGACTGCGTGCGATAAATGGTATCAACATAATGTGAGTATTGCAAGTTTCTATGGTTGTTTGTTGATGGCTTACGGATAGCGCGGCGGCGCTGCAACTCGGTTAATTAACTAGCGATATGGCCGCAAAATTATGCCGGCGGGAAAGGACGAGAAGATACAAGCATTGTGGGATAGTGATTTTAATTGTTGGTATCCGAAAGGTATGTCATTTCATGCTTGCTGCAATTCAGATGAATGAATTCGACGCACACTCTTTTCACATCCGATAAATTATATTGACACAATGTAAATACTGACATTTTCTATGACTTTTGCTGCCAGCATTACAGATACCACGACGCTGGTTGCGGAAGTGTATTAACTAATGAGTCTCACGGTCACATTTTTGTGCCCGTTACTGACGATCAGCCCTAAGCATAAGAGGTACCGATCTTACTTGCTCGTATTAAGAACGTCTAGCACTCACATCTACAACAATTCAGTACAACAAATTGCCACAGCATCAGCTTACCACAAATAACAACAAAAAATCTAATAAGTCCACGCAATTATTCTTCTTCCCATTGAAATCACCAATGCCCATCTGATCCAAAAACCACCAACACAACCATTGACATTAATTAAAAATATTTCCTTCCCTTCAAGCGAACACGCACATAGTCCCGATCCATCCTTTTAATTCTCCTTCACTCCCGGCCCATTCAAATAATTTTATTTCCCCCTCACCCTATGTTCACCAATAACAAGCCTCCCACTAACGTTCGTCGCCCGCATTAACCTAACAATCATCGCCCGTACGGCCCCCGTTAACAAATAATCGCGGCGCCCATCGCCGCACTCCGGCCCCCGCGATTTTTATCTTGCCCATTAAAAATGCCACGCTATCACAAACTAGCCCGTAAACGCACGCCGCAACATTCAGTCGTATAACGTATAACGTTTCCCGCTCATGTAACGCGTCACAAAGCTGCAACGCCGAAGCTTATCCGTTTCTCAATGAGCGCCCAACCTCCTTCAAACGCGCTCAACCCTGCGCCGACGCCAAACATCGATACCGGATACGTTAACTTCCCGTTTCGGAATGTAGCTCGCACACGCATTCAGCGACCGCGTCTACACGTGTCTGCCGACGTACGCGGGCTCCTGCACGTCGACGAAAGTCGTGCTGCCCGGGGTTCGGCTGATGGATATTTCCGTGATTCGAGAACAATAAGCACGCGCCGAGGAATATCCGAGAAATTGGTTACGGTACTCGTGGGCACCTGACGGTGACACGTGAATGACGTTGAATGATAAGTAGTTTACGGAGTATGATTGAGTTCCAGCCCTTACGAGGCAAGCCTATCAAGTCGCGCGAAGGGAGACTATTGCGATTCCACCGAATATCAAGCCGCACACGCTTGGTCGCGCGAGGGTGCCGTTCGCTCGGCCTGGAATTTCAACGACTGTCGGGACGCCCGACGGCTTCCGGCGTTATCGAAATAACGTCGGGCGATAATGCACTTATTGCCGCGTAATAGACGGGGATAATCGCGGATAAGCACTGACAGGGGACTGCGCGGTAGAGGTGGCTGGGCTCTGCGGGGTGGCTTCTTGATCTGTGACTTCTTGGGCCGCGGGGGTGATTTGTGAGAGCGCGAGTAATTGGGGTTAATCATTTTTGCGTATTGGGGGTGAGTGGCTTTATTTGCTGGGAGAGTGTTACATGTGTAGCCACTGTACAGTCATAGGTGTTATTTTGTATTTGACCATCGTACCACGGTATGTGAGTTATATTTTATGTAACTACTGTACCAGCTTATGTTACATGTATAACCACTGTACAGTCGTATATGTGTTCCTTTGTATTGGACCATCGTACCATGATATGTGAGTTACATTGTATGTAACTGGTATATCAGCTTTTGTTACATGTGTAACCACTGTACACTCGTATATGTGTTACTTTGTATGTTGCCATCCTATCATGGTATTTAAGTTATATTGTATGTAACTACTGTACCAGCTTATGTTACATGTGTAACCACTGTACAGTTGTACATATGTTACTTTGTATGTGAACATCGTACCATGGTATTTGAGTTATATTGTATGTAACTACTGTAGCAGCTTATGTTACATGTGTAATCACTGTACAGTCGTATATACGTTACTTTGTATTTGACCATCGTACCATGGTATGCGAGTTATATTGTATGTAACTACTGTAGCAGCTTATGTTACATGTGTAACCACTGTACAATTGTATATGTGTTACTTTGTATGTAACCATCGTACTATGGTATGTGAGTTATATTGCATGTAACTACTGCACCAGCTTATGTTACATGTGTAACCACTGTACAGTCGTATATGTGTTACTTTGTATCTGACCATCATACCATGGTATGTGAGTTATATTGTATGTAACTACTGCACCAGCTTATGTTACATGTGTAACCACTGTGCAGGCGTATATATGTTACTTTGTATTTGACCATCGTACCATGGTATGTGAGTTATATTGTATGTAAATGCTATACCAGCTTGTGTTACATGTGTAATCACTGTACAGTCGTGTATACGTTACTTTGTATTTGACCATCGTACCATGGTATGCGAGTTATATTGTATGTAACTACTATACCAGCTTATGTTACATGTGTAACCACTGTACAGTCGTATATGTGTTACTTTGTATGGGACCATCGTACTATGGTATGTGAGTTATATTGCATGTAACTACTGTAGCAGCTTATGTTACGTTGCATGTAACAACTATAACATTATATGTGTGGTACGTTGTGTGTAATCACTGTACCACCATATGTGGTATGTTGTATGTAACCACTGTAACATTGAAGGTGTGTTACGTTGTATGTAACCATTGAACCTTCGTTTGTGTGTTACATTGTATGCATCACTATACTATTATATGCGTGGTGTGTTTCTGTAATCACTGTACGTACCACCATATATGTTATGTTGTATGTAACCACTGTACCATTGAATGTATGGTACGTTACACGTAACCATTATACTAGCGTATGTGTGTTACATTGCATCTAATCAATGTACCATCGTATGTGTGTTACGTTGTATGTAACCATTACACCTTCGTTTGTGTGTTACATTGTATGCACCAATATATATAACCATAATATGCAAAATTACTGACATTAACAAAAAGGTTGATCTGCAATCAACTTAAAACCAGTAATTAGTGTTAATCTTTATTGGCTCTCGCGCATTTATGAACTGCGGTAACGATTGATCTTGATTATACGATCGGGGATGTGTTGCGTGTTGTGGCAGTATATAGATGCGTGATCACCTCTACCATATAATATTCATGTTTTAATTGATACGTTAGTTTGTATTCTCTAGTTTCGACCTACATTCGGAAAGGTGCATCCGGCAATGTTTTTCTTCCATCATAACCTGCATTATCAAGATTTATTCGTGTCTCTCTTCTGTTCGTTTCTTTGTTTACCTCTTCGCTTATGTACTTACGTGCTTTGTCATCCGTGACTTTTATTTTCACCCCTCTTCTGCACCCAACTTTGCAGTGCTTCGGATGGTTGTCATTTTTTCCATCTTCCATGCATGTGATGCGTTTATTATTTGCTTTTATAATAGGATATAAAATGTTTTCCCTATTATATCAAAGCGATGTACAGCGTTACTCAATGTTCCGGGCGGTACGTCTAGCAGATCTTTCCTCCGTCATAATCCATATTAATCGAGATTTACTGTTGACCCCCTACCCTCCACTTCGTCTATCTGTTCGCCTATCTGTCTGTCTACACGCTCGGTTATCTGCCTCTTTCATTTCCCATCCCCCTTCTCATTTCCAGTTAGCATTCGGCGAACGTATCTCGCCGGGGCTTTTTTCCCTTTTCTTTCATTTTACATCGCCTCGGAAAATACGTATAGATTATGAAGCGCGGAGTGTCGCATAAGCCGAAGTTATGGCCGGAACCTTAGCCGGGGCTAGATTTAAAACTAGCTCTCTTTTTGTCAGTCCACCATCCCTTTCCGCGGTGCGCGCTTTCCACCGTGGCAGAATGAGAACACGCGTCAAGCGGCGATAACGATAAACAATAAAATTAAAGCACGCGTTCTAGCTCGCAACGTTGCGTCTTCTGAAACGAACGTTTGCGCGAAACAAATTTCACCCCCGTTTCAAGCCGTTTTCTGCAATAATCCATTTCCGATCGTAACACACGTTACAGTTTTCCGCTTGCACCAGTGTGTTACACACATACATTCCTGATCATAAGTTCGTAGTATCCGAAAATTCTGGTAAGCGACTCTCTTTTCTTTAACATTAACCCTCCTTTGCGCGATTTTTTCTTTATTGGTGAAATAAATCAAGGTGATATAATTCATGTTCAAAATTAAAGGAAAAATGGTTAAAAGAATCTTAGTATATATTTATAGTATAAATTTAGCAAAAAACAACACGATGGAAATTTCCATCATCATGAAAAGTTAGATCAAAGTGAATTTGTTCTTTTATATAATTTTTGGGCATTCAATGTTATGATGGAAATTTCCACCATCATGCAAAGAAGAATTAAAAACTACACTTAACACTTTGCGGACGGATGACGAGATATCTCGTCATTCTTATTTCGTCGTTCGGGGCCGTTGACGAGATATATCGTCTTGCATATTCTGTCGTTCGGGACAGGTGACGAAATACCACACAGTTGCTACGTGATTGTCAGTGGCAGTTTTTCGTAATTTGTATTGCGAATTAATTATTTGAAGCCCTGAAATATGGATAGCGACAGAACGATTAGCAATATTACAGAAATATTTGCAAGCTTTCTAGTGTTCCACTTCACTGAGTGTCATGTTTTACGAAATATCATACTTCGCTTAGTTCTGTTCTTTGCGAAGTGATTCAAAGCAGACAAATAATATGTATTATAATATAATTCTCGAATGCCCTTCTCTGGTTTTGTATAGATCAAATACGTACTTTAATATTACAGAAATATTTGCAAGCTTTCTGGTGTTCCACTTCACTGAGTGTCACGTTTTACGAAATATCATACTTTGAAAACTTTAGTTTGTACAGATTTTTACTTATTGAAAAATATTAAAGAATCATTCATTTTTAATGTTGTTGAAATAAATATTTCACGCGACCATGATTTTTAACTACTATTAAACCATCACTAATTTAAAAATATTTGGTGCAAAGAAATACCCGGCCACTGGATACGCTGAGCAATAGAATGCCCGGTCCGCAAGGTGTCAACACTTTGACTGCCGAGAGTATTTTATTGTATTAGAACGACGATGCTATGAAATACTACAGGGTTTGACTGAATTATGCAAAATGTAAATAATGTGTAGGTATTGTGTAGGCGGAGTAAGCAAGAATACCGTATGCAATGTGTTAAGATTAAAAATAGGACATCCTGACAACATAGACATTCCACCTTACAATAAGTTAGAAGTGGAATATCAAAAAAGTGATCCTCCGCTCGGCCTCCAGGTGGACTTCGCGGCAAGGATTCTGATGACGCGCGTAATGATCTGTCTTCGCCGAGCGCAGCACGGCATTCGAACGATAACGAGGCGCGCGGCGGGGGAATTTATTCAAAATTCAAATCGCCCGCGAGACTAATCCGCCAGCGCGGATTTATTTTTTCCCCGCTACGCGAAAGTCCATTACCCCGCGTTAAATCTGAGCCGCGCGCGGCGGCATTCTTCGCGGGCGTGATAAAAGATACTCGTTAAAAATTTGCATGAGTATTAATGGAGCGCGGGAAAACGATAGTCGTAAAAGTTTAGCAAGCTCGGAAGTTCGTGTAGTCGCGTCGACGGTGCGTTGCACGCTTTTACCCGATTCTGCGTAAACGCATACATACGTGTACACGACCGGTCAAAAGTTCGGGGGACCTGGATGATATACATAAATTCAAACTATTCGTGATTTTAGACAGCATTATTGCCCGTATTGTCGGATTAACGAAAATACATTGCGTCGGTTGTCATTGTTGATGTAAACCGAAATGATCATCGAGACGTAATTATGTTGGTGACAAAATGGTGTGGTTGAAAATAAGTGAATAGGGTCAGTAGTTAACACTTTAACTGCCACGGTGTTCATTGGTGACCAACGCAAGAGATTTTACTGCAGATCAAAAATGTGCCCATAATTATGAAAGTGGTCTAAGTCATATATTTCTTGTTTCGAGATATTTAATGAATTGCATTTGAATAAATTAAAAAATATTTTTACATTATGCGACATTTTAATTTATAATTTTATTAGTCTTAATTAATGGAAATTTACTATGAATATGAAATTTTGTGTGAATTTTATACGATAATATTATTTTTAAAGATTGAATTAACTTAAACCATTTTCAAAATTAACTGAATGTCCTATAAATGACTTAAAGCAATAAAGAACTTTGAGTTTTATTTGAAACAATAATTTGATTGAAATAATTCGTGAACATTTATTACATTTATTAATTATTTTTAAACAGTAATCCATTTTTATCATTATTTCGAGTATTTAAGATTCTTAAAATGTTCCTGAAAAACTGGAGGGATGTACGGTAGTAAACTCATAATATCTTTATGTTTTTCTTCCGATACTGGTCTAATGGTGGTGTATAATGGAAGTTATTTAATATTTCCGTATATTTTTGGTCTTTTTTTTTAGGTGAAAGATCCAAAACGTGAAATTTAGAATCATCTAAAGATGTTTTATAGAACATTTTATAAGGTTCATTTTTCAAGAATCTCATCCATTGAATTTGTAGCCAAGAGACAGATTCACCCGCGGTATTTTTTACTCTTCTTGTTATTGAATAAACCGAATGAAGTTGTCGTTATTATTAAAATTTGATTGTCATTTATTTTATTATGTAGTTCAGAAACGCGTCAAAGAAGGCCACGTGCCATTTTCAAGTTGTTTATATAATTTATTTAAATTTTTGACTTAGACCACTTTCATAATTAAAACTAAATGAATTCCATATAATGTTGAAATTACAACCACTATCTAATGGTTCATTTTTGACAATTTCGTAAAAATTACATTGAATAAATTTAGTTAAAAATAATGTGGTATGAAATAACTGATAAACTCATTTTTTTAAATTTTGACTTAGACCACTTTCATAATTATGGGCACAAATATTCGCAATGGGTAGCAATAATTATTTTATAAATGCAGTTATTGTTAGAATAGTGATGCGATACTTTGGTCTTCAATACCTACACATTATTTACATTTTGCATAATTCAGTCAAACCCTGTAGTATTTCATAGCATCGCCGTTCTAATACAATAAAATACTCTCGGCAGTCAAAGTGTTAAGTATAGTTTTTAACCCTTCTTTGCATGATGGTGGAAATTTCCATCATAACATTGAATGCCCAAAAATTATATAAAAGAACAAATTCACTTTGATCTAACTTTGCATGATGATGGAAATTTCCATCATGTTGTTTTTTGCTAAATTTATACTACAAATATATACTAAGATTCTTTTAACCATTTTTCCTTTAATTTTGAACATGAATTATATCACCTTGATTTATTTCACCAATAAAGAAAAAATCATGCAAAGAAGGGTTAACGTTACGTACTTGAATTGAAAGATGATATTGAAACTAATGATTAGAACATTATCTGAAAGTTTATGTCAATGACCTACGATCTGGAGATCGGTGCAACATTTCTTTCCGAGAACATTACGAGCATTATTAAAATCGGCATTCCGCTTAATGTGGAAGAAAGATGAATTTTTAATCAGTTCCTGTAGCACGCGGTTTGCTAATGTTCGAATGACGTGGCGGAATTAAAAAGAACGGCAGCCAATAAATGAAGCTGAAGTACGAGTTTCGACGATCATTGCATTGTATGACAGATGAGGAGGATATTCTCGTGTATGTTATAATCAATAGTCGTTTAGATGTTACTTCGCACTTTGCCAAGTCAGTTGCTGGTGAAGGCACGGTCATGCTTTTTGGCCAACTGCGGACGAGTTTGTTTCAGTGAACTGTATTTGTGAAGCACCTTGTATGTTTTAAGCACCTGCCATGGGCTCATTCATCTTCCTGTACTTGGGGAAATAGAGATTTCCGAATATATGTTTACACGAACTTTTTTCCTTGCCTTGATACGCGAGACCCACATATAAAGTTTGGAGGAGCCTTGTTGAAACACGATGTATAAGCCAACTTTGGCCAACTACGTAACGCGCCTAATATCGCGGTACTTTTAAGTAAATCAATTCACAATTGTTCGGAAATTCATACAGACAGTACATTAATTTAATAGCCATACTTTGAATTATTACTAAATTTCGAGATATTCAGCCGCATCAGCTGCCGAATATTCCAATATTTTATGTTTAAGTATTTTGACGCGTTAGACTGTTTGATACCACCGAACTACCCGAATTGTTCCGAACGAAATCTTGGCCAAGCGACGGCTCACCGAATTCTATATACGCCCCCGCCGTTGTTACGTTGGTAGAATAAAAAGTTGTTCCCGTTTGGGGTTTATACGGATTTGAAGCGAGCAATATTGGAAATCGGCCGATATGTCACGTAGGCAAATATTGCGAAATCGGAAAATAACGGTGGCGCAGTGTAAGACACAGGTTTTCGTGCGTTGTCGCGTTATAGAAAGCACTTTACTAATTACCGTCAAAATCGCCACTTAAACTTAAATGGCCCTGATGTCCTTAACGAGGTGCACCGCCGTATGGGTCGCGATTAAACTTCGTCCGCTACTAATGCGCCAGTTTGGAGATCTAATTCCCTGATTGACAGTCCATCGAGATCGTCGATGGAATTTTCAACCCAGAAGTTTCCGCTTCCGGTCCTCAGATCGCGTCGTCTATTTTAGCGCTGACACGGGTATAATCTCTCAATGTTTCCTGCCGGCTCTTTCGGCAAATGAAATTATTGAGTAAGTTTGAGGCTCGTTCGTTAAGTCTTATGCTACGCACATTTCTATCTTATCTTGCTTCCGGGGTCTGTGTGCAGGGAATAAGGTTATTGTTGAGACTACGTTCATTCTTTTCAGCAGTTGAATGCCAATTGCAGTTACGTCTCTTAACACATTGCGGACGGATGACGAGATATCTCGTCATTCCTATTTCGTCGTTCGGGGCCGTTGACGAGATATATCGTCTTGCATATTCTGCCGTTCGGGACAAGTAATGAAATATCGTATGATACAGTTGCTACGTGATTGTTAGCGGCAGTTTTTCGTAATTTGTATTGCGAATTAATTATCTGAAGCCCTGAAATACGGATGGCGACAAAACGATTAGCAATATTATAGAAATATTTGCGGACAGTTTATCGGATACATCAAGTGATGATGAGAATATGAATATTTGTGAGGACTTTATGGTGTTCCACTTTACTTAGTGTCATGTTTCACGAAATATCATACTTTGAAAAATCTTTAGTTTGTACAAATATTTACTTATTGAAAAATATTACAATGTCATTCATTTTTAAAGTTGTTGTGAAAATAAGTATTTCACGCGACAATGACGTTTAACTACCAACAAATCATCACTAATTTAAAATATTTGACGCAAAAAAATATCCGGCCACTGGGTACGGTGAGCAATAGAATGCCTGGTCCTCAATGTGTTAAAAGTGTGAAATGCCTCTCTGATCCGGTATAAATCCAAATATGCCCATTTAAACGTATCTTCGCGAACATCGCACTCGATGCTTAACCCATTCGAGAAGACGATTTTTTTCGAACACGGTCCCCAGGAGTGAATTTTTTTTTTCTTTATATTGTTCATTTTTAATAAAAAAACATGTTTACTACGGAAATCACCCAATTCGTAAGTGAATTCACATAAATCAGATCATTACACGCCGGGTGTGCAGCTCGCTCCTCGGAAAATTTTTATTGCGAGGAACGGATTGAACACCACGTGTGCAATGTAAGGTAAAATGAAAATACATCATTAAAAAATTTGTGAACATTTATTTCAAAAATAGTTAGATAATATAAAATCGTTATTTTGTTTTCAATAATAAAGAACAGAATATAATGCAAAGAAAATGTTTAAAAAGTAGTAAGTAAAAAGTTAAAAAAAAGATAAGTTGAATAATGAAAAAAATAACAAACGAGAAATAAATTTTTAGAAAAATGTCTACAGATAACAAAGTAATGTAACTCAGTAATAAAAAAGAAAATATAATTTGTAAATACACTTTTAGCAAATAGTACACTGATCGTAAAGTAATTATACATTAGTTGGTTAATGGTAGCGCTTGAAACATTCTCCCAAACATAATCCAGGATTACCGACACAAGCAAGACAAGAGTAATTATTACGTTTATATTTTCCTTCTTTGTAGGACTGTCGGCAATTCATAGTATTTTACATGTAAGAAAGGCTTCAAATAATGTTTAGATTCTTGGTACACAGTAAAACCAATGCCAAATTTTGTTTTCCTGTACCTTGCAGATTTCATTAGTTCAAGGAAAATGCAAGCCGCCTTGTAGCCTCGGAAATCAATTGCACACACGGTGTGCAATCGGTCTCGAATGGGTTAAAAATGTGAAATGCCTCCCCAATCCGACATAAATTCAAATCTCTCATACCATTTAAACGTATCTTCGCGAACATCGCACTCGATGCTTAAATAAACGAGTAAATCCTTCATACCTACTTAATCGCATCTTCGCAAGTATAGATTCAACGCTTACACAAACAAACGCATTCTTCCCACCTATTCAATCACGCACTCGCAAATATCGCATTCAACGCCTAAAACTGCAACACGCCAGCGATCTTTATGCAAAAACTCGCACCTCAAGCTCCCGACCCTCACTGCACACCGGATTGTGTCTGTCCACCAGCCGCGATGTACATCGAAGAAAATTATTCTATATTTAACCCTTTCCTTACGGCACTAAACGGGGCACCGCGCCGCGAAGTGTGCATTTGCACGTCAGTAATCTTCGATATTCGGACTTACGTTTTTCAACGCCACTTCGTGATTCTCTTGTATGTACACTTTTTTAAGAGCTGTATACCAACTGTTTTATTGTATTATAGGGAAAACATGAAAATGAGTATATTGTATGAATATTCAGTTACTTACATGTTTAGAAATGTTGCTATTGTAAGTAAAATTTTGGGTAGTTAGACATCAAATTATAATTCTTTGTAATTTAATTCAGAATGATGACTAGCGAGAATCGGCACAGGTGCTCGCATACATGTCGATTATATTAACACGTTGACTGCCAAGCGTATTTTGCTGTATTAGAACGGCGATGCTATAAAATACTACAGCGTTTGACTGAATTATGCAAACTGTCTATAATATGCAGGTATTGGAGGCCAAAGGATCGCATCACTATTCTAATAACTATTTCATTTGTAAAATGATAATTGCTACCTATTAGGTCTTTTATATAATTTTTGGGCATTCAATGTTATGATGGAAATTTCCACCATCATGCAAAGAAGGGTTAAAAACTACACTTAACACTTTGACTGCCGAGAGTATTTTATTGTATTAGAACGGCGATGCTATAAAATACTACAGCGTTTGACTGAATTATGCAAACTGTGTATAATATGCAGGTATTGGAGGCCAAAGGATCGCATCACTATTCTAATAACAATTTCATTTGTAAAATAATAATTGCTACCTATTAGGTCTTTTATATAATTTTTGGGCATTCAATGTTATGATGGAAATTTCCACCATCATGTAAAGAAGGGTTAAAAACTACACTTAACACTTTGACTGCCGAGAGTATTTTATTGCATTAGAACGGCGATGCTATGAAATACTACAGCGTTTGACTGAATTATGCAAAATCTAAATATTGTGCAGGTATTGGAGACCAAAGGATCGCATCACTATTCTAACAATAACTACATTTATCAAATAATTATTGCTACCCATTGCAAATATTTTGGATCTTCAGTAAAATCTCTTACGCCGATCAGCGGTGACCATCATGCCAGTCAAAGTGTTAAACAGCCGTACACACGCATTGTCGCGCGGCCGCCGACTATAGTCGGCACCCGTAACGAAAGGGGTTAAAACTCGCATTTTCCGGCCGCGCCCCACTCGCGTCCGCGCAGCAAATTCTGCCGCACTCCTTTTACAGATTCGCCCGCCGATACACGTACAAAAGCACTCTGAAGCGTGCGGTGCCTCGGTTGAGAACGGAGCTTAACACTCGGTCGTGGCGAGCTTTCTTCTACGAGAGAACGTGCGAACAAGTCATCCCTGGCTCTGTTTTTCTCCTAACCATTCCTGTACCGCCGTCTCTCTTTCTCTCTTTCCTTCCATCCTCCGCTCTTCCTCTTTCTCTCATTCCCTCTCGCTCCTCTTTTTGTTCTCTCTCATTCCTCTGTCCTTCGCTCTATCTCCAGCCCGGTTTCTCACCGAGAGAGCCTATGAATATTTCAACGGTCGAACCACGACACCGCGCGCAAATCGTGTATACGCCTGTCCTCTGTCCGTGTGTTCATCGCGTGCGCGAAATTCTGATTTCACTAGCCGCGAAATTTCGTCCGACGATCCGCGCGTCGTTCGTGCGCGCGATATTTCTGTCGCTCGGTATTTCGCAGGGTATAGGGACGCGGAAAGGACGAATGCGTCGAGCGAATGGTAGGTAAGGAGAGGAGACGATGAGATAATGCGTAATGAAGAGATGTGGGTAGTTGATGAAAGTAGGTAGAGGCGCCAGGTTTGAGATGAGCTACTCGTTTCGTGGTTTGGTCGGGGCAAGGGGTTGAGCGGTTGCAAATTTGATCGGTTGTAGTTTTTGGCGTTTGATACATGAGCCGTTTATTTTGAAAGTGGCCTAACTTCGTTTTTCAATATTTTCCGGTTACCATGGTTACATGTACAAATTCATGTTATTTATCAGGAAATATTATTTATCTCGGTTTGAAGATAAATGGAGTTAGGGTACTTTCAAAATAAACGGCTCACATAGCGATGTGAAGTGCGTGGACGGAACATAAAAATGCATACTTTGCGCATTATCGCTTTTTTATTTTTCTTTATGTAATTGTTGGGCGATATGTTTCATTTCGATTTTATTGTATTTTAGTTGAGAATGAAGGAATATTTGAAGCTGCAAAATCAAATATTTTCAAATGTAAGAGGGCTTTTGATATTCCTTCGTTTATTTATCTGTGTTTATTACTTGATGTTTATAAATGGTTTTAGGTTGCAGTGTAACATTTGGCTATAATTTCAGTAAAGTACAAATATTAAGTGTTCAATATTGTGTTTAACATTAAATAATCATATTTTTAGTAAACCGAATGCGTACTTACGCCTCAATTTTCTAGAAACAGATTAGTACGACAATTTGGTCCTATGGATTTGTATGGTATTAGACCCTGACTTTGTGTCTAAAATCGTGTCATAAAAAAGGTGACTTTAAAAGTGCTAAATCAGTCTCTTATTTCTGTGCGTAATTCGAAAATATGAAGCTTTACGTCCACGCAACACTACTTAACCGAAATATTTACCCGGACAGCTGTACACACTCCGTAAATCGGTCTAACATTTCCTTCCGAGATCATCACGTGCGTCATTAGGATCGGTAGACGATAAAGTTCGGGATAATGGAAATCCGCTGAAGGCAAAGCGCTATCGCGCGTTCCTAGCACGTCAAGATTTGCGAAGCGGACTGCTTCGAATTTCGCCTGGCACGCGCCATGTCGGGCATAAATTGGCCCTTTGTGTATCTTCCCGGATTATGTAACGAGCCAGTTGGCAACGCCGTGCACGCGATGAATGACTTTGGACTAAAATACCGAAAGCGGAACATGGACGGCGAAAGGGAAGGGCGGAGGAGGATCGCGCTGAAAATATTCCACTTCGTAACGGCGCGTAACAACGAGTGTAACGATAACAACGGCGACAACGGAAATATATCGGTTTACAACGATCCAAGCGCACCGCCCTTTTAATGCTCCGTCCGCTTTTAAACAACTTTCAGCCGCGGCGATAAATAACGATACGCTTTTTTATTCTGACGACTACCCCGCACGCGGACTCGTAATTAGACGTGACGAACGCGCGCGAAATGCGACGGGCCGGGAGAAAAATTGGGCAAACTTATAATTGCGCGCAATGACGGTCTCGCGTAATTAATATTATTAGCGGTTACGGTGTATTGTACCATCTCGAGTCTTCGCGGTTTCGGCAGCGGGGGGAAACTAAATAATTGGCGCTCGCTGACGGTGTCGCGGGCCGCTCGTAATTAGGCTGAAGGACAATTGATTAAAACTTATAATTGTCCCGTGCGCGGTATTTGAAAAATCGCGCCGCGCGTTGTCTTGTGCCGCGAAACGGAACTTGGTAAAACGTGGTGAAAAACCGGCGGACCGATCTGTCTGAGAACGGAGTTTGCGTGAAAATCGTAACGCATAAATCTTTACGGCGCATTTGCTGCCGCACTAATAACTCAAAATGCAGAAGTACGTGACTTCGTGGCGGGCATTCAGATAAAAATGCGAGACAAGAATTACGGGAATTTATTACCACAAAACTTCGTCTTGCGATTCTATAGGGGCGGAATCTTCTTTTGTTACGGCATGCGTATAGCCTTCAATAAAAAACTGTCTATGGCTTATTATGTTTGTTAGTAAAGCAGAACCGTACGCTTTTCACCCTGTTTACTATTATACCGCACGGACACTATTATATGTGCCCATAATTATGAAAGTGGTCTAAGTCATATATTTCTTGTTTCGAGATATTTAATGAATTGCATTTGAATAAATTAAAAAATATTTTTACATTATGCGACATTTTAATTTATAATTTTATTAGTCTTAATTAATGGAAATTTACTATAAATATGAAATTTTGTGTGAATTTTATACGATAATATTATTTTTAAAGATTGAATTGACTTAGACCATTTTCAAAATTAACTGAATGTCCTATAAATGACTTAAAGCAATAAAGAACTTTGAGTTTTATTTGAAACAATAATTTGATTGAAATAATTCGTGAAGATTTATTACATTTATTAATTATTTTTAAACAGTAATCCATTTTTATCATTACTTCAAGTATTTAAGATTCTTAAAATGTTCCTGAAAAACTGGAGGGATGTACGGTAGTAAACTCATAATATCTTTATGTTTTTCTTCCGATACTGGTCTAATGGTGGTGTATAATGGAAGTAATTTAATATTTCCGTATATTTTTGGTCTTCCTTTTTTAGGTGAAAGATCCAAAACGTGAAATTTAGAATCATCTAAAGATGTTTTATAGAACATTTTATAAGGTTCATTTTTCAAGAATCTCATCCATTGAATTTGTAGCCAAGAGACAGATTCACCCGCGGTATTTTTTACTCTTCTTGTTATTGATTCTTCTAGTGATTTCGTTAAAAATGAAGTTGTCGTTATTATTAAAATTTGATTGTCATTTATTTTATTATGTAGTTCAGAAACGCATCAAAGAAGGCCACGTGCCATTTTCAAGTTGTTTATATAATTTATTTAAATTTTTGACTTAGACCACTTTCATAATTAAAACTAAATGAATTCCATATAATGTTGAAATTACAACCACTATCTAATGGTTCATTTTTGACAATTTCGTAAAAATTACATTGAATAAATTTAGTTAAAAATAATGTGGTATGAAATAACTGATAAACTCATTTTTTTTAAATTTTGACTTAGACCACTTTCATAATTATGGGCACATATGATGTTCCAATATGAGCCGTTTATTTTGAAAGTGACCTGACTCCATTTATCTTCAAATCAAGATAAATAACATTTACTGATAAATAACATGAATTTGTACATGTAACGATGGTAACCGGAAAATATTGAAAAACGGAGTTAGGCCACTTTCGAAATAAACGGCTCATACAGTGATGTTCCCAATTTAATCGATTCGGAATAAGATATTCGGTCACGAATCTTGGTCGACATGCTTATATTATTCAGCTTAATCGCATGAGGCACTTATCACATGCTGTACGTAAGAAACTTTTTACTTTCCACCATCCCGGAAATACTTCCAAAACGCGCAGTCATCAGGTAGCCTTTCGAAAACTGAAACCACAACTAATAACGGACTACTTAGGCACTTCGACGCGGAACTTTTAATTGCAAACAGTCCTGGCGTTCTCGCACTAACCTTTCAAAAATCGGTCAGTCGGTCATCGTCGCAATGAAAGGTTCTCCGTTGCGCCTATTCGCACCTCACGACTTGTAGCCCGAGTGACATTAATTTTCTTCGCGTGTCTGAAATGTCCGCACAATACTGACTGTATTATGCCACGCGACGTACGCTCGCATTATTGGTTTTAAACAACTTAGAAATTGCAACAGCGCTGTCACAATGTCAAACGAGTGACGCTGCGTGTTTGTTCGCGCCTCAGTATTCCTTTACCTCCTGGCAGAGCTTACAGAGAAACCGTGGCTGATATATTTGATTTCTTATTAATCTCATTTCGTCTGGACCTTGCAAATTTAATTGGCGTGTAAGGTTAACACGTTGACTGCCCTATGTATCTGGCTGTGTTAGACCTAAGAAGAATTATGCAAAATGTAAATAATGTGCACTATTCTAACAATTACCGCATTTATAAAATAATTATTGCTACCCATTGCGAATATTTTGGATCTTCAATAAAATCTCTTGCGCCGGTCAGCGGTGACCATCACGACAGTCAAAGTGTTAATTAATGTGCTACAATAATATTACTTGAGAACTTCAGGTTTAGGCACTTAGCAAAGGATTAAACTATCGCTGTGATTTCGTATAATATTTTAGTATCGGTACATTTGACAATGGAAAACGCATTGGCACAATTTAGCATAACAAAGCAGAAAACATATATTGGCAGAGTTAAGGTAGCAATTACCAAAGTTGAGCATATAACCGAAATACAGGTATTTTTATCACTAGTTACTATGATGTAGTAGTAACTCATCATACTGACATTTTTCCACTTATTATAGATACTGCAAATACTCCTCCTGCTTACACAGTACTTTTACTATCTGTTATTTTACGCCTTGTTCCACAAGATATTTCTTACTTCGGATGCATTTACTTGCTACCTGCAGGTATTGGAGACCAAAGAATCGCATCACTATTCTAACAATCACCGCATTTATAAAATAATTATTGCTACCCATTGCGAATATGTTAATTTGTGCTACAATAATATTACTTGAGAACTTCAGGTTTGGATATTCAGTAAATCGGTACATTTCAATCTTGCACAATTTAGCATAACAAAGCAGAAAGCATATATTGGCAGAGTTAAGGTAGCAATTACGCCGGTCGTCACTATGATCTAGTAGTAACTCATCATACTGACATTTTTCACGCAAATACTCCTCCTGTACACAGTACTTTTAATCTGTTATTTTACGCCTTGTACCACAAGATATTTCTTACTTAATGTGCAGGTATTGGAGACCAAAGGATCGCATCCCTATTCTAACGATCACCGCATTTATAAAATAATTATTAATGTTTCGCATAAAATAATTGAATTAATGTGCTACAATAATATTACTTGAGAACTTCAGGTTTAGGCACTTAGCAACGGATTAAACTATCGTAGTGATTTCGTACAATATTTTAGTATCGGTACATTTGACAATGGAAAACGCATTGGCACAATTTAGCATAACAAAGCAGAAAGTATGTATTGGCATAGTTAAGGTAGCAATTACGAGAGTTGCACATATAACCGAAGTACAGGTATTTTTATCACTAGTCACTATGATGCAGTAGTATCTCATTGTACTGACATTTTTCCACTTATGATACAAATATTAATACATATATATATTCTACACTTATTATCCACTGCAAATACTTCTTCTACTTATACGGTATTTTTACCATACATTATTTTACGCCTTGTTCCACAAGATATTTCTTACATCATATGCATTTACTTGTATGTAAGTGAATAATTTTATAGAACCACACGCTTAACGAACAACTAAGACACCCAACTTCGGACAGACTTAGGAGAACGGAGTACTTTCGCGTGAAAAGATACCAGAAGATTAATCACTAGTCATCGGTTTACAGGATATTCGAGAATGCAGGGGGAAAAATTGAAAAGTTCCCGGAGCACGCGGAAACGTAGGTATGTTTTACGCGGTCGCGCGATACGGGTGAGTCACAAAGCGAAACGCGAATGGAATTCCTGATGAAACAGGAATTAGAGGAGCGCGCGGGCGCGGGCCGATACTAATCTGTGGACAAAAATCATTGTTCCCCTGAGAAAACAGAAACTGTTTTAACGAGCCCTGACCGCGGCAGATAACTATGCAAATACGTTTTCTCGTGCGCGTCAACGGAGGGTGGAGGAAGGGGATTGAACGGAGGGAGAAGAACGTTCTGGAGTAAATTTCAGTCGCAAAGATCGGAACGTCGAAGAAGTCGGGAGAGTCGAAGAGTTCGAAGCGGGTATGGGAACTGTTGGAGTAAAGTATTTATACAAAATTTGTATAATGCGAATTGTATTTTAATTTTGTGCACGACTTGGGCACTGTCGAAGTAAACTGTTTACATGAAATTTGTATTATGTCAATTGTATTTTAATTTTGTGCATGGGTTGAGCACTATCAAAATAAAATGGTTATACGAAATTTGCAGGAAGTAAACTATTTTTATTAAAACGAAATTCGAAATAAACAGTTAATTCAAAATTTGTATAATGCGAATTGTATTTTAATTTTATGCACGGGTTGGGCACTGTCGGAGTAAACTGTTTATATGAAATTCCTATTATGTCAATTGTATTTTGATGTCGTGCACAGGTTGGGCACTGTCAAAATAAAATGCTTATACGGAATTTGCATGTAACAAATTCTAATTCGCATCTTGATTTTGTGTTAAAAGCAGGTATGGGTACTGTCGAAATAAACAGTTAATTCAAAATTTGTATAATGCGAATGGTATTTTAATTTTATGCACGGGTTGGGCACTGTCGGAGTAAACTGTTTATATGAAATTTGTATTATGTTAATTGTATTTTGATTTTGTGCACAGGTTGGGCACTATCAAAATAAAATGCTTATACAAAATTTGCATGAAGGAAATTCTAATTCGTAGCTTGATTTTGTGTTAAAAACAGGTATGGGTACTGTCGAAACAAACAGTTAATTCAAAATTTGTATTATGCAAACTGCATTTATGCAAAATTGTCTTCTAAGCTAATTATCGCTTGTCGTCCAATTCCTGAAATAGAATTGAAGATAGAAATTGACAACGAATTATTATCTTTTCTTTAGCAACATTATACAAAGCAATACATTATACTTTGCTTCCATTAAACTCGAATTTATTCAAAAATAATTTGCCTACCGATTACCGTTTTACATTTCATTTTCCAGAGCTGTGATGTGCAATATCGTTATTCCGTATCGCATTTTGTATAATTAATTGTAGCTGTCATTCGTTATTTTTATTCAAAGTAAATCGTGTCCAAGTTTGGTTCGGAGCCATTAATGTCGACGTGCGAGAGAATTGTCAAAGAGCAAATTGTCGAAAACAATTGTTGGCGTTTGAGGAAACGATCGCATTGGCCTCGGGAAAACATTGAAATTTCACTTACTGTCAGATGCGGTATGCTCGCCGAGGCAAGACGCACGATCGAAGGCGGCGAATTTAAAGGAAAATGCGTTTGAGCGAACGTACACAATGTCTTCCGGCTGCCAGCGTCTTCTTCCTCCGCCACAGAATTCTTTCAGCCACGGCTTCTCGTCTCTACCAGCCCCGTTTCTATCATCATGTGCGCGCAAAACTTCAAATTGAATTGACGTCAGCCTCCGAACAAATTAATGATTTCCTTCAACGTCATGTCTTACAGCGGCGTATCAATTAATTATCGGTAAACGGCCTGTTTATTAACAAATTCGCCGACGACCCGCAGCACCGAAATAATTCACGCCAATAATTACGCGCACTTCAAATTAATTACATAGACGCCGAGTGGCCCGGCGAAATTTCATTTTACCGAATCACGCGCCCTCAATCGAAGCCACAATTAATCATCAATGCACGGTCAATTTACGAAACCAGCTATCGGCGCGCAACGTCATCATCATCGCATTCCCGTCAATTTATCACTCGTCCTCGAAGAATCCCAATCCGCGTCCTCTTCTCTCCATACAGTTTTGCTGCCCTATTGGCATAAACTATTTTACTTGTAGATATGCGAACGATGAATGATAAACAACACAGTTCGGAATTTATCGCCAAGGGTTATTTATGGTTAATTTAACGAATACAGTTACAGTGCCTGATAGGATTCAGATCTTATTCTGATTTTACCATGTTTAGGCTAGTTTCATATACTATGGTACAACGGCTCTATGTGGGAACACGGTGGTAGAAATTTCAGAAAGGGTGAGGGTTCTTCAGGGAGTCAAAAAGAACGGATTTTGGAAGAGAAAAAAAATAGGTTTTCTGCGAAGGGCAGAATGCTTTGGGTTTTGGTCATAGTTTCCAGTGTCCGATTATATCTTAGGAAAAGGTAGGCTGCCCTGTGGAGAGTTTTATGGTGTTCGGTCAGGTATAAAACCGTTTTACACAGAAATGCATTTTCATGTTTGACAAGAATTAAGTTAAAAAATAACACCAACTGTTTCGCGCCTACTACGAGGTGCCTCGACTCGAGTTGATTAACCCTTGCTCGACGACTTTAGAAAAAAGAAGAAGAATTGGTATTTCGTCTTCGCTGTGTTCATTGATTCATCAGTAGGGTTAATATGGACAGGCCTAGACTCTTCGAACTTCAATTTTTGGAATTGGTCAATACAGAGCCGAGACTTTAATCACGCACGAGAATTTAAATGAGCTCAACCTCTTTCAGAATATAGGCTCATCATGGTAAAGGATTAAGATTGGAATTCTACGCTTCGCCTGTTTAACACGTTGACTGCCACGCAAGTTTACAAGAAAATCTCTTTACAGGCCACGTGCGCTGCTATACGATGCGCGAATTTTTCATATCCTAGTAGAAGATTATTATATGTTGAACAAAATGCCTACGGATTTCCATCGAGGTAAAAGTCTATATTGGAGCATCGCACTGGAACTATTGTTTCTTGTAGCAAAAAATAAGCACGTTTACATGGAAACGGTTCGACACATGCATTCAGTTGAAAATCTTTCCTCAACAACGAAGTATCTAAGAAAGCGTGTGTGCGTCGAAAATTATTTCTGCTTTTTCAAATATCTTTTCTGTAGTAACGCACGGTTAACGTTACTTTTATAACAATTTAACACGTTGGCTGCCGTGGGGGTCACCGGTGACCGGCGCAAGAAATTTTACTGAAGATCCAAAATATTCGCAATGGGTTGTAATAATTATTTTATAAATGCAATTATTGTTAGAATAGTGATGCGATTCTTTGGTCTTCAATACTTGCACATTATTTACGTTTTGCATAATTCAGTCAAACGCTGTAGTATTTCATAGCATCGCCGTTTTAATACGGCAAAATACGCACAGCAGTCACCGTGTTAATAGTGTTATTATATCCTATGAAATATCCTTCCAAATACCTATTAACTTACCTCGTAAGTACTCAAATGTGCACCACCCGAATATGGGCGACACGGCCCGATCAAGTTTTTTGCCGTCACCCGAATACAGGCGACACGGCCCGATAAAGTTTTTTGCCGTCACCGGAATATAGGCGACACAGCCAGACCAAGTTTTTTGCCGTCACCTGAATACAGCCGACGCGGCCCGATCAAGTTTTTTGCCGTCACCTGAATACAGGCGACACGGCCCGACCAAGTGTTTTTGCTGTCACCCAAATACAGGCGACACAGCCAGACCAAGTTTTTTGCCGTCACCGGAATACAGGCGACACGGCCCAATCAAGTTTTTTGCCGTCACGCGAATACAGGCAACACGGCCCGATCAAGTTTTTTGCGTCACCCGAATACAGGCGACACTGCAGTCAACGCGTTAAACGTAACAAGCTCTTTGTATCATCATTCATATTGACCCGTCGAACATTTTTTCCGGATCTGTTCAAGCATGACCCATGGAACTCGCGAAAATTAGGAAAGCCCCACAATACGCTGTCCGTCTCCGCGCCGTCAGCTTCACAAACGTGCCGCGGCTGTTATTCTTTTCTGCCCACCCGGCGCGGAGTCTGCGAAATGATTTACACGAAAGACTTCCGTCACGCTTACAAAGTGTCGGTCAGCTGGCGAGTTTCGGATCTCGCATCCAGCTCCATTGTTAGCGATGATCGACGAGCCGGCCGATCGGCGACGCATGTAAGGACAGAATGGAGTTTCAATTTTTTTGCTCCCGCCCTTCGCGCGTCGCTGACAAATGACTCCGACGAATCGAATGCGAATCTGAAACGCCCACGATGCATCATGAGCCATGCAACGAGGCAGCTCGGAGCATGCTTTATAGGGCGATTTATCATATTACGCCCTTTTACGTCGGCGGTCGCTCTCCTAACATTCGAAAGTAGCTGTCGAGAGGGGCAGTTCGATAAGGTGGAGCTTGACAGAGTCGGAGTGTGTACCTCTTGCGATGACGTGCATTGTGAAGTTTAGCTGGTAAATTAGCGGTTCGCAGTGGGTGGCATTTTCGGGGTTGTTGGTTAGAGGGTTATGATCCCGATATTTGAGATGCTATTTAGGGTCAATGCGGCGTTGGTTGGTTGGTGAGGTGATCGAATGCTGAGGGGTGACTGACGGGAGCGGGTATCGATGAAGGATAAGAAGGGAGGGTGGCGAATAAAATATTCTTTAACCCTTTCACTGCTGTGGATGCGTATATGGATCTGTTGAAATCTGCCGATGTCGACTGTGGGTGCATATACATGTCGACTGTGGGTGCGAATGTTTCGATTTCTTACATACTGCATCCACAATTATCAGTGTATGAGATAAGTACAGATGCATTCTTTATCAAATAATTTCGTTGCATCTTGTAGATGCGTTCTTTATCAAATAATTTCGTTGCATCTTGTAGATGCGTTCTTTATCAAATAATTTCGTTGCATCTTGTAGATGCGTTCTTTATCAAATAATTTCGTTGCATCTTGTAGATGCGTTCTTTATCAAATAATTTTGTTGCATTTGGTGTAACTGAAGAATTACTATTATAACTTATTTTCACTTCAAATAATAAATTAATGGAGGTCACACTATCGAAACGTATTCCGTCCTCAGTAGGTGCTTCGGCCGGAAGTATTCAGCAGTCAAAGCATTTTTTTCATTCCATTAACACGTTGACTGCCGTGCGTATTTTGACGTATTAGAACGGCAATGCTATGAAATACTACAGCGTTTGACTGAATTATGCAAAATGTAAATAATGTGCAAGTATTGGAGACCAAAGAGTAACATCACTATTCTAACAATAACTGCATTTATAAAATAATTATTACTACCCATTGCGAATATTTTGGATCTTCAGTAAAATCTCTTGCGCCGGTCACCGGTGACCCTCACGGCAGCCAACGTATTAATAAAATATCAACCAGTATAATATTATTATTATCAGTATAATATTAAGATATCATTTGAATAGAAGAATTCATTCCGAAACTATATCATTTGATACGAAATTATGCGCTATCCACTACTTCGTGAAGGTATACGTCTGAGCGCAAAGGGTTAGGTTAAAGATAATGCGATCTGTCAATTTTATAGGGGGAATTTAAATGTTTCCCTTAATATCATAAAATGATGAAATAAATAAAGTATTATGCAAAATATAATTAAAATAAAATGATGCGCTACATTGCACGACGTGAATGACACCAGCACAAGGCAATCCAGCATAACTTTGTCTAAATAACACGCAAAAAGCAAATACAATAGCAGACGACGCGTGGTTAAAGAAAAAGTTGGAGATCTCCCCATTCGGTCATGCAGCGACTTACTTCGAAGCCGAGAGATCTCGCCATTCGGTCGGCTAAGTGTTAACCTCAAGCCGTGAAAGAACGAATCTGAATTTTTTCATTTCGAAATCACTCTTCGCAAACGTCGCCCGGCCGCCTCGGAAAAGCGCAGCCCGGAATGTTGAGAATACGGCGGAATTTCATTAGCCTGCACGTGGAAGATGTGCCCATCGCCGGGCATTTCCGCGAAGTGTTGACGAAGCGAATATTAATAAGGGGCTCGAAATTATTCCGACGGGGTTAAGAAACTAAACAGCATCGCGCCTCGGCGGCCGCGAAAGATTTCAAATAAACAGTGAGGCCGCGGAGGTGGTTCGCTTAAAAATAGAGCCCTCCGAAACGTGCGAAGGTGAGCGGTTGAGATAAGCCATTCGCCCCGGCCGAATATTTGCGTAAAAATAGGTGGAAAAACGTTCGTAGCCGAACGTGTGCAGCGACTCTCCTTTTCTCTCCGTCTCGCTGCCCGCCCGCGAATTCGCATATGACTAATGTCTAGGGATGGCCAGCGTCCACGTGAGCTGAATACGCTGTGACCTGAAAGACAATGACTACGTATGCGTGGAATGTTTTGTCTAAAATTGGACGGGGTCTATTTTGAAGTAATGGAAAGCGCGGGTTAGATTTAGAGCCGTTCGCTTATTGGGGGTTCGAGTATTTAGGGTAGTCGCGCCGTGTCACTTCGGAAACCTGCCGAAAGTCCGATGACGTATAGCTTTTCGCTTCTTTCCGACGGGCCGGTGCGTCGTAATTGCCTTATCCTGTTTACTTCGCTTAATAGGCGACTCGCGATACGTTTGTGCGGTGGCCATGGAAATTGCTTCGCTCGCGAGGTCCCGCGGAAACGTATTTATTTGCTAAATTAAAGTAACGCTGTGCGCCAAAGAAAGATTGCGCAAGAAGGTCTTCTGAACTTTTAACTGCTTTCCGGATTACAATGTTAGCGAAACGTCGGATTTAAAAAACGCACGACGCGGTTCCGACCCGGAAACCGGCGGAAACTCGGGCCGTGCTAATGAACGCGGAAGATTTTAATTCCTAAATAGCTCTTGGCCGCTTCATTTCTCGTACCGCATACGTCGTTACACAACGCAATCATATTTCAAACACACCACTTTACACGTCTGCTAAGTTTTGGCTTATCTCTCCTGCAACTTCTACATCCGTTGCCGCAATATGACACTGAAAAAATTTAAAGCTTTCACTGTGATTGTTGCAACTGGAATTACTCTTGGTTTACAGATTGGAACGGTACTGCTGGTTTTTAACAGATGCATTATCAATGATACCTCCCGATCCTAATGGAGCTAACAGAAATTTTTTATCAGTGCGCAAGAGCTATTGTACGTTGCGTTTATTACGAATTAGTGAGACGAAAGTCTATTCTCAATAACTTTATTAAATTAATATTTAACCTTAGATTGTATTAAGAAATATTATTGGCCTCTTTTGGTTGACATTGTAATTTCTCTTAAAAAAAAAATCGACACGTTTTGGGAACTTTGAATTTCCTCCTCAGGTGTCTATTTTTATAGAAAAATTGCGTTTTCGTGATAATATTATTTCTATGGAACAAGACCGGAACAGTATTATTTTGTTTCGATTATAATATAATTGTAGGATTACATATAATTGTAGGATTTAGATTGGAATGATATATTAAATGGTTTTAGCCACAAAAGAAATAGTTATAATGTTACTCACACTACACTCTATATTAAACGCTGACAAAGATTCGCTAAGACGCACACACTGTTATTCTTGAAAAATTCGCAGAGACTCACTTTTTTTAACATCGCACTCAACCCTTTTTTACTGTTTGGTTTCCATGATAATAAATTAATTCGAGAACATTCCTAATAACAAGCGTAGACTCATTCATTCTTTCTCACTCTCTCTTTCTCTCTATAATACGCACACTCTTTTATTGCTCGTTCGTATAAAATCACACATCCCACATAATATGATTTTCTTTCTGTCAAAATGATACGGAAATAATATTATACGTAGCACGCATTTATCCTGTCAGATAGACTTCTGAGAGGAAGACCCAAGGGTCTGAAAATATGCCGATTATTTAACACGTTGACTGCCAAGCATATTTTGCTACGTTAGAATCGCGATGCGATGAAATACTGCAGAGTATGATTAAATCGTGCAAAATGAAGACAACACAAAGTTGTTAGAAGCCGAAGTATTGAAGCACGGTTCCAATATCAATTGCTTTTACAAATTGCAAATAGGCTCCATTGCGAATTTTTGCATTTTTAGTAAAATCTTTTGCGCCGGTCACCGGTAACCACCGTGGCAGTCAACGTGTTAACCAAATAAGATTACTACCTAATTCTCAACAGTGCACTGATTTTTCTTAATTAACCCTTTGATTGCGGCGCACTCTTGAACGAATCCATTAATATGGACGGCGCGTTTTTCTCATAGTTGTCCACTGACTAGTGATAGAAACAGTACCCGGAAATTTGATAACATTCTTATATTTCAAAAAATAATAATAGCAAAAAAATTAAAAATATCAATTTTTTATGTATCTTTAATAACTTTTTAAACTATTTTAATTTACTTGACTTAATTTGTGCATTCCTTCAATAATAATCGGTAATTAAAAAAATAACGAATGGATAAATTCAAACACCAATCACAAAATGAAATAAATAAATACTTACATATACAGTAAAGAAACAGGTTTGCAGGAATCAATGCACGAAGCGATCATACGAGAGCGTACGTACAAGAGCAGTATAATATGAAGGCAATTGACTGAACGACATTGAAACAATTGCCGATATTTAGTTGCTATGTTACATTGGACGATAAACTGAATGTTGAATCAATCAGTAAAACAGTAATAAAGGTGTTATAGTACAAAAGTACAGACGGCGTATATTTACGCCTTTCGTATATATTGATCGATTTCTGAGGGCGTATATATACGCCTTTCGCAGTCAAAGGGTTAAAAACCAAAGTGTTCCCTCATTATCACCCGTATATTTACGCCTTTCGTATATATTGATGGATTTCTAAGGCATGTACATTATCACCCCGGTACGTAATCTCCGACCTCGCCAGAGCTAATAATACCTCCAAACATCGGTCCACTCGAAATCCACCTCTCCCTCCCGAAAACCGCAAACCCCGACGACACCGGAAAACACACCCCGCCCTCGGGCCCGCCGTCCATCGCATTCCGCGAACTTTTCCGGCGTCCGCGACTCCTTCATTAACTCCTCGCTGAGATTCCATGCATTACCGACGCGTCTTATCCTCGGCGCAAAACGTATGGACTGTTCGCGTGCACGGCGTAAAAGGCAACGTCGGCGGGGACGTCTCGGTATCAGGCTCGGATCTATAGATCGCGCCGGCTGTCCCCCATGAATCACACCCCTATCTGCTAGAATACGGGCTGTATTTACAACGGCACGCCACTGACCCCCCGCTACGCCCTGCGCACCCCTTCCGACCCACACCCTTCCACGTCGTGCAACGGGCCTTGCCCACCGAGGAACACACGCCAACATGGCGCGCCTATATCTTTCTAATCAACTGTTTGTCTAATGTCTATGTAAATACGGTATGTTAATTATCCCGATGGTAACGTGTGCCTCGGCTATTAATCTCGGAAACATGTTTCTTCCGCAGGACTGCACTTCCACAATTCCCCGGAGGGCACCGCGCGAGACTTCCGGCGGGGAGCCCGCCATCGGGTGCAAACGTCTTTACGTATGGGAGATCGGACGCGGTTGACGAGGGTTGCTTTTGGGGCCGAGCTGGGCGCGGTTCGTGGGTGCGGTTGTCGCGTGCGCGATCATGCTAGGAGATGTCGATGGGAATAATTAGAGGCCGTTGGGCTTGTCGGCTGTTTAGATATCTGCGGCCGGATGTGGCGGATTTGGGAAAAGGAAGGCGGGGGGAATGCGAACGATTCATGCCACGTGGGAGAAATGGAGTCGGGACCGAGAAGATGCGGGGCAGTTTCATTTTGGTGGGGAGGGTGTAGGAGGTTGTCATTTAAGGAACGGTGGTCGGGGTTCTTGTTATTGTGTGACATTGCGGTGGTCAGGGGGGTTGGTAGAACGGGATTTAGACATTTATTCTTCGATAAACGGTCGGTAGGCAATTGAAATTAACTCACGATAAAGAAAAATGTAACTTTCGTCCTGTTGGACGTGTCTTTAACACGTTGACACCGGGGCTGATTTCCATATTTTCGCTGTGAGGTGGCGCTCGAATTTATGCAGCGCTTCATTTGGTGGCGCACGATTGTTGCTTGTTTTAATTATTTAAATTTAAATTATTTAAATTTTCAACTATACGGCAATTTTGTTCACTTACTAAACGAACTATATTTTTGACGGTGAGCAGCGTCTAAACAAATGTTCACGCCCGATGGAACAGTAGAGCGTGAGTCACCGATGGTACACGCCGGCGTGAACGTGTTAAGCTATCTTGTATAATAATAGCCTCTTGTTATTGTGTGAAGTTGCGGTGGTCAGGGGGGTTGGTAGAACTGGATTTAGACATTTATTCTTCGATAAACGGTCGGTAGGCAATTGAAATTAACTCACGATAAAGAAAAATGTAACTTTCGTCCTATTGGACGTGTCTTTAAAACGTTGACACCGGGGCCGATATCCATGTTTTTCGCTGTGAGGTGGCGTTCGAATTTATGCAGCGGTTCATTTGGTGGCGCACGATTGTTGCTTGTTTCAATTATTTAAATTTAAATTATTTAAATTTTCAACTATACGGCAATTTTGTTCACTTACTAAATGAACTATATTTTTGACAGTGAGCAGCGTCTAAACAAATGTTCACGCCCGATGGAACAGTAGAGCGCGAGTCACCGGTGGTACACGCCGGCGAGAACGTGTTAAGCTATTTTGTATAATAGTAGCCTCTTATTATTGTGGCGTTGCGGTGGTCAGGCGGGTTGGTAGAACTGGATTTAGAAATTTATTTTTCGATAATCACTTGCTAGGCAATTGAAACGAACGCCAATGAAGAAAAATGTAACTTCCCTCCTTTTGGACGTGTCTTTAAGGTATTTTGTATGACTATAACCTCTTATTATTATGCCGGTGGACAGGAGGGTTGGTATACCTGGATTTAGAAATTTATTCTTCGATAATCACTTGGTAGGCAATTCAAACGAATATCGATGAAAAAAAATGTAACTTCCGTCCTGTTGGACGTGTCATTAAGGTATTTTGTATAATAATAGCCTCTTATTATTGTGGCGTTGCTGTGGTCAGGGGGGTTGGTAGATCGGGATTTAGAAATTTATTCTTCGATAATCACTTGGTAGGCAATTGAAACGAACGCCGATGAAGAAAAATGTAACTTCTGTCCTTTTGGACGTGTCTTTAAGGTATTTTTTATAACGATAACCTCGTATTATTGTGGCGGTGGTTAGGAGTGTTGGTAGAACAGCCTCTGGATATTTGGTAATAGGCGTATATTCTTTGATAATCACTCCGGGACACAATCGGAACGGACGCATGATCAAGAAAAATCGGCCGTCCGTTATTTCGGATATGTTCGCTTTCACTTTTATTATATGCGCCACTTCTACATTCTTATTATTCCTTTTATTAGATGTACCACCTAGATCCTTATAGATACACACATTTTGAAAGAAATGGAGGCCAAAACTCATGGTTACCGTAGACACGTGTTGCCATGGCTACTGTATCCTTGGCTACAGCCAAAACAATTGAGAAGGCGCTATAAAGCATCTGGTAATAAGTAGGATACGTTAAAGTGGTAACAGAACAACTTATATTTAAATTGCAGAAAAACAGGATATATAAACATTATATATCACTGCTAAAAGCCCAAATCGCCTTTCTTCACACGCGGTTTTACAGGTCATTTCAGGTTTTCTACTCTCGAAATTTTCTCGGTAATTTATTGGCCTAAATTATTTTTTTAATTCATATGTGGTGGGGTAGCTAGGAATTCTGAATGATCGGAGAATTTTTGCGGGGGTAATTGTTTGTAAGGATGCATCCGGAAAGAATGTGTTTCTGGATAATTTACTGATTGACGTGGCCGTTTCAGTAATTGTAAAGATGACCACATACAGACTACTTCGGCGTAAACGCCTGCAAGGATTGTGGTATGTGTATATTATTTCATGGATCCTAACAGAATGATTAGCGAGATCGATTCATTTAAGGGTATTCATGTCTGTCGTCAAAAACGGTAGCAAAAGTTAGTGGCATTATCCGTCGAAATTAGCGAATTTAATAAGAAATCGCGAAGATTGGAATCGGGGACGATTGGAATGATCAACGAAAACGTCTGGCTCGTTTTGTCCTGGGGTCGCTACTAAAGTGTCTCGAGATGGAAATAGCCATTTCAGGGAAAACCGCGGTTTCCGTGATTGAGGTCGATTTGAATAATCACTGACTTTTTCCCTTCGGAAGAGCAGATCCACCGAAAACAATTATTTAATGTGCGTAATCGTAGTCCAGTGGAATAATTGGTAGCTTCGTCTCTTTGCCTCGATCTTCATTCCGTGTTCTCCATTTCACGTACAACACGTTTGACCAAAAAGTTCACCGCATCTTTTTTGGGCGGTTCATTGAAATAACCAGTGACTCCGTAATCATTTTGTCTTCGTTCCGCCATCGAAACTTCGCGGCTCACAAATATTTGCTTCGACCACGTATTCGGCATCCTAAACCGGCGTCCGCAAGAAACCACTTTGCCCGCGGCGCTTGCACGATATTTTTAATTTCCCAAATCATTACCGCGCCGCAAGCTTCAAGCCGTGCGTGATTGAGGTCGATTTGAATAATCACTGACTTTTTCCCTTCCGAAGAGCAGATCCACCGAAAACAATTATTCAATGTGCGTAACCGTAGTCCAGTGGAATAATTGGTAGCTTCGTCTCTTTGCCTCGATCTTCATTCCGTGTTCTCCATTTCACGTACAATACGTTTGACCAAAAAGTTTACCGCATCTTTTTTGGGGGTTCATTGAAATAACCAGTGACTCCGTAATCATTTTGTCTTCGTTCCGCCATCGAAACTTCGCGGCTCACAAATATTTGCTTCGACCACGTATTCGGCATCCTAAACCGGCGTCCGCAAGAAACCACTTTGCCCGCGGCGCTTGCACGATATTTTTAATTTCCCAAATCATTACCGCGCCGCAAGCTTCAAGCCGTGCGTGATTGAGGTCGATTTGAATAATCACTGACTTTTTCCCTTCCGAAGAGCAGATCCACCGAAAACAATTATTTAATGTGCGTAACCGTAGTCCAGTGGAATAATTGGTAGCTTCGTCTCTTTGCCTCGATCTTCATTCCGTGTTCACCATTTCACGTACAATACGTTTGACCAAAAAGTTCACCGCATCTTTTTTGGGCGGTTCCTTGAAATAACCAGTGACTCCGTAATCATTTTGTCTTCGTCCCGCCATCGAAACTTCGCGGTTCACAAATATTTGCTTCGACCACGTATTCGGCATCCTAAACCGGCGTCCGCAAGAAACCACTTTGCCCGCGGCGCTTGCACGATATTTTTAATTTCCCAAATCATTACCGCGCCGCAAGCTTCAAGCCGTGCGTGATTGAGGTCGATTTGAATAATCACTGACTTTTTCCCTTCCGAAGAGCAGATCCACCGAAAATAATTATCTAATGTGCGTAACCGTAGTCCAGTGGAATAATTGGTAGCTTCGTCTCTTTGCCTCGATCTTCATTCCGTGTTCTCCATTTCACGTACAATACATTTGACCAAAAAGTTCACCGCATCTTTTTTGGGCGGTTCATTGAAATAACCAGTGACTCCGTAACCATTTTGTCTTCGTCCCGCCATCGAAACTTCGCGGTTCACAAATATTTGCTTCGACCACGTATTCGGCATCCTAAACCGGCGTCCGCAAGAAACCACTTTGCCCGTGGCGCTTGCACGATATTTTTAATTTCCCAAATCATTACCGCGCCGCAAGCTTCAAGCCGTGCGTGATTGAGGTCGATTTGAATAATCACTGACTTTTTCCCTTCCGAAGAGCAGATCCACCGAAAACAATTATTTAATGTGCGTAACCGTAGTCCAGTGGAATAATTGGTAGCTTCGTCTCTTTGCCTTGATCTTCATTCCGTGTTCTCCATTTCACGTACAATACGTTTGACCAAAAAGTTCACCGCATCTTTTTGGGGGGTTCATGGAAATAACCAGTGACTCCGTAATCATTTTGTCTTCGTCCCGCCATCGAAACTTCGCGGTTCACAAATATTTGCTTCGACCACGTATTCGGCATCCTAAACCGGCGTCCGCAAGAAACCATTTTGCCCGCAGCGCTTGCACGATATTTTTAATTTCCCAAATCATTACCGCGCCGCAAGCTTCAAGCCGTGCGTGATTGAGGTCGATTTGAATAATCACTGATTTTTTCCCTTCCGAAGAGCAGATCCACCGAAAACAATTATTTAATGTGCGTAACCGTAGTCCAGTGGAATAATTGGTAGCTTCGTCTCTTTGCCTCGATCTTAATTCCGTGTACTCCATTTCACGTACAATACGTTTGACCAAAAAGTTCACCGCATCTTTTTTGGGCGGTTCATTGAAATAACCAGTGACTCCGTAATCATTTTGTCTTCGTCCCGCCATCGAAACTTCGCGGTTCACAAATATTTGCTTCGACCACGTATTCGGCATCCTAAACCGGCGTCCGCAAGAAACCACTTTGCCCGCAGCGCTTGCACGATATTTTTAATTTCCCAAATCATTACCGCGCCGCAAGCTGCAAGCCGTGCGCACCCCTTAACTTGGCAACGGTCGATTTGCATCGGAGTGCGCGAAGAACGTAGATAATGCTCATTTTGAAAAGTGCACGGCCGGTCGTGGGCGCCTGGAATAGTATCGAGTATCGATTTTGCGCCGGGCTCTCGTCGGCTGCGAAAACATCTGCAGCGATCATTACACCCGAGCGTCATTCGACATCAGCATTATCGAGTGTCGTGGGCAACGTGCGTAAACGTCTTCTCGAAGATAAACGCGCCGATTCGACAAATCGAGAGGTCCATTTTCGCGAACGTTACCTTCCACTCTTCTCTTCTCTTCTATCCCCCGACCCTCGCCCCGTTCCTTTCCTCATCCTGTCCCCGCATAAAGCCGGGCAAACTTGAACTACTCGGGCAACTTTGGAAATTGCTGTTCCGTCGGACGGTTTGATGCACTCGATAGGTTGTCTCGTTAACTTTCGGACGGACGACACGGAAAGAAATTCGAACGTGGCGTGCGAGCGAATTTGGGAGTTTTGTAGTTGTCGAAATTTCCGAAAGAAAATAAACGACGTCATGTGCTCGATGAAGGAGAAATCGATTTCGCTGCGGAGAATTGTTGGGAAGGCGAACTCGCGTTATTAACCGGGGGAAGGCTACGGAATCAATTCAGCAGTGTTTTGCTATAAAGACGACGCGCATATTTACTCGATTCACTTCAAAAGAGGCGTCGCTTCGAAAAAGGTAACCTGCCGGTATTGATATCTAATTTGATTATTATTATGTTAATTTAATTTATGTTCTTTTTTAATGATTAAAAAAATAATTATTTAAATTTAAGTCAATCCACTTGTCAAAGTCGACAATATTGCCTTTGCGGTTCCGTATTTTCATGAACTCTGCGAATGCTCATTATTATTTATCTCTCATTTCTTCTGACATTACCAAAGAATAATTTATCAAGTCACTTAATAATAATAAATAAGCCAATAATCAAGCCACTTATCGCACCAAAAAACATTACTTTCAAAGCATAAGGCTTTGAAGGTTTCACCAGCATTAGTAAATATCCATTATTTTTTCCCTTTCATTTATTTTTTTCTAATAATTTAAAAAAATTATTATTTGAATTTACACTTAATCCACTTGTCAAAGTTGACAATATTGCCTTTGCGTTCCCGTATTTTTATGAACCATGCGAATGCTCATTATTATTTATCTCTCATTTCTTCTGATACTGCCAAAGAATAATTTGTCGGGTTTAGTATCAAGCCACTTATCCCACCAAAAAACATTACTTTCAAAGCAAGGCTTTGGAGGTATCACCAGCATTAGTAAACATTCATTATTCTTTACCTTTCATTTCCTTTTTTTCTAATCATTTTAAAAAATAATTATGTAAATTTATTGTCAATCCACGTGTCAAAGTTGAAAACACTGCCTTTGCGTTCCCGTATTTTCATGAACCGTGCGAATGCTCATTATTATTTATCTCTCATTTCTTCTGATATTGCCGAAGAATAATTTGTCGGGTTCAGTATCAAGCGACTTATCGCACCAAAAAACATTACTTTCAAAGCATAAAGTTTTGGAGGTATCACCAGTATTACTAAACATTCATTATTTTTTCCCTTTCATTTCTTTTTTTCTAATCATTTTAAAAAATAATTATTTAAATTTACAGTCAATCCACTTATCAAAATCGAAAACACTGGCTTTGCGTTCCTGTACTTTCACGACCCACCCACTCATTATGATTTATCTCCCATTTTTCCCGACATTCCCAAAAAAATCATGTGTCCACTTTAGTATGAAGCCACTCATCGCACCGAAGAGTATTACTTTTAACCCAGCGCACCTCACGTCCTTCGCCAGTGACCCCAATTTGAAAAAATCGCTTAACCGCTTTCGTCCGCACACTAATCCCACGGTCGACAGACGCACCACCCACGTTCCCAAACAAAAAAAAACGTGTCACTGGACCACGCATCGTCCGCTCTCGCCGTTCATCCGTAGTCCCGAAATTATTCGTCCGTCGATGTGCGGTTCGCGTGTCTTTCGAGCCTGACATCAAATTACGAGGTGTGACGCAAACGAAGAGGGCCAACAACCCTTTGTTTCCGCGCTGCGCTTTTAAATGCCGCTCTTCTGATGTTAGGGCTGGGCAGGGGTTGAAGTGGGTTGAAAGAAAGAAGAAAGAACAGAAATTCGAAGAAAGAAGCAAATAAGCTCTTCTGATGAAGCAGCTCCTTGGTCTTGCATAGAGAAAAACCCATGTGACGGCTCTATGGGGTGGTCCAGGACAAAACGTTCTAAAATTTTTTTCTTGGAGTCATAAGTACGTCAAATAAAAGGCGAGAAGAACATCTGTAGCTTCGTCGCTTTTTCAAATACAATATATTACTTTTAAAAGAATGCGGGCATTGAAAAAACGTGGGTTAAGCTACGTTTTTCATGTTAAAGCAACTTTTAATTCAGCTGCAAATTGCTGCCATGCAAAAACTTAAGTGACTTTCACGTGAATTGTCCTTCATTAACATATTTATAGAAAAATAATGTAGCAGAATTGCAGACTAAAGAAAATAAATAATAGACGCAACTGTTATTACATGCAACATAAATCGAAGTACAGGTAGACCCGTGGTCGTGTATTGAATATGACATAAAGTAATATAGGGTTTGTGCTGATAGAATTTGATGATTGCTAAACTATGCATCCTTTTATACAGATAGTGTGTGCGAAAAGTGGGGGTGTTAAGCTGAGTTGTAAGGTAAAAATAAATGAGGCTTTAGTTTTGAGTCACTTTAGTCGGCCCACTTAACGCTTAATGAGAGAGATAGGTGCCTTTACCAAATTAAGAGTCTAGTAGCGTCCAAATGGGGGTGAACCAAGGACTGTTTACATGGTAACAGATGGGATTGACGGAATGCTGACGTTAATTGATCATGAAAACACGAACGCAACGTAATAACCATAAGGACGTGAGTGTATATTTAACGATAGGGTTTCAGATCGAATTGTTATGGTTTTGCGAAAGTGGAATTGTTGTCGAGTGGTTTACGTTCGTTACATGTACGTGTTACGATTATTGCAGGAATGGAATCAATACTTTAATCAAATATGCGTTCGTCGAATTGACGTTATTACGACGCACCGAATTGTGAGTACAAGCGGAATAATATTTTTCAAGCGTATCCGTTACAAAATATCGCTCCACTCGTTATTTCTGACAGATAATACAAACACTGAAAAGAATGCGTCGCGCGGAGTGAATTCTCGCTCAACCCCGGTTAGCCGCAATTCGGAAAATATCTCTAATTTGAGGTTGAAGCGAAGTAATAAGCCGCGCACGAAATTTGCCGCGAAATTATAATTTTAACTCCGCCGGTTACCGTTATTTCCGCGACTCTTGCTGCAAAATTTGAATTCCACTCACGCGCCTTACGAACTATACAATCTCGATAGACTTTGAACGCGCGCAACGTGGGGACGGCAAAAAACACTGAAGACCGAAAGCACGTGGAAAGCGCGGAAGAGAAAAATGTGCAAAGCAAGAAAAGCAGGAAGGGCAGAGAAGATTTAGAGGAAAGAAAGGCGAGACCGGTGTCCATTGTTACGGACGACGGACGCAGACGTTGAAGCTTCCGGCAAATACTTTCCGTTTATGCGAGAATCCCGTAAGGAGGACTCCGTACAAAGCTGGAAACACAATTTTCCGCTCCCGGCCCGAACCGGGAATGAATTGCCTTGTCGTCTGCTTAAAGATAATTAAAGTTTTCATTATCCGGTAAATACGTCGCACACCCTCTGGCGCTCAACAAGTACGTCGTTGGGAGCACTTTGGAACTTCCTGCCGCAAATGTGATGTTTAAGTACGCAGTCCATTCGATTAAAGGAATGGTAAGTTATTACGGCCAACGGAGCGCAGCATTTAAATTAAATTAGGCGATGCGTGACGTAGGTGAGGATCGTCAAAAATTGTGGCAGGCGTAAAACATTGAACGATACGCATACAGTAAAACCTGTTTTTGTGCGGTGGATAGGGACCGCATAAAAGAAATCGTACAAAAAAATATTCGAAAATTTTATAAATTCTTACATATAATAAACAATTTTGTACGATATACTACCTAACATTTTTTTTATGCGGTGGATAGGGACCGCATAAAAAAAGTCGGACTTTCAAAATACATCAGTGATTTATGAAATAGATGAGAGAATGCTTTCAATTAAATTAAATAATTAAATTAGACCTAAAGAAATTGTAAAAATATTTAATTCTTCATTGTACATATACATGGAGAAGTTTTCCAATTGTACATTAAATAGTTTGCTGCTACACGTCGTAATCCAAAACGCGCATCTTCTCGTGATGAATTGGATGAAAATCGCTTTCGTCGCTTGAAGATAGGATTTCAATTGATTTGTTTTTTGGTACCATAAACTCAGTGATCAGTTTTTGTGACGACGGTCAACTGGTCAATTGCTTGTAAACGTCACGATAGTGAGATATGCATGATCTCAGCTCTTTTTGGAATTTTAAGCGTCTTTCCGCATTGGTACCTATTTTAAGAAAATGCGTTTCCAATTTTTTCGAAATCTGGATCCCTGCATATATTTTATCTGCTGTAACAGATTCCGGTTCTTCTTGTCCATTTTCATAATCTATGAAACTATTGATAATGTCACTATCATCGACAGTTTGGTCCTCAATCATCTCGTCCAGGTTATTATCGCCGAAAGAATCAAAGCCTTCTCCGCCGATGTTATGTGCGAGCGCACTAGTTTCAGATAATAACGTTGGCGCGTTTTCGGTAACGTTTCGATTAATTACACATTCATATATTTCGTCCAGAAGAATCAATAACAAGAAGAGTAAAAAATACCGCGGGTGAATCTGTCTCTTGGCTACAAATTCAATGGATGAGATTCACAGATTCTAACCATAGACCAGTTCGGAAGAAAAACGTTTTGGATCATTTTTCACCGAAATAATGATAAAAAAGAGAATGACAATTATTTCATTATATGTACATTGATAGGAAACATTAAACTGGTGCTGACGCCGCTAAGATTCATATACCGCATAAAAATAAATCGCACAAAAAAAATTGCACAAAAATAAAATCGCACAAAACCAATCGCACAAAAACAAAAACAAAATCGCATAAAAAAGGACCGCACAAAAACAGGTTTTACTGTATCTAATAATCGCAGTCGCGGCAACGTAATATGGCACCGCGATAAATTGTAAGAATAGAAAGATGTTTAACCCTTTGACTGCGAAAGGCGTATATATACGCCCTCAGAAATCCATCAATATATACGAAAGGCGTAAATATACGCCCTCTGTATTTTTGTACTATAACACCTTTATTACTGTTTTACTGATTGATTCAACATTCAGTTTATCGTCCTATGTAACATAGCAACTAAATCTCGGCAATTGTTTCAATATCATTCAGTCAATTGCCTTCATATTACACTGCTCTTGTACGTACGCTCTCGTATGATCGCTTCGTGCATTGATTCCTGCGAACCTGTTTCTTTACTGTATATGTAAGTATTTATTTATTTCATTTTGAGATTAATGTTTGAATTTATCCATTCGTTATTTTTTTAATTACCGATTATTATTGAAGGAATGCACAAATTAAGTCAAGTGGATTAAAATAGTTCAAAAAGTTAATAATTAATATTACTATGGATAAATAAAAAAATTGATATTTTTAACCCATTCGGGACGACGATTTCTTTCGAACACCATCCCCACGAGCGAATTTTTTTTTCCTTCATATTGTTCATGTTTAATTTTTGGTACACAGTAAAACCAATGCCAAATTTTGTTTTCCTGTACTTTACAGATTTCATTAGTTCAAGAAAAATCTTGTTTTGACGGCTAGTTTACTCAGAATAACTGATAGTTGCACATTACTGTTATTGCACACACGGTGTGCAATCGGTCTCGAATGGGTTAATTTTTTTGCTATTATTATTTTTTAAAATATAAGAATGTTATCAAATTTCCGAGTACTGTTTCGGTCACTAGTCAGTGGACAACCATGCGAAAAACGCGCCGTCCATATTGATGGATTCGTCCAAGAGTGCGCCGCAGTCAAAGGGTTAATGACTGACTACATTTATTGCGCTCAAAATTGCGAAACTGCACAACTTCCGAGTGATTCGAATTTTCACTTGGCGCAGTGCGCAGCATCCTGTAAATGCGGTAATAAGCAGAGAATATTAACAGGACAGAATGTTTAAGTATTGTAGTCCGTGAGCGTAAGACGCGGTAGTAAGCCATGAGAGTAGAAATATGTTAAGCGATTAGCATTCTTAATTACTGGAGTGTGTAGCCGGACAGTAAGACGTTGTTGAAAAATGACAATGGTGGGGGGATGTTCAACGATTACTGGATGAATTTTAATAAACCGCTTTTTTCTCTCTTACGAGAGTGAATACAACCCGGCGATCGAGTCTTTCCGTTATGTCGTCCGAAGAGAGAGAAAGACGATGAAAGAGAGAGGGGGAAAGTTTAATTACGCGCGGGATTTATCGCTCCTTAAAGTTCAAACGCAAACTCACGGAGTCTTTCAATGCGAGACATCCGCGTTTTGATCCTCGACGCTTCCGCTTTATCCTCGGGAATGGATTCTTCCGTCTGCCATTTTTGCTGAATAAATTTTTGCCGCTAATAAGCGTAACATTTGTTCGGCCGGAAGTGCGTCGCCGTTAACAACCCGCGAAATTCCGCTCCCCGAAATCGTCTCAGCAACACATGTCGCTTGAGCCGATTTTTCACGCTCAATGCAATATCACATTCAAACAGTGCGAATATAAAAAAGCGTGCGCCGCGTCACACGAAACCCAGCGTCGAATAAACCGGACTTTCGCATCAGCCGCGTATTCCAGTCATGCGAAAAGCTGAATGACGGATTCCACATAAATTGTCCTCCATAATTTTCCCTTACGATCATACGTTAATAACGCAGTAACCCGAATCAATATTCATTAGTTCCACGGCGCATTCTGCACGAACCACCAATTCCACCGGTGCAAAATTCCGAATTACAGCTTCTCCGCGAATCGTCTATAGTTCATCTTCATAATGACGCGTAAAGAACGTGTCAACCGAAAAGTCGCGGAACTATGCGCGGCGTCTAATATCATTACGTTCCGCGTATTACGAAATACTTCACGTGCGCGGACGTCGTAAGATGGGTTCAAGTCGTGCGGGCACGTACATCTCGGTTCTCACCATTTACCTTATCACGACAATCCTTAACAGCTCATGAACAAGCGTGGTCCGCGGCGCTCACAACGTCCCGTGATAAAGTATCGGATTTGTGTCTTACGTCAAGTAACTATAGTCAACGTGAGCTACGTAACCGTACTGCGTATACGTCTCGCGGCACGATACCGGAATCACATTCGGGACGACTTACCGTCGCGACTATTTCTCGAGATTTATACCGTAACGTCGCCTTCCCGGATTTCTTAGCGGCCGTTAGCGTTTTTTCTTCGAGCCTTGCCGAACGCGATATGTAAGGTGGCATGTGGAAGGGTAAGTAATTGTAGATGAAACGGTGCGATTCTCCAAGAAAGTTTGACTAGGAGATATGTGATAGACGGTGCATATTTTCAATTGTGAGAGAGTTGATTTTCGTTTCGATAGATTTTCGTTTGTTGATAAAATTGTTAAACGTCATATATGCTGCGAGGCGTGGAGAAAAGATGGGCAATTCGGCAAAAACGAAAGCAGAAATCTTTCCAGAATAAACTTGGCCGTAGAAAATAAATACATTTTAATATAAACCGGTGGAAACGCCATTGACAAAAGTGTGTGAAAATTTTTATATGGAAGGAAACAGTGCAATTTTCCAAGAAAGTTTGGCTTGGAGATATGTGATAAAACGGTGCATATTTTCAATTGTGAGAGAGTTGATTTTCATTTTGATAGATTTTCGTTTGTTGATAAAGTTGTTAAACGTCATATGCGAGGTGTGGGGAAAAGATGGGTAATTCGACAAAAACGAAAGCGTAAATCTTTCCAGAATAAAGTTCGCGGTAGAAAATAAATAAATTTTAATATGAACCCGTGGAAACGCCATCGACAAAAATATGTGAACATTTTTATATGGGAGAAAACAGTGCAATTTTCCAAGGAAGTTTGGCTGGGAGATATGTGATAGAACGGCGCATATTTTCAATTGTGAGAGAGTTGATTTTCGTTTCGATAGATTTTCGTTTGTTTATAAAATTGTCAAACGTTATATACGCTGCGAGGTGTGGAGAAAAGATGGGTAATTCGAGAAAAACGAAAGCGGAAATATTTCTAGAATAAAGTTGGGCGTAGAAAATAAATAAATTTTAATATGAACCCGTGGAAACGCCATTGACAAAAGTGCGTGAAAATTTTTATGTGGAAGGAAACAGTGCAATTCTCCAAGAAAGTTTGACTAAGAGATATGTGATAGACGATGCATATTTTCAATTGTGAGAGAGTTGTTTTTTGTTTCAATATATTTTTGTTTGTTGATAAAATTGTTAAACGTCATATATGATGCGAGGTGTGGAGAAAAGATGGGTAATTCGACAAAAACGAAAGCGTAAATCTTTCCAGAATAAAGTTGGCCATGGGAAATAAATAAATTTTAATATGAACCCGTGGAAACGCCATTGACAAAAGTGCGTGAAAATTTTTATGTGGAAGGAAACAGTGCAATTCTCCAAGAAAGTTTGACTAAGAGATATGTGATAGACGATGCATATTTTCAATTGTGAGAGAGTTGTTTTTTGTTTCAATATATTTTTGTTTGTTGATAAAATTGTTAAACGTCATATATGCTGCGAGGTGTGGAGAAAAGATGGGTAATTCGACAAAAACGAAAGCGTAAATCTTTCCAGAATAAAGTTGGGCGTGGAAAATAAATAAATTTTAATAGGAACCGGTGGAAACGCCATTGACAAAAGTGCGTGAAAATTTTTATATGGAAGGAAACAGTGCGATTCTCCAAGAAAGTTTGACTAGGAGATATGTGATAGAACGGTGCATATTTTCAATTGTGAGAGAGTTGTTTTTTGTTTTAATATATTTTCGTTTGTTGATAAAATTGTTAAACGTCATATGCGAGGTGTGGGGAAAAGATGGGTAATTCGACAAAAACGAAAGCGTAAATCTTTCCAGAATAAAGTTGGCCGCGGAAAATAAATAAATTTTAATATGAACCGGTGGAAACGCCATTGACAAAAGTGCGTGAAAATTTTTGTACGGGAGGAAACAGTGCAATTCTCCAAGAAAGTTTGGCTTGGAGATATGTGATATAACGGTGCATATTTTCAATTGTGAGAGAGTTGATTTTCGTTTCGATAGATTTTCGTTTGTTGATAAAATTGTTAAACGTCATATATGCTGCGAGGTGTGGAGAAAAGATGGGTAATTCGACAAAAACGAAAGCGTAAATCTTTCCAGAATAAAGTTGGCCGTGGAAAATAAATAAATTTTAATAGGAACCGGTGGAAACGCCATTGACAAAAGTGCGTGAAAATTTTTGTACGGGAGGAAACAGTGCAATTCTCCAAGAAAGTTTGACTAGGAGATATGTGATAGAACGGTGCATATTTTCAATTGTAAGAGAGTTGATTTTCGTTTTGATAGATTTTTGTTTGTTGATAAAATTGTTAAACGTCATATATGCTGCGAGGCGTGGAGAAAAGATGGGTAATTCGACAAAAACGAAAGCGTAAATCTTTCCAGGATAAAGTTGGCCGTGGAAAATAAATAAATTTTAATAGGAACTGGTGGAAACGCCATTGACAAAAGTGCGTGAAAATTTTTATATGGAAGGAAACGTAGACATTTTCTATGGTAAGCGTTCCACAATGAACTTAGGCCTGCAAAATAATTAAATTTCAACAAAAACCAGTAGGAAAGCCATTGACAAAAATACGCGGAAATGTTAATACGCGAGGAAATGTTAAAACTTTCAATCGCAAGCGGGTGAGCAGTTTTGGACACCAGTCAAGAGGAATGGAAAGGTGGAACGGTTTCAAGATGGTCGGGCGGGCGAAAACGGTTGGCCGAGGTGGGGGACGGTCAAGAAGGAGCGAATGCTGGAAGAAAAATTCAATCAGCTTAAATGCACCGAGATAAACGTAACCGTAAAAGACGTCGTCCCGTGGACCAACAGCGTTAATCAATACAGGCAGCGAGATAAGCTGCTTATATCGAAGAACTTTTCCGAAACGAACGCGAGGAACAGGCCATGGGGTTTGCGAAAGAGAGGTGAAAAAGTGGATGTGCAAGAGAGAGGGAGAGAACGATATGGGAATAAGCGTATATGAAAGGAAGAACGGGTGGAGTTTCGTATCGATTGTCTGACGTTGTTTTCTCCTGTTCTTTCTTATTTTCTTGCTTTCCTCCCTTTTCCGCTTTCCTCCTTCTCTATTCTTCTGCATGGGACAACGAAGGTGCGAATTGGAGCCTCGGATGGGCGACCGCGGAGTTGCGCGTCCCGCGTTTAAATTTTTAGAACGAAATCGACGTCCTTCGTCCGCTCGAAACCATCTTCCTCCCTGTCTCATGCGTATATTCTCGTCCCCTGGTGTCTCTCACTTTTTCGCCCGGCTTCAGCCTTCCCATTTCCTGCAGCCCTGTGATCGTTTCAGTTACCGCATTTTCTGTTTCGCGAATTTCGTCATCGCTGATAAACTGGTACGGGCGAAACCTTCATTTTTTGCGCATGTGCACCCTCAGCTGCAAGTTTTCGGTATTCAGTTATTTCTGTATCTAGGTTATTGATATTACACTTTCGGAATTATTCGGTTTTAATTATGCTTTTGGCTATTACGACTCGCGTGTCGTCCACTTTTCCGGCCACTGAGAAATAATCACTTTGTCGAGATTGTTTTAGCTTCAATATTTACCGTAGCACAAATTGCGTCATCGTTGATAAACTGGTCGGAATGAAATATTTGATTGCCACGCTTATGCACGTTCAACTGCAAGTTTCATTCAATAATCTTTGCATTAATTTTATTGACACTTCGCTTTTGAAGTTGTTTAGTTTTGATTATTATTTTGGCTATACGCATTAACACTTTGACTGCCATGGTGGATATCGCTGCAAAAGGTCTCACAAAAAATTCAAAAAATACCCAATCGGTAGCATTTATGATTTTGTAAATGCAATTAATATTAAATAGTGTTTAAATTCTTTGTTCTCCGATACCTTCGCATTATTTTCATTTTGCAGAATTCAATCATATGCTGTAGTACTTTATCACGTTGCGGTTTAAATGTAGTAAAATACGCACGGCAGTTAAGGTGTTAATGTGTTTTTCTGCCACCACTGTGAAACAATCACGTTCTCGAGATTGTTTCCGATCCAACATTTTGCGTGTCTCAACTCTCGACATCACTGATAAACTGGTTTAAGAAAAAACATTAATTTTTCCCACAAGTGTACTTCAACTGCAAGTTTGATGCCTTCAGTAATTTTTGTATTAACTTTACTTCCAAAATTGTTCAGCTTCAATTATGATTTTTATCTTTCCTAAACAATCACTTCCACGCTATTGTTTTAGTCCCAACATTTTTCTGTGTTACGAATTTCTTCACTGCTGATAACTTGGTCTACGTCAGATATTCGGTATGTACTCAACCGCAAGTTTGTACTGCCCAGTAATTCTTATATCGACTTCATTGACTACCATCAAAATTGTTTAGTTGTAATTACGCTTCCGATTAACCGCGTCTTCGTTTTCACCACAAAACTACAGTTTCCCCACGATTGTTTCGGTTCCAACATTTTTCTGTATCGCCCTCTTGCATCACCTGCTCTCGACACATCTAACGACACGTGCATTTCGCCATTACCAGCAACTACCGCCGGAAAATTTCATCCCACAACTCACGGACCGAAAGATTGAAAATTAGTTTCCGCCTTCCGAGGATGCAGCGGTCGAAAAATCATCGGTCGACGGGGCACTCGTAATTTTGGCGTCCCGACAAAGAGTCGGCGGAAAGTAGAAACAGAGAAAGCCGGAGGAGTGGACGCGAGGTGCGTAGAAGTTAATTGTAACTGGCACGGTTACGCGTAACATGTTCCAAAAAGGAAATGCAACGCAGCCGCCTGCTGTCATGGCGGAAATATTCTATGGTGGACGGGCGGGCGGCCTCCCTCCGCACGGTTCTCCGTCCGTCTCTATTTCTCTATTTCTCTACAAACAATGGCCCTCGCTCTAGGTACGAGTGGCACGCCGGCAGAATGTGCCGGAACGAGACGGCGGTGTGAGAATGAATTTTCGAGTGAAATATCGCGCACGTGGCAGTCATTCTCTTCCTCCTCTTTCGTCTCTTTCTTCCCGCCGCCCCGCCCGTTACTCTTGCAAATTTCGCTGTAAGCGACATCGAAACACGTTACGCCAACTTTGATACGGGACGGAGTATCAATTCTTCGGTGACTGTTTTAACGCGGCAGATGAATACTGGGATGTGCGAATCGGTTGGTAAGCTTGGTAGACGCAGGTAAGCGAAGTGTAATTCGTATCATGTACGGTTGCGTTGAAATTTCGGGGAAATTGCAGACTTTATGGTCAAACGCGACATTGTTTGAGGTGAGCTTGGATGACGCGAAGTGGGTTTGTGGAATGGATGTCGCTTCGTTTGGGTGCGGGTTGTTGATTGGTTCTTATATACAATAGTACGGTGAGCTGGATAAAAAATATCAAGCATATCGCGCCACACAAAGGAAAATCGGCATAAAATACAATTTGATCCACGAGACTTTTATTTCATTCGATTTGATGTCTGTGTGATTTATAATTAGTCCTTAAGAAATCACGATCAACATATACAATAAAACTTTAATGCGGCATTGTTTGAGGTGAGCTTGGATGACGCGAAGTGGGTTTGTGGAATGGATGTCGCTTCGTTTGGGTGCGGGTTGTTGATTGGTTCTTATATACAATAGTAGGGTGAGCTTGATAAAAAATATCAAGCATATTACGCCACACAAAGGAAAATCCGCACAAAATACAGTTTCAGCCACGAGACTTTTATTTGATTCGATTTGATGTCTGTGTGATTTATAATTAGTCCTTAAGAAATCTTGATCAACATATACAACAAAACGGTGAACTAAAAGCAAAGTATTAAGCATATTACTTCTCACGTTTGAAAATTCATATAAAACATAACAATTTGGTCACTGATATTTTTGCTTGAAATAATCTGATTTCTATGCGGCATCTGTACAGACTAGCCCTTAAAAAATCAAGATCAACATATGCAACAGAATGGTGAACTAAAAGCAAACCACCCAGAACATTACACCTCATATATGAAAATCCACATAAAACACAACAACTTGGTCACCGATATTTTTGCTTGAATTTATCTGATTTGTATGCGGCATCTATATAGACTAGCCCTTACGAAATCAAGGTGAACATATCTAACAGAACAATGAAATAAAAGCAAACCACCCAGAACATTACACCCCACATATGAAAATCCGCATAAAACAGAAATCAAGATCAACATATCCAACAGAATAATGAATTAAAAGCAAACTACTCAGCACATTACACCCCACATATGAAAATCCGCATAAAACAGCAATTCGCCCTACGACACTTGATTTGACGCTTCATTTGATCCGATTTGTATACAGACTTAAGAAATCATGATTAACATATCCAACAGAATGGTGAACGAAACCATATCAGGTATATGGTATTAGTCCCCGCGTATGAAAAAATCACTTCGTCCACGACTTTTCAACATATCATCTATAATCCTTAAGAAATCAATAATGAATAATGAATTAAAAGCAAACTACCCAGCACATTACACCCCACATATGAAAATCCGCATAAAACAGCAATTCGCCCTACGACACTTGATTTGACGCTTCATTTGATCCGATTTGTATACAGCATCTACATTAACTGCCCCTTAAGAAATCATGATTAACATATCCAACAGAATGGTAAACTAAAAGCAAACCATCAAGTATATTACTCCCCGCGGATGAAAATCCGCACAAAACAACCATTCGAGCCACGACCGCCCACTTAGCTGCCCACATCACTCACCACAAATCAGTGATAGCGCCCGCGCGTTCAGCCGCCACAAAACCGCGCACATTCGACGCAAAAACACGAAATGCCCCGCGAACGTTCCGCGCGCCGCACAATCAGCCGGCACACGAGCCACTCACTTATCGCCGCCCCCAAGCTTCCAATTCGAAAGGACCCAGGCCTGACCGCCGCGGCGCTTTGCAAACGACGAAGTAAATGAAAGAGCACCCGCGACAAAAGCTAATAACGTCCTCAGCGGCAATAACCGTCGATGTCAGGCGTAACGGCTTCTCATTTAAGCGTCTGCCAAAGCGTCGCCGTGCAAACGGCGAGTTCCGGGCTTTACGGATTATCATCTAGCACCCACACAGGGGGCACACGCGGAATGCAACGAGCCGGCGGAAACTTGGAAACGCGGAAACGGCCGCGGGAGTTCTAATAAAGTCTAATGAAACGAATTTACGCCCGATAATACGTTTCGCCGCGGGTCGGACGGAGAAGGAGCGGAATACTTCGGCCGCGGTTTATTAAACGGCGAGTACTCCGGCGCCCCGCGTCGGGACGCGCTCGTTCGGAACTCGTTTGCGGATATTTTGTTAAAGCGCGACCGGCCGCCAGCACTTTGCGGAGCAAATTGGCCGTCGCGGGAAATACGGCCGGACGACGGAAATACGGTCAGGAGGGCGGTGAATTTCGAAAGCTTTTGATTTCGGGCTGCGAGTAAGTACGGTGGGGAAGATCGACGTTTTTGAGCGGCGGCCCGCTGCGTTTTTGGGAGAAAATCGGTCTGTGCGGTGGGATATGCATTTTACAGGACGGGACTGGGTGTCGCTAGGATTTTTGGGGCGGTGTTTATGTATGGAAGGGATGCTGGATGGTATTGAAGCTGCCGGCGTAAATGCGGAGTGGCTGATACTTTGATGGACCACTAACAAACGCCTTGCATCAAGGTCACTTGTTTTACAGTCGAATTTTTTGCCTGCCTGTCAACTTTTACATGTTCCATTTGTAATGGTCTCAATGGAAATTTGTTTGTGTTATAATTTGGACATTTTGTTAGAGAAATATGACAATTAGAGGCTTTTGAGTGACGGCCCACTGCGTTTTTGAGAAAAAACCGGTCTGTGCGGCGGTGTATACGTTTTGTAGAACGGGACTGGGTGTCGCTAGGATTTTTGGGGAGGTGTTTATGTATGGAAGGGATGCTGGATGGTATTGAAGCTGCCGGCGTAAATGCGGAATGGCTGGTACTTTGATGGACCGCTAACAAACGTCTTGCGTCAAGGTCACTTGTTTTACAGTCGCATTTTTTGCCTACCTGTCAACTTATACATGTTGCATTTATAATGGTCTCAAAGGAAATTTGTTTATGTTATAATTTGGACATTTTGTTAGAGAAATATAACAATTAGAAAAATCATTCAGTTATTAACACATTTTTGCAAATTTTGACCAGCAACAGTCATGTGGCTGAAGACTTAATCACCTGCTAACAAACGTCTACCATCACGTTAAACAATTTTATACCCGCATCTTTTGTCACCGCACTGTCTCACATGTGTTCCTCTTCAACAGCCCACATAAAATTTGTCAATATTACATTCCATACATTTTGTGGGAGAACTGCACGCTTGATGCAAGTCGCACTTTCTATATTTCACCACTACCAGATAATATTAAACTTTCCATTATAAACACCCTTTTACCTCATTCTGACCAGTGATTGTGTTCCAACCGTTGCTTTAATCGTTCACTAACAAACGCTCCACATCGCGCTCACCAATTATCCACCCGCATCTCTCGCCACCCCCGCCTTCCGCCACGCGTTCCACTTCACCATCCGAACCAGCACCCCCTAAAAACCCCATCGAAACTCCCGGTCCCAAAAGCGCCCCCAGAAATTCTCCGTCGCCCCACTCGTCCATCGCTCATCCGGCGGGCAAACATTTTCGCAAGACAAAACGCCCTCGTCCGTGATTTTCCGAGGACCCGCGCTCCCGGCTGCGAGAATGTAAAGTGTTTTATTGCGTGGTAAATCTTTCACGCAATGTCATTTGCATAGGCATTAAAAAACTAATTAAAATCCTCCCGCTCCGTGTCCCGGCGCTTTTATTCCCAGTGTTTGCCCCGGTCGTTCTCCCTTTCGCTTTCTCCGGCCGCGGGTTCGCCAGCGTCAGGATCGTTCGCCTGCGCGATACATCGACCTTCCACCTTGGGGACGGCGAATGATGTCTTGCGAGTTTAACGATCTCCGCGGGGAAAGTGGAAGAACGCTTTTATCGAGTGTAAGGCTGCATATCCTTTTGATATCCCACTTCTGATGAGTGTAGGTGATTAGATCTGGAATGTATCGACTTTACTGGTGCAGCGACCTCTGTTTATGTCGCTAGACGTTGGAGAGAGTTGCAATTTGTTCGAAAGTAGAAGATTGTGGTACGGTTCATATTCCCATTATCCACAGCACTTCTGTAATCTGGTTGCACCAACGTAGGGGTAAAACCCACACGGCACTACGGATCAGTCCAGCCGAGTGGGTCCAGGATGAAACGTTTTAACCCTTTGCGCTCGACTGTCCCCTCTGAGGGGACACGAAGATACTTCGTGGTATTACTGAGGAAAATGTATGTAGAGAAAACGTTTGTTCAAATATTTGTTTCCTTAAAATTTTTCCGGGGAGTTACAAGTTAAGGCAATCGGATAGAATTAATAATCTCTGTGCTATTCAATATTTAGTAAATTCCCGGTCAATAAACTGAGAGGACAATTCTAGCGACTGCAAGAACAACTTTCTATATATTCCTGCAGTAGGCTGAATGATAAACTGCAAATTATTGTATAAACATTGTATATGCTCGAAAGAAAAAATGACACGTGAAAGATCATAAACAAGTTACCACTCAAGTTATATGTGTTTGAATAAACCCGCAATAATGCACCTTGATGAATGAACTATGACGCATTAAAAAAGAATAGGCTATAAAATTTCAATTTTGTTTCAACATGAATGTATCAGCAAAGTTGTATGCAAAACATGCTTTGAGCCGAGTATTTTTTTCAAAACTGTACCATTTTCAACGAAATGTTGTGCTATTCGCTACTTCGTGAAGAAACATGTCCGAGTGCAAAGGGTTAAATTCCTTCTTGCAATCGTAGACACCACAAGCAAGAGGTGAGAGCGATGAAAGAAGGGAGGAACCATAGTAGAAGGTGCCGCATGCTTCTTTTTTTTTGTAGTACCGTTGGTACCGTTGCGGGAAAGAATTTAGAAGAACGTCGGAATGTGATTACCGAATTTCAGGATGCATTACAATTTTTCTGATACCGCAAACAATGTAATCATAGAGGAAAGGGCGTGTGGTTTAAGAGGCAAGGATAAGGAGGCAATGGTTTTGAGTTTTAAGGAGTTATTTTAAGGAAGACGAATTTGAACATTTACTGTTGCATACCATTACATACGCAGATCGACACTCAGCCAAAATTTTCTCAAGACAAATTTTGCAGCTTAACCAATGTAGAGTCCAGATCATGCAATCGCATTACTTTGCATTTTTTGCGAATAACCGCAAGTAATAATACACCGTCTCTTGCAATATATTTCAAGCTTCTGTCTCTGCTCTGCCAACCACAACATTTCAAGAGACTTATTATCTATTCTACTCTTTTTTACAAAATTCGAAACACATATGATCTACCCATCCCTTTCTACACCATGATTTTTTGCAATCCATTTTAGGCATTTATACTGCATACCACCAAATTTCAATAGGGTCATTATCTACTCATCCTTTCTTACATTACTGATGCTTTCAATTAATTCCTAGTATTCATATTGCAAACTTCAGAATTTAGCAATCAGCAAATAAACTTTCGACACCTCTAAATAGACTCTTCACACCCAAACGGTCAAAAACTAGCTGGTAATGATTTTTTGAGCAAGTAAAACATTTCTTACGAATACTGCACCTGACGGACAATACGCTTGTTGCGTTTGTCTCTAGGAAAAGGAACGTACAGAACAAAAGCGGTTGACGGCGAATGTGCTCCGCCTGGAGGGCAACTATAGTCGCCCGTAGTAGCGAAAGGGTTAACCCCCTTGCAGCCACGATGGCGGTCATCGTTTGCATAACGGCGTGAGCGGTATAACGTGGAGGAGGCCGGTTTTATGGCCTGACGTTTCGCGCGTTGCGAGGAACTGAGATGTGAGCGAAGAGGACAGAGGCAGTTTACGGTCGAGACCGTTCGATTAGGAGTGTCAAGAGTTTGCGCTGCACCAAGGGTTTTACACGCGAACTGAACTATTATAATTTAATAAAGTAATATTAAAAACGTCTTAGCATAACAAGACCCTGTTCATTTCAAAGTTCCATAGGTCGTTATTGTCCGTCAATTTTTCTGTGGAGGAAATGAGCTTGATGAGGCCAGTTTTTAATGTGTGCTTTTCCGTACGGTACATAATTCGATTTTATCCTGATAAGGAAAATAATTCGATACACAATTCGATTTTATCGTGATAAGGAAAATAATTCGATACACAATTCGATTTTATCGTGATAAGGAAAATACTGCACTTTGCAGTGCACCATAGGTTTCACATATGGATTAGTCGTTTATTATAATTTAATAAAGTCATGTAACAAACGTCTTAATGTAACGAGAATTTTCTCGTTTAATCATTCCACATATCGTATTTGCTCTCCGTCAATTTTTCTATGTAGAAAACGCACTTGATGAGGCTATTTTTTAATGTTCGTCTTTTCCCGCAGTACGTTATCTGATTTTACCGTGTAATAATTAGGAAGACACTGGGGCCCATCATCTGTTAAGAGTTTGCGCTGCACGAAAAGTTTCACAGGTGCGATCTGTGCTGGTTTTTGACATCGGCAAAGTATTAATTGTAATACAATAAAAAAAACAACTGCGTAAAGGACTTAAGGCAAAGGGTCTTGTCACGCAACTGCAGGCACAGAAGCAGACAGAGGAAAAGCTAAATAAATAGATCTGTCGCTATGCGATGGAAATAGTACCCTGCAGAAGTTCTATGTATATATATAACACATATTGATTTTCCTCTCACACTACTGCTTCAGATATTTTTACTCCGAACATGCCATATTTTTTTATTCTGTTTTAGAAAACTGTCATTCGTGACATTATTGTAATAAAGCGGCAACGAAATTTGAGAGAAATATTAGCGAAACCGCAGAGAAAGAAAAAAATATTTTTGCATTCCGTCCGATCACTTACGAATGTATCCAGTTATAAGCGTTATGCTCTATGGCAGTATTATTAGATAAAATAAATTCGGCATATATCCGAAATAGAACGATTAGTTAGTTCTAGGATATTCGCGACATATGAAATTGGGAGAATACGAAAAGCGCAACAGCCGGGGCTTTGAATCAAACCAAACGACGCGGACGACTATAATTTAACGAGCCCTCAAATTCTGCACGCTTTATGGTTACAGGCGTGGATGATGCCTCTCTTCTCTGCTTCCTTCGTTCCATTGAATATGCAGGAAGAATTCCACTTGAAATTTCCATTTTCACTCGGGCCCGCGTCACGAGCAACCGTGTTAGCCAAGTATTGCCAACCCACCGATGGGCTGGATTTGTCTCGGAAAACACGAATATCTTAGAACCATGGCAACCTGCCGACGAATCCGCGGCGCTAACCTAATCGATTTAAATTCATTCGTATCGTTCGAAAAATACACGTTAGCGTCAATACGCAAAAAGAGACGATACGCGTGTCAGGATAAATATTCTGGTGGTGTTAGTCGATTTTTGAAGGCTTAAGCTTTCAGATAACCGAAACAAAGAATAGCGGGACCTATGTTAACCCATTCGAGACGACGATTTTTTTCGAACAGGGTCCCAGGAGCGACATTTTTTTCTTCTTTATATTGTTCATTTTTAATAAAAAAAAAACATGTTTACTATGGAAATCACCCAATTCGTAAGTGAATTCACATAAATAAGGTCATTGCACACCGGGTGTGCAACTCGCTCCTCGGAAAATTTTTATTCCGAGGAGCGGATTGAACACCATGTGTGCAATGTAAGATAAAATGAAAATACATCATTAAAAAATGTATAAACATTTATTTAAAAAATAGTTAGATAATATAAAATCGTTATTTTGCTTTCAATAATAAAGAACAGAATATAATGCAAAGAAAATTGTTAAAAAGTAGTAAAAAAGTTAAAAAAATAAGTTGAATAATGAAAAAAATAACATAAACGAGAAATAAATTTTTAGAAAAATGTCTAAAGATAATAAAGTAACGTAACTCAGTAATAAAAAAGAAAATATAATTTGTGAATACATTTTTAGGAAATAGTACACTGATCGTAAAGTAATTATACATTAGGTGGTTGATGGTAGCGCTTGAAACATGTTCCCAAACATAATCCAGGATTACCGACACAAGCAGGACAAGAGTAATTACTACGTTTATATTTTCCTCCTTTGCAGCACTGTCAGCAATTCATAGTATTTTACATGTAAGAAAGACTTCAGATAATTTTTAGATCTTTTGGTACACAGTAAAACCAATGCCAAATTTTGTTTTCCTGTATTTTACAGATTTCATTAGTTCAAGAAAAATCTTATTTTGACGACTAGTTTACTCAGAATAACTAATAATTGTGCATTACTGTTATTGCACACACGGTGTGCAGGCCATCTTATAGCCTCGGAAATCAATTGCACACACGGTGTGCAATCGGTCTCGAATGTGTTAATCTAAATATCATATTGAACACTACGCGGATTTTCTGATTGATATTTATCTAACTCACATACAAAGTACAAGATGATGTCGCAATTGCTAACAGTAATTTCACTTAACCCTTTCGCGCCGAGCGCCGCATATATGCGGCATCCACTCGACGAGCGCCGCATATACGCGGCATCCACGCCACGACTTCTGGGTACGAGCGCCGCATATATGCGGCATCGAAATAATCTGTGCAAGTGCCATTTATTGTCGATGGCAACAGTTTTCTTTATCCGCAGAACATTTTCCATTGATTTTATTGACATATTGGATTAATCATTTCTTAAAACTTTTGAAACTGCTCTTTGTTGAAACCACTTTCAAACGTATTACGCAATAAACTACAAACATCAAGGCGATCGTTTACTGTTTTATACCGAATATTCTATCGAATCCATTCGGCAGTAAACAATTTTACATATTTGGATTTTACAAGAATTATGAATAGATCGGCTTAATGTATAATTTTTAACTCTTAAAAATTAGACTTTTCAGATTAGGGTTTTGTATTTTGTATTTTAAAAATTGGAAGTGTTTTCATATTAAAAATGTAAATATACTTATTACATTAGAGCAATGATTGTTTTATTCAGCACAGTTCCTATTTAAGACTTAGAACAACATATATACAGAAACCAGCGCACTGTGCATATTTCCGGCGCGAGTTTCCGTTCAGTGACGGTACTTCGGCGGACGGGGCTGCCGTAGCGAAAGGGTTAAACAATTTCAAACTCGCTCTTTCGTCAGTCAACAAGGAATCAACGTTATTTCATAATTTTCAAGTTCGAAATCTTCCGTGACACAATGTCATTTTTCCCTTCTCTTCCCACGCAATCGGTGCTCGTTTCCGGACGTGCCCGCGCGCAAATCACGAGTCGGCGTGTGTAACCAAAGTTTCCACCCTCGAATAGCGCGAACAAACCGTCAGGCTCGATTCTGCTCTCGGTTGGTGCGACTGCACCAATGGTCCCGGTACTTATTGCCCCCCGTGTTTCTCTTTCAACGCGGAGCTGTACAAATTTACACGCGGCGGCGCACTCTCGGTAAGTTGCGAATATCGTCGCCGTACGTGCAACAAAAGTCCCCGGCGTGTCGGTAATCACCAATTATCCGCGATGAGACACGGTGCCAAACTCGCGCGGAGCGGAATTGTCTTCGGAGAGTCTGCGAGCGGATAATTTCGTCGTGTAAATGTTTGTGACCGCGGATAGTTAGACGGAGGCCCGTTCAACGGTGAAATCTTTGCGCGGAAAATCCGTGGAGTGTGTAATGTGGTCTCACTTTAAATTAATGATGGCAGAACTAATTTGTGGCTAGGTCGGTGCAATCGATTGCTTTTATGTTTTGATTTTATTGTACCTTATTTTAATATATTAAGTATTTTATTTTTTTGTTGTATTTTTATTGCGGTTCAAATTAATAATAATGACAAAAGTAGTCGTCTTTGCACTTAGTTGCGTATGGCACAGAGTTTTTGGTAAATTTGGTTTTGGTGAAATTATTAGGAGAACCCGAAGTTTTAGTCGGTAAAAATATCCCCTCCGTCACAAAAAAAAAAATAATAGTTTTTGGTAATGGTAACAGACAAATTCGAAAAGAATGAAAGCAGTATTTTATTCCATCAATTATACTTGCCTAGGTGCTTACTTCAGAATGATTATGTAATATTGTAGTATGTATAATTATATGCACAATATTATATTACTATATTATATTATGTTTTATAATATTATATAATCCATGTTACGATGCTTTATCAGAGATACCAAAATGTTGGAAAATTTCTAAACATTACCCATAAATAATACACACATATATATAACATAAATGTTCTTCACATTAAATATTTCATAATTCCGTTAATGCTAAATTTTACTTTTGTTCAAATTTATTCATTTATCTCTTAAATCTTTCAAATTTTAGTTAATTGTTAAAACAAAAATAAATGTTGACCTATATATAGCCACAGAATGTATGTACAGAAAATGTGTGAAGTAATTACGGTGTAGCATGCTGCCGGTCTATCGCATTATCCCATGCTTTAAACCGTCGATGACTGGTTAATAGAGAAAACGTGAGATATCTGGATTCGCTTGCTCGTACGTCATCACGTTCGTAATCGACGACATGTTGAACGTGCACGTAGTCGTACGTGGCATAACATTCGCCATGCAGAACAGCAACGTTATGAAACGGGCGGAACCGTAAGTAAAACAAGAAAAACGTCGAGCGCGATATTCAATTCCTAAGCGCATTTTTCCTGTCTCGTTTCTCAATCCGATTTCGTTTACCGGAAACTGATCTGTCTGTGCTCTACAAGCGAAGTTTCGGTGTGGAAATTATCGGACGAGTGCTCACGTAAAAATGGCGTTGATTAAGTGTTTTTATTAAACTGAAGTGCCTCATTCTGAGGCTTATTGTGGTTAGTGTGTGGCGAGTTGGCTTTCGTTGCGGCTGTACAATTGATTGGTGGACCCATTCGATTTTTTATGGAATTTAGACTTTGACTAGAAACAATAGTAACATGCTGCATTGTCTCGTTTACGCATCACAATGCGATAATGTTATTACATGTTGTAATTGAGGTCGGAGGGTATTATACGCGAGTATTGTTATACGCTGGATAAAATATCAATGGCATTGTCTGTTATAATGACAGAAAATGGAATGTTTAATATGGGATAGTACCGTTAATAACCTTACGAATTCCTTAAATCGAAACATCTGTGACAGGGATCTTGCGGGGTGATGCAAGTATGCAAAAATTCAGGGAGCAGACGGAAACTAACGGGATAAGCGACGTATAATATTTGGATATAATAATTGGATATGCTCTCAGTGGAATAGTTTGCGCACAAATCTATCTTTTCAATGAATATCCAAAATAAAATTTCTAGTCATCCTTTATCATCTTCTCTTCCTCAACCATTATATATTTATAATATTTTTCATACTACTCCCCAATAAAGTACCAACAATTCCTCCACCCTCTGGCAGATAAAAATTCACAGTCCACCTGTGACAAAATGTATAATATTTTTTAGAGCACTCCTGAATGAACACTGACAAACCCTCGATCCCCCAATATATAAAAATTCACAATCTGCCGTTAACAACATCCAAAATAAAAACCCTCCTCATCCTTTATCGTCTTCTCTTTCTCAACCATTATAAATTTATAATATTTTTCATACTACTCCCCACTAAAACATCAACAATTCGTTCACCCCTCAAAACATAAAAATTCACAGGGCACCTTTGGCAAAATTCATAATATTATTTAGGAATGAACTCCTGAATGAACGCTGACAAAGTCTCCATCCTCGAACAGATAAAAATTCGCAATATGCCGTTAACAACATCCAAAATAAAATTCCTCCTTATCCTTTATCGTCTTCTCTTCCTCAACCATTATAAATTTATAATACTTTTCGGCCTACTCCCCAATAAAACACCAACAATTCGTCTACCTCCCACAACGTAAAAATTCACAGTGCGCCTCTGGCAAAATTTATGACATATTCTATAACCCTCTTGCATGAACACTGACAAATCCTCGATCCCCCAACAGCTAAAAATTCACAATCTGCCGTTAACAACATCCAAAATAAAATTCCTTCTCATCCTTTATCGTCTTCTCTTCCTCAACCATTATAAATTTATAATACTTTTCATACTACTCCCCAATAAAGTACCAACAATTCCTTCACCCTCTGCCAGATAAAAATTCGCAGTCCACGTGTGACAAAATGTATAATATTTTTTAGAGCACTCCTGAATGAACACTGACAAACCCTCGATCCCCCAATATATAAAAATTCACAATCTGCCGTTAACAACACCCAAAATAAAAACCCTCCTCATCCTTTATCGTCTTCTCTTTCTCAACCATTATAAATTTATAATATTTTTCATACTACTCCCCACTAAAACATCAACAATTCGTTCACCCCTCAAAACATAAAAATTCACAGTGCACCTTTGGCAAAATTCATAATATTATTTAGGAATGAACTCCTGAATGAAAGCTGACAAAGTCTCCATCCTCGAACAGATAAAAATTCACAATATGCGGTTAACAACATCCAAAATAAAATTCCTCCTTATCCTTTATCGTCGTCTCTTCCTCAACCATTATAAATTTATAATACTTTTCGCCCTACTCCCCAATAAAACACCAACAATTCGTCTACCTCCCACAACATAAAAATTCACAGTGCGCCTTTGGCAAAATTTATGACATATTCTATACCCCTCTTGCATGAACACTGACAAATCCTCCATCCGCCAACAGCTAAAAATTCACAATCTGCCGTTAACAACATCCAAAATAAAATTCCTCTTCATGCTTTATCGTCGTCTCTTCCTCAACCATTATAAATTTATAATACTTTTTGGCCTACTCCCCACTAAAGCACCAACAATTCCTCCACCCCCCAAACCATAAAAATTCACAGTGCGTTTCCGACAAAATTTATATTTCCTAGACCACTCCTACATAAACACTGACAAATCCTCCATCCCCCAACAGCTAAAAATTCACAATCTGCCGTTAACAACATCCAAAATAAAATTCCTCTTCATGCTTTATCGTCGTCTCTTCCTCAACCATCATAAATTTATAATACTTTTTGGCCTACTCCCCAATAAGCACCAACAATTCTTCCACCCCCCAAAACATAAAAATTCACAGTGCGCCTCCGGCAAAATTTATGACATTTTCCTCAACCCTCCATCCCCCAACTGCTAAAAATTCGCAATCTGCCGTTAACAACATCCAAAACAAAACCCCTCCTCATCCTTTATCGTCTTCTCTTCCTCAACCATTATACATTTATAATACTTTTCATACTACTCCCCACTAAAGCACCAACAATTCCTCCACCCCCCAAAACATAAAAATTCACAGTGCGTTTCCGACAAAATTTATATTTCCTAGACCACTCCTACATAAACACTGACAAATCCTCCATCCCGCAACAGCTAAAAATTCACAATCTGCCGTTAACAACATCCAAAATAAAATTCCTCTTCATGCTTTATCGTCGTCTCTTCCTCAACCATTATAAATTTATAATACTTTTTGGCCTACTCCCCAATAAAGCACCAACAATTCTTCCACCCCCAAAACATAAAAATTCACAGTGCGCCTCCGGCAAAATTTATGACATTTTCCTCACTCCTCCATCCCCCAACTGCTAAAAATTCGCAATCTGCCGTTAACAACATCCAAAACAAAACCCCTCCTCATCCTTTATCGTCTTCTCTTCCTCAACCATTACAAATTTATAATACTTTTCATACTACTCCCCCCTAAAGCACCAACAATTCCTCCACCCCCTGACAGATAAAAATTCACAGTCCGCCTCTGACAATCCCCAAAAAAACCTTACCATTCATCCGGCAGGCGGAGGCCTTCAAAAACAAGCGCGCACTTATCCGGCAATGGAATATTTCGCGCACAAATCCATCTTCTGAGTGAACTCGTCACTGAATGACCATACAGCGTCCGCCCTCGCGTCGTTCAGCCCCTAAAGCCCTCTTGAGCGTCGGCCAGGCTCGGCACGCAGCACGTTGCCGCGGGCACCGAGCCCTAGCACTCTGTTCAGCTATTGTTTGTAAAGCACGCCCGTGCAAGCGGTCACCACCGGCGTCCAGTGGAATGCGTCCGCCATGACAGCCGGCGGCGGCGGCTGCATATTATATTTTCGCCCGTCGTCATACCGACATTACGCCACCCGCCGCCATGTTTATCGTTTCAGTCGCGGCCGCGTTATTTCGTCGCCTGTTCTGCCGACGAATTCTGCGTCCCTGTCCATTCGCAAGCGAGCTTTGTCTCTCGCCAACGACTTTCGCACTTTCGCTCGCCGATTGACCGTATCGGTGACGCGATGGCGCGCGTTAAATGGACGGCATCAAATAAAACTCAAATTTGTGCGTCACAAACTTGCCGAATACCGCGCCGACTGACGTGCATTTCTGGGGGGTGCGAGCTTTAACGCTTAGCAGGCGGGGCGCCGTGTGCTTAGCCGTGCGATTTGCACTGCGTGTTTTTGGGTGTATCATCCTGAATTGGGATGTAGCTGGGGAATAAATGTAATTTAGCACGTTGACTGGCATGGTGGTCATTGGTGACCGGAGCAAAAGGTCTCACGAAAAATCAAAAAAATACCCAATAGGCGACATTTATCATTTTGAAAATGCAATTAATATTAGATAGCGATTCAATTTTTTGGTCTCCGATACCTTCGCATTATTTTCACTTTGCACAATTCAGTCGTATTCTGTAGTACTTCATCCGATTGCAATTTTAATATAGTAAAGTACGCATGGCAGTCAAAGTGTTAATGTAGGTGATGTGATCAAGTATTCTTTGTGATGGATGCAAAACGGTAGTTAAATGTATTTTTTAGGAGGGTGCTAACGTTCCGAGTAGTAAAATTTCCATAGGGTGCTGTAACAGTTTTCATGAACTTCAACTGCATTTACGTAATTTTTTAAGATTTTATTAACACGTTGACTTCCAAGCGTATTTTACTATATTAGAACAGCGATGCTAAGAATTACTACGGTGTTTAACTGAATTATGCACAGTGTAAATAATGTGCAGGTATTGGAAACCAAAGCATCGCATCACTATTCTAACAACAATGGTGAATAGATGTAACTCTAACAACACTGGTGAATGGATGTAATTTAATATAGGTGATGTGGTCAAGTATTCTCTGTGGTGGATGCAAAACGGTAATTAAAGGTATTTTTTAGGAGTGTGCTAATGTTCCGAGTAGTAAAGTTTCCATAGGGTGCTATAACAGTTTTCATGAACTTCAACTGCATTTACGTAATTTTTTAAGATTTTATTAACACGTTGACTGCTAAGTGTATTTTTCTATATTAGAACAGCGATGCTATCAAATACTACAGCGTTTAGCCGTACGATTTGCACTGCGTGTTTTCGGGTGGATCATCCTGAATTGGGGTGTAGCTGGGGGATAGATGTAATTTAATATAGGTGATGTGATCAAGTATTTTTTGTGGTGGATGCAAAAGGGTAATTAAAGGTATTTTTTAGGAGGGTGCTAACGTTCCGAGTAGTAAAGTTTCCATAGGGTGCTATAACAAATTTCATGAACTTCAACTGCGTTTACGTAATTTTTTAAGATTTTATTAACACATTCACTGCCAAGTGTATTTTACTATATTAGAACAGCAATGCCATGAAATACTACAGCGTTTGACTGAATTATGCAAAGTGTAAATAATGTGCAGGTATTGGGAAGCAAAGGATCGCATCACTATTCTAACAACTGCATTTATAAAATAATAATTACTGCCCATTGCGAATATTTTGGATCTTCAGTACAATCTCTTGCGTCGGTCACCGGCAGTCAAAGTGTTAAAGATGTATCTTATGAAAACACAAAAGGTGCTTGTCGATTTGTGAGCGACTCGAGTACAAGGCTTCCTAAACAACGCAAGAAAAACTCAACCCCACAAAAAGCACCGTGCGGCTAATACAAAAGTGGGGGATCCCATTCGGTTATGTAGCGATGCACTTCAAAGCCGGGAGAGATTCGATTGGCTGTGTTAAAATAAGTGGCCTAAGTTCCTGCAACTAACGCCCTATACCACGTCACTTCCTGCAGAAATTTTGACAGAACTGATGGGAGTTGCACAAGGGAAACTCTTTCGGTTTCGGAAAAAATCGAAAGAAACCCCAAGTACTCAGTAGTTCGTTTTACAGGAAGTACTGTCAGGATCCAAAAGGACACAATTGGTGCCATGCGGCCAACATCCGCGAATGGTTATGTCGAATGTGAGAGCACTGCGCTCGGCACCTAACGCCCCCGCGCAGCTACATATTCATAGCCCACTTATAGCTTGAATAATGCCACAGGTGCGCGCGGAGATTTTTAGGGAGCCCGGAAAGTGACGCGTAAGAGGACATTATTTTCGGCGCTGACGAGTGGCGCTCGGCGTGGAAATTGGCGGAAAGGTTTACGGCGCGGACGTTTCTTGCGCGGCTTGCCACTGATTTCTATGTGATCGATGGCGTGTGTGCTGCGGATGAATTCGGTAATTGAGAGGAAAACAGCGGGTGATGTGCGGCTTTGTGAAGGATGAACGTGAATTTGCGAGGTATATATAAGTATTTTCGAAATGAGAGAACAGAGAATGTTGTCAAAGTGAATAGGAGGCGATTAGTTATTTAACACTAAACGTACCAGTACTTTGTACCTACCTATTCTTAGCATGAGGGGACATTTGTGTCCATAATTATGAAAGTGGTCTAAGTCATATATTTCTTGTTTCGAGATATTTAATGAATTGCATTTGAATAAATTAAAAAATATTTTTACATTATGCGACATTTTAATTTATAATTTCATTAGTCTTAATTAATGGAAATTTACTATGAATATGAAATTTTGTGTGAATTTTATACGATAATATTATTTTTAAAGATTGAATTGACTTAGACCATTTTCAAAATTAACTGAATGTCCTATAAATGACTTAAAGCAATAAAGAACTTTGAGTTTTATTTGAAACAATAATTTGATTGAAATAATTCGTGAACATTTATTACATTTATTAATTATTTTTAAACAGTAATCCATTTTTATCATTATTTCGAGTATTTAAGATTCTTAAAATGTTCCTGAAAAACTGGAGGGATGTACGGTAGTAAACTCATAATATCTTTATGTTTTTCTTCCGATACTGGTCTAATGGTGGTGTATAATGGAAGTAATTTAATATTTCCGTATATTTTTGGTCTTCCTTTTTTAGGTGAAAGATCCAAAACGTGAAATTTAGAATCATCTAAAGATGTTTTATAGAACATTTTATAAGGTTCATTTTTCAAGAATCTCATCCATTGAATTTGTAGCCAAGAGACAGGTTCACCCGCGGTATTTTTTACTCTTCTTGTTATTGATTCTTCTAGTAATGAAGTTGTCGTTATTATTCAAATTTGATTGTCATTTATTTTATTATGTAGTTCAGAAACGCGTCAAAGAAGGCCACGTGCCATTTTCAAGTTGTTTATATAATTTATTTAAATTTTTGACTTAGACCACTTTCATAATTAAAACTAAATGAATTCCATATAATGTTGAAATTACAACCACTATCTAATGGTTCATTTTTGACAATTTCGTAAAAATTACATTGAATAAATTTAGTTAAAAATAATGTGGTATGAAATAACTGATAAACTCATTTTTTTTTAATTTTGACTTAGACCACTTTCATAATTATGGGCACATTTGATACTTTATGAAATAAACGTTGATTTTCAGAAAATAATTCCGAATTTATTAAAGCTAGGAATTCAAAAACCGGATGATATAAGAATTTACAGAAAGTCGAATGAACGAAAGGAATAACAATTTGAAAGGGGTCGTTTGACCCCTCTTGGTACGTTTAATGTTAACGTTCAATTTGGAATCGAACCATCATTAATCACGAGGCAGTGTAATACACGAAAATGGGATTTTGCGTGGTGTGCCATTTTCAACTTTATTATTACAAATCGTGAATAATGAGTAAAAAGTCCTTGGTTGAAAATTTGAATTTATCTGAGAATTTTATTTTTGGAATTGTCTACCGGTTTCGGATCATCCACTGCCGACTCGTCAGGACTCTACAACAGTGAAACATGTCGATATCTGTGGACCTGTTATTTTAGTTTTAACTTTCAACCGAAACAGGACTTTTATTCATTATCCTCGATATTTTCTGACTAGTTACACCACGCCTCCCCCGATCGTAAAATTAGCCGGCTTTTCTTTGCCGCGTTGCCCTCCATTCGCGTTTCATAAGAAATTTAAAAAGCGCATTTATAGAGCGCGTGAAGAGCGAGGATCGCTTTCGTCCGTAAGAAAGGACGATCCTTCACGCGCTTCATATACCGTACAAATGAGGTGGGTTTGTCGGAATCGGAATACAACCGAGTTACGCCGTCGCGGTACTTGACAGCGTTTCACGCGGAAAAAAGTACGGAAATATTATGAAAATCTCATTCGCGCGTGAGGACGAGCACTCGTAAATTTTTCATCTCGCTGTGTCCCTACGGCTCGTGGCCTGTTCCCGTAATAAATGACTCGCGGAATCCCGCGGAAAGCTTTATAATCGTGGCTCGAGCGGAAGATGTGACGCGACTTGCCGCTACAATGCATTCCGCACACACGTCGGAATGGTTGGCCGAAAGGAGATGCAAATGGGAATAATCCAACGCGGTTGTAAAAAGTAAATTGAAAGGTGACAAACGATATTTGTCACGCGAGCCTCCGCTCCCGAGAAGCACGCCTTGAAAACCGGCCAAACCTGAAGGTTGCTTCGATCAGACAGAATGGGGCGTAAATGACAATTCCATGTAGGCGTGCCAATTTTCTGGTTGCTGTAGTAGTTTACGTGTGAGCACCGACTGATAAGTTAATAAATCGTTACGGTGGCATCGTGCGTATTCCTTTGTATTATTTTTCGAGTGCGTAAATTTTGGTTAAAGTATTAAAGTATTCTTGCCAGTATTTATGTTTACGGACTAAATGAAAATTAAGTTTTCGTTACTGTCCGATCATGTATTAGCATTTGTATTATTATTGCCGGCCATACCTATATTGGAACGCCTAAATTTTGTATCTAGTATAAATTACAATTTGGTGTAGTTTGTCAATTTTTTGGGCGGTATTTACGTCAAAGGACTAAATGAAAATTAATCTTTCGTTACTGTGGGATCATGTATTAGCATTTGTATTATTATTGCCGGCGATACCTGTATTGGAACGCCTAAATTTTGTTTCTACTGTAAATGACAATTTGGTGTAGTTTGTGAATTTTTTGGTCGGGATTTACGTCTAGGGACTAAATGAAAATTAATTTTTCGTTACTGTAGGTTCATGTATTAGCATTTGTATTATTATTGCCGACGATACCTGTATTGGACCGCCTAAATTTTGTATCTAATGCAAATGACAATTTGGTGTAGTTTGCCAATTTTTTGGACGGTATTTACGTCTAGGGACAAAGTAAAAGTTAATAATTCGTTACTGTGGGATCATGTATTAGCATTTGTATTATTATTGCCGGCGATACCTGTATTGGACCGCGTAAATTTTGTATCTAGTGCAAATGACAATTTGGTGTAGTTTGTCAATTTTTGGGTCGCTATTTACGTCTGGGGATTAAATAAAAATTAATTTTACGTTACTGTGGGATCATGGATTAACATTTGTATTATTATTGCCGGCGACACCTATATTGAAACGCCTAAATTTTGTATCTAGTATAAATTACAATTTCTCGTAGTTTGTCAATTTTTTGGGCGGTATTTACATCTAAGGACTAAATGAAAATTAATTTTTCGTTACTGTGGATTCATGTATTAGCATTTGTATTATTATTGCCGGCGATACCTGTATTGGAACGCCTAAATTTTGTTTCTACTGTAAATGACAATTTGGTGTAGTTTGTCAATTTTTTGGGCGGTATTTACGTCTAAGGACTAAATGAAAATTAATTTTTCGTTACTGTGGGATCATGTATTAGCATTTGTATTATTATTGCCGGCGATACCTATATTGGAACACCTAAATTTTGTTTCTACTGTAAATGACAATTTGGTGTAGTTTGTCAATTTTTTGGTCGGTATTTACACTTAGGGACTAAGTGAAAGTTAATAATTCGTTACCGTGGCATCATGCCTCTGCACTTGTATTATTATTGTTGGCTGCACTTGTGTGATGATTGGAGTCCCTGAAATTTGTTTAAAGTGGCACTTTACATATGCGCGGTGCGCATGAGGCCTCAGAATATGAGCGTGTGAAAGCATGCAAATGACAAGCCACGAAAGCGATGAATATCAGAAGGCAGTACCGAATATATTCGTCACGGAATTAGGTGAACATTTCGAAAGTCAAGGGACAGTATCGAACGTATTCTCCACGAGGTTAGACGATCGTATCGGAAATCAGAGGACAGTACCGAATTTGCACGCTACGGGATTAGTTTATTGTATCAGAAGTTTCTAACTCCTTATCATTTAACCTACAGAGTCACGCACCAATACGCATACATACATAAATTCTAAGAGGTTATATATACACACATTACACAAATCCCCAATCTCCGAATGTACAAATTCCCGTATTCTATACAACAGATAAACTTGCCCACATTATTTTGTCAGCGAACATTGCGACTTGCTAATTTAAATTGCATTCGCACGGAACGGCGAGTTTTATGATTACAATATTGTGCGCGAGGGTAGCCAGATTAAATAACGAGTTTTTGGGGAGCATGCAAATGGTCCGTGGCAACCTTAACCGTTTCAATTTAAGATAAAACCGGATTCGTTTCGCGCTCCATTTTAGCGGATTCAAGTGGGAACGTAATAAAGAGGTGTATTTACCGTTGTCTAACATTATTCTACTTTGAATCCACGTTGTAGCCTGAGGGGCATCCCTCAGCTACTTGGCACCGTGCATATTACACCCACGGCCACACGCATGCACACACGCCCATATATTTGTACAACTACCCACAGATCCGCTCCCCTATCTTTACTTCTGCATACCGAAACTCACGGCGGGTTGAAAATTGCGATACAATAGGAAATATAATTACACCGTTGGAAATGTAATTCGCGACCGCGAGGAATGTGATTCGCCGAGAAAAAGAATTGAGGGCACGCGGAGTATGTTTCATATTTCGCAAATTCAGTCATTTTGGGCGCCTATGTGGCGTTAACTATTACCGGGCGAAGAAAAAAGAAAGTAGAAAACGTTATGGCGTTTTTATTTACTGCGTTCATACATTAATTATCGTAGGAGCGCGGGTATGTTTTTTACTGCCTGTTCGGTTACAATTGCGATTCTGTAATGCCGACGTTTTATTTAACCCGCTACTTGCGATGCACGAGCGGTCGAAACGAAGAAAGGAATGAAAGAAAAGAAATGAAAAACGAAATCACATACACATGCATTCGGTATGGGAGAATATTAAATTCCGAAATTATTTTCCTCGTCACTATTCAGCATCGAGCTTATACGATTTAAAAACATCCCGGCATTAAAACATCAGAGAGGATGCCGTGAAAAAATAATAATTTCCGCTAACATTCCCCATCCTTCCAAAGTTCTTGAGCGTGCATATGCCAAGGAGAGTCAATCGCAAAGGGACGATATTAACGAGCCGACAATCCATCCGCGCGCAGCATAAAAAGTCGAATCCCCGTGTCGGCCGAAACGAGGGGCAAAATCTAAATCCGCTGCGATCTTTTCCGTCAACATCGGATTCGTCCGAATTGGCCGCGCGTGGAGCGTCGAATTTTTGCCGGCGGCGCGAGATTAAAAATCGACGCACACCGGTGTATAACGAGCATTAAGCACCCGAACGCGCCATTATACCGAATGTTTCAATTATCGTGGTAGGCGAAAATTCAGGCACGTATACCGTCGAAAGTATGCCGCGCACGATCCGGGCCGACAAATTGGCAGCGGCTCGAAACAGGATTAGTATTTAAAATCCGTAACTGTGCCTGCTTTCACCCGTTTGTGCCGCGACTCTTTTCAGCCCGCTGCCAGGAGAGGCGAAGAATCGTGCGTGGATCGAGGCAATTAACGCAGGCGGATGTAATACGCCGACGCTGTATATCGTATTCGGTGATTCGATGAAACATGTAATGAGTCGCGCGGATCGTAATTCCTTTAGCATTGAACGCCGCGTATTTATTAAATGGCCGCCGCGCGCACTATGCTGGGCGGCGCAAAAATTCGTCATGTGATCAAATTAATTGGACAGAAAGTTGAACGAAATCCGCGCGCGGGGCTGTGCTCTTCACGTTCAAGCGTTTCATTAAAAATCGCGGTGGGCGTGAGAACGTATAAACACTGCTTGCTATGTTTTGATTCACGCAAATTAACAATTTGACCGGAGATTTCAGGATGCGCTACGTTATTAATACGCCAAATCCCAATTTGATCGAGTTGCCGGAGAAAAATTCGTTGTGTCTAGTTTATACCAAGTTGCGAATTAAAGAAAATTTGGACGAAACATTAACAAACTTTGAAAGACGTTGGTTTAAGGCAAAGATTCAGTTTAATTCGCACAACTTAATAATTTGACTGATGATTTAAAGTTACCCTACGTTATTAATATGTCGAACTTCAATTCGATCAAACAACAGAAGAAAAGTTCGACCTTTCTGCCTTATACTGAGTTGCAAATCAAAGAAAATTTAAACGACACATCATTCAAAAATTTAAACGACACCAATTTTTGAAGATATTGCGTTCGAGCAACGAACGATCGATTCGATGAGATTCTAACTGCTATGCTTACATAATAAAAACGATCAGGCCAAACTAATAGCAGTTCACTTCGTGTATCAATCAACGAATTTCTCTGGAATATACATCCATTTTGTCAATAACACAATGGTTGCACTGCGTTGTTCAGACCGAAAGCAACGGAACTATCAAATATTATTGTGAATCTCGGCAATTGGGAAATTGGGATTCAGCATATTAACCCTTATCGGTCGCTAGCTTTTCATACGTGATTCTGACTAGGTTGTAGCTGGTTTCCGTAAATATGCGAAAAATGTTCAGTATGATAAGAATAACTATTTTATTAGAAATTACTTCTTTTTTGAACGTGCATTACAAATCTATGAGCTTAAAATAATTATTTATAAGTTTTTAACGTATGATATTTTTTGAAACAATCAAACAAATGTTGCACGTTTCACAGAAGTATACTGTTGTTTTTCTTCCTCCAGGCAACTTACGATTAGAACTTACTAAGCAATCGTTATGTTTTCCATCAGCATCAGGTTGCAAGATATGTACTTTTCTATCTAATTTATCTAACTATATATCAAATTTCACTGCTATCATCATTATCGGAATTTATACAATTTTCTTTATTCATTTTTGGGACCAATATATTAAAAATTGAGAACAAAGGCAGTGATATATCAGTGGAGATGTCAATTGTTCTATTGCTGATGTTTAACTCACAAGTCAAACGTGCCCGCATTTCATAAAACGCGAATTTTGACTGGTTCCCACATTGTCACCTCCCACGTGACGTGCGACCGCAGCGACAAAGTACTGTTGTCACGTGAGAAGTGACTTACGACCGTTAAGGGTTAACAATGTAGCGTAACTTGAAATGATCGATCAAAATGTTCATTTCTGTGAATTAAATTGAACCCTCGCTCTAACCCAATGTCTTTTAACTTTTCTTTACGTCTTTAAGTTTTCTTATATTTACAGCTCGGTATAAGTTGGAGACGAGGAGCCTTTCTCCGACAATTTCATAGAAATGACATATTAACAATGCAACGTAACTTGTTTCGTGCCTCGACGCATCTATTAAACCTTCTATCCTTGCTAAACTCGGAAAAAGGCCGTTCTCAATAGACTATTACCAGCAATCAAATATTTCTCTAGTCGCTTCCGCGACAATGCAGATCCTAAAAGCACGCTTTCGCACCGTCGAGCATTACCAAATTCTCTGAGACAGTGGCCGCGTGAACGGGAACACAGAGTAACAAAGCAAACACCGAGAAGCGAATTGCTGAAGCGCGGCAAACGCTCTTTCCCCCCAGCGTACGTTTCTACGCGCTTCTTTCCCATTCTCGCCCCGAGAACGCATACGTTCAGGCCGTCGGCCGAACGGGTTATAATTTTTCGTAAGCCGAATTAAATATTCAGCGGGATTAAACGTTCCACCGGGCGTTCGTACTGACGGCGTTTTATCTAATCAACAGGTACGGAATTCACTTTTGCGCGAAACCTGTTAAGCGGGCCGGAAGCTTCCGGATGGCGGAGCGGGCTGGCTGTTTTGCAAAGTAAATATTAAAAGCTCCGCAGCCGTCCCTTGCTATTTCGGAGCGGACCCGGCGAGAATGTTGCTCATTGTGGAAATGCAACGATAATCGAGCGATAATGAACGGGTGAATGTCATTGCGCGGAGTCGCGGGAGATCGTTAAGGACAGTACGATGGGATGATCAATATTTAGGAAAATAGGTGGATGCCATTGTGTAAGCGAAATATCACGATGAGGGTAGTTGGCGTAATAATGTACGGGAGGTTCGTAACCATCGGTAAGAGAAGATATGATAATAGGAAGAATTATTGTTTCTCTCGTTGTATCGCGTCCGATACGACGGATCCAATCTGTGTTGACCGCGTCACCGAAGGTTGTAAATCTTCGATCGGAAAATGCCGGTATGCGAAATTGCGCGATGAGAGAATATTCCTAAGTCCCGGTTAGATACTTAGGATAGTTATTGATAGACTTTGTGTTACTGAGTATATGATTGATTTTGTTGAAGTGTAATGATGCGTGTGGACTGTTTCCGTGTCAAAGGAGATGTGTCTTGTGTGGTGGTTGACTGAGAAGTCTATTTGTTCTGAGGTTCAAAAACGAAGTTGCAGTTTTGGTGGTAGAATGAGTAGTGTCCCTCCTCCCTCTATTGGATCCTCCCTTATTGGAGCCTCCCACATTGGGGCGTCCCATATTGGGTCCTCTCATGATCGGGCCTCCCATATTGAGGCCCCCCATAGTGGGTTGGGGGTGGAGTGACACATCCCAGGCTAATATGTACGGGGTCTTGCTTGTCGTTGCTTGCAGAGAAAGTGATGTAAATGAAGACCCCGCCATAAACAACCCGGGTACTCATCCCTGGCCACACTGATATTTTAGAAATTTATTGCAGTGTCTATGGAACTCTTTAAGTGCCAGACGACGACAGTGTGTCGCCGGACACTTTCCATAGACACTGCGCCTTTGTTAGATTGCGAGGCAACGGAATGTTTTATGAACAAGACTATTTGAAACTACGGCTGCACAGCATGTATTCGTGCACTTTCTTACGCGATTTGGGTGGTTTTCCCAATGATGCACGACCGTTAATCTGCCCGACCGAAGTGGTCGTTGGGACCGTGATTGAGACCCCGAACAGAGTGTATGTGAATGCGAATGAACAATTATTGAAATATACTTGCTGCTGAAGTGAAGGCTAAATATGACTGGAATTGTAGTAATAAACGCAGGCGATTGGTGGTCAAGGATCTCAATATCTGGAATCTGAAACAACAGGTGATTAAATATTAGTGCATAGAACAAATAAGATTGTGAATGATATTATTGCTCTTTTCTCTGGGAATATCTGGGTGTTTTTTACACAAAGACGCATATTGAATAAAGCAACAAAATCTTTCGCTTTCGGTAACTGCTGCTTTTTTACGAAATTCCCCACTTTATGCTGTGTCAAACAATGCCAATTAAATATTACTCCATACAGCATATAATATTCTGAAAAGCATTCACAGTAATATCACCCTTTTCTGCAATTCTTCGTGGAATCTCTGTGTACTGTTTACAGTGGCGCGTTCATAAAAAACAACAAAGCCCTTCACCGTTCATAATTACTGACAGTAACACGACACACCACAATTGTTACAAAATGTTCCACCTCCTGTAATTAAATATTACTACATAAAACATATAGAATTTTGAATGACATTATCACCCTTTCCTGCAACTCTTTATGGAATCTCTGCGCCCCGTTTACACACAGTCGCACATTAATCAATACCAACAAACTCTTCGCCGTTTGTAATCACTCTCAGTAATGCGGTACACTACGATTATTACTTACAAACATATAAAATTACACAGGAACTGCTGCTCTTTACAACATTATCTGCAGTCTCAAACCATGACATTTAAATATTACTACATAAATGTGGGATCGGATGAGCGGTGATTGCCGAAAACAATTGAGCGGATGCCGCCACCTGGACGCGTGCGAGACGCGCGCTAAAAAGAGTCGTCGTTGCGTTGAAACCCTTTGGTTCAACTCCTCCAAATCCTACATAAATACCATGAGACTAAATACCGTTATCGACTTTTCCCGGAACTTCCGTATACTGTTCATATACAGCCGCACATTCATCAAAACCAACAAGTCCTTCCCCGTTTCTAATAACCGCCAATACCCCATCACACCACAATTGTTACTCCCAACAATCGCACGTGGTAGATTATCGCATTCCTTGGCACCTCGGCATTCTACCGGAGAATTGTAAAGAGTTCGGACTGGTTATTGTAAAATAAAGATTTCGCAATTTATCTTGATATATATCTATATCTATCTATATATTTTCTTGATTCTATCTGTCTATATATTTTCTTGATTCTAACACGCGTGTTGGCGGAAAATAAATTTGCGGCGAATTTCAAAGGGGTCTTAGGTGATGTCCGGCATTAAAGTAGTCATTATTGTACGGAATGCGAAGAGTCATAATCCAAATACCTATGATGCGCACCTATCACGAGACGCCTCCTTCGCTACGGATTTTTATTTGGAAAAGGGAAGGAGAATGAAGGGGTTGTAGATTATCGCATTTCTTGGCACCTCGGCATTCCACCAGAGAATTGCAAAGAGTTCGAACTGGTTATTGTAAAATAAAGATATCGCAATTTATCTATTCTCTTGATACTAATACGCGTGTTGGCGGAAAATAAATTTGCGGCGAATTTCAAAGGGGTCTTAGGTGATGTCCGGCACTGAAGTCGTCATTGCTGTATGGAATGCAAAGAGTCATAATCAAAATACCTGTGATGCGCACCTGTTACGAGAGGTCTCCTCCGCTACGGATTTTTCTTTGGAAAAGGGAAGGAGAATGAAGGGGTGGTAGATTATTGCATTTCTTGGCACCTCGGCATTCTACCGGAGACTTGTAAAGAGTTCGAACTGGTTATTCTAAAATAAAGATTTCGCAATTTATCTATTCTCTTGATACTAACACGCGTGTTGGCGGAAAATAAATTTGCGGCGAATTTCAAAGGGGTCTTAGGTGATGTCCGGTATTGAAGTCATTCGCTACGGCTTTTTTTTTGGAAAACAGAAGGGGAATGAATGGGTGGTAGATTATCGCATTCTTTGGCACCTCGGCATTCCATCGAAGAATTGTAAAGAGTTCGAACTGGTTATTGCAAAATAAAGATTTCGCAATTTATCTCTTGTCTTGATTCTAACACGCGTGTTGGCGGAAAATAAATTTGCGGCGAATTTCAAAGGGGTCTTAGGTGAGGTCCGGCACTGAAGTCACCTTCGCTACGGATTTTTGTTTACAAAAGGGAAGGGGAATGAAGGGGTGGTATATTATCGCATTCTTTGGCACCTCGGCATTCCACCGAAGAATTATAAAGAGTTCGAACTAATTATTGTAAAATAAAGATTTCGCAATTTATCTCTTCTCTTGATTCTAACACGCGCGGTATCCGTGAAAGAAGCGAAGGAAGGTGCTCGAGTGTGCTTAAACTAATTCATCGTCGCCTCGTGCATTCAATCGCAGGCTCAACATTCCGCGAACGGCCGGTTTGTTTTTTCACTTTAGCCGCGGCGGCGGCGAAAGTCGAGAGAAGAAAGGAAGGGTTTGCGGGGGTGGCACGACGAACGACTCGCGTGTTCGTTGATAAAGCACGACACGCCGGGGTACCACGTACAGCGTGGAGAGTCGATGTGTCGATTCGCTGGTGTGCGTGCCGGCGATTTGAGCGTCTGAACGAAGCTACGTTCGCGTATGCGGTTATAGGCATTTCGCGAATATACTTCTCATTTGCATACATGCATGCGCAATGCTATACGCGGAACGGTTGCGGGCACGTAATTCGGTGGATTGCGATGTACACGTTTGTTTAACGCATCGACTGCGGCGCGGAGGAACAGTTTCGCGAATTTGGGGGTCACGTTTTCTTCGGAGGGAGCGCGGGTTTGGCGGACGCGGATGTTGGACTGTTTTTAGAGGGCATTGGATGCATTCGTGAAGAATTATGTTATGGAAATGCGAAGATAGTTAAAGTTGTGGAATAGGGGTGCTTTTATTTTGAACATGTGGCCCGAATGGGGGGACCGAACATTTTAGGTCTGAACGCATGTTTGTTCGTGTAGAATCATTTGCGTTGTAGTCTCTGAATGGTTGAATTGCCGGTTCCGTCAGGTAACATGTCTTTCCTTGAAATTGTCTATATAGTAATAACTGTTTGTGGATAAGATAGTGCTAAACTGCACACCCTGTTGCGGTATATGTATACATGTGTATATATATATACATATCATAGAAATGTTCTTATTTACATTCAGCCCCACAGTTGAATATTTTCACATATTTTTGATTTTTTAATGATTTGAAATCTTATATTAATTTAATTTTGATTATTTTAATTTTTCACCTTCCACATGTGTTTATATATACATATTATAGAAATGTTCTCATTTAAATTCAGCATCATAGTTAAATATTTTCACATATTTTTCATTTTTAATTGTTTGAAATTTTATATTGATTTAATTTTGGTTATATTAATTTTTCACCTCCCACTTTATTGCAAATTCTTTTGATGATTCACGCTGGACACCAGATTCGTCCAGAGACCGGCATAATCAAACGCAGTGTCACAAATACAAAGAAATCCGAATCTTCCCTGCGATTTCTCTGCCGAAGTTTCGCGTCGGGCGGAAAAAATCGCGGCAAATCCAGCACTCGACGCCATTCGTCGCACGTACACGTGCGTGCATTGGGAAACACGCGCGTGCCTTCGCGCCTCACGCGATCGAATTTTCGCGCTCTTTCCCGCCCGGACGGAATTTCATTTGCTGCGTCGCAAAACAACTTTAGCTTCGCGTCCTCCCCCGCCCCGCCGCCCTCGCTTATTGTCTTACTGTCGTCGTCTCCATTTTTCGCTCGCCCCGCATTCTCCGGATGCACGTATGCAGAGGCCTGGATGTGTGTCGCCGCACGTTTCACTCTGAATAACACGCGAGGAGCGATTCGAAGCATTTTCGGATGCGTCTGGTGGAGGAGGAAGTTTTGTTATTTAAAGAGATGAAAAGTGAAGAGCAAACACCGGACGGTTCGCGGATTAACGCTCGCGAAGGTTGTTCGTGCGCAAGCTCGGGCGTTTGCGTGTAAATAATGTGTGAGAAGTATTTCGAAGGGGAATTTGTGCGGCAGAACAGGAAAATTGAAAAATTAGATGCAGTGGGGCTGGCGAAATGTTATGGTGGTAAAGGGTGAAAAACTGATAGTTTGCAGGTTGGTAGGGGTGGAAGTAGATGTTGCATGAATTTGATGGTTCAACGCACACGCTTGTGGGTGAATAATTTGCGGACAGTGTTACTAAGTTTCGCTGAATATGTGCAGCAAAAGTGAAAAATGGGGGAAGTAATAATTGTGATGTAATGTAATTTGTTGTGTGTAAATAATGCGCGAGAACTATTTCGAAGGGGGATTTGTGCGGCAGAACGGGAAAATTGAAAAATTAGCTGCAATGGGGCTGGCGAAATGTTATGGTGGTAAAGGGTGAAAAACTGATAGTTTACAGGTTGGTAGGGGTGGAAGTGGATGTTGCATGAATTTGATGGTTTAAGGCACACGCTTGTGGGTGAATCATTTGCGGACAGTATTACTAATTGTCGCTAAATATGTACAGCAGAATTAAAAAATGAAAGAATAATAATTGTAATGTAATGTAAATTGTTTGGTGTAAATAATGTGTGAGAAGTATTTCAAAGGGGGATTTGTGCGGCAGAACGGAAAAATTGAAAAATTAGGTGCAGTGCGGCCGGCGAAATGTTATGGTGGTAAAGGGTGAAAAACTGATAGTTTGCATGTTGGTAGGGGTGGAAGTAGATGTTGCATAAATTTGATGATTCAGCGCAAACGGTTGTGGGTGAATCATTTGCGAACAGTATTACTAAGTGTCGCTGAATATGTGCAGCAAAAGTGAAAAATGGGAGAAATAATAATTGTAATGTAATGTAAATTGTTGTGTGTAAATAATGCGCGAGAAGTATTTCGAAGGGGGATTTGTGCGGCAGAACGGAAAAATTGAAAAATGACATGTAAATGGGGCCGGCGAAATGTTATGGTGGTAAAGGGTAAAAAACTGATAGTTTGCAAGTTGGTAGGGGTGGAAATGGATGTTGCATGAATTTGATGGTTTAAGGCACACGCTTGTGGGTGAATCATTTGCGGACAGTATTACTAAGTGTCGCTGAATATGTGCAGCAGGAAAAAGTGAAAAGTAAATTGTTGTGTGAAATAATAACTGTAATGTAATGTAAATTGTTGTGCGTAAATAATGCGCGAGAAGTATTTCGAAGGCGGCAAAACGGAAAAATTGAAAAATTAGATACAGTGGGGCCGGCGAAATGTTATGGTGGTAAAGGGTGAAAAACTGATAGTTTGCAGGTTGGTAGGGGTGGAAGTAGATGTTGCATGAATTTGATGGTTCAACGCACACGCTTGTGGGTGAATCATTTGCGGACAGTATTACTAAGTGTCGCTGAATATGTACAGCAAAAGTAAAAAATGGGAGAAATAATAATTGTAATGTAATGTAAATTGTTGTGTGTAAATAATGCGCGAGAATTACTTCGAAGGGGGATTTGTGCGGCAGAACGGAAAAATTGAAAAATTAGATGCAGTGGGGCCGGCGAAATGTTATGGTGGTAAAGGGTGAAAAACTGATAGTTTGTAGGTTGATAGGGGTGGAAGTAGATGTTACATGAATTTGATGGTTCAACGCACACACTTGTGGGTGAATCATTTGCGGACAGTATTACTAAGTGTCGCTGAATATGTGCAGCAAAAGTGAAAAATGGGAGAAATAATAATTGTAATGTAATGTAAATTGTTGTGTGTAAATAATGCGCGAGAAGTATTTCGAAGGCGGATTTGTCTGGCAGAACGGAAAAATTGAAAAATTAGGTCCAGTGGGGCCGGCGAAAAGTTATGGGGGTAAAGGGTGAAAAACTGAGAGTTTGCAGGTTGGTAGGGGTGGAAGTAGATGTTGCATGAATTTGATGGTTCCACGCACACGCTTGTGGGTGAATCATTTGCGGACAGTATTACTAAGTGTCGCTAAATATGTACAGCAGAATTAAAAAATGAAAGAATAATAATTGTAATGTAATGTAAATTGTTTGGTGTAAATAATTTGCGGGGAATATTGTTAAATATGTGAACATATTCGGCGGAAACCAAAAATTGATGAAATAGATGCATGTAGTTGGTGAAATGTTATAACCGTAAAAAGTGTGAAAAATGCAGGGTGAAAATTTAATAGTTTCCAAATTGTGACTTGGAAAAGTAGTCATCGCATAAACCCGAAATTTCAGCGTTCACGTTTGAGCGTAAATAACCTACGAGATTTGATTTGTAGCGGTTCGAAATACATGGCGGTGAAACAGAAAATTGGGAAAATAAATGCAGCGTACTAACAACGTTATAAAACTAACCATTTACAAAAAAGCAATGTAAGACATCGCGCTGTTAACACTCGCGGAAGTATTAAATGCATAACTGCAGAATTAGTTTTCCGTAGAAAAATATCCGAAACTCCCCAACGATTTACGGCGCTGTTGTATATCATCGTGTAACGCATACGTGTAAATCGTAGGTTCGTACGTCCATACACCTGTTCGCAGGTATCATAGCCGATGTACATCTATACACGACATACCCACACACGCGTGTGTATCCACGAGACATACATATGCATACACGACATATGTGCAGCGTCGTGATATATAGATACGGGACAAATATACATTTAGATGGAACACATATACACGTCTACCGGGTATGTCACGTAGCGTCCGCTAAACTTCAGCTTATTCGTCTGTTCATTCGGCGCCCGAAACTTCATATACAATGTCGCTACATCACCAGACAGTCATTATCACCTGCATATTGCCGGATTCAATTTTCATCCGTAAATCACTTTATTCAACGACTCAATAGCGTTTTGTAAATTAACATCATTTATCGGCCGCTAGTATTAATTCATCGACGTCACCTCGATCTTTATCACTTTTGCGCTCTCGTTATTCGGACTCGCCTAATCATCATTTACAATCGGCGCGGATCGGCATATATCGCCGTTCAACGTTCGTCCGTCGAATTGCCGGCTGCGAATGATTCAGCGACACAGAGCGGCGTTTGTTAATATCGTTTATTGGCTTTGTCTAGAATTAGTTCGCTAAAATGTTTGACCTCGAACGCGACGGCGCGGTATTAACCAAAGTGCACCTGTCATACTTCGTTACCATTGGCAAATATCACGTCAATATTGGTAGATCGGTGCTGTGCGCAAAGATAGAGAGAGAGAGAGACAGAGTAAATACGAAAACAGTGATATATGGAGATCAAACAAAAGCGATTTCACCGACTCCTCCTACACCGCTTCGAGCCAAACGTCGGCCGCCGGAAACCGTTATAAACAGATCGATCGATCGATTAATCAAGCAATTTCGACTGCGAACTGTCGGCCAGCTGTTTCTCACTGCGAACGCAAGCTAGAGGCTCGTAAGGTATGAATTCCCGGTGACTTGGTACTTCACTTAGGGAATCACATGCAGCGAAAATTCGCTCGGTGTTTCATGTCTTGTGACGAATTTCTTTTAACACGTTGACTGCCAAGCGTATTTTGGTATGTTAGAACCGCGATGCGATGAAATACTGCAGAATAAAATTAAATCATGCAAAATAAAGGTAACGCAGAGTTTTTAGAAGCCAAAGTATCGAAGCACCGTTTCAATATCAATTGCTTTTACAAGATTGCAAATAGGCTTCATTGCGAAATTTTTGCATTTTTAATAAAAATTTTGCGCCGGTCACCACGTATTTTGCTATGTTAGAACCGCGATGCGATTAAATACTGCAGAGTATGATTAAATCGTGCGAAATGAAGGTAACGCAAAGTTATTAGAAGACAAAATATTGAAGCATCGTTTCAATATCACTTGCTTTTACAAGATTGCAAACAGGCTTCATTGCGAAATTTTTGAATTGTTAGTAAAATCTTTTGTGTCGGTCACCACGTATTTTACTATGTTAGAACCGCGATGCGATGAAATACTGCAGAATAAAATTAAATCATGCAAAATAAAGGTAACGCAGAGTTTTTAGAAGCCAAAGTATAGAAGCACCGTTTCAATATCAATTGCATTTACAAGATTGCAAATAAGCTTCATTGCAAATTTTTTCCATTTTTTGTAAAATCTTTTGCGCCCATTCACCGCGTATTTTACTATGTTACAACCGCGATGCGATGAAATACTGCAGAATAAAATTAAATCATGCAAAATAATGGTAACGCAGAGTTTTTAGAAGCCAAAGTATTGAAGCACCGTTCCAATATCAATTGCATTTACAAGATTGCAAACAGGTTTCATTGCAAATTTTTTGCATTTCTAGTTAAATCTTTTGCGCCGGTCACCGCGTATTTTGCTATGTTAGAACCGCGATGCGATTAAATACTGCAGAGTATGATTAAATCGTACAAAATGAAGGTAACGCAGAGTTGTCAGAAACTAAAGTATTGAAGCACCGTTTCAATATCGATTGCTTTTACAAGATTGCAAACAGGCTTCATTGTGAAATTTTTGAATTGTTAGTAAAATCTTTTGTGTCGGTCACCACGTATTTTACTATGTTAGAACCGCGATGCGATTAAATACTGCAGAATAAAATTAAATCATGCAAAATAAAGGTAACGCAGAGTTTTTAGAAGCCAAAATATCGAAGCACCGTTTCAATATCAATTGCTTTTACAAGATTGCAAATAGGCTTCATTGCGAATTTTTTGCATTTTTAATAAAAATTTTGCGCCGGTCACCGCGTATTTTGCTATGTTAGAACCGCGATGCAATTAAATACTGTAGAATAAAATTAAATCATGCAAAATAAAGGTAACGCAGAGTTTTTAGAAGCCAAAGTATTGAAGCACCGTTCCAATATCAATTGCATTTACAAGATTGCAAACAGGTTTCATTGCAAACTTTTTGCATTTCTAGTAAAATTGTTTGCCTCGGTCACCACGTATTTTACTATGTTAGAACCGCGATGCAATTAAATACTGCAGAGTATGATTAAATCGTGCAAAATGAAGGTAACGCAAAGTTATTAGAATCCAAAATATTGAAGCACTGTTCCAATATCAATTGCATTTACAAGATTGCAAACAGGCTTCATTGCGAAATTTTTGCATTTCTAGTAAAATCTTTTGCACCGGTCACCGCGTATTTTGCTATGTTAGAACTGCAGTGTGTCGGAATACTGCAGAATATGATTAAATCATACAAAATAAAGGTAACGCAGAGTTTTTAGAAGCCAAAGTATTGAAGCACCGTTCCCATATCAATTGCTTTTACAAGATTGCAAATAGGCTTTACTGCGAATTTTTTGCATTTGTAGTAAAATCTTTTGCACCGGTCACCGGTGACCACCGTGGCAGTCAAAGTGTTAATGTGGTTCTGCGAAAGTTGAAAATATTTTCTGCGCGAAACGGTGTGATATACTGAAGACTTGAGATGGGATGTCAAGAAATGCTCGAATTACCGATTTTTAATCATCGAACTGAAGGTACATGAGACGTACGGCGTAGTGATAAAAAATATGTACTAATAGAAAACGGGAAGGTGTATAAAGTTGTAGTGGAAGCAAGGAAAACGTACTTTACATGAAGCATTTAACTGAATAAGCAATGGCACAGGCCCGCTTGTTTGATGGCGTTTATCCACAAAGAATTAATCTCTTGACGTCAACGTTTTTAATTCTTTCCCGGGAGGAGTTTAAAAACGCGCAACGTATTTTCGGTTTAATGAAGTAATTTCGATTGAAAAATGTCGCCCGGCTATTTCTCGCTGCGTCGACGACCTACAAATTTATATCGTTCAAACTACAGTGACTTAGTGTGCCATTTCGAAAATCATTTTACAACGAAAAGCTTTCAGAGCGTTTCGGAATTTCAATTTCAATTTCGTGAATAAAAATTCGTTGGCAGTCGATTGTTGCTATTTTGCGCGGTAACAAGTTTTTAAGTAGAGTGGCATTAGGCGAGTGCGCAGTCTGGAAGACTGTCGCGCCTATCCAACCTTCGGGATCGCAAATTTATTAAGATTAAACGGCAACGTAATTTTGTACAAGCCACGTTGGATTTCATCCAGATCTCCCATTATACTTGTTTCGTCACGCGGCCACTCAATTCGAAATAGAATGACTCACAGACAAAGACCTTGTTCTAATTTGACGCGAAACGCGGAAGAGTTTGCGTAGTTCGGCCAATTTCAAAATTCACCGACACGCTCGCTGCCCGCCAGTTTCGATGTGTTATTTCGAACATTGTCCTTACGTCAAGGCATTTCATCAGTCGACGGAGATCGTCACGTCACACGTTCATAATTTTCACGCCGACTAGTTCCACCAATTTCGCCACCTGCCGGGCTTCTCTGACTCAGCCGAAATTTTCGCGAGCGAATTCTCCGAACTTCAGCCCACACGCATTCTCCTACGTATGTGACTCCGTTAAAGTTAAAACGTTGAAGTAGTTTCGAATCTTCGCAACTTTGAAACACGCTCGTTACGTATGCTCAAACCAAAACTGCAGTTCAATACGACACATGTCGTTAATTTTCACGCCTTACCCTGTCGAAATTCGTATTTCTGCATTCTACATTTCACAGATTCAATTGCCGCGAAAAGTACGTAGGTTGTAAGAAGTGCCTTTGAGATTGTTTTCCGGGAATAACTTTGTTGAGGGAGTTAGGCATTATTAAAGTGGATCTCCAAACAAATAAATAAGGTGAACACCGTTACCACACATACGTGGGCAGTCCGATAAGTACTTAGCCTACAAAAGAAAAACGAAAATTTTGGAAAATTGACGATTTATTTTTCAACATAGTCTCCTTTTAACTCGATACACTTGATCCAGCGATGCTCCAACTTCTTCAATCCGTCTGAAAAATACGTTTTCTGGAGATCTGCAAAGTGGGCCTTCGTGGCGGCGATAACCTCCTCATTCGACTCAAATTTCTGCCCAGCGAGTGACTTTTTCAAGTTTGGGAAGAAAAAGAAGTCACACGGGGCCAAATCTGGAGAATACGGTGGATGGGGCAGCTGTTCGTAGCCTAATTCAATCAATTTGGCTATACCTTGGGCAGAGGTGTGAGCCGGTGCGTTATCGTGGTGAAAGAGCACTTTTTTCTTCGCCAAATGGGGCCGTTTTTTCCTTAATTCGGCGTCGAATCGGCTCAATAATTCGGCATAGTACAGCCCTGTGACTGTTTTGCCCTTCTTCAGGTAGTCTATGTAGATCACACCTTGTGAATCCCAGAAAACGGTGGCCATCACCTTTTTTGGTCGATAGGACAGTCTTCGCCTTCTTCGGAGCACATTCGCCGGGCTCAGTCCACTGTTTCGATTGTTCCTTGGTCTCTGGTGTGTACCAGCGAATCCACGTTTCGTCGACAGTCACTGTACGACGTAGAAACTCTTTCGGATTGCGCTTAAACAGTGTCAAACACTGCTCTGAAGTGGTCTCACGGATGCGCTTGTTATGCGGAGTGAGCAAACGCGGCACCCATCGAGCAGAAAGCTTTCTCATGCGCAATATTTCATGCAGGACATGCCCAGATTTCATCGCTGGGTCAAGTGTATCGAGTTAAAAGGAGACTATCTTGAAAAATAAATCGTCAATTTTCCAAAATTTTCGTTTTCCTTTTGTAGGCTAAGTCCTCATCTCAGAAACAAGAAAGTACCCAAGGCACTCGTCACCTACACAACAGCCGCCCCAAAAAACTACTCACCCCCGCCGCACCCTCTCCGGCCGATTAATTGAATTGAATCGCCTCCCCTGCGCCAGCTTGAAAATGCAGGTTCGTCGGGCCGTGTTCGGCGTCGCACGCACACTCGGCGTCCCGGCGCCTGGAGTAAACTCCGTTGGTAACGCGCCTAACGTCGGCCATAAAAGTTAGCGAGCCGCACGGCATATTCGCGCTATTCGCCGCATGTGAAATGACACGCGTCGGCGTGGGGCGACAGAGGGTGGGCCGTCGGGTTGTTGCCGGCGCGCACAGAGAAGCAGACAGAGGGCATTGTTATTTTATTCACTCCGGCGAGAATGGAATATTCAAACGTTCCCCGCCTCGGCCCGCGCATCCCGCAGGAGCCGAAACGAAGGTACAATGCAGAGACGAGGCGATACGTCTGCTCATGATTTATGAGTTGACGTGCACGACGATCTCCGCGCCGGACCGGCGGCGAAGCTCGTCTTTTCACGCTTCGAAAGATTTATTATGGCGACGAAACACTTTCGACGGAGGCGGCGGGGCTTAATGAAGAGATCGATGGCGATTAGAATGGCAGCGCCGGGTATGTTTGAGCGCGGAAAAAGGTCGTTGCTGTTCAAGTGATCGGGCGGGGTGTTTTATTTCAGACCGACGGATTACGGAGGTGTGCAGTCCGGTGACGGGGTCTTGGAAGACACGCGTCGATAGTCCAGTAATAATGTATGTTTGCAGACCCTCGAGAACTCGCCGGCATTGCTGCACGTGGGTTTTCGCTCACAGATTTTCTGCGAGTACATACGCACGGTCTGTTTAGATTGATACGGTTTCCTTATGCTAGAGATTATGTGCAGGGCCAAGGGCATAGTCGTTAGTTAGAGTTATCAATGTAGGATTTAGATTGGAATGATATTATTAACCCTTTCGCTTTGAGCGCCGCTTATAGGCGGCATCCATGAGATGACCTTTGGGTACAAGCGCCGCATATAAGCGGCGTCCAAATTATGCGTATACAAGTGCCACCTGTAGTCAATGATAAATTTTTCGTTATCGCCAGAAAATTTTCTGTTGATTTTACTGACAAGTTGGATTAACCCATTGACTGCCAACTACGAGATATCTCGTAATAAGCGTCTGTACCAAAACTACCAGCTACGAGTTATCTCGTAGTGCTTTTTTTCAATAAAAATACTGTAATGTACTGTAAATGCCATTACAATATTATATCAGTAACTTAATGTTATTATATTTTGTAAAACTTATATAACTATGTCTTCTTTAAAATATTATAGAATTTAAGTCGGGGAAGGGTTAAAATTGAACACATCTAATAAGGGAAGAGTTTGTGGTTTTGTGTACCTGTTGGGTAATGGGTATTAACTGATTTGTAATACGACGGACGCTATTTGATACGGGCAGGTGTCAGTTTCGTAACGTGAGTTAATTAGTAATTAAAGTGGAAGTCCGTTAAAAATGGGTGTAAGCAGTATTTTTCAGTGACAGTAGATTTAAGAATAACACTTGCATGTCAACTGTCAGACTGATGGAAATATGCATTTTAAAGAGAAAATAGCGAACACACACGGTTTCATACGCGATATCACAAATACAGTATTAAGACGTAATTGCCTGATTAATTTGACGTTAGTAATATGCTATGCACCATTGAGTACAGACAAGTTTCAGTTCTATCACGTCTGCTCATTCATACTTAAATAAGAAATCTGTTAAAAATAATTGAAAGCAGTACTTTTTAAGTACCTGCATATACAAGTATACCATTTGTCAGTTAGTTGTCAAACCGACGATAATATGCGTTTTAAAGATAATATAATAAAACCCCCGGTGCCACGCGACATATCACCAATACAGAATTTACACGCAATTAACTGACTATTTTTTCGTTTACATTACAATGTACGCTATTATTCAATGCATACAATTTTCAGTTCCATCACGCCTGTGCATTCATAATTAAGTTCAATTTAAAATGACTATAAGCAGTATTCATTAAGTGGCCATATATATAAGTAAACAATTTGCAAGTCAGCCGTCAAATCGTCGAAAATATGCGTTTTAAAGATAATATAATAAAACCCCCGGTGCCACGCGACATATCACCAATACAGAATTTACACGCAATTAACTGATAATTTTTTTGTTTACATTACAATGTACGCTATTATTCGATGCATACAATTTTCAGTTCCATCACACCTGTGCATTCATAATTAAGTTCAATTTAAAATGACTATAAGCAGTATTCATTAAGTGGCCATATATGTAAGTAAACAATTTGCAAGTCAGCCGTCAAATCGTCGAAAATATGCGTTTTAAAGATAATATAATAAAACCCCCGGTGCCACGCGACATATCACCAATCCAGCATTTACACGCAATTAACTGACTATTTTTTCGTTTGCATTACAATGTACGCTATTATTCGGTGCATACAATTTTCAGTTCCATCACGCCTGTGCATTCATAATTAAGTTCAATTTAAAATGACTATAAGCAGTATTTATTAAGTGGCCATATATGTAAGTAAACAATTTGCAAGTCAGCCATCAAACCGTCGAAAATATGCGTTTTAAAGATAACATAATAAAACCCCCGGTGCCACGCGACATATCACCAATCCAGCATTTACACGCAATTAACTGACTATTTTTTTGTTTACATTACAATGTACGCTATTATTCGATGCATACAATTTTCAGTTCCATCATGCCTGTGCATTCATAATTAAGTTCAATTTAAAATGACTATAAGCAGTATTCATTAAGTGGCCATATATGTAAGTAAACAATTTGCAAGTCAGCCGTCAAACCGACAATAATACGCGTTTTAAAAATAATATAATAAAACCCCCGGTGCCACGCGACATATCACCAATCCAGCATTTACACGCAATTAACTGACTATTTTTTCGTTTACATTACAATGTACGCTATTATTCGATGCATACAATTTTCAGTTCCATCACACCTGTGCATTCATAACTAAGTTCAATTTAAAATGACTATAAGCAGTATTCATTAAGTGGCCATATATATAAGTAAACAATTTGCAAGTCAGCCGTCAAATCGTCGAAAATATGCGTTTTAAAGATAATATAATAAAACCCCCGGTGCCATGCGACATATCACCAATCCAGCATTTACACGTAATTAACTGACTATTTTTTCGTTTACATTACAACGTACGCTATTATTCGATGCATACAATTTTCAGTTCCATCGCGCCTGTGCATTCATAATTAAGTTCAATTTAAAATGACTATAAGCAGTATTCATTAAGTGGCCATACATATAAGTAAACAATTTGCAAGTCAGCCGTCAAATCGTCGAAAATATGCGTTCCAAAGATAATACAGTGAACGCACGCGGTGCGAAGCGAGATATCACCAATACAGCATTTACACGTAATTGACTGACTAATTTGTATTGGATATTAGCAGGCATTACAATGCAGCATCAAGGGAAGATCGATCAGCGTCCCTTTCTTTCGCACTATCCACGCGTGGTGTCAGCCGCGAAAATGTTTGTACTATAATGCATGCACGGTATTTGAATGGTATTCGGTGCGTGCATTCGCCCAGATGCGCGCTGCGACCGCGCAAACAATGCACATCCGTAGATTACAATGGTGCATTACACCCTCCCTCTGGACACCTACCTTGCACGCGTTAGTTTCTCTGCTACAATAACATGCCACTAAAGTCCGCTGTCGGATGTAAATTAAAATAAACATCGCAGCCATATTTAACGCAACATTCCGTAGCCTTAACCGTTCTAGCGCCGTCATCTCTCAGCAACAACTAAACTTGCCGTCCGTCCCACCGGCATCCGCCGTTAACACTTTGCCGCATAGTGCGGGAAAAGTTCTCGCACATTTAAGTACTTATACGTGCTTATATTACTTACGCTCATTTTTTCTAATTTACGTTCCAATTTTCTAATTGTAGTTTTTTGTCGCCTCAAAATATTAATATGACGCGTAGCAGAATGGTTGGCAACATATCTGACGCATTTCGTTTTGTCGTATTTTTCTTGAATCATATTTCTGTAAGACTAGATATATTTTTCTTGAATAAAATGGATGTAAGCCTCTTTTGTCTTAAAACCATGTGCCCTAAAGAGTTAACCCTCGGTGTCCGGTGTCTGTATCGTAAGAGATCTCGCCCAGAACCGAGTTGCCACGCACGCAGTGAGAGAGTTGTGCATTATGAGCCTTACTTTACCTTAAACCAGTCTGCGAATGGGTAAGACTTTGCGTGTTTCATATTACATACAATCGTAAACCGACGATCGCGGAAGGCAATAATTTCTGCATTATATTGACATTTCCGCATCTGCGCCTTTGTTATATGGGAGCCTAAATATTTTTTCAAATTAAATATTATACAATGGAGGAACGTACGCCTACAATTTCACCAATAAAATCCCGGAGTCAATATTTTCAATTACATCAACCCTTCACTGCCGAATAAACACAAACAATTCCACCACAATCACAGTCCACCCAATCCGCCATATGCTTCCATCGTCTCGTCCGACGTCTAACATAAAGCACCGAGTCCGAAATTCGCCGAAATTCGCGATTTCTGCCAGCAAGCTCAAATTTCGTCGTACGCTTCCGCACGTATCAACCCCCGCGATCCTAAGTGCGATATTCGCGGCGTGCATTTCCTGAAACGCGCAGTGAGACGACGCAAACAATGCGCATCCGTAGATTACGACGACTGCTCGGCTCGTCGGCGTCTCCCCGACGCCTAACTTTTCGTTTCTGCAACGGGGACGCGTATTTCTCTTATCAGCGTGCCGCTGGGCGAACACAATAAGACGGAAATCTGCTGGAAAGAATGGATACCGACGATGCGGCGCGAGACGTGACGACGACGAAAACGGAACGTGTCGAGTTAGGACAGACCAGGAAGGAGATGGGGACAGAGGGTTGTGTGGGAATTTCGTCATTGTCGTATACAAATTTTGTCGGGGACACTTGAAACGTTTTTAGCAGAGACGGCCGAAGGTGTAAGGTCCTGGTGCGGTCTGTGGGATTTATATGAGTAGAGTCCATTTCGATATGACTGATGCGAATGTACGTATTGATTTTAACATTCACTACCGCGGTGGTCACCGGTGACCGGTGCAAAAGTTTTTACTAAAAATGCAAAAAATTCGCAATGAAGCCTATTTGCAATTTTGTAAATGCAATTGGTAGTGGAACGATGCTTCAATACTTTAGCTTCTAACAACTCTGCGTTACCTTCATTTTGCGCCATTTAATCATACCCGGCAGTATTTTATCGCATCGCAGCTCTAACATAGTAAAATACGCTTGGCAACGCGTTAATTCGAATTCAAGCACGTGACGGGGCCGAAAATAAATACGAGAATAAATACGAAAATGACAAAATCACAATGTAGCCTATTTGCAATCTTATAAAAGCAATTGATATTGAAACGACGCTTCAATACTTTGGTTTCTGACAACTCTGCGTTACCTTCATTTTCTACGATTTAATCATACTCTGCAGTATTTCTTCGCATCGCGGTTCTAACATAGCAAAACACGCGGTGACCGGCGCAAAAGATTTTACTAGAAATGCAAAAAACTCGCAGTGAAGCCTATTTGCAATCTTGTGAAAGCAATTGATATTGGAACGGTGCTTCAATACTTTGGCTTCCAAGAATTCCGCATTATCTTAATTTTGCACGATTTAATTCTACTCTGCAGTATTTAATGACATCGCGGTTCTAACATAGTAAAATACGCGGTGACTGAGGCAAAAAATTTTACTAGAAATGCAAAAAATTCGCAATGTTGTAAAAGCAATTGATATTGGAACGGTGCTTCAATATTTTGGCTTCCGAGAACTCTGCTATACCTTCATTTTGCACGATTTAATAATACTCTGCAGCATTTAATCACATCGCGATTCTAACATAGTAAAATACGCGGCGACCGACGCAAAAATTTTACTACAAATGCAAAAAATTCGCAATAAAACCTATTTGCAATCTTGTAAAAGCAATTGATATTGAAATGATGCTTCAATACTTTGGCTTCCAAGAATTCTGCGTTACCTTCATTTTGCACGATTTAATAATACTCTGTAGCATTTAATCACATCGTGGTACTAACATAGCAAAATACGCTTGGCAAATAACGTGTTAACACGTTGACTGCCACGGTGTTCACCGGTGATCGGTGCAAAAGATTTTACTAAAAATGCAAAAAATTCGCAATGAAGCCTATTTGCAATCTTGTAAAAGCAATTGATATTGGAACGATGCTTCAATACTTTACTCTGCAGTATTTTATCGCATCGCGGTTCTAACACAGCAAAATACATTTGGCAGTCAACGTGTTAAGTAGTCTGTTTCGTTGTCTCTGATACGTGATGGGACGCCGAAATGTCCCAGTTGCGGAAAGAGGGCAACTCGTGGGGAGAATTAAAAGAGGGCGCGAAGCGGAGAGAGATTCATTAATTGTGATCAAGGGAGAGAGGTATTTGATGTGTATTAAATTATTTGTAAGAACGATGCGCAGGAAAAGTGACTGAATAGGGCACTGGGAGTATTTTGATAGGAAGTCGTTGGTTGGAAATGTTCAAATATTTTTGCAGTAGTTCTTTGAATACGTTTTATGTCTGTCCGGCACTTACGCGGCTGTAGAAAAGATACTTTATCTTATGGGTAAGTTGTACACGAGCGAAGAAACATAGTGGCAAGTGGCAGTTCTTAAATCAATGTTATTTTTCTGCATTCTTATTCATGTCATTCTTATTTGAAGTCAACATCAAATATATTGAAGCAAATCGGTTCTTCAGAAAAATATAAAAATACATAAATTATTTATTCTACGTGTTAATTCCTGTCCTTTTCATTGATAAATAAAAACTATAAGAAATATGCATTTTCTTCAATGCACATACTATTGTCACATACGACTCAAGTTCTCAGAACAAGAATTCCTATAATGAGCGAAAGATATTGCGACGAGTGTTTTTATATATTGTACAAAGCAGTGAAATAAAATGCAAGTATTCGATGCATACCTGAGTAACGCAAGTTTTGCAACGGTGTCTCCGTCGCTATCGATTCATTCCGTTTTATAATTTTCTGTAACAAGATTTCATGCATCGCGTAACGAATTAACTGTTAGAACTGTATACAATTGTTCGATCAAAAGTTTGGCGTGTCCCCGAGTAATTACTCTCATTTAAACTAAATCAAACCTAGACAATGATGAAAATAAAAATGCGACGTAGTTTGAAAGACAGACTCGGAACGTTATGGGGCTGAAGGATAAGTTGAGTAAAGGGACGAGTCAAGTGTTCTTTTGTCGTTAGATGTTACGGTTCCGAGAGTAGAATGCTGAGATTTCGTAGAAATGAGGTACATTTCGTCACGGTACTTCGGTATTTTTGATGGCTGAGGCAGCATTTAGAGCGCCAGTATCTGAGAAGTTTATCTTCCTTCTAATACGGACGTTTCCCAGACCTGCAACCATTGCCTCCTTCAATAAGAACGTGCCTGCAATTACGCAGGCTACAGGCTTTGACGTGCAAAAGTATTTCGGACTCTGCATTTTAACTTTCTGCACTCACTGCCCCTGTATTCTCACAACAGAAACACTGGAGACCGAACTTTCTTATCGCGACCTGTTTCAGGACCCGTAAAACATAAGGTTAAGCGACGCTTTCGATACGTATAATCACATTACGCGTTACTCCAGTTCAAGATACGTAAGGCACTGAACCCATTCGAGACCGATTGCACACGGTGTGTGCAATTGATTTCCGAGGCTATAAGACGGCTTGCACATCGTGTGTGCAATAACAGTAATGTGCAATTATCAGTTATTCTGAGTAAACTAGTCGAAATAAGATTTTCCTTGAACTAATGAAATCTGCAAGGTACAGGAAAACAAAATTTGGCATTGGTTTTACTGTGTACCAAAAATCTAAAAATTATTTGAAGCTTTTCTTACATGTAAAATACTATGAATTGGCGACAGTCTTACAAAGAAGGAAAATATAAACGTAATAATTACTCTTGTCCTGCTTGTGTCGGTAATCCTGGATTATGTTTGGGAGAATGTTTCAAGCGCTACCATCAACTAACTAATGTATAATTACTTTACGATCAGTGTACTATTTGCTAAAAGTGTATTTACAAATTATATTTTCTTTTTCATTCCTGAATTACATTACTTTGTTATCTGTAGACATTTTTCTAAAAATTTATTTCCCGTTTATTATTTTTTTCATTATTCAACTTATATTTTTTTATTTTTACATTTTCTTTGCATTATATTCTGTCCTTCATTTGAAAACAAAATAACGATTTTATATTAAACTATTTTTGAATTAAATGTTTCATTTTTTTGCATTATATTCTGGTGTGCAATTTATTATTGAAAACAAAATAACAAATGATTTTACGAAAAAAATCATCTAACATGAAGTCTGTGAGTCATAATGGCATAAAATAATTATTTTTTAAAAACTGAAATGTTCATAAGATTTTTTAATGATGTAATTTGAAAAGTGAACGATTGAAACTACGAGTATCATAATTGTTATGTTATTGCTTTACTATTATATGCACTTAAACATTTAGCATGATCCTTGGCAGGATGCTACCGTTCCAAATAAATTAACGGAACAAACCGACCTCAACATTGTTTTTTAACTCGTGTAAAATTTTCCGAAGAGCGAGCTGCACACCTGGTGTGCAATGATCTTATTTATGTGAATTCACTTACGAATTGGGTGATTTCCATAGTAAACATGTTTTTTTTATTAAAAATGAACAATATAAAAAAAAAATGTCGCTCCTGGGGACCGTGTTCGAAAAAAATCGTCGTCTCGAATGGGTTAACATACAAAAGAAGCAACAGTAGATCATGAAGTCTGTGAGTCATGATGGCATAAAATAATTAAGTCAGAGGTGTCTCAGAAAACATAAATTTAAATAACTGAAATTGTTATTTCAATTATTTGAAGCTAATGAAGATTTTGATTAAGATATTGAAAAGTGAACGATTGAAACTACGAGTATCATAATTGTTATGTTATTGTTTTACTATTATATGCTTTCTATCTTAAACAATATTATTTAGCATGATCCTTGGCAGAAAGATGCTAACGTTTCGGGCAAATAAATTAACGGAACAAACCGACCTCAACATTGTTTTTTAACTCGTGTAAAATTTTCCGAGGAGCGAGCTGCACTCCTGGTGTGCAATGATCTTATTTATGTAAATTCACTTATGAATTGGGTGCTTTCCATAGTAAACATGTTTTTTTATTACAAATGAACAATATAAAAAAAAATTTCGCTCCTGGGGACCGTGTTCGAAAAAAATCGTCGTCTCGAATGGGTTAACATGCAAAAGAAGCAACAGTAGATCATGAAGTCTGTGAGTCATGATGGCATAAAATAATTAAGTCAGAGGTGTCTCAGAAACCGTAAATTTAAATAACTGAAATTGTAGTTTTAATAAACTACGAGTATCATAATAGTTATGTTATTGTTTTACTATTATATGCTTTCTATCTTAAACAATATTATTTAGCATGATCCTTGGCAGAAGGATGCTACCGTTTCGGGCAAATAAATTAACGGAACAAACCGACCTCAACATTGTTTTTTAACTCGTGTAAAATTTTCCGAGGAGCGAGCTGCACACCTGGTGTGCAATGATCTTATTTATGTGAATTCACTTACGAATTGGGTGATTTCCATAGTAAACATGTTTTTTTATTAAAAATTAACAATATAAACAAAAAGAAATGTCGCTCCTGGGGACCGTGTTCGAAAAAATCGTCGTCTCGAATGGGTTAACACACATTACCGTTCATAAAAGTACTTTCCACCATTACTCACCCCGCTGACCCGCTTCGAGTACTCAATCTAACTTATCTCCGGCGTATTGGCGGAACAATCTGCCGCAGCCAGGTCCCAGTACTTCCACCTTCTAAATCATCTCGAACACCCACGCCGCCATGACCTCCGACAACCGCCGTCGGATAACAAAAATCGCAAACTTACGTAACCCCATAAAAGCCACCGCATCCGCCCAGCCCATCCACTTCATCTTCGCTCCGCGCGAACACGGCCCTTAACACACATCGCCTTAAAACAACTTCCCATAATTAGTCAACCCTCCACCGCGCATCGAGTATTCAGTCACTCGAAACTGTCTCCCGGCGCACTCGACTTCGTAACCTGCCTGCAGACTCGCGCGTCGGAGCATGTCGCAAGCTGTCGCTCGCCTAAAGCTCGCACGATCGTCCGAAAGCTTCTCGCGCATGTAAATGTCTCCCGCCTCGGCGTTCTTCCTGTCGCAGCCCGGCGACATTACTTTTCCTCGCCCGATGACATTACTTAGCCACTGCTGCCGCGCGGGCGACCGACATCAATTACGAAGACAATGATAAATGCCCCGGCATTGTTGATACGAGCCGTGGCTCAACGTTCCTCTTTGCCGCAGCCCCTTCCGACCCCCATCCTGCCTTGTGCCACACTTAGCACGAGTTAGCGCTTTCGCGGATTGGCCGCATTAAAGCCCCGATACGATTGAATTTACCTTTTACGGAGCGGAGTCCTGAATGTCCTGCGCATTAAAAATGTTCGAGGCAGCCGGGCGTATCAGACGCTTTTGTATTGTTGATGGCTCCGGTGGTGGATACGGTTGAAAACGGTGCCGGATTGTTGCGTGACTTATCGTCCTCGGCGGCGCTACTCGCTGGTATTGTAGATTCTGTTCTTGGCGCGGCTTTGTGTGCGGCGCGGATTAAACGTGCGGTGGGACAGAAGTGGTTTTGTGGAATGTGCGTTGCGTTGTGTGTTAAAAATTGACGTCCGGCGGCGCGGTGGTATAAGGTGGCGTTTGATGGTGGTGTTGGGTGTACGGGATTGTGATGAAGAATTCGCGGGGGGTGTCGTAGGATAGGGTGAATATTAGTATAATATGTGGCCGCGTGTGTCGAAACTAAACTAAAGCTACTAGAAGAAAGCCCCCCCCCCCCCATGCAAAAGTGCACATAGATCGCTCTAAATTAACGTAGACTAATAATTTATCTGTTCTGTACATTTTGCCTGCGGGACGACGACTGACTCCTCGCCTCTGCAGGGCCTGCGGTTTAGTCTTACACCTAATAAAGATAAGCGGCGTGATCGCCGTTCGATAAAGTATTGTATAATATGTGGCCGCGTGTGTCGAAACTAAACTAAAGCTACTAGAAGAAAGCCCCCCCTCCCCATGCAAAAGTGCACATAGATCGCTCTAAATGAACGTAGACTAATAATTTATCTGTTCTGTACACTTTGCCTGCGGGACGACGACTGACTCTTAGTCCTCACCTCTGCAGGGCCTACGGTTTAGTCTTGCACCTAATAAAGATAAGTGGCGTGATCGCTGTTCGATAAAGTATTATATAATATGTGGCCGCGTGTGTGGAAACTAAATTAAAGGTACTAGAAGAAAGGGGGACGAAAGTGCACACAGATCGCTCTAAATGAAGGTAGAATAATAATTTATCTGCTCTGTACATTTTGCCTGCGGGACGACGACTGACTCTTAGTCCTCGCCTCTCCAGGGCCTACGGTTTAGTCTTGCATCTAATAAAGTCATCTAATAAAATCATAGTCGCCTACAAATAGTAATATAGTTATAGTAAGTATTGTTGTTTCGTAGATCTGTGTTCTGAGGTATCATCCATTAGGAATTAGCGCTGAGTCAACATTGAACACGGGAACTGTAGGTAGAGCTGGTGGAGAAGTTGAAACAAAAATGACTATACGTCTGTAACATACGCCACTCAGGCACCAGTTCCCCAATAACTCGTTGCATTTCGTGTTGCTACCGAACTATACCCCATGTACCTCAAACGTTGAATCAGACAATGGACGGAATATATGTATATACTCTATCTTTTGCCTATTACGTATTCATTTTCAGCGTTACCTTGCGTCATTACACCAAAACGCCATATTCTCCAGTCCCGCTCAGAACTTCCCTCTCCTTCATCAGACATCCGTTTCAAAACACCTGGCAAATCTACATTAATTTCGTACTGCACTCTACTCACTTGAAGCGTTCAGTGAGTCAGTCACTCGTGCATTTCTTACCGCCGCAGACATTTAAAGAAAAATGACTATCCCCCAGCAAACCACTCAGTCACTTACCCTACGTCTGTCTCTCCTTGTTGCGCGCATTTCGTTGTCCCCCTGCCGGAAAGGTTTCGCCGGGCAGGTGGATTAGGACGTGAAAGGACGAAACAGGAGTGCGCAAAGCAGGGGGAAACAAGAGGAAGCAGGACGAAGGCGAAGGTTCGCGTTGGTGGTTGATGGGCCGACGTTGGGAGGACGAAGGCGGGCTAGACAGTAAAGTTCCTTCTTTGTCGGACGGGCTGCTGCCGGTGAATAGCGTGCGGAGGCAGACGGACGGGTTAAATTTGCATGGACGCTTGTCTGCGTTTCCAATTTCACGCATGCACACATCCAGCGGGCACCGATAATAAACGGCGCCAGTTTCGGCATAAATCAAGGCCGCAAATCCCCGCGCGCCTTCGTCAGTTGGACGAAAGTTGGACGGAGAAAGGCACGCGGGAAAGAGTGCCACGGAGGGAGGCAGAAAAACACGCGCGGAAACGAGGGTGACGAAGAAGGAGCGAGGGGAAAGAAACAGTGTAATAAAGAGGGTGGAAACACGCAGACGCGAACGAACAGAGGAGAACGTAATGAGAGAAGCGGAGGGGCCGCAACGAAAAAAGGCGACAACTGTAATAAAGGCAGAGAACGCAATCGCTCAAGTGCAAGCTTTTTTTCAACCTTCGAAGCCTTGTTAAGGTTGACACTTATGCTAATGTTTCGAAAAATCTCGGCGTGAAACTACAAGGGCAATCGAACGCACGAGCGAAAGTAGAAAATTAAATGCAAATTTGCGTTCAGGCCGCATATAATAGTAATGCACAACTGTGCACAGAGTGCAAACAAAGAAACGGCAACTTTCGCATATCCCATATCGAAGCCTTGTTAAGGTTGACACTTATGCTAATGTTTCGAAAAATCTCGGCGTAAAACTGCAAGGGCAATCGAACGCACGAGCGAAAGTAGAAAATCAAATGCGAAACACATTTGTGCTCAGGCTGCATGTTATAGTAACGCACAACCGTGCACGGAGTCCAAACAAAGAAACGGCAACTTTCGCATATCCCATATCGAAGCCTTGTTAAGGTTGACACTTATGCTAATGTTTCGAAAAATCTCGGCGTGAAACTGCAAGGGCAATCGAACGCACGAGCGAAAGTAGAAAATCAAATGCAAATTTGCGTTCAGGCCGCATATAATAGTAATGCACAACCGTGTACGGAGTGCAAACAAAGAAACGGCAATTTTCGCATTTCCCATATCGAAGCCTTGTTAAGGTTGACACTTATGCTAATGTTTCGAAAAATCTCGGCGTGAAACTGCAAGGGCAATCAAACGCACGAGCGAAAGTATAAAATCAAATGCAAATTTGTGTTCAGGCCGCATGTAATAGTAATGCACAACCGTGCACGGAGTGCAAACAAAGAAACGGCAACTTTCGCATATCCCATATCGAAGCCTTGTTAAGGTTGTCACTTATGGTAATGTTTCGAAAAATCTCGGCGTAAAACTGCAAGGGCAATCAAACACACGAGCGAAAGTATAAAATCAAATGCAAATTTGTGTTCAGGCCAAAGAAACGGCAACTTTCGCATTAATAGCCTTGTAATGCACAACCGCAAGAGATTTTACTGAAGATCCAAAATATTCGCAATGGGTAGTAATAATTACAAAGAAACGTCAACATTATTTCGCATCAATCCCATATCGTTATAATAGCCTTGTTAAGGTTGACACTTATGCTAATGTTTCGAAAAATCTCGGCGTGAAACTGCAAGGGCAATGGAACGCACGAGCGAAAGTAGAAAATCAAATGCAAAACGCATTTGTGCTCAGGCCGCATGTAATAGTAACGCATAACCAATGCACGGAGTGCAAACAAAGAAACGGCAACTTTCGCATTTCCCATATTGAAGCCTTGTTAACACGTTGGCTGCCGTGGGAATTACCGGTAACCGGCGCAAGAGATTTTACTGAAGATCCAAAATATTCGCAATGGGTAGTAATAATTATTTTATAAATGCAGTTATTGGTAGAATAGTGATGCGATTCTTTAGTCTCCAATACCTGCACATTATTTACATTTCGCATAATTCAGTCAAACGCTGTAGTATTTCATAGCACCGCCGTTCTAATACGGCAAAATATGCACGGCAGTCAACGTGTTAAGGTTGACACTTATGCTAATGTTTCGAAAAATCTCGGCGTGAAACTGCAAGGGCAATCGAACGCACGACCGAAAGTAGAAAATCAAATGCGAAACGCATTTGCGTTCAGGCCGCATGTAATAGTAACGCATAACCAATGCATGGAGTGCAAACAAAGAAACTGCAACTTTCGCATATCCCATACCCGCACACTGCATATAAAGTAACGCATGATCGGCCGCGGAGCAAAAATGCAAAGCGGAAATCCCAAATGCGCGACACATTTGTGTTCAGGCCGCAAGTAACGTAACAGTAACAGTAACGCGCGACCGTGCAGGAAGTGCAGAAAAAGAAAGGATGACATTCAAAATGGCGCAAGAGTCAGAACTACCCTTCCGCGTATCCCATATCCGTACGCGCAGGAACGTGCGCATACATAGATCCTCGCACAGTTTCCCTTTTTTCCACCCACCTTCCGTCGGTCTCCTCATCGACAGACGGATTAATCCAACGTGGAGAGCTAAACAAGCGAAAAGTGCGCCTGCCCGCGCGTTTTGCCAGACTAGGCGGCGGGAAAGAGGAAATATCTGTAGAATTTCACTCTTCGTCCGGTCGGTAATCCTCGCGCTGCACCCTTCAATCCCCCTCCGACCCCGACGCACCCCGTCGACCGTTTGAACGAAACGTTTCAATGGACCCCGCGGATTATTAAGATCCGCGATTTTTCCGATCTCTTTGCCGCCCCCGCGTTCCTCCGCTCGCTCCCACCTTCTATTCCGCACTTTCCACCTGCCCGCCCGGGCGAATAACAGCGCGAATTTCGAAATCGCGGAGGGGCCGGCTGCATTTTTTTCCGTTCCGTGTTTCCGCGTCTACGCTGTTTTTCGGCCTTTTCATTTTATCGGAGGCTCGCGCCGCGGGGTCGGCAAAAATTTCGCGCGAATCGCACGGAAGCGAATGGCGACAGAGAATATTCGCACGTTCTAGTCGTGTTATGCTAGGCAGAGGAATCTTGACTTTTATCAATTTTTATCGGCGAGATCGAGACGTTTGGCAGTTTGGGTTTGTTCATTTTTGATTCGCAGTTATTGTATTTAACAGTATGAGGCAGAAGTGATAAGAATGGCAAAAGCAGATTCTAGTCGTGTTGATTGATGTGAATTTTTGTTGGGGAGATTGACATATTTGACAGTATAGGTTTCTTAATTTTTATTCGTCGTCGTTTTGTCGGAAGATGCGAAAGTGATAAGAATTGCGAAAGCGAATATTCGCATGTTCTAGTCGTGTTATGCTAGGCGGAGGAATCTTGGCTTTTATCCATTTTTATCGGCGAGATCGAGACGTTTGACAATTCGGGTTTGTTCATTTTTGATTCGCAGTTATTTAACACTAAATGTACCAAATGGTACATTTCAAAATTTACTTTAAAGTCGTACATTCATTATTATTTCTTTTGCTCATTTGACTTTCTGGAAATTCGTGTATCATCTGAATATTGAATTTCTCGCTTTACTAAATTACGAATTTCTATCAGAAAATCAACGTTTATTTGATATTAATAGTATGAGACGGAGATGATAAAAATGGCAAAAGTAGGCTCTAGTCGTGTTGATTGTTGTGCATTTTTGTTGGGGAGATTGAGACATTTGACTGTTTAAGTTTGTTAATATTTATTCATCGTCATTTTGTCGGAAGACGCGGAACTGATAAGAATTGCGAAAGCAAATATTCGCACGTTCTAGTCATGTTACATTAGGCAGTGAATATTTTGAGTGTTGGGAATATTTTCAGAGAAATTGCAGCGTCTGACAGTTTACCTATGTTAGTTTTTATTCCTGTTTGAAATCAGTTGTAATTTATGTGCAGTCGCAGTTGACCTTAATGCCTTACGTTCAACTTGCGAATAAATAACTGCTTTAATATCTTTACAACGATCGATATCTTTTTGTTTATTTCGTAGGCGAACTTAATTGACAAAGTAAATTAATATATACATAATTAATGAAGAGATGTAGCTACTCTGCATTTATCGCCGAAACAAAATTGGTTTTTATTCGCACAAATACGTTGACAATCTACTCAACTGAGTGAACGAAATTTTCGAATAACAAGAATTTATGCAGATAATCGTCTCAGAACAAATTTTAGTGGAAAGAATTTGGATAATGCCAAACAGGAGTGGATTACCTTTTAACATTGTTTCGAAACTGTGCAGGTCGCGAAATGGAGGGTTTGACGTTGAGAAACTTGTAGAAGAATTCGCGTTGTATGCAATTTCGTACAATACTGTAGACAATGGCGCCGAGTTTTTTTCAAGGCACGCTTTACGAAAACTTTCCACTTGATTTGCAACAAGTGGGCAACGCTTTTAATTTGCCGTTGAGAAATATGGCGCGACTCGCGTTATTTATTTTCAAGTAACACTTTACATACTGTATTTTCTGCCTTCACGTATACCGGAATAATTTGGCATTTTTTTTATTACTCCCATATTTTAGGCTGTTTCCCGCGTGTTTACCGAACGATAAATAGAGCGCAGCTTCGTGTAACGTTAAATATTTACCAGCAGGGGAGAGGGAAAATAATTCGTTTCGTCCGTTTTCAAGTTACAGATTACACAAGTTAAACTCCGCCTCGACGATAACGAATACAATTCGTTATGATCTTCTATTCCCTTTTTTCCGTTATAACGCTTCGGGCCATTTTAATGCGCCCCGCTAATAAATAAAACCGGCGATCACGTAAAATTTGCGTTAAATCCGCTTTAAAGCATTTTCAGATAATCATGCCGATTGGGTGGCCGATCGAAAATGAGAATATTTGATGGGGCAGAAAACTTTTCGCAATCGATGAATTTTCCGTCGACGTGGTGCCCGATACAGGCCTCCCATTAACGTTTTATGATGATTCAGCCAATCTCCAAATGTATCGTCGTCGGTAATAAATTCAGCGTCACCATTAACGCTAGAAGAAATAGCAATTGTACCGAATAAACGTTCTTTGGCCGATGCCAATTAACCCAGAGTCCTCGATAATCGACAAAATTTGCATACCAATTGTTTTCGCTGTTAATAATCAGCACATCGCTACGGAACCTAAAAAACTGGTAAATGTTGAGAATTTTTAAGTTGAACTTGATTGTGATTTAGCCTTTTTGATAATGTTAAATAATTTGTGTCTGTTATGATCGAATGATTATATTTCATTCAACCATCATAGACAATCATCTAATCATAAGTATGAATTATCAGTTTATTCTCATATCAAAGTTTCGCCCAAAAATTTTCGCCACATAAATTTCTTGAATATCATCCTCTCCCCATTTTGTCTACTTAAAATAATCTACCGCGTTATCGCCTGCGCCAAAAATACAGAAATGTTCGTGTACCACGTATTCTTAAATATAACTCGATTGTATTCCAACCTTTTTGATAATATTAAATAATCTATGCCGATTATGGTAGTATTTCATTCGGCCATTATAGACAATCATCTAATCATAAATATGAATTATCAGTTTATTCCCATATCAAAGTTCGCTCAAACATCTCCGCCACACAATTTTCTTGAATATAACTTTCTCCCCATTTTGTCCACTTAAAATAATCTACCGCGTTATCGCCTGCGCCGAAAACACAGAAATGTTCGTGTACCATGCATTCTTAAATATAACTCGATTGTAGTTCAACCTTTTTAATCATATTAAATAACCTATGCCTATTGTGGTAGAATGACTATATTTCATTCAACTACCATAGGCAATCATCTAATCACATTAAGTCTAAATTCTTTGACATACATCCTTAAGTACCATTTTATACGTTAAAGCAACCTTTTCCAGAAAACTCACAACAAATCAAAAACGAAAAATGAACGCCTTAACATTTCCCCGCATCAGTATCTCATCTTACGTCATCAAAACGCGACAAATCATCGCAACACAGACGTTTCTACCCCCAAAACCGACCCCTCCGCCGTAAAATCTGAACAGCGTCGCGTCCGATCGAATTTAATCTACCAGCCCACTGACCATTTACAGAACGAAAGTATGGAAAGCCATGTCGCTTGCGCATGCTACATACGTCGAACACACGTCGGCCTGCCGGTGGGTGGATAATCTCATTCATAAGTATACCCGAAACTGTAATAATACCGAGTCGCACCGTTACAAATCCGCATCCGGCTCGGGCTCGGATTTCGTGTCCGTGTGTTTAATCACCGGCTGTATCAAATGCCGTACACAGGAACGTGCGCGTGGGATGAGGCGGGCGCCATGGCAGTCGAGGAGGGAGTTACATTTGATACTAATTAATTAGCTACTGTCACTCCCCATTAGTGCGTTCGTCATCCACCAAGGTTGGCACGTACGCGCCAGTAACTCACCAGTCACACGCGAATCACCGTAATACCTTCCACGCATGGCAGCCTGCGCGGAGAATTAGACGTTTAACCCTTTGCGGACGTCGACTTTTTCGGCCGGGTGAGGTAGCGAAACGAGGCGATTTTTGCGAATGTGTTGAGTGACTTACAAAATACAATAAAATGATCTTATACTACCTTGATCAAAAAGTTTTAGGACTTTATTCATAAATTCGAAAATACACGTTTATCCATTATGATTGATATCGACCCCTTCAAAGTACTCCCCATCGACCGTATCGTAATTATACCAGCGCTTGATCCAATCATCGAAACATCGCTGGTATTCAATTTTTGGTATGTCCATCAGAGCTGTCTTAGATTTTTAGATGTATTCATATCGAACATTGATAATTGTGGCTGCAATAGGTAAGAAATCGAAACAATTGGGGACATAGCACCTTGATCAAAAAGTTTTAGGATATTATTCATAAAATCGAAAATGCAAGTTTATCCATTATAATTGATATCGTCCCCTTCAAAGTACTCCCCATCGACTGTAATGCACTTATACCAGCGCTTGATCCAATCATCGAAACATCGCTGATATTCAATTTTTGGTATGTCCATTAGAGTCGTCTTAGATTTTTCCATAAGATCCTTCCGAGTGCTGTAACGCGTTCCGCGAAGCGGTTTTTCAAGTCGGTTAAAGAGAAAAAAGTTGCAGGGAGCTAAATCAGGTGAATTCGAAGGCTGGTGAATAATATTCGTATTATTTTTGGTTTCACAAATTCGGTCTTTTTTGACGAATTGCTTCACGCAAACGTTTCATAACGCCCAAATAATACATTTTGTTGACTGTCTGTTGCTCTGGCAAGAATTCATGATGCACAACACCGTTGTAATGCATGAAAACCGTGAGCATCACCTTCTTTTTCGACTAAAAACAACGTGGTTTCTTCGGAAGCGTTCGTGTCACCGAAAAACGTTTGATCTCGAAAGAGCATCTTTGCCGAAACACTTCCTCAATATTTCCAAGGTCTGCGGACCGTTAAATCCGTTTTTCACGCAAAATTTTATGCAAATTCGTTGATCCAAAGTTGATGTCATTCTCAATATGTAAAAACATCGAAAACACGTCCAAAGGTAGATGTATTCAACACGGTATAACTTTTACAAATGTCAAGCTATGAGGCTGAAATTTGGTGGGAACGTTAATGACAGATGTGGCAATCCAACAAAAAAAAATTCAATTGAGTGACTGAGAGCGCCATACGGCAGCCGGTCCTAAAACTTTTTGATCAAGGTGATATACAAATTATCTTATAAAAACGTTATATTTCGATTGTTTATCTATATATATTTACATCTTTAAAACTATATCTTTGCAAGAATTACGATCTGTAATTTCGCGTTGTGTGATACTTTGGTCACTATGCACTATGACTTTGGTCACTTTCCATCCCACTGATTTTTTTTATAAATACGTCGGCTTTCGTCATGAACCGTATCAAAACAAAATTCGTCTTCACTAGAGCTGAGTTAATTTGTGAAATCTATTTTTTGTAGGGGTTCACACAAAATCACGAAACAAATTCTTCTGATGCTTTTGCCACACTCGCCAAGTTTCAACTGATTTCGGAACCGTTGTCAGAGCTACACTCTTTGAAAAATCTTTCATTATCTTATTTCTGTTATGACGTGTCAGTTACACATAATAGAAAAGAACCCAAACAGCTGAGCAACCCCTCTAAGAAACAATAGTGCGATCTTCATGATTCTTCCAAAATGACGAAATAACGAAAACTCTCGCACCGACAACACGCGTCACTAAACAATCCGTTACAACGTTACACAAACTTCCGCGACTTCCATCTTTTTGCGGCCGGCGAGATCAGTGAATTTGCGCGATGCCGCTTTTGTAAAGCGTCAATTTTCTGCGGCCGATGATACGGGGACGCGTTTATGGTGTAGCGACGAGATGAGGTCATACGAAGCTGACTGAGTACGGATAATTGACAGTGTCAAGTTTTATACTTGTGCAGTTTTTATTTTGCACTTTTCTATACATTTCTGAATTCCTACTACTATGGTATAGTTTGCACTTTTCTATACATTTCTGTATTCTCTTAGTATGGTATAGTTTGCACTTTTCTGTACATTTCTGAATTCTCTGACTATGGTATAGTTTGATAGCGTAAAGGAAAAAAGGACCCCCTAGCTGAGGCTTTGTTCAAAATCCTTGGCGTTTGGACTATAAGTGTTCTCTAGAAGTGATTGTCCCCCTAATATATAACTTTCTTTTTTATACGTTCAACAATTTTTTTAGTATTATTGTTATTGTATTTTTTTAGGCAAATCAACAAACGCCTATAGAAATACAGTGCTAGGTTTTGAAGATGATATATTTGAAACAATGCGATAATGATGAATATTTAATCATTGGAATGTATAATCGTAGACGCCACCAGAAAGGTGTGAAATGCAAAACGTAAACTGATCGGTGCAAAATTGTTCCCATAGTTATGAAAGTGGTCTAAGTCATATATTTCTTGTTTCGAGATATTTAATGAATTGCATTTGAATAAATTAAAAAATATTTTTACATTAGAGCGACATTTTAATTTATAATTTTATTAGTCTTAATTAATGGAAATTTCTTATAAAAACGTTAAATTTTTGTGTGAATTTTATACGACCTTTAATATTATTTTTAAAGATTGAATTCGCGTTGTGTGACTTAGACCATTTTCAAAATTAACTGATTTTTTATAAATGACTTAAAGCAATAAAGAACTTTGAGTTTTATTTGAAACAATAATTTGATTGAAATAATTCGTGAACATTTATTACATTTATTAATTATTTTTAAACAGTAATCCATTTTTATCATTATTTTGACGTGTATTCACACAGATTCTTAAAATGTTCCTGAAAACTGGAGGGATGTACGGTAGTAAACTCATAATATCTTTATGTTTTTCTTCCGATACTGGTCTAATGGTGGTGTATAATGGAAGTAATTTAATATTTCCGTATATTTTTGGTCTTCCTTTTTAGGTGAAAGATCCAAAACGTGAAATTTAGAATCATCTAAAGATGTTTTATAGAACATTTTATAAGGTTCATTTTTCAAAAATCTCATCCATTGAATTTGTAGCCAAGAGACAGATTCACCCGCGGTATTTTTTATCTTCTTGTTATTGAATATATAATGAAGTTGTTTTATTATTAAAATTTGATTGTCATTTATTTTATTATGTAGTTCAGAAACGCGTCAAAGAAGGTCACGTGCCATTTTCAAGTTGTTTATATAATTTATTTAAATTTTTGACTTAGACCACTTTCATAATTAAAACTAAATGAATTCCATATAATGTGAAATTTTTTTTGCAAATTAACAACCACTATCTAAATGGTTCATTTTTGACAATTTCGTAAAAATTACATTGAATAAATTTAGTTAAAAATAATGTGGTATGAAATAACTGATAAACTCATTTTTTTTAAATTTTGACTTAGACCACTTTCATAATTATGGTGCAAAATTGAGAATGACTAATGACAAGGAAAATGTATGTTGTGCGTCACGTGTTTCAACCTGATGTCGTGCACGGATGGCATACCTGTATTTATTGCGGTAATTTCTTTCTGAAGAGAGAGGAATTCGAAAGACCTGTTTTATCTCAACTTGATATATCGCGGTGCATGATAAAAATTCGTACGAAGAAAGGCAGAAAATATACATAAGCTTTGAGGTATTGCAATGCGCAGCAGATACTGAGGAAATGCGTTTGTTTCTGTTGCAGGTAAGCGTGACGGAAGCAGACGAATACTTGGTTCCTGGTCCGTTTGAGGTTGGCATGTTTTTATTATGCGCCCGGTTCTATAGTATCCGGCAGTGTGACAGAATTGTTCAGAGTTAAGAGATTAAATTTCGCGGAGTTTGTCTGCGGGCATTGATAACTTTGTGAGAGTTTCGCAGGAATAGTCACGATCACACGTGTCACTTTGGAGCGTTTGCAATTATCGACCCATAATTCGGAGGTACGCTACGCTATTAATATTTCGAACTTAATTGTGACCGGCAAAATGTTCGTCATCTAACCGTTATGTCGGTTTGCGCATTGAAATAATGGAATGTTATAAAAATAACCACGCACATTTGACGCGTTAAGAACACTATCGTTATTTTACGTGTTCAAGCCAACTTGACGAACGTGTAGCTTCCACATATGTGAATACTTTTACAAATTGCATTAACGTGCCCTCCCCAGTCGACGCGATGTTTGCTCGCGTTAATTACGAGTCCCGTCAGGCCGTGTTCCATGCATAATTCTTCGACTTTCCTCATTATTAAATCGGCCGATAAAAGTGTATCGTTTCCATCGGGCACGTGTTTCGTGCAATAGTAATAATCTCACCATTCACTTCGCATGGCATGTAGCGGTCGCGAAAGTGTTAAGATACGAATCTATAATTAGTCCAACGCTGAGATAGGAGGTCTCAAGCCGTCCGTTAAGCAGGCCATTAGCGACAGATGTTACGTGACATCGGCACGTCTTGGACAGTATTTGATGTCGTGGGTTAGGACCTACCTCAACCATTTGTATTCCTACGTCTGTGTAAGAAGGTGATATCCATTTTATTCCTACGAAACTAGATCTTGCTCTTCTCCATTTTTTTCCTGTTGCCCCAACTAATTCTTTTCCCATACGTCACCCCGCTAATTTTATTTTATAACTTTTACCTCCGAAATTTCGCATTTTCATTTTTATCTCTATTTCGTTTCTTAGTGGCAATCTGCCAAATTTTTATTAGGTTAGAGTAATTTTATTCTTGTCTTTGCTCCTAATTTTGCCCGTGATTCGGTCGAGTGTGTTTATGGATACAATGCGTGTTAATATTTGGAGAGATAATTTTAAGTCGGACTTGGCTCTGTTTCATGCTGTCATTTATGATAGTCGATAAAATAGATGATTCCGCGTCAAACAGCTAGTTGGCTCTATTTCGCTTGCAATTATACACGCGTTACTTACGAACGTCAGTGTTTAAGAAGATCACTCTACGTCAAAGTGTAACTTGGCACAGCCTCTTAGTGTCATATCAGTTTATCAGACACGTCCATCATTATGCACGTCAATATCTGTAAAGTTGCTCTTGTATAAAATAGATATTTGGTCCTCTTCCATCGTTCTGCGAATTTTACTATCTCGGTTGACTGGACTTTAAAACCCCGTACTTCTTCATAAATTATAATGCAATTGTAGTGAGAGATTTAATTATTTAATTTATTTTTAATAAGACTTATTATAATACGATTAAATTATGTAATTAGCAAGAGATAGATTAAAGAAGGGTATGAAAAGATATTGAAATTGAGATCTCGCAGAATATTTCAAAATAAATAAGATCGCAGGAAATTTGCACCGAAAATGATCAACGATGCGAATTTTAAACCAAAACCCTAATATTACGCCAGACTCATGTAAAATGTCGATGACTATCAGTATCGATTACCAGATATTTTACCCTATAGAATCTATAGACTAGTTCTGCAATCCTTCACCACATCAAACACTTAACATCAAAGTCACCGTTTTACAGACTCTTTCAAATTAAACAAGCTATACCGCAGGTAATATGAAGCGGCATTCATAAAAGCCGTCGATGACTGAAGCACTATCGATTATCACGTAGCTCATCCTATGCATGTCAATGCCCAGCACATAATTCTACATCACCTAACAACTCAAAACACGTAACAAACTGCTTTTAACGTCGATCCTGTTTTCTCTCTCCCCTTTCTGTACATCATGTCTCACAATTCCTAGTTAGCTATGCATAAACCTCCTATACCCAGCAGCGTTCTACTTTATGTCATATCCTTCTTTGGCACTGCGTGCCATTAAAAATTTGACGGTGCCCATAGAAGTAGACATCAACATAATTTCGTCCCACACATCCCAAAAATGTGTCAGAAACTACTTTTATTATCGATTTCGCTTTTCTACACTTTTTCTCTTTACTGTCGCTTTCAACTCTTGGTGAGCTATACCTAAACTCTATATATGCAGCAGCATTCTAACTGATGCCTCTGCGTGCCGTAAAAATACTCGATGACTGAATCAATAAAGATCGGCATAATTCCGTATCACATAACTGAAAAATACGCAAAAAACTATTTCTGACATCGATTTCGGCTTCGACTTTACTCTTTCCGTTTATACCCGCTACTTCTGGGTGGATGTATGTAAATCCTATGCACCCGGCAACATTGTAGCTTATATCTTTGCGTGACGTGAAAATAACCGATGACTAAATCAGTATAAATCAGCATAGTTTCGCATCGCATAAATGAAAAATGCGCAACAAACTATTTTTGCGATCGATTTCTGTTTTGTCGCTTTTCTTTCACATCACTTCCATTACACGCGGTTAGCTATACGCAAACTTCGTACACCTAGAAGCGTTCCATCTTATGTCTTTGCATGCTGCAAAAATAGTCGATGATTGAATCAGTATAGATTAGCATAATTTAACATCGTACAGCCTAAAAATATGTGAGAAACTATTTCTATTATCGATTTTCGCTTACTTTCTTCTTTCCTATCATTTTCACAACATCTGGTCACCTGTATATAAATCCCATATATCCAATAGTACGGAAAACCTGCACCTTTACGGGACATAAAAATAATCGGTGGCTGAATCAGTATAGATCAGAATAATTTCTCACTACATAAATCAAAAACATACAACAAACTATTTTTGACATCAATTTTAGTTTTAATTTTCCTCTTTTGTATCATTCTCACTACATCTGTTTAAGTATACGTAAACCCCATGTATCCAACTGTACTGAAACCTATACGTTTGCGTGACATAAAAATAATCGATGACTGAATCAGTATAGATCAGAATAATTTCTCACTACATAAATCAAAAACATACAACAAACTATTTCTGACATCAATTTTAATTTTAACTTTTCTCTTTCCTATTATTCTCACTACATCTGTTTAGGTATATGTAAACCCCACATATCCAGCAGTAGTGAAACTCATACGTTTGTGTGACATAAAAATAATCGATGACTGAATCAATATAGATCAGAATAGTTTCTCACTACATAAATCAAAAACATACAACAAACTATTTCTGACATCGATTTTAGTTTTAATTGTTCTCTTTCGTATCATTCTCACTACCTCTGGTTAGGTATATGTAAACCCCATATATCCAGCATCACTGAAACCCACACCTTTACGGTACATAAAAATAATCGATGACTGAATTAGTATCGATCAGAATAATTTCTCACTATATAAATCAAAAACATACAACAAACTATTTCTGACATCAATTTTTAGGTTTAACTTTCCTCTTTCCTATCATTCTCATTACATCTGGTTAGGTATGTGTAAACCCCACATATCCAGCAGTACTGAAACCCACACGTTTGCGTGACATAAAAATAATTGATGACTAAATCAGTTTAGATCAGAATAATTTCTCACTACATAAATGAAAAACGTACAACAAACTATTTCCATCGTCGATATATGTTCTGTTTCCCCTCTCTTCACACCCACTGCACATGGTTAGCTATACCCAAACCCCCATACCTAATACCGTTCCATCTTACGTCTTTGCACGCTACAAAATATTCAATGACTGATTCAGCAAAGATCATCATAGTTTCACATCACACACCTCAACAATACGCAACGAACCTCAGTAACATCGATCTATGTTTCGTCTCACCTCTTCCTCTTCGCTTCCGCTGCACACGGTTAGCTATACGTAAACTCCGTATACCCAGCAGCGTTCTGTCTTATGTCTTATCCTTCTTCGACATTGCGTGCCTCCCCAGAGGGCCCACCGGCGTCTGATTAACTTGGTATGAAATTATCCGGCTCCCCCCGCAACCCCGGAGCCCCAACATACCGTCGTAACAGTTTCACACCCCATAGTCCGACTATCCATTCAGCCCTCCTCGGTCGCTGTGTTCAGCCGTAACGCCTGCTTGTCCGTTGCAAGGTGCACTTGCAGTTGCAGCTGCACTTCCCGTGTGCACGGGGCGGCCGCTGGGAGAAGAGACTGCCTTGCCAGGGATGCCGCTGCTATCGTCATTGTAGTATGTAAATGCATTGGCACTTGCGGCGGCACGGCGGAAGATTGGTGTGTCGACAAATCGAAAGTACGGCACTTCGTGCGTTGCGGCTCATGTTGCGGGATTATTTGCGATAGATCGGGGCGTGTGGAAAATTGGCACGCGGCGGAAAAAAGGTGAAGTGAAGGTGGAGGAGGGTGCGGGGAGATTTGAGGGGGTGACGAAAGCGGAGGAGGGGGATGAATATTGATTCGTTCGGAATTTGTAATTCGTTGGTGGATAGTTGGGGTATGCGAATGTCATGAGGGCGTAATTGGGGAAATGCAGGTATCTGCGCGTTGTTGTGACGAAAAGGGTATGGACGCCTTCCCGCGAGCAGAAGATTCGGAATATATTCGGAAATTAAGAGGATTTTTCGTAAAAAAAAAAATGTAATTTACAACCAGGAAAATTAGAATTGATCGGAAATCATGTATTTACCATGACAAGAACGTAGGAATCTTTAAATCGTCATGACGAAAACAGGGATATTATCGTCTTCCTCTGAACATTGTCATTTACAAACGGGTCATTATAATATCCGAATCTCATGGGTGCGCAATCACAAAACCCTGGGAATTTCCAAACTGCCGCAAGTAAAACAGATGTTACCGTCTTCATCCGAAAATGTAATCCACAACCATCTAATTATAGTATCTGAAACTCATGGGTGCGCGATCACAAAATCCTAGAAATCTCGAAGCCATCACAACAGAAATAGGTATTATTGTCTTCTTTCGAAAACTGTAATCCGCAACCAGCTAATTCTAGGGTCTAAAACTCATGGGTGCGCAATCACAGAACCCTAGAAATCTCCCAGCCATCACAACAGAAGCAGGTATTATCGTCTTCATTTGAAAACTGTAATCCGCATCCAGCTAATTCTAGAGTCCAAAACTCATGGGTGCGCAATCACAAAACTCTATAAATCTCCAAACAGGAATTACCGTCTTCATCCGAAAACTGTAATTCGCAACCAGCTAATTCTAGAGTCTAAAATTCATGGGTGTGCAATCACAAAACCCTAGAAATCTCCAAGCCATCACAACAGAAATAGGCATTACCGTCTTCATCCGAAAACTGTAATCCAGCAACTAGCTAACTTTAGTATTTAAAACACATGAGTGCGCAATCACAAAATCCTAGATATCTCCAAGCCATCACAACAGAAACAGGCATTATCGTCTTCATCCGAAAACTGTAATCCGCAACCAGCTAATTCTAGTGTCTAAAACTCATGGGTGCGAAATCACAACCTCCAGAAATTGCCAAACGGGAATAATTATTCCCACCTCCATTCGAAAACTATAATTCCCAACCACCTAATTCTGTAACACCGTAGTCTACCATTACAAAAATCCAGTCACCTTAAAATCGTCCCATTCTCCCCATCCCAACCTTCACCCCCAACTCTCCTCCTCTCCTCCTACCAGACCGCCTCGCCGCACGGCATTATGCCTCATCGCCTTGTTTTTCGCGTACCCCAACAAGCACCCCCTGCCAGCGGCGTCACGATTTTCGCCGCACCCAGTATAACGGCTGATGGGATAAGCGAGCGGCGAGGGTTGGCCGAAGGCTGGCAACTACGCTGCGAACGTATTAGTGTCGGTGTTCCTGCTGGAGATGGATCGTATATATAGGATATATAGCATGCTTCCCGCATGCGGTAATAGCGGTGGATACGGTGTGCCAGTCAAACGCATACCGTATTGATTTTAATATCCACGGTGTGAGGCAAACGCCGGCACCCATCGCCAGAGAAGGCAATGTGGGTGGCGGGCGAGAGTGTGGCGCGAAGGTGGGTGAGACGAGAGGAGTGCACACGGCTATGCACGCTGGATGACCACCGAGGAAAACGAGCCGCTCGTCACTTCGAACGTGAAACGGTCAGTCAGCGTACATCGCCGGAGCATCGTTGTGCAACGATGCAGCAGCGATGCATCGTTCGCGCGGCATGGTGCGTCGTGTCACAAAGGACGGCACGCGCAGGAGTGATGGTCGGGGAAAAATAGCGGAGAGATGAGTGCGATTGTGCGCACGGCCGCAATTACAATCGCGGGGGTCTGTGGGGGAGGGGATGAATTTGTAGGAAACGGAAAATAGCGAGGCTTGAGGTAAGAGGGGGTGGTTGTGATTGCTGATTTAAGGGTGAGGAGGTGCACGTTGGCGGGGGTGTGTTTTGGAAGTAGTAAAGAGGAATGGTGTGAAAGAGAAATCAGGGTGCGTCTTTAGGAATTTAACACATTGACAGCCGGCCCCATGAAAACGCGGGTTTCTGAGTTTGTCGCTTGAGTGGCAGCCCTACGGTAATGTGGAATTTTTTTCGAGAAATACCACGTTTGCGTTAAATATTAAAACTTTTGTCTTCTGTTTACATTATATATATGCAATAATCCACCATGAAATGAAGCACTGTATTTTTTTCTATAATTATAAATTAAACATGTCGTTTTGATTCTGTGTGAGGAGGTGCACGTTGGCGGGGGTGTGTTTTGGAAGTAGTAAAGAGGAATGGTGTGAAAGAGAAATCGGGCTGGGTCTTTAGGAATTTAACACATTGACAGCCGGCCCCATGAAAACGCGGGTTTCTGAGTTTGTCGCTTGAGTGGCAGCCCTACAGTAATGTGGCATTTTTTTTCGAGAAATACCACGTTTGCTTTAAATATTAAAACATTTGTCTTCTGTTTACATTATATATATGCAATAATCCATCATGAAATGAAGAACTGTATTTTTTTCTACAATTATGAATTAAAAATGTCGATTTTGTTTCTGTTTTTAATTACCGTTGAATTGTATATTACGAATATCCAACTAAAATGTACTATTTTACGAAAATATATAATGTTTTGAATATTTTTATGGGGTATTCATTGATCAGAAACAAGCGAATAATATACCATATGTTAGAACCGCAATGCGATGAAATACTGCAAAGTATGATTAAATCGTGCAAAATAAAAGTAATGCAGAGTTGTTAGCAGCCAAAGCATTGAAGCACCGTTCCGATATCAATTGCTTTTACAAGATTGCAAATAGGCTTTATTGCGAATTTTTTGCATTTTTAGTAAAAAGTTTTGCACCGGTCACCGGTGACCACCATGGCAGTCAACGTGTTAAAACTGTACATACAGTCGCATCACTCATACGGAATTCGACTCTACTCTTATGAATCTCACAGACCGTGGCAGTCAACGTGTTAAAGAAAATTCGAAATAGATTGGAAAGAGGTTTGTTTGAGGTTGTACTCCGGGGTGCGAGGTAATATTTGGGAATAATTGAGATGTCGAACGAGGCGCGTATGGGAAATTGTATGAAACAGCATAACACATATGGATACGACCGGTGTTTCAAGTATAACAATATTATCATTACGTTAGCATATGAAAAGTTGAAATTTGCCACAAACGATCCTCTAACACCATAATATTTCCCGCTTGTTTCTGCTCATCGTGTGTTTCACTAAATCTACGTATACGTCATGAGATTTATGTACAACAATATCGACATTACGTTTACCATATGAAATTCTGATTTTGCCAAATCATTCCACTAGCACCATAATATTTTCCGCTTATTTCTGTTCATCACGTATTTCACTAAATCTACGTATACGTCATGTACATTCATGTACAACAATATCGACATTACGTCTCCCATATGAAATTCTGATTTTGCCGTATCATTCCTCTAGCACCATAATATTTGCCGCTGACTTCTGTTCATAGCACACTTCACTTAATCTACATATATGACGTACGATTCAAGTGTAACAATATCGTCATTACGTTTCCCATATGAAATTCTAAAACGCACCATAACATCCCTTATTCCCGCTCATAGCGGCCTCCACTAAATTTACCAGGATAAACTCTGACACACCCCGTACATACGCACGCGGCTAGTTTGTGATCCGATCCCACAATTTGCCGCGGCCGTTTATTTTACGGTTGACACAGCATAATTATCCGCGACCGATTATTTTGCAACGCGATATAATTTGAATGCGCTAATCGGCGGTACAAGCGGGGTCGGATGCTTCTGTCCGGAAACGTCTGCGTGTATATCGGGCAGGAAGCATAGTCCGCTCTAGTTTCGTATCCCCGCACGATACACGGCATGCATATATGCGCATAGAAATAGGAGGAGAAAGAGAGGAGAGCGACGCTTTTACACCGTCCATAAACGGCTCTTGTTTGCGCAACGATGAGAGGAGGCACCTGTGGCTGATGCACTGGCGTAGACTGCATCGGTGCATCGGCTCGCACGCCATGCAACATCGGCCGACCGTCTGCCCGTAAGAATAAGCGGAGCGGTACCCGTGAAAATCCTTTGACGCGAGAGCTCTCTCGTCTTCCAAGGTAATTGTTCGATGAAACGCTCCTCTTCCCGTGCACTACGCCGTGCGCTGTTTTAACGCAGCCTGGAGAGAGCAAATTGGGAGTAAATAAAGATGCGACCTCGTCTTCGATGTTTGTGTCAATCATTTTTTTGTCAAAGTCGCATGACGCGTGGCTTGATATATTTAAAACGATCAATTGAGCGATTAGCGCGTGAGCTCTTTTGTCTTCTAAGGAAAATGTTCGATGAAACGTTCCTCTTCCCGTAAGGGAAGCTAATGGGTATTTTTATTTGGGCATTTTTATTTTATTTTTAATTGGGCATTTTTAACACACGGTAGAGAGTATAAATTGGGAGTAAATAAAGATGCGACCTCGTCTTCGACGTTTGTGTCAATTTTTTTGTCATAGTTGTACGACGCGTGGGTTGATTGTTTACAATTATTAATCGATTGATTAGCCCGTGAGCTCTCTCGTCTTCCAAGGTAATTATTCGATGAAACGCTCCTCTTCCCGTGCACTACGCCGTGCGCTGTTTTAACGCAGCCTGGAGAGAGCAAATTGGGAGTAAATAAAGATGCGACCTCGTCTTCGATGTTTGTGTCAATCATTTTTTTGTCAAAGTCGCATGACGCGTGGCTTGATATATTTAAAACGATCAATTGAGCGATTAGCGCGTGAGCTCTTTTGTCTTCTAAGGAAAGTGTTCGATGAAACGTTCCTCTTCCCGTAAGGGAAGCTAATGGGTATTTTTATTTGGGCATTTTTATTTTATTTTTAATTGGGCATTTTTAACACACGGTAAAGAGTATAAATTGGGAGTAAGTAAAGATGCGACCTCGTCTCGACGTTTGTGTCATTCATTTTTTTGTCATAGTTTTACGACGGCTGGGTTGATTGTTTACAATGATTAATCGATTGATTAGCCCGTGAGCTCTTTTGTCTTCCAAGGAAAATTTTTGATGGAATATTTCTCTTCTCTTACGCTATGCATGCGATGTTTTAACAGAGGGTGGGGGAATAAACAGGGACTAAATAAAGATGCGACCTCATCTTCGACGTTTGTGTCAATCATTTTTTGCCAAAGTTATATTATACGTAGTTTGATATATTTGAAGCCATCAGTCGGGTGGTTAACGTATGTGCTTTCTTGTCTTCCAAGAAAAATGTTCGATGACACGTTCCTTGTCTACACTATAGTACCCGCTATTTTAACACAGGGTGAAGAGTACAAGCAGGGATTACATAAAGACGTGACCTCATCTTCGACGTTTGTGCCAATAATTTTTTATTAATATTACAGGATACGCGAGTTTATATATTTGAAACGATCAGTTGATTGATTACTGAGGCGAAGGAACAAATTGGCGCTAAATAAAGATATGACCCTGCCTTCTATCTTTGACCGAATATTATTTGGCAAAGTTGCGTAATATTTTGAGTTGATATATTTTAACCGATAGAGACGTTTGTTTGACTGAGATGAAAGCTATCAAATTCATTCATTTAATCGCACGGTTAAGAGACAAATGTGGGTTAGATAATTAATTGACGTTGCCGTCTTAGTCTACGCAAAGAATTTTTAGTCCAAAATGTACGTGACACGGGTCGATATGCTCTAACCGGTAATCGTTAACGCAATTGATAAATTGTCACGAGACGCTGTAGGTCGCTCAATTACACACTCTACCCCTATATTACGTCGTGCATCATTTTACCTCCCGCTGTAGTAAACGAATTGGATATGACTAAGCAATTTATCTCATCATCACTTTTATTAAACCGATCCGCCATATCGTTCCAATTCCACTAACGATCAGACGTCTCTCCGCAGGCATCAATACCTCGTAAAACACCGCCACTCTTCAATGCTCCGAATATCATTACCTCACAAAACATGCGACTCCGCATATGCTCAAAATATCAATACCTCATTAACACGTTAAGCCCAATTTTCCGTTTATGCAGCAGTGTCAGCTTCGACCGTCAAGAATCATAGAACCCTTGAATATCTTTCAAATACAATACTCAAAAATAATAGTCAATTATCTTGAAAACAAAACTCAAAACATAATACTCAATACTGTTGAAAACAATACTAAAAAATAATAGTCAATACTCTTGAAAACAATACTAAAAAATAAAAGTCAATACTCTTGAAAACAATATTCAAAAATAATAGTTAATACTCTTGAAAACAATATTCAAAAATAATAGTCAATACTCTTGAAAACAACATTAAAAAATAATAGTCAATACTCTTGAAAACAATATTCAAAAATAATAGCCAATACTCTTGAAAACAATATTCAAAAATAATAGTCAATATTCTTGAAAACAACATTCAAAAATAATAGTCAATACTCTTGAAAACAATATTCAAAAATAATAGTCAATACTCTTGAAAACAATATTCAAAAATAATAGTCAATACTCTTGAAAACAATACTAAAAAATAATAGTCAATACTCTTGAAAACAATACTAAAAAATAATAGTCAATACTCTTGAAAACAATATTCAAAAATAATAGTCAATACTCTTGAAAACAATATTCAAAAATAATAGTCAATACTCTTGAAAACAACATTCAAAAATAATAGTCAATACTCTTGAAAACAATACTAAAAAATAATAGTCAATACTCTTGAAAACAATATTCAAAAATAATAGTCAATACTCTTGAAAACAATATTCAAAAATAATAGTCAATACTTTTGAAAACAACATTCAAAAATAATAGTCAATACTGTTGAAAACAATACCCAAAAATAATAGTCAATTCTCTTGAAAACAATACTCAAAACATAATACTCAATACTGTTGAAAACAATACTAGAAAATAATAGTCAATACTCTTGAAAACAATACTCAAAACATAATACTCAATATTTTAAAACCATTTTTACACAAACACAATACTAAATACTCTTAACGCATTGACTGCCGTCTTCGACGTTTGTGTCAAACATTTTTTTGTCATTGACTAAATTATCCGACGCGTGGGTTGATTGTTTACAATTATTAATCGATTGATTACAATAACTGCATTTGCAGAGCTCTCTCGTCTTTGTAATTATTCGATGAAACTTCTAAAATCTCTTCCCGTGCACTACGCCGTGCGCTGTTTTAACGCAGCCGGAGAGAGCAAATTCAAGTAAATAAAGATGCGACCTCGTCTTCGATGTTTGTGTCAATCATTTTTTTGTCAAAGTAGGATGACGCGTGGCTTGATATATTTAAAACGATCAATTGAGCGATTAGCGCGTGAGCTCTTTTTCTTACGGGAAAAGGAAAGTGTTCGATGAAACATTCCTTTTCCCGTAACCATCAACGTCAATGGAATTTTCATTTGGGCATTTTTATTTTATTTTTGATTGGGCATTTTTAACACACGGTAGAGAATAAATGGGAGTAAATAAAGATCTGAACCTCCTTCGACGTTTGTGTCAATCATTTTTTTGTCAAAGTCGCATGACGCGTGGCTTGATATATTTAAAACGATCAATTGAGCGATTAGCGCGTGAGCTCTATTTGTTTTAGGAAAGTGATCGATGAAACGTTTCTTCCCATGATGGGAAGCTAACAACGGGTATTTTTATTTGGGCATTTTTATTTTATTTTTGATTTGGCATTTTTAACACACGATAGAGAGTATAAATTGGGAGTAAATAAAGATGCGACCTGGTCTTCGACGTTTGTGTCAAACATTTTTTTGTCATAGTTGTACGACGCGTGGATTGATTGTTTACAATGATTAATCGATTGATTAGCCCGTGAGCTCTTTTGTCTTCTAAGGAAAATTTTTGATGGAATATTTCTCTTCTCTTACGCTATGCACATGATGTTTTAACAGAGGGCGGGAGAACAAACGGGAACTAAATAAAGATGCGACCTCATCTTCGACGTTTGTGTCAATCATTTTTTGCCAAAGTTATATAGGATACGTAGTTTGATATATTTGAAGCCATCAGTCGGGTTTTTAGTAAGATTGCTTTCTTGTCTTCCAAGAAAAATGTTCGATGACACGTTCCTTGTCTACACTATAGTATTTAGCTATTTTAACACAGGGTGAAGAGTACAAGCAGGGATTACATAAAGACACCTCATCTTCGACGTTTGTGCCAATAATTTTTTATTAATATTACAGGATACGCGAGTTTATATATTTGAAACGATCAGTTGATTGATTACTGAGGCGAAGGAACAAATTGACGCTAAATAAAGATATGACCCTGCCTTCTATCTTTGACCGAATATTATTTGGCAAAGTTGCGTAATACGTGAGTTGATATATTTTAACCGATCAGACGTTTGTTTGACTGAGATGAAAGCTATCAAATTCATTCATTCATCGCACGGTTAAGGGACAAATGTGAGTTAGATAATTAATTGACGTTGCCGTCTTAGTCTACGCAAGGAATTTTTAGTCCAAAGTGTACGTGACACGGGTCGATATGCTCTAACCGGTAATCGTTAACGCAATTGATAAATTGTCACGAGACGCGTTGCCTTATATACACGTTTACCTATATTACGTCGTGCATCATTTTAGACGCTGTAGTAAACTGGATATGACTAAGCAATTTATCTCATCATCACTTTTATTAAACCGATCCGCCATATCGTTCCAATTCCACTAACGATCAGACGTCTCTCCGCAGGCATCAATACCTCGTAAAACACCGCCACTCTTCAATGCTCCGAATATCAATGCCTCACAAAACATGCGACTCCGCAATGCTCAAAATATCAATACCTCATTAACACGTTAAGCCCAATTTTCCGTTTATGCAGCAGTGTCAGCTTCCACCGTCAAGAATCATAGAACCCTTGAATATCTTTCAAATACAATACTCAAAAATAATAGTCAATACTCTTGAAAACAATACTCAAAAATAATAGTCAATACTGTTGAAAACAATACTCAAAACATAATACTCAATACTGTTGAAAACAATACTCAAAAATAATAGTCAATACTCTTGAAAACAATACTCAAAAATGATAGTCAGTACTATTGAAAACAATACTAAAAAATAATAGTCAATACTCTTGTATACAATATTCAAAAATAATAGTCAATACTCTTGAAAACAATATTCAAAAATAATAGTCAATACTCTTGAAAACAATATTCAAAAATAATAGTCAATACTCTTGAAAACAATACCCAAAAATAATAGTCAATACTCTTGAAAACAATACTAAAAAATAATAGTCAATACTCTTGTATACAATATTCAAAAATAATAGTCAATACTCTTGAAAACAATATTCAAAAATAATAGTCAATACTCTTGAAAACAATACTCAAAACATAATACTCAATACTGTTGAAAAAACATCAAAAATAATAGTCAATGAAACTTGAAAACAATATTCAAAAATGATAGTTAATGAAAACAATACTAAAAAATAATAGTCAATACTCTTGTATACAATATTCAAAAATAATAGTCAATACTCTTGAAAACAATATTCAAAAATAATAGCCAATACTCTTGAAAACAATACTTAAAACATAATACTCAATACTGTTGAAAACAATACTCAAAAATAATAGTCAATACTCTTGAAAACAATACTCAAAACATAATACTCAATATTCTTAAAAACCATACTCAAAACACAATACTCAATACTCTTAACGCATTGACTGCCATGCGTATTTTGCTGTATTAGAACGGCGATCCTATGAAATACTACAGCGATTGACTAAATTATGCAAAATGTAAATAATTTTCAAGTATTGGAGACCAAAGGATCGTATCACTATTCTAACAATAACTGCATTTGCAGAATAATTATTGCTATCCTTTGCGAATATTTTGGATCTTCAGTAAAATCTCTTGCGCCGGTCAGCAGTGTAATGAATTAGAGTTCGGATTCGGATGCAAGCATAGAAATGCAAATATCCCATAAGCGTTAACGTGCCATAGCTCTAATAGATACTAGTGAAGCTGACCAGCCCGATAATATTGAAACTGGAGATTTCTTACGGGAAAAACGAAATTGTATGCCAACATTACATGATTTTACTGCCGTAACCATCAACGTCAATGGAATGTCCAGGCGCGATGTTTTCTACTTATTTTTCAACGTGGAACTAGTCTAAAAAATAGTTCTGAAAAATACATATATTTGAATATACAATAAATCTGAATAACCCTATAACACTATATTCTAATGAGAATCAACACATTTTTAAATCTTCCTTGCGCATACTTTCGGCAACGTTTATATATACATATATTTTTTAGTAAGATTGCGGATTTAGAGCGATGATGCAAATGGGTTAACACTACCGACTGCTATTGACTGAAGATGCCACTCACTAACGACCGACTCTTCCTTGCGCATACTGGTATCGGCAACGTTTAGCTGGGCATATCGGATTTTTTAGTAAGATTGCGGATTTAGAGTGATGATGCAAATGGGTTAACAACGCGTTGCCTTATATTGCGTTTACTCTTTCGCGTGTTATTTAGACGGTGTCATACTGGATTATGCGCAAATCGTCAAACTTTATACTTTTGAAAAACATCGTCTTCAATGAAACTTGTTACATAAATTCAATTGAAGTTAATGGAAAACGTTTAGCTGCGCATGTCGGATTTTTGAGTAAGATTGCGGATTTAGAGCGATGATGCAAATCGTTTAAACACAGCAACTCGTCAATGCCATGGATATCAGTGCCTCATCAAATAAATCAAACAGCCTTCTAACTCGAGCCCAAGGCTGCGCGGCCTTGAGCACACTGCCGAAAATCACCCCCGCGATTATCGGGTCCACAACGCATATAACGCGGCCACAATCGCTCGCCGAGAAAGTCTGCGTGCGATCTAGCGTGGAAAATCAATCGTCGCCGAGTGACAGCGTGCGGTTTGACGAGTGGCAAAAATGGTGTTGCGACGAGCGAGCGTGCGCGAGCAAATGAATCCTGTTGGGAGTGGACGGTGGACGATGAGGCGCGATAAAACCAATGTCACCGAACGAGCGTGTTTACAGTTTTATGGGTGTTGGCTAAATGCGACGGCCATGCGGACTTTAATAACTTTCGCGCGTTACCAGAATAGAAGGACGTCGCCGCACGGGGTGGCGCGAAAACACGCATCAAATGGGAACGTGGCTTGCGCTGATATTGTAAGAGACTGTGAACTCGGGAGGATCAAGTACTGGACGATGCCGAAGACAAGAAGAAAATATACTAACAATTTGTTTATTATCTATGTGTATACATACGTAGACATTAGAAGGAAATCAGCTGAAGTAAAGTTTTTACTTTATTTCAGCTGATTTATATATATATATATTATTTGCACATTTTTGCATATATTTGTATATACATATAAAACTATAAAAGAGAATTTTCACATATATGCAAAGATAATAAACACATTTTTAGTATATTTTCTTCTATTATTTAGTATATATACATTTAACTATAGAAGAGAATTTGCATATTTTTACTTTATTTCACCTAATTTATATATATATTATTTGCACATTTGTAGTTTATTTTCTTCCTAGCTCGGTACATATGTGTCCACTGTACCACAAGCAACGAATCTTGCTAAGAGAAAAAGAGTAGAAATCGGATCTAGATGCATAGCGGATCATTTAATTGTCGTCCTCGATTTGTGTTTCAAAATTGCATCGTTTCTATGGTCCGAATGAATCGTTGCCGGTATGCATCTGAATACAAAGGACCCTTTGGTTGCTAAAGCAATCCAAACAAATGTGTATATATATAGTAGCGATAGTTTATTCTATAAAGTGATAATGTACTGAAAGGCTAAGAGTATAACTAAATTGAATGTACAGAATTAATGAACTAAGCGCCTGATACAAGACTGCCAATGTTCAATTCGCGAAGTCGATATAACCTGGCCCAAAACTAAAAATGGAATTTCTTTTACCATATGACTACTTGCAGCAGTTTCTTCAACTTGCCTGCCCAAAACACCAAACTCTTCATTCCAGTTTTCCGAAAATATATCCAATTCTCATTAATCCCATCTCTTTCATACTCAACAGACGCCCATAATAAGATGCATCTTTTAACACGCAATTTATATTTACAAAAATCCACCTGCTTATTTATACAAAACGTAACCTGTCGAAATCACAAGCCAAGTAATTCTTACTTGTACACGTTTTCCAATAGACACTCAACAGACGCCCATAATAAGATGCATCTTTTAACACGCAATTTATATTTACAAAAATCCACCTGCTTATTTATACAAAACGTAACCTGTCGAAATCACAAGCCAAGTAATTCTTACTTGTACACGTTTTCCAATAGACACGTATCAACATCATAATCAGAGAAGCACAAACACGAGAATCTCTATTCAACCAGTGTGCCAGCTGGGAGAATTGAACGTCGATTTTTACGCGTCAACCCTGTTTCGTCGTCGGATTTGCAGGGCGAGGATTTTTGTGACGCAGGGTATGTAGATGCGCCGGCATCAAGCGTTTTGTTGCCTGCCGTACGCGCGTATGCATGTTCGTGCGCGTACGAGATGGCACTTTAAATAACGCGGGAGCCTGAATTATTTAATACGCAACAGTTGCGTAGAACTAGAGTTTCGTCGAGGCGCATTCCCTGCGACAACGCTCGACCGTTATAGAACGTCACGGTTTGTTAGTTTGTAATTCTTCGGTCGCGTTCCTAATTTCGCCTCGCTGGCTTACGGCGGATTAATCGTGTAAGCGGACGGACGAAATTCGGCGGTGAATTTTTCAGCGCCGCCGCTGGGGTCAACCGGTTTCATTATTTAGACCTCGCCGTAAATAGAACGATTTGTATTCCCGTGATTTCAACTTATTTCGGGGGGAGTTACTATAATCGCGCCGCGAGAGGCAGGTCTGCGGATTGAAGATTGAAGTTTCTCGCGGGTCGCAGGACCGGCCGAGATATTGTAACTCAGAAAAAGTGCCATTTACGGGGGAATTATTTAGAACGTCAGCGGACGGGCGGTAGCCTGCTTTCGACACGAAATTAGATCGTGCAGAAATGATAAAAAATATGAGACGAGGAACAAAAATGTCGAGAAATGTGCTTAAGCGAACGAGGTCCTGTCTACCGCGTATTTAATCCGCGAATAAAATCTCGAGAAATTTCCTCTGATCAAGAAAATGAACAGCCCGACGTATCCGCTTAAGTAGCCAATACCAATGCACGGGATGTCTAAAAAATGTAACACAACCGACAAAAATAACAAAAAATATGGTTTAACAAGAGCAATTTAGCCTGCCGCGTATTTAATCAGCATACAAAATGACGATGAGTTTCCTCTGATCAAGAAAGTGAGACCTACGACGTGGCCATTTAAGTATTCACCCCACTGCGCAAGAAAATGAAAATATATAACCCCACCGACAAAAGAAACACAAAAAAGCACGCTTAAATAAAAGAACTCGTACCCGCTGTGTATTTAATCAGCAGAGAAAATCCCGACGACTTTCCGCTGATCAACAATGTGAAAAGTTCCATGCGTCCGTTCTAAGTAATCCATACCAACGTGCGTTTGGGCTACGGGAGCAAAGTTAAGGGTCGGCAGTTCGATAACATCCAATAATGTAAGTTAATTCAAGTTCCAACCGCTCCAGCCCGCAGCAGCAAAGTTTGCGTTAGCAAGCGAACCTCCCGATCCGCCTCCTTCGCGGACGTTACGCATGCCTGGCTAACTAAACCGTTGCGAAAATAACACCTAACCCCGATACACCATGTGATAAGCCGCGGGAGGGCCGGAACGTTCGTTAGAGCGTGGCTAATTAGCGAGAAATCTTGGATGTTGCCAACCTCGGAATCTCCGCCATCCATTCCCTCCGCTCCTCCTTTTGTCTTCATACTTTTCCACCGCCCAATCCCACACTCTCCCACGCTTTTTCCATACCTGCCCACCGTACGCACTCCCGGCTTTCCGTTATTTTCCCACCCCGTGTTTTCTTGCCCTTTTCCTCGGGGGTTCTCCGCGATTCCACAATGCTCAAAATATCAATACTTCATTAACACTTTGATTGCCAAGCGTATTTTACTGTATTAGAACCGCGATGCGAAGAAATACTGCAAGGTAAAATTCAATCATGCAAAATAAAGGTAACGCAGAGTTTTTAGAAGCCAAAGTATTGAAGCACCGTCCTGATATCAATGGCTTTTATAAGATTGCAAATAGGTTTCATTGCGAATTTTTTGCATTTCTAGTAAAAATTTGACGCCGGTCACCGCGCATTTTGCTGGGTTAGAACCGCGATGCGATTAAATACTGCAGAGTATGATTAAATCGTACAAAATGAAAGTAACGCAGAGTTTTTAGAAGCCAAAGTATTGAAGCACCGTTCCAATATCAATTGCTTTTACAAGATTACACATAGGCATTGCGAATTTTTTGCATTTCTAGTAAAATATTTTGTGCCGGTTACCGCGTATTTTGCTACGTTAAAACCGCGATGCGATGAAATACTGCAGAGTATGATTAAATCATACAAAATGAAAGTAACGCAGAGTTTTTAGAAGCCAAAGTATTGAAGCACCGTTCCAATATCAATTGCTTTTACAAGATTACACATAGGCATTGCGAATTTTTTGCATTTCTAGTAAAATATTTTGCGCCGGTTACCGCGTATTTTGCTACGTTAAAACCGCGATGCGATGAAATACTGCAGAGTATGATTAAATCGTACAAAATGAAAGTAACGCAGAGATTTTAGAAGCCAAAGTATTGAAGCACCGTCCCAATATCAATTGCTTTTACAAGACTGCAAATAGGCTTCATTGCGAATTTTTTGCAATTCTAGTAAAAGTTTTGCGCCGGTCACCGCGTATTTTGCTGTGTTAGAACCGCGATGCGATGAAATACTGCAGAGTAAACTTAAATTATGCAAAATAAAGGTAACGCAGAGTTTTTAGAAGCTAAAGTATTGAAGCACCGTTTCAATATCAATTGCCTTTACAAAATTGCAAATAGGCTTCATTGCGAATTTTTTGCATTTCTAATACAATTTTTTTCGCCGGTTATCGCGTATTTTGCTATATTAGAACCGCGATGTGATTAAATGCTGCAGCGTATTATTAAATCGTGCAAAATGAAGGTATAGCAGAGTTCTTGGAAGCCAAAGTATTGAAGCACCGTTCCAATATCAATTGCTTTTACAAAATTGCAAGTAGGCTTCATTGCGAATTTTTTGCATTTTTAGTAAAATCTTTTGCACCGGTCATCGCGTATTTTACTATGTTAGAACCGCGATGCGATTAAATACTGCAGACTATGATTAAATCGTACAGAATGAAAGTAACGCAGAGTTTTTAGAAGGCAAAGTATTGAAGCACCGTTCCAATATCAATTGCTTTTACAAGATTACACATAGGCATTGCGAATTTTTTGCATTTCTAGTAAAATATTTTGCGCCGGTTACCGGGTATTTTGCTACGTTAAAACCGCGATGCGATGAAATACTGCAGAGTATGATTAAATCGTACAAAATGAAAGTAACGCAGAGATTTTAGAAGCCAAAGTATTGAAGCACCGTCCTGATATCAATTGCTTTTATAAGATTGCAAATACTCTTCATTGCGAATTTTTTGCATTTCTAGTAAAAATTTGACGCCGGTCACCACGTATTTTAGTATGTTAGAACCGGGATGCGATTAAATACTGCAGAGTATGATTAAATCGTACAAAATGAAAGTAACGCAGAATTTTTAGAAGCCAAAGTATTGAAGCACCGTTTCAATATCAATTGCTTTTACAAGACTGCAAATAGGCTTCATTGCGAATTTTTTGCATTTCTAGTAAAATCTTTCGCACCGGTCAGCGGTGACCACAGTGGCAGTCAAGGTGTTAATTAAAAAGCAGTCACACCTTTTCAACCTTATATATACAGCACACGCAAACGCACACATAATTTTCTAAAAAAATCCTGACACAGTAGCACCCACGCTAACACGCTGAAGCAACCGTTAACACATGACGAGACACCGAGCGTCGAAAGGGTCGAAAGGGTCATGCACGGATGTAGAAAGGTAAATTGTGTGCCGTCCGTCGAAGGCGTCGACCAATGTCCGCCGACTTTATGATCTTGACTGACAATGAGCCCATAACTCTGATTTAGCGAGTTAATCCCTTTAGTGGAAACACGAATGGGTTACCCCACCCCTTTTAATTAAGAGTGCAATCATTCCATCGTAATCCAATAGCGTGCCCTCCCCTGTCCATTGCAATTCCCGTCCCCCCCATGACTCCCCCTTCGCCACTCACGCTCATCTCCCGTCCACCGTGCCACTGTCGACCCGTCAGTCCTAAAGTTAAATTTCCCGCGGAATAAAAAGCGAAATGGCGAGCACAGTTGTCGCCCGCGCGACCCTTCTCGCCCCTTCGTCGAATCGCTTTTTAATTCGATTGCCGCGGGCGCAAAAGTTTCGATGGTAGTTGATTAAGAATTTCACTCGGGGTTCGGCCCGAAACGCGCCGCTGCGGCAAAAATTCGCCGGACGGCTTGGAAATGTTTTGCGGCGAACGCGGGAATATGGTGTTTCGGACGGGGCGGCGTGTGGACGTGCGAGAATGCGGACGCGTGTGCGAATGTAATTGGCGAGTGTTGGAAGTTGGGAGGCCGGTACGTTTTGGTTTTGCGGGGCGCAATTTTTGGCGCACTCGTGTCAGTTGCCGGGGTTGTTTAGCTATTTTCGAGTATCGACGGCCTCGCAATTTGGTGCTACGCGGCGCGAATGTTTCAGGGTTGGTTAGGGTGATGTGAATTATGGTTGCTCTTTTGGACCATTTAGGGTTAATGTTTGGCGGCGTTTCGGTCTTTCGTCTGAGATTGTATAAGTGGAATTTTACATTTTCCTTTATTTACTCTTCCATTATTTTGTTAAATACGTACTGCTTTTTTTAGTGCGATGTTAATCAGATTCCGCAGGTTCCTATTTTAACGTCCCAATCCTTATTCTCTGCATAATTGCACTCGTCGGCTCCAAATGCCTCATGTCTCTCAACGCAATTACTACCTTAACAAGCAATCTTTCGGACTGACAATATTGCAAACATAGTTTCTCCGTTCCGGGCGGAAATATTTGACATCGCACACATTTGGTCGCGTGTTAATCAACGCCCCGCGCTGCGCGGTAGTAGAGAAAGCGAATTCTTCCGGTACCAATTTTTAACTCTCTAGTCCTCGTTCTGGGCAGAGTTGCACTCGTCAGTTCCAAATGTCTCACATCTCCGAACGCAATTACTATCTCAACAAGCAATTTTTGCGGTTCACAATTTTTCCATTTCGGACAGAAATATTTGACATCGCACATATTTTCTGCGCGGGCTTTTTTTTAGCATTAATTAGCAATTTTTCCGGCTCACAATTCTTCAAAATCAATTTGCCCGTTTCAAGCAGAAATATTGGACATCGCACATATTACGAACGCGCGTTAATCGACGTCCCGCACTGCGTGACAGTAGGGAAAGCAAATTCTATAGTTACCCATTTTTAACCCCCTAGTTCTCATTCTCTATAAAACTGAACCCGTCGTTTTCAGATTCTTCACATCTCGAAATTTCATGACCACCTTAACAAGTAATTTTTCACGCTCACAATTTTTCTAGTCCAATTTTTCCCCATTTGGGGCAGGAATATTTGACGTAAGAGATATACGCGTGAATCGACGCCCCCACAATTACCAATTTTTGACACCCTAGTTCTCATTCTTTGTAAACACTCGCTTCCAAATTCCTCACATCCCGAAATGCCATGACTGCCGTGATGGTCACCGGTGACCGACGCAAGAGATTTTACTGAAGATCCAAAATATTTGCAGTTGGCAGAAATTATTATTTTATAAATGCTATTGTTGTTGGAATACTGATGTGATAATTTGGTCTCCATTACCTGCACATTATTTATATTTTGCATAATTCAGTCGAACGCTGTACTATTTCATCGCATCGCGGTTCTAACGTAGCAAAATCGCGGTCACCGGTGCAAAAGATTTTACTAGAAATGCAAAAAATTTGCAATGAAGCCTGTTTGCAATCTTATAAAAGCAATTGTTAGAATATTGATGCCATCCTTTGGCCTCTCTTACCTGCACATTATTTACATTTTGCATAATTCAGTCAAACGCTGTAGTATTTCATAGGATCGCCGTTCTAATACAGCAAAATATGCACGGCAGTCAACGTGTTAATTGCATGTACAAAATTATAAATTCTACCGATTGGGTATCTTTGGATTTTTTAACCACTGGCCGGCGCAAGAGATTTTACTGAAGATTCAAAACATTCGCAATGGGTAGAAATGATTATTTTATAAATGCAGTTGTTGTTAGGTTAGTGATGCCATCCTTTGGTCTCATTACCTGCACATTATTTATATTTTGCACAATTCAGTCGAACGCTGTAGTATTTCATCGCATCGCGGTTCTAACGTAGCAAAATACGCGGTGACCGGTGCAAAAGATTTTACTAGAAATGCAAAAAATTTGCAATGAAGCCTGTTTGCAATCTTATAAAAGCAATTGTTAGAATATTGATGCGATCCTTTGGCCTCCAATACCTGCACATTATTTACATTTTGCATAATTCAGTCAAACGCTGTAGTATTTCATAGGATCGCCGTTCTAATACAGCAAAATATGCACGGCAGTCAACGTGTTAATTGCATATACAAAATTATAAATTCTACCGATTGGGTATTTTTTGAATTTTTTTTACCACTGACCGGCGCAAGAGATTTTACTGAAGATTCAAAATATTCGCAATGGGTAGAAATTATTATTTTATAAATGCAGTTGTTGTTAGGTTAGTGATGCCATCCTTTGGTCTCAATACCTGCACATTATTTATATTTTGCATAATTTAGTCAAACGCTGTAGTATTTCATCGCATCGCGGTTCTAACGTAGCAAAATACGCGGTGACCGGTGCAAAAGATTTTACCAGAAATGCAAAAAATTTGCAATGAAGCCTGTTTGAAATCTTATAAAAGCAATTGTTAGAATATTGATGCGATCCTTTGGCCTGCAATACCTGCACATTATTTACATTTTGCATAATTCAGTCAAACATTATAGTATTTCATCGCATCGCGGTTCTAACGTAGCAAAATACGCGGTGACCGGTGCAAAAGATTTTACTAGAAACTCTTCAGTTACCAATTTCTAACCCACCATACCTTATTCTCTGCGTAATTGCTCTCTCCACTCGAAATCTCTCATGCCTCAACCCGTCATTACTACTTCAGCAGCAATTTTTCGGGCTCACAATTTTTCAAATCCAATTTCCCGCTTCGGCCAAAAAATATTTGACCCCGCACATATTAGGTACGTGCGTTAATCGACGGGCTGCACCGCGCGGCAGTAGGAAAAACGAATTCTACAGTTACCCTTTTTTAACCCCCTAGTTCTCATTCTCTATAAAACTGAACCCGTAGGTTCCAGATTACTTACATCTCGAAACGCCATGACCACCGTAGCAAATAATTTATCAAACCCAATTTTCCCATTTCGGGCAGAAATATTTGACATTGCACGTAGTAGATACACGCGTGAATCGACGCCCCTACAATCACCAATTGTTGACACCCTAGTTCTCATTCTTTGTAAAGTTACACTCGCTTCCAAATTCCTCACATCCCGAAACGCCATGACTGCTTTAACAAATTATTCTTCGCGATGACTGTTCAGTTACCAATTTCTAACCCACCATCCCTTATTCTCTGCGTAATTGCACTCTTCCGCCTCAACCCGTCATTACTCCTTCAGCAGCAATTTTTCGGGCTCACAATTTTTCAAATCCAATTTCCCGCTTCGGCCAAAAAATATTTGACCCCGCACATATTAGGTACGTGCGTTAATCGACGGGCTGCACCGCGCGGCAGTAGGAAAAGCGCACAACACGGAGCGGCATTCGATTTAAACTCGGCTTTTCACGCCTCAGTTTACGAGCAACGCGCGAAGGGTGTATATCCTATTAGCGTTCCGCTCTTCCTGCGGCATGCTCGAAGCGGCTTAGACTTAATAGCTGAAAAGTTAAGCCCGACGTAAGACGCGTCTCTATGGTTGCACACGTTGCAAACGAAGCGCGCGCGGTTAAAAAGGCGTGGGAACAAAAACGTGCGCCAGTCGAAAAGCGATGAAAGCGTCAAGACAGGTTCGCCAGGCTCGCAGGTGGACAATGGAAAACGGAACCGAAGGTGAAAAGACCCGGAACCGGCAGGGGGAAGATGGAAAATTTCGAAGATGTCGAAAACGGAAGGCGGCAAAAAGTATGAAGAAAAAGAAAGGATGTGTTTTGAATATGGTTCTTAACCCTTTGCACTCCGAATATTATTTCAATTTCGTTACCAGCAGCTCCCAACGCTTTTAGGTGTTTTATTTTAAATATACTTCAACTAAAAAATATGGCAATTTGAAGAAATGAAGGAAGAAACAAATTCACTTAAATACCAGTTTTATTTACACTATTGTCGTATTTTCAAATTTTCAAGCGTATCATATCTTTTGAAACAAATTCGAAGATGCAATCCTGGTTTTCTTTCGCACGTTTCACAAAAACAGGTGCTTACTCTTCTTCCTTCAGGTATTTTCCTATTTGGTCGAACTGCACAGTCTTTGCGTTTTCCTTCGGGATGTACGAAGATGAAATTAGGCTTTCTATCCAAGCAATCGTGTTTATCATGTGTTCCAGGCTTCCCCAATTTCATATTTGAAGCACCATAATCACGAGTAAACATCGACAAATTCGTTTCGCGAAATTTTTTGTAGGCTATAGGTTTTGTTCCTTGGTTTTTTCTTTTTTCTTTGTATAAAATGTATGCATTTACTATGGAGTTTTCTAATCCTCGAAAGAAATATTTCCTCCACGACTTGAGTGCTCGACGTAAAAAACAATAAGATGTCGCGTATTGGTTCGCCACATCGACACCAGCCATATTTTTATTATAATCTCTGATCACATGCGGTTCTTTTATTTCTCTTCGATTGCCTGAGTGTTTAGCCTTTCTAATGACATTGGGAGAGCGTCGATAACCAGTGCGCGACATTTATTTATTTAGACATGAAAAAATGTCGAGTGAGACTCGACAAAGGAGCCCCTGAGATAAAAACTGATGTCGAGTCACACTCGACATAGGAGTGCAAAGGGTTAAGAGTTTTGAAGAGAAGGGTTTTTAACAGAAATTTTAAGAAAATTTCGGGTATTGTTTTTAGGTATTTAAGTATTTAAGAGTATTAAGTATTGTGTTTTAAGTTTTGTTTTCAAGAGTGTTGAATATTATGTTTGAGTATTGTATTTAAGAAATATTCAAAGGTTTGCGATTATTACTGTCGAAGCTGACAGTGCTGCATAAACGGAAAGATTGGTGACGTGACTTAACGTGTTAACGCAGACTGCCACGGTGATCCCCGGTGATCGGTGCAAAAGGTGTGACTAAAAATGCAGAAAATTCGCAATGAAGCATATTTGCAATCTTGTAAAAGCAATTGATATTTGCTATATATTGTACAGCAATTTATTTTGCATGATTTAATTTTACTCTGCAGTATTTCATCGCATCGCGGTTCTAACACAGCAAAATACGCGGTGACCGGTGCAAAATTTGTATTAAAAATGCAAAAAATTCGCAATGAATCCTATTTGCAATCTTGTAAAAGCAATTGATATTGAAACGGTGCTTCAATACTTTGGCTTCTAAAAACTCTGCGTTACCTTCATTTTGCACGATTTAATCACATTTTGTAGTATTTCATCGCATCACGGTTCTAACACAGCAAAATACGCGGTGACCGGTGCAAAATTTGTATTAAAAATGCAAAAAATTCGCAATGAATCCTATTTGCATTTGATATTGAAACTTGTAAAAGCACCTTCATTTTGATATTGTATTTCAAACGTTCTAACACAGCAAAATACGCTTCAAAATTTGTATTAAAAATGCAAAAAATTCGCAATGAATCCTATTTGCAATCTTGTAAAAGCAATTGATATTGGAACGGTGCTTCAATACTTCGGCTTCTAACAACTCTGTTTTACCTTTATTTTGCACGATTTAATCACATTTTGTAGTATTTCATCGCATCACGGTTCTAACATAGCAAAATTACGCGTGGCAGTCAACGTGTTAATAGAAAATAATGCAAGACATATCTGTCCCGGGCCTGTTTATTTTATTACTTTGAGCCAACTTAGGTATTTGCGCCTGAAGACAAGAGTGGCTTGCTCATTGTCGCAAAGTAGAGGGATTATGATTTTACTTTTGACAATTTGGTGTTAGGCGCTTAGATTTCCTAGGTTCGTTATATTTGATTTAGTTATACTTTGGCTTTGCGGTGTATTATCGTTTGCAGAGCATTAAATATAGTTAATAGGTAGCGACGTTTAATTGTAGCAATTTGCACACGTTTAGTTAATTTCCCTCTTGCCCCCGGCATCCGCTACTTAATTCGTTTTGGTGCCATCCTTTGGTCGCGCACATTAAAATCAGAAATAGGAGACCTAGAATACATACATATAATCATTTACAGTTATTAGAAGTGTAATATCAAAACGTTTTGAATAGATAGTACTGAAATAATATTAGATGACGAATGTAGTTTTGATCTCATTGTTCTTTACTTAAATGATTAAGGGATGTAAAGCCTGTTTTTGGTTTCGGGACCAGTGGTGCTCTGTTTTCAGAAATGAGTTGTAATTATAGGTGCTTGATATAATTACTATTCACTCGTGAATAATGGCTCCGAAACATATTGAGTTACACAATAAAGATCTATAGTCAGAAATTTTAACCAATAAAGGGCTACATATTCCTTAGGCATTTAAATAAAATATAGAAATGAGTTTTAATTGAAATGATAATTGTTTCAGTAGATTTAGAATAGTACTTGTATAGAAATTCAATGCTAATTGGAGGAACTTGTCATGACATTATCGAACAGAATTTTCTGGTAGATCTGATATATATTATTAACCCTTGGTGCGAAAAGTTTAATCCTTTGATCAGCGCACTTACCCAGTGCCGAAATGTTAGGTTTTTTAAAACATATAATTGAAACAGATTAATTGACGGTGTACCAATCAAATTTGTTATACCAAGAATATCTTTACGTACGTGTGTACGTATAATATGTTGTGGCAAATAATAGAAATATACAACGTATGTCATAATTAATTAAACGATGTCATTTCTGGTTTCAATTGACCAGGATTAGCCGGCATTGCCCGTTTGTAGCTTAGTATGCAAAGTAATAATATGGTATATTTCAATTTAATGAATGTATTTCGTAATGCATACATGTATTTTTAACTTCCTTTAAAGTTTTAAATTCTTCGGATGATTACGCGCGGTACAACATATTTAAAGTTTTTAAATTCAATATTCGATGGATGATTACGCGCGGTACAAAATGTAAATAATGTGCAGGTATTGGAGAGCATATCATCGCTATTCTAATAACAACTGCATTTATAAAATAATAACTGCCATCCATTGCGAATATTTTTTTATCTCTTATATTGAAAGAACTAGAAAATATTTTATATTTTTACTATATTAGAACTAAAAATACTACAGCGTTTGACTGAATTATGCAAAATTTAAATAATATGCAGGTATTGGAGAGCAAAGGACCGCATCGCTATTCTAATAACAACTGCATTTATAAAATAATAATTGCTATCCATTGCGAATATTTTGGATCGTCAGTAAAATTTCTTGCGTCGGTCACCGGTGACCATTATGGCAGTCAAAGTATTAATTCTGCGCGCAAGTAGAAAAAGACGTATTTGACCAGGCATTATATAGTCTACAAATTTCGACTAACCAAATCCAAATACATACTCACACCACACTTACACAAACAACGCTCAACACACAAAATACAAAACCTACACAAAATTGACATATACAACCACAATAAACGACACCCTAATCCCAAGCGGCCACGAAAACATACTGAACATTTCCGCGCCAAACCCTTCTAGTCACTTTGTAGAATCCCCACCAGCACAATCGTTCGCAGCCTCACGAACATTTCCACGCTCGCTCCAGCGTGCACGACACAACATCATTTTCCACTTCTCCACACACAGTGCTCGCCTCCCAATAAACCACGCACCCGCGCGAGACAATTATACTCGCATAATGATAACAAACGACACCGCGCACCACCCCCGAACAACACACGTGCTTAATTTCCTTAAATAAACCCGGCCGCGTCAAAAGGTCTAAGTCGACAATGAGACGGTAAACAAGGGCGAGAGCACGAGCGCGTAACGCAATTTGTCGGAGGCACTTTGTGAGCGCGACGCCGGCTTAACCGCGAGAAGGGCTATCGCTTTATTAACGTACTTATTTATATTCATCCCCCGAGTGGCGTCGCGCACCGCACGGCGCCTGCAATGAAGCCCTCCGTTCTTCATCATCGTCGTAATGAAAAACGCATAAGCCCTAACTTTCGTTCTCTTCGCTTGTCGGCGCCGCCCTCGCATCAATCACGTGCGCGCGTAATCGCTGGTTATTGCGCGGAACGATTTTCCGTTTTATTGTAAACGACGGGACTGGGTGTTCACGGTGATGCGGCTGGAAAAGAAAAGCGTCGGTTGTGGGGAGGGTTCGAGACTTTTGTGCTGGGCCTTGTTGGGGACAGGGCCAAATTAAATGACCCTTTGGATTTACGCGTCAGTTAACCATTTGCGCTCGACCGGTGACTCTCAGGCACCACGGCATGTGCTGCGCCAACTCGACCGGTGCATCTCAGGCTCCACTCGCATTGATGCGGTAAATTGAGTGGTAACGGTGTCTATTTGTGTTTGGCCTAACGAATATCGCTTGACAAGTCTACCTGGCCTTTTGTAGATCATTTTATGAGGCGTCTACATAGCTATAAAGATGTCTTATCTCAAAAACACAAACGAATTTCAATGCGTGCATTATGTCTTGAGAATAATAGAACGCTGATAGACGTCGCAACGCTTCTTTCAATTCGCTTCTTTCAAAAAAAGGTTCAAAAAGAACCAATCACCGTCTTCGCACTTTTGAGATAAAATGTCTTATCTCAAAAATACTTGCAAACGCGGGTTGGACTCTGTCTTCGACATTAGTTCGAATTCAACCTTCTTGGCAATCGCAATATTTCTTTCAAAGTTAGTGAGCCCAATAAGTATGGAACACGACGAAGAAATTACTTCTAGTGAAGATGAGTTCAATTTTTCGGCAATAACGAACGAAATTACATGACTACATAGACAGCTTGCCCATGAGAATGAAGACGGAAGTGATGAAGATAGTGACGACGTTATAGGTGTAAGAAGACGAAAAATCCGAATAATCGATAGTGAATCTGAAAGCCAAAGTGGCCAAAAGCCAAAAGCCAACGTAGCACAGCTTCTACTTCACAGAGCACTTCTGAAATGATCCGACTCAATGGGAAGCTGCATGTTATTTTGATGGGACAAAAAAAGGATTGCAAAGTTTGTTCCCAATGAAAGTCCGGCCAAAGACGACAAACTGTGTACTATTGTGACACATGCCCCGACAAGCCAAGAATGCACATTGAAAATTGTTTTACAAAATACCACAAGAAGAAAAATTATAGAACGTAATCTTTAATAAATATGCTTCAATAAGTTAAATAAATGTATGTAATGTTAAAATATACGAGTTTAAAGTGTCCTATTGTGCCTAAAGTTACTTTAAGTTAACAGAAACGAACGAGAGAAAAGCGCGTCGAGCGCAAAGGGTTAAAAATCCACGACTGTTCAAGCTATGGGATGGGGGTAAGTGCCGGGTCTCTTGATAAAGTCCTGTTGGCAGAGTGGCAAAAGATTCTTGCTACTATGTGACTAGACCGTTGTTTAAAATATTTATTCTTCTGCACGTATAACGAAGCATCGATGACGTGCGTGTTTGTGCTTCCTTAACCCTTTGACTGCTGAAGTCTTCCAACCGAAGCGCTCGCTGGGGACGACACATTTTTCGACAGTTTGAACTCTGTTGATTGATTATATAAGGCGCAAATTGATTATGATGGTAATTCTTCATTTACGCCAAATTAAATGATGCAAGAAATGTATATGATAAAGAACGGATCGGCCGTAGCATATAAAATAATAATAAATAATATAATATAAAATAATAAAATATAAACGCATATAAGCGTCCATAGTCGGCACCGATACATTTCGGCGGGCGCATATATGCGTCCATAGCAGTTAAAGGGTTAAAAGATTAACCCCTTGCCGTGTCATTTAACTCGAAGAATTTAGGTCCAAACGATACCTTGCGACTGCCTGTGAAGTAGCCGTGCACTTATATGATACATGCGATAGTACTTTTGCAGAATTCAAATCAATTTGAACCAAAAACGTTTAAAAAATTATTTGATTTGTTTTATCTTTTGTATACATTTCTGATACAATATTCACGTATGGCCCGAAATTCTCATCACGAGTCAGACTCGTTAAAGTACGGCAAGGGGTTAAACCCACGCTGCACTGACACACTAAACCTAGTGTCTTCGAAATAGTCCCGAATGCTAACAACATAGATATTGCTATTCTTTGTTGACTAACACCACCAGAAATATTTATCTTCACACGTGTGTCGCCATTTTTTGCATATTGACAGGGACATACTAATAATGTTGCGGTAGTAGATAATAGGTAAGATAATAATGGAAAAATGACACGTAATTACTTGTCGTCTGCATTTAAACATCTTCAAATCCCAAACTCAGAAGAGGGCAATTTTAATTTTGATGATTTAATCATTTTCTAAATTAATTTAATATTAAATGCGCAAGGTTATTAAAAAATATAACACGCAACAAAAAAATAATAAAGTGTGCTTAAACGGCAGTAGTTTCGCCTGAAGAAGAGAGCAATTGACATCACAGTTGTACATACAGGAATGTGATGTGCGAAATTTGATTGGGACGGTAGTTGGATGCGTTTTAAGTGGTATGACACGTCAAAGGAATCCGGTGACATAAGTGAGAGCAATAAAGCTCCACTGCATGGGCATGTGTTCTATGCGTGTGGGAATGTATGGGAAATGACAAGTGGCCGAAGCAAAGAAAAACAGTTCGGATTGTGCTCGGCACGGGATCAACGATCATAACAGGATGAATTATTCATTATCATTCAGCTTGCGGAATTGATTAGCAATATGTATATAATACTTTGCGCTGCGATGATTTGATGTTAATTAATATAGTCTTAAACCGAAGAGATTATTATGTATTAGCGTTATTGTATTATGTATATGATATATGAATAGTGTGTGAGGGATTTTCGGCTATTTTCATCATTATTACTTGAACTGAGTCTTGTATAAATTTTACCTGAAAATATTGCAAGTCAATTCTTACTTGAAGAAGACAATACTTCTCTTCACATGGAAATCTAATAAATAATGTATATGTTACCGTGAATGACCGAAATTGGAGAATGTCGACTTTCACCGGTGAATGTCAACAGATACCAAATACGTCGGTGAAAGATCGAATATTTCATTACATTGTTGTACATTCGGACCCTCTCCGGTGTGTGTCGATCATTAGTGCATGGTGAATGTCAACATTTACCGGTGTAAGTCAGATAATAAGAGAGTATTTAGCAAATATTTCGGTCATACACCTAAATGCGACTATGTGAATGTTGACATTCACCGGTGAAAGTCGACATTCTCCAGATTTCGGTGTTCCCTGTAACATATATACTGCTATGGTCGTAAAATATAATAAAAACGGCGCGACAGAATCGTATATATAATAAGATATCTATTATCATCTTCACTTTCTAGTTTCGCACTTTTGCGATAAATTAATTTCGGACGACTATCCTATATAACATATGCAGCCCACTACTTCTCGACGATAACCACTACACACAATTATTACTGTTCAAAAATATAACTCTCACGATCCACAGATGCAACAAACGCCATTACCATATAAATTCCGACAAAATCAAATTGATTTTAAGTCAATGAATATCGTGACGTGCTCTATGGACTAGTCATTACCTTCATGCACGATTTCGCAATTCTGAATGAACTGTCCGAAACTTGGAAATTTGTATTGACAATTCCCGGCACCTGTCACATGTCATCACGACACGTCGACGAAGACAGTAAAAAATACACGCGTCTTAAAACACACCCATTACCCGGACGATGCCGTCATCGATGTCCTCGAACGTACTTGCTCACCGCACCACAATTTAATTGACAAACCGCTACCTCCACCCGCCGACTGCGCCTGCCACGTATACTTGTAAATTGCCAAACAGGAATCACTTTTTTAACTACGCCCACCCCCGCATGCCCCTACCCGCGGGAGCGCGGCAAATATTTTTCGTTCGCCATGAAATATTTAACGTCTAAATAACGGAGCGCACCCGACGTCCGGCCGATATTTCTCGTTCGTGCATTAACAAGCCGGCTCCATCAAGCGGCCGGGAACGAACATTAAAAAATACACGCACCCCCGCCGAACGCGTCCCTCCGCGATACAAAAAAGATAATTAATTTTAATGAAGCGACTTCGCGTCTCGCGGAGAGTGCAATGAAAAATGAATGGGACGGAAAAAAGTGGGCCGGTCGAAGTGGTGCTTTGTGTGCGCGTAACGTTTAACCTGGCCAGTTTTCGACGGCAAGCGTTGCGAGCGAAGCTGAATCTCTGGAGGAAAGTTGCGCGCGCCGGTTTATGCCGTAAATCTTCGCTCGCTCGTTAAAAGTCATCGGCGATGAATGAGTCTCGAATGTGCATAGGAATGACCGTCCCAACGGTGGCGCGACGAACTGAGGAAACTTAATACGTGCAATGTGTACCGTGCGGAGTAATGTATTGTCGAGTGGAATCAGGTGGACGCGCTTTTTTAGGTATTCTGCAGATCGTGGGATTTGTTCTGTGCAATGTGGGAAGGTGGAAAACTGCGAAAAAGCTGTGGGTTAAGTTGGAGAAGTGCTGATTTAGCAGTAAAATGTTTTGGCATTGCGTGATATATTACACTTTGTTAATGAATGCCAGGTATTTTACGAAATACGGTAATTTATGTTTTTGTGGGTTGTAAATTGATGAAAATCTTGAGTGTCATGTTCAACATTCGTATTTATTAGTTAAAATACGTGCACCACCAAGCGTTCATTAAAAGGTGCAATACTAATTTTTTCGTATCCAAATTCTATGAACACTTTACTCCATGTATTACCTGCAACGAATTGAAAATATTACAGTCCGTTTGGCATTGCGTAATATTTTACATTTCGTTAATGAATGCTAGGTATTTTACCAAACACGGTAATTTATGTTTTTGTGGGTTGTAAATTGATGAAAATCTTGAGTGTCATGTTCAACATTCGTATTTATTAGTTAAAATACGTGCACCACCAAGCGTTCATTAAAAAGTACATTACACAATTATTAGTTTCGTATCCAAATACTATGAACACATTATTCCATGTATTACCTACAACGAATTGAAATCATTACAGTACTTTTGGCATTGCGTAATATTTTACACTTCGTTAATGAATTCCAGGTATTTTACCAAATATGGTAATTTGCGTTTTTGCGGGTCGTAAATCGATGAAAATCTTGAGTTTCATGTTTAGCATTCGTATTTATTAGTTAAAATACGTGCACCACCAAGCGTTCATTAAAAAGTGTATTACACAATTACGAGTTTCGTATCCAAATACTGTTAACACATTATTCCATGTATTACCTGCAACGAATTGAAAATATTACAGTATGTTTGGCATTGCATAATATTTTACACTTTGTTAATGAATGCCAGGTACTTTATCAAATACGGTAATCTATGTTTTTGTGGGTTGTAAATTGATGAAAATCTTGAGTGTCATGTTCAACATTCGTATTTATTAGTTAAAATACGTGCACCACCAAGCGTTCATTAAAAAGTATATTACACAATTATTAGTTTCGTATTCAAATGTTATGAACACTTTATTCCATGTATTATTTGCAACGAATTGAAAATATTACAGTATGTTTGGCATTGCATAATATTTTACACTTCGTTAATGAATGCTAGGTATTTTACCAAATACGGTAATTTATGTTTTTGTGGGTTGTAAATTGATGAAAATCTTGAGTGTCATGTTCAAGATTCGTATTTATTAATTAAAATACGTGCACCATCAAGCGTTCATTAAAAAGTACATTATACAATTATTAGTTTCGTATCCAAGTACTATGAACACTTTATTCCATGTATTACCTACAACGAATTGAAATCATTACAGTACTTTTGGCATTGCGTAATATTTTACACTTCGTTAATGAATGCCAGGTATTTTACCAAATACGGTAATTTGTGTTTTTGTGGGTTGTAAATTGATGAAAATCTTGAGTGTCATATTCAGCACTCGTATTTATTAGTTAAAATACGTGCACCACCAAGCGTTCATTAAAAAGTATATTACACAATTATTAGTTTCGTATCCAAATACTATGAACACATTATTCCATGTATTACCTACAACGAATTGAAATCATTACAGTACTTTTGGCATTGCATAATATTTTACACTTCGTTAATGAATGCCAGGTATTTTATCAAATACGGTAATTTATGTTTTTGTGGGTTGTAAATTGATGAAAATCTTGAGTGTCATGTTCAGCACTCGTATTTATTAGTTAAAATACGTGCACCACCAAACGTACATTAAAAAGTATATTACACAATTATTAGTTTCGTATTCAAATGTTATGAACACTTTATTCCATGTATTACCTGCAACGAATTGAAAACATTACAGTACGTTTCTAAAAAATATAGCCACGGAATGATTAATCGTTTAAGGGAATAAACATTGCCCGACACTCTCACAGCGGAGCGCGGCAACGCAGTGTGGCGAAAGGAAAAAGAATAAGGAGATACGTACTCATAATTTTACGTAGCACCTGAGATAAAAAAGTGCGATGGCAGTTCAGAAGGGAAAAAGTGGAAATAAGGAAGTACGCGACGAAGCCAGAGAACGGCTGGAAGATAGAGAGCTACGCACCCGTAATCTCATATAGTGGAAAGTAGACGGCAAAAAATAGGAACTACTGGATACGTGTATCACGAGTATACAACACCGCATAAAGTAAAGTAGTTCAAAGTTAAATAGTCTGGCGTAAAAAAGGACCGCAGAAGGGCACGCAAATGTGGGCAGGAAGGAAGAGGGTGCGGGGGGACAAAATGCAAGAAGGTGCAAGACTGCAGCTCGCAGAAAAACGCAGACACCGCCGTGAGACTAGAAGGTGAGGACGCAGATGATAACGAGCGAACAAGACGAGAAGATAAAACGACGAACACGATGGCGTTAAGAAAGACGCGAACACGCGAACGTCGAAGATGAAAGAAAACAGAAGCACAGACGCGAACGACGAAATGACATAAAGCAACCGGCGACATCGCGCAAAGAGAGCGAAGCGGCCAACGTTAACACTTTGACTGACATGATGGTCACCACTGATCGACGCAAGAGATTTGATTGAAGATCCAAAATACTCGCAATGAATAGCAATAATTATTTTATAAATGCAGTTATTGTTAGAATAGTGATGCGATTCTTTGGTCTCCAATACCTGCACATTATTTACATTTGGCATAATTCAATTACACGCTGTAGTATTTCATAGCATCGCCGTTCTAATATAGTAAAATACGCTTGGCAGTCAATGTGTTAACACATTGATAGCCGGCCCCGTGAAAACGCGGGTTTTTGAGTCGATCACTTGAGTGCCGGAATCACTTTCGGAAACAAGCAAAACAAGTGGCCGATGCGTTGCCGGCGCTCAGGCTTCAAATGTCTCTTAGGTCGCCGGCTGTCAATGTGTTAACACTTTGACTGCCAAGCGTATTTTGCTACGTTGAAATCGCGATGCAATGAAATATTGCAGAGTATGATTAACACTTTGACTGACATGATGGTCACCACTGATCGGCGCAAGAGGTTTGATTGAAGATCCAAAATACTCGCAATGAGCAGTAATAATTACTTTATAAATGCAGTTATTGTTAGAATAGTGATGCGATCCTTTGGTCTCCAATACCTGAACATTATTTACATATACCAGTATTTTCAACGCTCCTCCCATTCCTCACGCCAGCTGCAGTCAATCCATACCACCCGAAGTTTCTCTATATCAATCGTACCGAACTTTTAATATCCCCGTTAATTCAGGCCCAACATATAATATTTCCTTACTTCCACGAATTCTTCATTTCACCCACATACCCTTCGTATCACCTTTGCAACCCGTCAAATATCGCGTTAACACTTTGACTGCCATGATGGTCACCGGTGACCGATGCAAGAAATTTTACTGAAGACCCAAAATATTTGCAATAGGTAGCAATTATTATTTTACAAATGAAATTGTTATTAGAATAGCGATGCGATCCTTTGGCCTCCAATACCTGCATATTATACACAGTTTGTATAATTCAGTCAAACACTGTAGTATTTCATAGCATCGCCGTTCTAATACAGCAAAATACGCATGGCAGTCAACGTGTTAAAAACGGAACAGACAATAATGTCCAGACATGAACACCGAGGATTATACACAGTTTGTATAATTCAGTCAAACACTGTAGTATTTCATAGCATCGCCGTTCTAATACAGCAAAATACGCATGGCAGTCAACGTGTTAAAAACGGAACACACAATAATGTCCAAACATGAACATCGAGGATCCGACGATGGAAGGCAAAAACGCAAGGAAAAAAGGCAACAGCGATGTTGAAAGAAACACTCAGGCTCGCGGCTCCGGACCGGTAAAACATAAGGGTTGTCACTTTGGCGGGCAGAACTTAGCGCTATCGGCGAGCGGGGTAAATGCTTTAGCCCAGTTGGCCAACGCGCCGCGCGAAATCGATGGTTAATGGACAAAGTTGACACCGTTACAACATCCCGAAACTGCCGCGGCGGAAACTACGTACATTCATTTCACTTAGGCTCGCGCTCCTCCTTGCCACCCGCCCCGCTGTTTCGCGAACGGCAGCGAACGAGGAGGAGAGAACGGTGGGCAGCCTTCCAGCAGCTCATCCGCGCCAGCTCATTCGTACAGCGCGACTTTTCACGGCTCCTGGCCGATGTTAGTCAGACTTTTATCCCCGCGCGCGGGAGTCTCTCAAGTTTCGCCGACGTCGTTACGTCCTATCGTTTTCGACGGGGGCGCGAGGGTAAAAGTTTCAGGCTGGGGGCCGGAAGACGGTAGACTGCGCGCTCGTGTGGCCACCCAAATTATAGATGGGGTTAACACTTTGACTGCCGTGATGGTCACCGGTGACCGACGCAAGAGATTTTACTGAAGATCTAAAATTTTCGCAATGGGTAGCAATAATTATTTTATAAATGCAGTTATATTGAGAATAGTGATGCGATCCTTTGGTCTCCAATACCTGCACATTATTTACATTTTGCATAATTCAATCAAACGCTGTAGTATTTCATAGCATCGCCGTTCTAATACAGCAAAATACGCACGGCAGTCAACGTGCTAACACTTTGATTGCCGCGATGGTCACCGGTGACCGACGCAAGAGATTTTATTGAAGATCCAAAATATTCACAATGGGTAGAAATTATTATTTTATAAATGCAGTTGTTGTTAGAACAGTGATGCGATCCTTTGGTCTCCAATATCTGCACATTATTTACATTTTCCATAATTCAGTCACACGCTGTAGTATTTCATAGCATCGCCGTTCTAATATAGTAAAATACGCTTGGCAGTCAATGTGTTAACACATTGACAGCCGGCCCCGCAAAAACGCGGGTTTTTGAGTCGATCACTTGAGTGCCGGAATCACTTTCGGAAACAAGCAAAACAAGTGGCCGATGCGTTGCCGGCGCTCAGGCTTCAAATGTCTCTTAAGTCGCCGGCTGTCAATGTGTTAATAGGGATCGGCCTGGAGAAGTACAGCGGCGTGTGTGGAAAAGTGCGTTTTACGGGGATAGTGCGAATTTTGTAATGGAAGTGTAGCAGTATATACGCATATACTTCAATATCCATGCCAAGAGGATTTTATTGCGATGTGTCGTAGGTACGTCAACGATTCAGCACTCCCCTAATTCGCACAGGTTTCAGTTTATCAATGCCACAACCAAAAAAATACCTTCGATTAACCGTATTTATGTAAACCTGCAAAAGTTACTTTGCGCATCACATTACTCCTCTATCACAACCCGAAAAATAGCTTCAATTAACCGTATTTATGTAAACCTGCAAAAATTACTTTGCGCATCACATTGCTCCTCTATCATTCCGACAATTCTATACTTTTCCATTTCGCACAGGTTTTAGTTTATATTACTGTACCAGTATCGGAGCATCTCCTGCCCTAATGATGCAGACCGAAACACTTGCAAAACGTCGGCAAAATGCTAAGAGAAGACGCTCTTTGGAATCCGGAAGCCAATAATCTGAATAATCGTGGTTGCGAGCGCCTCAAATTTAAAAAGGCTTAAGCCGGAAATGACCTTCAATACCTTAACTACCCTTACATAAACTTGCAACAATGACTTCTCTCATCGTGTTACTCCTCCATTACTTAAACAACACCCTTGCCCAAATTCGCAGAGATCCGGAAGCCAATAATCTGAATAATTGTGATCGCGAGCGCCTCAAATTTAAAAAGGTTTAAGCCGGAAGTGACCTTCAATACCTTAACCACTCTTACATAAACTTGCAACAATGACTTCTCTCACCATGTTACTCCTCTATTGCTTCAACAATACCCTCGCCCAATTTCGCAGAGATCCGGAAGGCAATAATCTGAATAATTATGGTCGCGAGCGCCTCAAATTTAAAAAGGTTTAAGCCGGAAGTGACCTTCAATACCTTAACCACACTTACGTAAACTTGCAACAATGCCTCCTCCCACCGTGTTACTCCTCTATTACTTCAACAACACCCTTGCCCAAATTCGCAGAGATCCGGAAGCCAATAATCTGAATAATTATGGTCGCGAACGCCTCAAATTTAAAACGGTTTAAACCGAAAATGACCTTCAATACCTTAACCACCCTTACATAAACTTGCAACAATGACTTCTCTCACCATGTTACTCCTCTATTGCTTCAACAACACCCTCGCCCAAATTCGCAGTGATCGGGAAGCCAATAATCTGAATAATTGTGATCGCGAGCGCCTCAAATTTAAAAAGGTTTAGGCCGAAAATGACCTTCAATACCTCAACCACCCTTACATAAACTTGCAATAATGACTTCTCTCACCGTGTTACTTCTCTATTACTTCAACAACACCCTCGCCCAAATTCGCCGAGATCCCAGTCTCTGAAGCCCATAACCCGGGAACCATCCATGTTTATTCAATCGTCATGAGATCGCAGAGCCGTCAGCGTCGGTGGAAATTTTCGCAGGCCCCTTAACGATCCGTACGCGCGCCGGGCAATCTTGATGGTCGAAATGACTTCGCCATCAGCGGCGCGGCTAGATTAACGGTAGGCGTGCGCACCTGGAACTTGATATTACGCTTCCGGGCTGTTTGTTTCCTCCAGCACACCCTCGTTTCCGACGATGCACTGCCTGTCGCGGGGCTCCGCGTGGCGATTTGTCGCAGCCCAATGCAATTGTCCCCTTATTTCTTCGATAATTGCGAAATCGGGTGATGAAGCTGCCCCGACCCGACGACGCCGGCGTCCCATTGGTCGACGCTCGTTTCCTCTAACGCGCGAGACGGCCCGACCCAGACACTCGATTGGTATCGTTTTTCGCCGGACAGAATGGTCGGGAGTTAATTAGTCAGGCGGTCGTGCCGATTGGCATTCATCTTTCGTATGAACGATTACACGATCGAGTGCGATGAGTGGTGTGGACTTTTTGAGGTCGGGGTTCAAGGGAATTGCACGGGCTGAGGTAATTGTGGGGCGGGCGGAAGGAGGTTGAGTGGCACGAGGAACGTCAGACTAAAACGGAGAACGGAGTTTGGCGGATGAGAGTTCGTTGTCGGGAAAATGGTGGCGGGTGATTTTGTAGAGTGCGTCGCGGTAATTGTGATACAACGCGGACGGGCTCGAGCCCTTTTGCAGAATGTAAATCGAGTATGTGAAATAGGGTTTCTCGTTTGAGCTTGTGTACGACGGAAAATGTGACTTTATTTGATTTTATTGTTTCCGAGTATATTCAGAAAAAATGCCGTATGAGATTTTATTCGTATAAGTCCTTTTTACCAATTTTTAACACTTTGACTGCCATGGTGGTCATCGGTGACCGGCGCAAAAAGTCTCACGAAAAATTCAAAAAATACCCAATCGGTAACATTTATGATTTTGTAAATGCAATTAACCCCTTAACCTACGATTTAGATTCGAAGATGTTGGGCCGAAATTGTATACAAGCTCGCGCAGCGTTCGGAACATTTGCACGACTTGTGTAAAGTTCCATTACATATACCAGAATGCTTTGAAATATATCATACCGTTACAGATTACTAATTTCGTACTTTGGAGTTTTGTATAAATAATGATTTTGTAATACTTGCGTATACCACAATTATTGCATCAGACTGTAATTACGTATCAAATATTCCACGTAATATTCACTTCTGGCCCGATCACCGTACGCGGGCTATGCCGGTAAAATTTAGGTTTGGCCCGATCATCGTACGCGGGCTATGCCTGTCATTGTAGGTTAAGGGGTTAATATTAAATAGTGTTTAAATTCTTTGTTCTCCGATGCCTTCCAAATATCCCACGAAAATACAAAAAATACACAATCGGTCGCATTTATAATTTTGAAAATTCAATTAATATTAAATAGTGATTCAATTCTTTGATCTCCGATACCTTCACATTATTTTCATTTTGCAGAATTCAATCATATTCTGTAGTACTTCATCACGTTGCGGTTTTAATATAGTAAAATACGCAAGGCAGTAAAAGATCCCACGAAAATGCAAAAAATACACAATCGGTCGCATTTATAATTTTGAAAATGCAATTAATATTAAATAGTGATTCAATTCTTTGGTCTCCGATACCTTCACATTATTTTCATTTTGCAGAATTCAATCATATTCTGTAGTACTTCATCCCGTTGCGGTTTTAATATAGTAAAATACGCACGGCAGTAAAAGATCCCACGAAAATGCAAAAAATACACAATCGGTCGCATTTATAATTTTGAAAATGCAATTAATATTAAATAGTGATTCAATTCTTTGATATCCGATACCTTCGCATTATTTTCATTTTGCACAATTCAATCATATTCTCTAGTACTTCATCACGTTACGGTTTTAATATAGTAAAATACGCACGGCAGTAAAAGATCCCATGAAAATGCAAAAAATACACAAACGGTCGCATTTATAATTTTGAAAATGCAATTAATATTAAATAGTGATTCAATTCTTTGATATCCGATACCTTCGCATTATTTTCATTTTGCATAATTCAATCATATTCTGTAGTACTTCGTCCCGTTGCGGTTTTAATATAGTAAAATACGTATGGCAGTTAACGTGTTAATTCACCTCCTCAGAATCGATGAGCCCGTTCACGTTGTAGCCTAACTCTCGTAACACGTTGCGTATAATTGGAAAGTGAAGTAGCAGAAAAAGTGGACAGATGGCGAGCATAATTCGATTGATTGTATCGTCGGCCATGAATAGTATGACAGAACAATCGTCGGTGGTCCGGATTCGCAGCAGCATGTTCCCGTATTCTCTGACACAGAATGAAGACTCCCGCGGCTAAACTCTTTACCTCCCGCGCATAATGAGTCCGGCGGAGGAGATTACGGACTCCCGGCAGGTTTATAAGGGAAGGATTTATAAAAGTTCGAGAGAAACGACTACGGACTTCGCCGGGACTTAGAACAAACTTAAAGCGCGCGTTTGACATTCTCTGGATCCGCGAACTGTCGAAAGCGCTCAATTACCAGGTTGCGCCGCTCGAAGACTCGCCGACAGCCGATAACGTCGCTAAAACGTGCAATAACACAAACCGCACGCCCCCGTTGCTACGAGCTTCGCTCAAAAAAACGACGAAACCCCTGGCCACCGAAATTCGGCCCGGAATAATGACAAACCCGCGGCGCGCGCGTGCAAATTTGAGCTGGGCAATTAAAAATCTGCGCGCGGGCCAATAAAAATTTCAAGCCTTCAATTAAAAGTGCCGTCCGTCCGCGCGGAGACGTCGCTCTCACTTCCAGCAGTTCCCATTCATCCGCCCTCTCGCTCATTGTCTCGCGCATCGATTGGCCGGCGAAAAATGATTCCGCCATTCATCGGCACTTCGCGCAAAATCGAATTCCGCCGTTAATTCCTCCTCCTTTCTTCCCTCGCTACGTCCGGCGCACTCGACGTCCTGTCCCATTTACTTTTAATCGGCAAGCAGCGGCTCCCGAGTGCGCGCTTGCCGGAAATGTCGAATGACAGAAGGATATCAGCGACCGTCCTTAATCCGGTTTGTTAATGCCCTTAATTGGGAAGTCGGTATTACGCGCTTTAATCCAAATTTAATCCAAAAAGGAAGCCCCGGAGGGTCGGCTGAACGCGTTCGGGCTTAATCGATCTTCGTTTCGCAGAAAGATCAGCGGAAAGATCGGTCCGCCCTGATGGAAAGGTCGTCCGGCGAGTTTACTTTTATACGCCCGGTCCTCTCCGCTGCCTGCCATTACGCGATTTTATTTTCTTCGGCGCAAGACAATTTACGGCCGTGATCTCGTCCGCGGGATTATGCTGTACGCGTCCCTAAGAAATCGTGGACTTGAAGTTTGTCGGACAGTTTTGGTGGAGAGTGGACTCAGTGTGATGTGTTGAAAGAAATTGCGGTGGAGATCGGGTCTGGTTTGAAGTTCTATGTTGCGAATCCGGTGGGTTCAACGTTGAATTCTGTTAACATTAAACGTATCAAGCGGGGTCAAATGACCCCTTTCAAAATTCACTTCAAAATCGTACATCCATTGTTATTTCTTTCGCTCATTTGACTTTCTGTAAGTTCTTATATTATTCAATTTCTCGCTTTAATAAATTAGAAATTTCTTTCCAAAAATCAACGTTTATTTCATAAGGGATCAAATGACCCCCCATGGTAAGAATAGGTAGGTGTAAAGTACCGCTCCGTTTAGTGTTAATTCGTTGATTTTGCCGGTGTAGGGAAATATTGGTGAAAACAATTGTCAATAGAACAATAAGCACAAGTGTTTTTATCGTCGATCTTGTCGATGCATTAAGGTTATCGATATTTTTCTATTGAGGTGCAGAAGCCAATTTTTTTGTGTTTAGATAATTCGGGCAAGCCTCATAACATCTTTCGATGAATGCTTCCTTGTAATACATAAATCGAAAGACAAAACTAAAAAATTATTCTCACGCGGTGTCTGTGAACACAAAAATGATTCAGTTTGATCTCTACGAACACACTGAATTTAACGCACCTATGTATTTTCCACATCACTAAGCGCAACAGAGAGCTCCAAACGCTCAGTTTACGTAAAACATTCTGTACCGAAACTCACACGTGTCCAACAGGAATATCATTGAACCGTTACGATTCCTGCAAATCCCGTTACAAGTTCTTTCGAATTTACTGGGATCGCCATACTTCACTGGTATCGAATGCTTCTTTTTCTTCTTCCGGTAATCATAACGTTCCATGCAATATATAATAATATAACTGACGAAAGTCTTGTTATAGTTAGACATGTAATAGAACACAACTCTGATTAACACCTTGTTCTGATTGGCGTGTTAACACTTTAACGACCGCTAGCCGATTAATCGACTTTTCGGTTCCAACTGCTATTTACCGGTAGCCGATTAATCGGCTTTTCAGTGGTCAACGGTTATATTAACCCTTAGCGCTCCGGCACATTTTCGCAGCGGAACGAGTGAAACGGAGTTTTATTTTAAGTGAGAAGAATTACACGTGCTATAAAAAAGGTCAAAAAATGGTTTAATCGTACCAGTGCAGGGACTGATCACGTTTTAACTACAGTTATCAATTGCCAACCCCGACGATACCGCAGCGTTTTAAGCGCAATCATGTTTTTTCAGTTAGGGTTAAATAAGATAAATATCAGATGATATTATGACAATTCTAAATGACAATAAAATGACACTGCTTTGAAACTAAAGGATTCTTACCAACACATTCAGTATTTTTCAGTTATAAAGCTTTACAAATAGGCACATACATAATTCCTACACGACATCCAAAACAGAGTCGGTCATTAGTGAGTCGGTCGTTAGTCAATAGCGGTCAGTAAAGTGTTAACATAATTAACACGTTGACTGCCAAGCGTATTTTGCTATGTTAGAACCGCGATGCGATGAAATACTGCGGAGTATAATTAAATCGTGCAAAATGAAAATAACGCCGAGTTGTTGGAAGCCAAAGTATTGAAGCATAATTTCAAATATGAATTACTTTTATAAGATTGCAAATAGGCACCACTGCGAACTTCTTGCATTTTTAATAAAATCCTTGTGCCGGTCACCGGTGACCACCGTGGCAGTCAACGTGTTAACTCAAATGTACCAATCAGCGCCAGGGGTCCATCGGAACAACCGAAACAATAAAGCAACGTCGCTATACAAACTATAATACAACGTCTGACGCAATGCACTCCGCAAGCTCCGGAAAAGAATCCGAAATCCGCCAAACGCCACGATTTCATCTTCCCAACTAGTGCCGTTACACTCGCAAAATATAGACAGGCTTTAGCCTGAGCACTTTAATCGCCAGGGCGAGATCTCGGCGAACTTACAAGGATCTACGCGACCCCACGACTTCCTAGCAGGATCCGTGCGCTCGTTGCGGGATATTTGGGAGCTCGCGCGAGTTGCGGTCCCGGAGAGCAAAAACGCAGCGCAGAAGAGGGGCGACGTAAAATTAAATAAGGTTTACCCGAATCACCGGCAAGCGATGGTATCTTAGCTTTGACGAGGTAAACCACCTCCCTCCTTGTTCTCCTCCAGTCTTCCTCCTTCCTTATTTCGCCGCTCGCCCAGTACGTAATTTCGTCCCCGACGGAATTTGCATTTTTCCACGGACGAACTGTATACGTATAGCCGTCCCGTTATCTCCCCTTATCCGAGCCGCGAATCCTGTTTCTTCCCCTTTTCCCGCCCCTGCGACCTCCTCTGCTCCTTCCTACCCCAACCCATCTCGGCCCAAAGTCTTTTCGGCCGTTCCTGTTATTTCGGAGTCGCGGGAAGTACTCGGCGGAATTCCGAGCGCACGCGGAAATCTTCGGGCGAAAATCGAAACGGGCGATTGAACGTTTCCGGCGGAAGGCCTGGGATTCTTGGAGATGAGTTGCGAGATGTTTGCTCGATTGACAGAAGCTGCTGTTTGGAGCGCGGTGTGCAGGAGTGGGTACACGTGGTGTCGAGGAAAGTTTGGAGAATATTTTTGGTGGGAGTTGCGCGGATAGTGAGAGACTATATGTACGTCGGTCGAATAATTTGAAAATGAAGCATGAGAATAAATATGGTGATACAATGTGTGGGAGTCGTTATGCGCGGTTGGATGGTTGGCAGATGTGTGTAGTGCAGGTCCTATGTACGGAAAAGAAAATAATTTCTATAAATGCCGGTTAGAGAAATTGTATTACGAGAAGGAGTATGGTGATGCAATGCGTGAGATTGGTTAGGGAGGTAGTTGGATGATTGATATACGAGTATGTATTAGGCGAATATTTTTGGTGGGCGTTGCGCAGATAGAGGAAGAGTATATGTCGGTCAAATAATGTGAAAATGAAGCATGGGAATGAATATGGTGATACAATGTTTGGGAGTCGTTATGCGTGGTTGGATCATTTATAGATGTGTCTAGTGCAGGGCCTATGTACTAAAAAGAAAATAATTTCTATAAATACGGGTTGGTGAAATTATATTATGAGGAGTATGGTAATGCAATGCGTGAGAATGGTTAGGAAGGTAGTTGGATGATTGATACCTATATGTATTAGGCGAATATTTTTGGTGAGCGTTGCGCGGGTAGTGGGAGAGTATATGTCGGTCGAATAATTTGAAAATGAAGCATGAGAATAAATATGGGAATGTGTGAGTATGGTGATACAGGTGTGTGTATGGGATTCGAAAAGAGAAAATAATTTCTATAAATTGGGAGAAATTATATTGCGGTGATGATCATTCAGGTAGTTGGATAATTGATATATGTATTAGGCGAATATTTTTGGTTGGCGTTGCGCGAGTAGAGGAAGAGTATATGTACGTCGGTCGAATAATGTGAAAATGAAGTATGGGAATGAATATGGTCATACACTGTGTAGGGATCGTTATGCGCGGTTGGATGGTTGGTAGGTATGTGTAGTGCAGGTCCTACGTACGAAAAAAGAAAATAATTTCTATAAATGTAGGTGGGAGAAATTGTATTATGAGAAGGAATATGGTGATGCAATGCGTGAGAATGGTTAGGCAGGTAGTTGGATGATGGATATATGTATTAGGCGAATATTTTTGGTGGGCGTTGCGCAGATAGAGGAAGAGTATATGTTGGTCAAATAATGTGAAAATGAAGCATAGGAATGAATATGGTGATACAATGTTTGGGAGTCGTTATGCGTGGTTGGATCATTTATAGATGTGTCTAGTGCAGGGTCTATGTACGAATAAGAAAATAATTTCTATAAATGCAGGTGGGAGCAATTGTATTATGAGAAGGTATATGGTGATGCAATGCGTCAGATTGGTTAGGCAGGTAGTTGGATGATTAATATGTGTATTAGGCGAATATTTTTAGTTGGCGTTGCACGAGTAGAGGAAGAGTATATGTACGTCGGTCGAATAATGTGAAAATGAAGCATGGGAATGAGTATGGTGATACAATGTATGGAAGTCATTATGCGCGGTTGAATAGTTGGTAGATGTGTGTAGTGCAGGTCCTATGTACGGAAAAGAAAATAATTTCTACAAATACGGGTTGGTGAAATTATATTATGAGAGGGAGTATGGTGATGCAATGCGTGAAAATGGTTAGGCAGGCGGTTGGATATTTAATAGATGTATTTAGAGTGGGCCCTATATACGAAAAGAAAAAATAATTTATATGAATGCACGTCGGTAAAGCTTTGGTTTCCAAGTAAAAACTACTCGAAACTACGAATATACGGACTTCTCCATTTTGTAGTCGAAAAAGCGCAGGTGTACGGTCACGTTCGTATAATCCTGTTTTTGTTTATTTGCGTACATAGAACACGAATGCAATTTTAACTAATATTATTGAAAGTCCGTGAGTTTGTACTCACCCAGCGAATTAAGTGTTCACATACAAAAAAACTCTACCCCACTACCTTACCCTTCATCACTCTTCATTGACACTGGATACGCACCTCCATAATCAAATAACAATAAACGTTATAAACGTAAAACCTAAACGCATCGACTCTCCTCATTCTCGTCACCTTCACCACTTATTCCCACCCACAAATCATTTATGCACCGACACCACTCGCTATACCGGCACAACCATATGATAATGACGACAAACATTTATCCTTAAACGCATCGACTCTCGTAATTTTCCTCACACTCGCCACTCACTCCCGCACACAAATCACTTATGCACCGACACCACTCGCTATACCACGACAACCATATGATAATGACGACAAACATTCCCACTGCACCGTGCATCTCGAAAAGTCTTCCAGGCGTACTGGCTCCAAGGGCAAGAAGGCGTGATTAGAATCGCTCTGCCATCGGCCCACTTCGCCCCAGTTTCAATGTCAACATACGCGATAATGGAATCACCAGCGTTGGCTCAGGAAAACATTCGGGCGAATTCAATTGGCAATCAGCGCGTCTCACCGGACGATAATGGGAGTCGGCCAGTTATATCCACTTCATGCAGGAATATGTTAAACAATCATCGCTCGTGCGTTCACATCGTTCTCCGAACGTTACGGAAACAACCGGCGATATTTCGCTCCGGCGCATTTGATGTTTTCATACAGAACCGGACCGGTGCCGATACGAAATTGGTGCGGAATTGGCGTCGGCCGGACGTTGATCGATCCTCACGCTGTTCCTGACAGCCTTCAAGCCTCGCCCGAACGGCGACCGTGGCCGAGTCATTCCCGTCATAACGTTAGTCATACGTAGTGTAGCTAACCTGCGCGAAACTGCATTCAGGAGGCGCCATTTTTAGTTTCTGCCCCGTGGCAAGTGGTTCTGATCGGTACGAGAACGGAGCTGTATTTCTTTCGGGTAGCATATTGGGTGCGATTGCTTCGAGGTGAACTAGATAGCTGATGGACCGGAGTTTGACGATGGCTGGCTGTCGATAGTGCTAATGAGATAAGCGTGTATAGATGCGTATGTAGACGGGGTGGAATGGATTGCGGTGTCTATGGCACGCGTATGGGTCATTTAGTGTTTCGGAGATATTGTAACACTATAATGCCCGTGTGTTTATTGGGTAGGAATGTATTATGTGGAATGGTAGATATAGAATATATGATGCTTTTGTGTTTTTTGTATAGAATGATTAAATGTCATTTATGCGTGCCGTAGATACAGTATTCATTAGATATTGTATACCATATTTTGTTGTATATTGTTTACGATATTTAGACATTGTATACGATATATGGATATTGTATACAATATTGTATACTTGTGTAATGTATATTAGGTGTAGTGCGATGGATTGCTGTATTTGTGGCATGGGTATGGGTCATTTAGTGTTTCGGAGATATTGTAACACTATAATGCTCGTGTGTTTATTGGGTAGGAATATATTATGTGGAATGGTAGATGTAGAATATACGATGATTTTGGTTTTTTTTTGTATAGAATGATTAACAGACATTTATGCGTGCCATGGATACAGTATTTATTACATATTGTATACGACTTGTGTAATGTATATTAGGTGTAGTGCGATGGATTGCTGTATTTGTGGCATGGGTATGGGTCATTTAGCGTTTCGGAGATATTGTAACACTGTAATGCGCGTGTGTTTATTGGGTAGGAATATACTATGAGGAATGGTAGATATAAAATATACGATGCTTTTGTGTTTTTTTGTACAGAATGATTAACAGACATTTATGCGTGCCGTAGGTACAGTATTTAATAGACATTATATATGACTTGTATAATGTGTATTAGGCGTAGTGGGATAGGTTGCTGTATTTGTGGCATGGGTACGGATCGTTTAGAATTTTCTGAGTATTGTAATACGTTACAATGCTTTTGTGTGTCTTACGTGGAATTATTAAGACATATATGTCTCCCATACATGCAGTATTTATTACAGATATTTTCAGCAGAGTGAAAATATACGAAAAAATGCTACACAAAACAATTGCTTGTATTCGGAAGCAAATATTTTCCCCTCGTTGTCGTTTTATGTAGGTCATTATTTTGGAGCGACACGAAATTATTGATGTTTGCTCAGTTCCATTTCGTCAGTATGTATGTTGAGCTTGTCTATGTGGATTAATTGCTTTCCAAGCGAGAGAAACTTGAAAACGCAGTTTGTGAGCTAAGATTAGCACTAGGTTTTCTGACGTACACACGTCTAGTTTTGGTTGTCGCCACTGAATTCGACGCAAATTCAATTCGACACCTGTCAGCCGTCAAAGTAATAAAGGAAACGTAGTACATTTAGGCTCGATTCACTCGACTTGGTCTGGTTGCTTTTTGCTACTGCTCGTCACTGGCGGAACGTTACGCTTAATCATTTTCATACATCTTGTCAAACAGTACGCTAATAAGAAATATGACATGTCTACCGATTCATTATTCAATCTGCCCTTAAATTAAAGGATTACAAAATACTGCATACCCTGTAAAATATCGCGTTAAGGGAATCTTCGACATTTCTATAAATTTTACATTTGATTCAGTATTAATTGAAATCATAAATCCTATATATCAATCAACTACACTTTTTGCTACACAGTTTTAAACATCACTTCAACAATATATTTAATATTTCTCTCATGCCTCATTCCACTCGTAGTCAATTAGCATTGTCCGAAGTTTCTCTGTATCAATCATACCGAACTTTCAGTATCCCTCGGAACCAACAGGTTGAAAATATCTTCGACGCTTCTATGAATTCCGCACTCTACCCAGTATTCATTCAAATCATAAAATCTAATTTTCATCAAACCACGTTAAATTCAGATCACCCGAAGGTTATATATATATCAATCAGGCTGAACTTTTAATATCACCATCAATTAAGGTTCAAAATATCTGCGACAGTTCTACAAATTCTGCATTCTACCTATTGTTAATTAATACCAGTAAAGTCTATGGAATATGAACCTACTATAAACCTCTACTCTTTACTAAACAATCCCAAATATCACGTTGACAATATCAGCGACATTTCCACCATTTCGTTCCATCCAATATTAATTGAAATCATAAAAGTCCACGCACCTTTTATATCCACTTCTCATCCCACCCGTCAAAAATCGCGTTAAGAATATTTTCGATACTCCTCCCATTTCTCGCGCCAGCCGCAGTCAATTCAAATCAATCGCAGTTCATGTCAATCAAACCCAACTTTTAATATCCCCGTCAATTAAGGCCCAAAACATCTCTGCGATTTCTACGAATTCTGCATTCCATCCAGTATTAATTCATATCATAAAATCCCACATATCCATCATATCTCCTTTTTGCCCCGGCCGTAAAATATGATGTTAACGATATTTTCAACACTCTTCCCGTGCCTAGCGCCAGCCGCAGTCAATTAAAACCACCCGCAGTTCATGTCAATCATATCAAACTTTGAACATCCCCGTCAATTATGGCTCAAACAATATCTCCATAATATCTACGAAATTCGCATTCCACCCAGTATTAATGCACATCATAAAATCACACATGCCCTTCACATTTCTTTTTCACTCGTCAAATATCACGTTAACAATATTTTCAACACTCTTCCCACACCTCACGCCAGCCGCAGTCAATTAAAATCACCCGCAGTTTATGTCAATCAAACCCAACTTTGAACATCCCCGTCAATTAAGGCTCAAAATATCTCCTGCATTTCTACGAATTCAGCATTCCACCTAGAATTACTTCATATCATAAAATCCCATATACCCTTCGCATCTTTTTCTTCCATTCCTTGCGCCAACCGCAGTCAATTCAAATCACCTGCAATTAATGTCAATCAAACCCAACTGAATATATCCTTCAATTAAGGCCCAAAATATCTCTGTTATTCTACTCTGTGAATTCTACATTCTACCCTGTATTACTTCATATCATAAAATCCCACATATCCTTCGTATCTCCTTTGCAACCTGTCAAACGTCGCGTTAACAGTATTTTCAACACTTCTCCCATTCCTCACGCCAGCTGCAGTCAATCCATACCACCCGAAGTTTCTCTATGTCTATCATACCCAACTTTTAATATCCCCGCCAATTAAGGCCCAAAATATGTCCTTACTTCCACGAATTCTGCAGTCTACCCTGTATTAATTCATATCATAAAATCCCCATATCCTTCGTATGTCCTTTGCAACCCGTAAAATATCGGGTTAACAGTATTTTCAAAGCTCCTCCCATTCCTCACGCTAGCTGCAGTCAATCCATACAACCCAAAGTTTCTTTATGTCCATCCTACCGAACTTTTAATATCCCCGTTAATTAAGGCCCAAAATATCTCCTTACTTCCACAAATTTTGCATTCCACCCACATACCCTTCGTATCACCTTTGCAACCCGTCAAATATCCCGTTAACAGTATTTTCAACACTCCTCCCATTCTTCACGCCAGCTGCAGTCAATCTATACCACCTGAGTGTTTCTCACCTGAAAGTTTCTTTATGTCCATCCTACCGAATTTTAAATATCTCCATCAATTAAGGTCCAAAATATCTCTGTCAATTCTACGAATTCTGCATTCCACCCTGTATTACTTCATATCATAAAATCCCACATACTCTTCGTATCTTCTTTGCAAACCCGTAAAATATCCCGTTAACAGTATTTTCAACACTCCTCCCATTCCTCACGCCTGGTGCAGTCAATCCATACCGCCTGAAGTTTCTCTATGTCAATCATACCGAACTTTTAATATCACTGCCAATTAAGGCCCAAGATATCTCATTACTTCCACAAATTTTGCATTCCACCCACATACCCTTCGTATCTCCTTTGCAACCCGTCAAATATCGCGTTAACAGTATTTTCAATGCTCCTCCCATTCCTCACACCAGCTGCAGTCAATCCATACCACCCGAAGTTTCTCTATGTCCATCCTACTGAACGTTTAATATCCCCGCCAATTAAGGCCCAAAGTATCTCTGTCAATTCTACGAATTCAGCATTACATCCTGTTTTACTTCATATCATAAAATCCCATATACCCTTCGCATGTCCTTCTTCCATTCCTTGCGCCAACCGCAATCAATTCAAGTGACCGGCAGTTCATGTCAATCAAACCCAACTTTTAATATCCCCGTCAATTAAGGCCCAAAGTATCTCCTTACTTCCACGAATTCTGTATTTTACCCAGCATTACTTCATATCATAAAATCCCACAGACCCTTCGCATCTCCTTTGCAACCCGTCAAATATCGCGTTAACAGTATTTTCAACGCCCCTCCCATTCCTCACGCCAGCTGCAGTCACTCCATACCGCCCGAAGTTTCTCTATGTCCATCCTACCGAACTTTTAATATTCCTGTCAATTAAGGCCCAAAATATCTCCTTACTTCCAAGAATTCTGCATTCCACCCACATACCCTTCGTATCATCTTTGCAACCCGTCAAATATCGCGTTAACACTTTGACTGCTATGATGATCACTGGTGACCGACGCAAGAAATTTTACTGACGATCCAAAATATTCGCAATGGGTAGCAATTATTATTTTACAAATGCAGTTGTTATTAGAATAGTGATGCGATCCTTTGGCCTTCAATACCTGCATATAATTTACATTTTGCATAATTCAGTCCAACGCTGTAGTATTTCATAGAATCGCCGTTCTGATATAGTAAAATACGCTTAGCACTCAACGGATTAACAGTATTTTCAACGCTTCTCCCATTCCTCACGCCAGCTGCAGTCAATCCGTACCACCCGAAGTTTCTCTATGTCCATCCTACCGAACTTTTAATATCCCCGTTAATTAAGGCCCAAAATATCTCCTTGCTTCCACGAATTCTGCAGTCCACCCTGTATTAATTCATATCATAAAGTCCCATATACCCTTCGTACCTCCTTTGCAACCCGTCAAATATCGCGTTAACAGTATTTTCAACGCTCCTCCCATTCCTCACGCCAGCTGCAGTCAATCCGTACCACCCGAAGTTTCTCTATGTTCATCCTACCGAACTTTTAATATCCCCGTTAATTAAGGCCCAAAATATCTCCTTACTTCCACGAATTCTGCAGTCCACCCTGTATTAATTCATATCATAAAGTCCCATATACCCTTCGTACCTCCTTCGCAACCCATCAAATATCGCGTTAACAGTATTTTCAACGCTCCTCCCATTCCTCACGCCAGCTGCAGTCAATCCACCCGAAGTTTCTCTATATCAATCATACCGAACTTTTAATATCCCCGCCAATTAACGTGTTAGCAATTCACTCGGTGCCGTGACGGTTCCTGACGAACGCGGGCCGACTCATCGCCCACACGGTGGGCGCTTCGCACAACACTCGCTCGTCCGCACGTTCCGGTTTGCTTTATGCCCGATACGCGGAAGAGGGTGAGCCTCTAACACGCGCCAGGAACAGTTGCAGCATGGGTTGAAGCGACGCAGGAGCGACGGAGAAGCCCGTGGAACGGGGTGAATCGGGTTTTCCTGCGAAACTTCATGGACGCCGGTGTGTGACGTTGATCGGCGCTCATTGGGGCCTTGGCAGCTCTCTCAAGTTCGCCAGAGAGAGAAGACGACGTGAGCGTGCCGATCGAACGACGGCTGATGAGGTCCGTCAGAGTAACGTAACTCGCGATGTCCAGCGCAAATATCCCTTGACGGCAATCAAATTTCTCAATGCGGCTGACGTAATGGTGGAATCGCGTAATTAGTAATGCGATGCGTTACGCGGTGTCTTTGGTATCTGGCATTGTACGATCTTAACGTGTGGGATGTGCAGGTTATGGTTTCGTTCTAATGAAAATGGCATGGAAAGTAACGATGAAAGGTTTGCTAATGTGGAAAAGTCGCAATTATCCCTTGACGGCAATCAAATTTTTTAATGCAGCTGATGTAATGGTGGAATCGCGTGACCGACGCAAGCAATTATTATTTTACAAATGCAATTAGTAATGCGATGCGTTACGCAGTGTCTTTGATTTCTGGCGTTGTACGTTCTTAACGTGTGGGATCGATGTGCAGGTTATGGTTTCGTTCGGATGAAAATGAAATGGAAAGTAACGGTGAAAGGTTTGCTAATGTGGAAAAGTCGCGATTATCCCTTGACGGCAATCAAATTTCTCAATGCAGCTGACATAATGGTGGAATCGCGTAATTAGTAATGCGATGCGTTACGCAGTGTCTTTGGTGTCTGGCATTGTACCTTCTTAACGTGTGGGATCGATGTGCAGGTTATGGTTTGGTTCGTGTGAAAATGGCATGAAAAGTAACGGTGAAAGATTTGCTAATGTGGAAAAATCGCAATTTGGTGGATTAACTTGTATAGCAATACTCAGGGAAATATCCCTTGACGGCAATCAAATTTCTCAATGCGGCTGACGTAATGGTGGAATCGCGTAATTAGTAATGCGATGCGTTACGCGGTGTCTTTGGTATCTGGCATTGTACGATCTTAACGTGTGGGATGTGCAGGTTATGGTTTCGTTCTAATGAAAATGGCATGGAAAGTAACGATGAAAGGTTTGCTAATGTGGAAAAGTCGCAATTATCCCTTGACGGCAATCAAATTTTTTAATGCAGCTGATGTAATGGTGGAATCGCGTAATTAGTAATGCGATGCGTTACGCAGTGTCTTTGATTTCTGGCGTTGTACGTTCTTAACGTGTGGGATCGATGTGCAGGTTATGGTTTCGTTCGGATGAAAATGAAATGGAAAGTAACGGTGAAAGGTTTGCTAATGTGGAAAAGTCGCGATTATCCCTTGACGGCAATCAAATTTCTCAATGCAGCTGACATAATGGTGGAATCGCGTAATTAGTAATGCGATGCGTTACGCAGTGTCTTTGGTGTCTGGCATTGTACCTTCTTAACGTGTGGGATCGATGTGCAGGTTATGGTTTGGTTCGTGTGAAAATGGCATGAAAAGTAACGGTGAAAGATTTGCTAATGTGGAAAAATCGCAATTTGGTGGATTAACTTGTATAGCAATACTCAGGGAAATATCCCTTGACGGCAATCAAATTTCTCAATGCGGCTGACGTAATGGTGGAATCGCGTAATTAGTAATGCGATGCGTTACGCAGTGTCTTTGGTGTCTGGCATTGTACGTTCTTAACGTGTGGGATCGATGTGCAGGTTATGGTTTGGTTCGTGTGAAAATGGCATGGAAAGTAACGGTGAAAGATTTGCTAATGTGGAAAAATCGCAATTTGGTGGATTAACTTGTATAGCGATACTCAGGGAAATATTCCTTGACGGCAATCAAATTTCTCAATGCGGCTGACGTAATGGTGGAATCGCGTAATTAGTAATGCGATGCTTTACGCGGTGTCTTTGGTGTCTGGCATTGTACCTTCTTAACGTGTGGGATCGATGTGCAGGTTATGGTTTGGTTCGTGTGAAAATGGCATGGAAAGTAACGGTGAAAGATTTGCTAATGTGGAAAAATCGCAATTTGGTGGATTAACTAGTATAGCGACACTCAGGAAAATATTCCTTGACGGAAATCAAATTTCTCAATGCGGCTGACGTAATGGTGGAATCGCATAATTAGTAATGCGATGCGTTACGCAGTGTCTTTGGTGTCTGGCATTGTACCTTCTTAACGTGTGGGATCGATGTGCAGGTTATGGTTTGGTTCGTGTGAAAATGGCATGGAAAGTAACGGTGAAAGATTTGCTAATGTGGAAAAGTCGCAATTATCCCTTGACGGCAATCAAATTTCTCAATGCGGCTGACGTAATGGTGGAATCGCGTAATTAATAATGCGATGCGTTACGCGGTGTCTTTGGTATCTCTCATTGTACGATCTTAACGTGTGGGATGTGCAGGTTATGGTTTCGTTCGGATGAAAATGGCATGGAAAGTAACGGTGAAAGATTTGCTAATGTGGAAAAGTCGCGATTATCCCTTGACGGCAATCAAATTTCTCAATGCGGCTGACGTAATGGTGGAATCGCGTAATTAGTAATGCGATGCTTTACGCGGTGTCTTTGGTGTCTGGCATTGTACAATCTTAACGTGTGGGATTGATGTGTAGGTTATAGTTTGGTTCGTGTGAAAATGGCATGGAAAGTAACGGTCAAAGATTTGCTAATGTGGAAAAGTCGCGATTATCCCTTGACGGCAATCAAATTTCTCAATGCGGCTGACGTAATGGTGGAATCGCATAATTAGTAATGCGATGCGTTACGCAGTGTCTTTGGTGTCTGGCATTGTACGTTCTTAACGCGTGGGGTCGATGTGCAGGTTATGGTTTGGTTCGTGTGAAAATGGCATGGAAAGTAACGGTGAAAGATTTGCTAATGTGGAAGAGTTATAATTTGGTGAATTTAACTTGCATATCGATACCCAGAGCAAATGTCCTTTGGCGGCAACGAGATTCCTGACTGCATCTGACGTAATGGCGGAATCGCGTAATTAGTAATGCGATGCGTGCTACGCGGTGTCTGGTGTCGGGCTTGTACGTTCTTAAAGTGTTAGATCGATGTGCAATGTGGTAGGCGCAGCTTAGTATGCCAGGTTATCGTTTACACGGTGTAGAAATGGCATTAAAAATAAAGGTGGAAGTTTTGATGAGATGGAAGAGTTACAATTTCGTGCATTTATCAGTTATTCCGATACACAGTGCAAATATCCTTTGACAAGGAAGAGATTACCAACTACATCTGATATAATGCTACAAATCGTCTAATTAGTAATGCGATGCCTGTTGCTTGGTGTCTTTGGTGTCGGGTATTGTTCGTTCTTAAGGTGTTCGATCGATGCGCAATGTGATAGGCACCGGTTAATCCGACGGGTTATCATTAAGTTCGTGTGAAAATGGCATTGAAAATGGCGTTGCTCGATTTATCAGTTATCTCAATATCCAGCGCGAATATCCTTTGACAGTAATGAAATTTCCGCCTGCGTCTGACGTTTACTGGGAATCGCCTAATTAGCAGCACGATGCACGTTACTCGCCTTTGGTGCCAGGCATTGTTCTCTCTTAAATCGGTAGATCTCTACGCAACATGCCACTCGCCGTTTATCAGACCACGATATCATTCACTCCGCGTCAAGTTGCCATTGAAGCCAAAGATTCAAGCCTTCACAATGTACAAAACTGCTATTTACGGGCTGTAAGGTCGGAAAATCACTTTTGACATTTTTGATCTTAATGTACTCGATCAAAAGAGGTTCCAAAATTAGCAAAGTAGCGAATGTCGGGAACAAGATTTATATTGACTATGTTTAATTTCACAAAAATGATAACGTAATGCAAAGCCAAAATATAACTAAATTAAATTAACCAAACTGAAGAATAAGCGTCTGATACTAAATTGCTAAATACCTAACTCACGAAGCTGATGAGGCTTCGCCCAAAAGCCAAAACCGTAATCTCTCTACCTTGCGACAATGACCAGGTCGCAAATTCTCAAGTAGACCCAAAATAATAATATACATCCGGCCCAGGACAAATACGTGTTACACAGTCTTATCAGTAAGGCTCCAACACCAATTACATCGGTTACACTTATATACAACGCAAAGATCCAACTGCATCGCACCCCCAACCACCCTTTTTATCATTCTTTCCCCCGAACCCCCTCGCAAAAGTTCCAATATCATCTTGCATCTAGCTCATCCAAAATACAAATAAATTAAATTAACAAAACTGAAGAATAAGCGCCTGACACTAAATTGCTAAATACCGAACTCACGAAGCTGATGAGGCTTCGCCCAAAAGTCAAAACCGTAATCTCTCTACCTTGCGACAATGAGTAGGCCGCAAATTCCCAAGTAGACCCAAAATAATAACATACATCAGGCCCAGGACAAATACGTGTTACACAGTCTTATCAGTAAGGTTCAAACACCAATTACATCAATTACACTTACGTGCAACGCAAAGATCCAACTGCACCGCATACCCAACCACCCCTTTTATCATTCTTTCCCCCGAACCCCCTCGCAAAAGTTCCAATATCATCTTGCATCTAGCTCATCCAAAATATAAATAAATTAAATTAACGAAACTGAAGAATAAGCGCCTGACACTAAATTGCTAAATACCTAACTCACGAAGCTGATGAGGCTTCGCCCAAAAGTCAAAACCGTAATCTCTCTACCTTGCGACAATGAGTAGGCCGCAAATTCCCAAGTAAACCCAAAATAATAACATACATCAGGCCCAGGACAAATACGTGTTACACAGTCTTATCAATAAGGCTCCAACACCAATTACATCGGTTACACTTATATACAACGCAAAGATCCAACTGCATCGCACCTCCAACCACCCCTTTTATCATTCTTTCCCCCGAACCCCTTCGCAAAAGTTCCAATATCATCTTGCATCTAGCTCATCCAAAATATAAATAAATTAAATTAACGAAACTGAAGAATAAGCGCCTGACACTAAATTGCCAAATACCTAAGTCACGGAGCTGATGTGGCTTCGCCTAAAACTAAAATCGTAATCTCTCTACCTTGCGACAATGATCAGGTCGCAAATTCCCAAGTAGACCCAAAATAATAACATACATCAGGCCCAGGACAAATACGTGTTACACAGTCTTATCAATTAGCCTCCAACATCAATTACATCGATTACACTTATGTACAACGCAAAGATCCAACTGCACCGCACCCCCAACCACCCCTTTTATCATTCTTTCCCCCGAATCCCCTCGCAAAAGTTCCAATATCATCTTGCATCTAGCTCATCCACCAATAACCATCGCTCCCGAAAAATGTAGTCACGATTTAGCGAAGCCACCGATAATCGGAAGTTCGCATTTATCGGCGGGCAGGAAAATCTCGAGTTTTATCGGCGGGCCGCTCTCCGATCGAAAGGCGAAAGTTCGCGCGCACTATCCGCTCCCTGCGAAGCGCCTTAAATTAGCGCGTCGCCGCTGGGCACGCTTGTAACTCGTTCTCGCACTCGCGGCCGATCGATCGTTCGTTGTCGGCTCGGTTGCGCCTCGCACACCCCCGCGTCCACCCACACACGTCGGCGGACGTCGGCACACATCGGCGCGCGTCCGCACACACGCGGCTCATCTCGTTCTCTCCCTTAGCGGCGCCATTATATCGATCGTTTCGGCGGGAGATTTACCGCGTGCATGCCAGCCGTGCCTCCTACGAACATATGTCATGTTATTTACGAGCGGGGCATTACTCTCTGCCCGATTTACTATATTTTATGTTACGTGGATGGACTCGCAATTCTTTTGAATCGCGGCCGGCGGACTGCGAGGCGGACGCCGGTCACGTCGCGGCCTGTGCACGAAGTGCGTATGACGTTCTTCGCGGGCGAGCACACCGACGGAACCCCGGCCCAGGCCGGCCGGATATTTTATTTAATCACTGCCAATTTGCGCGCCGCATTGATGCGCCGCCCCGGCTGCTTTTGTTGCGCCACCCACGCGCTAATGGAAAAAAACTCGTGGCGCGCCGCCGCTCCAGCTTCCGACGCGCGAATTCGCATGCACTCGCACCCGGACAGAGTCGATCACGCTGCCGATTACGGCGGCGAGCTGACAACGCGCGCGTTCAGTTGGCGCGTGAAAAATGGCCAGTGACGCTCGATTTTTTAGAGTCGGCGCTGATGATTGCCGAAGCGAGTGGATTTGGCGGGGTGACGTTAACGGGCCGTTGCGAAAGAAAAGGGCGGTGATATTGCGGCCTGGAACGGTACATAAAAGATTTTGGGGTAACGGAAAATGTCACTTTGCATATAGTTGATAACGCACGTGTTAATTTCACACCGGCATGTTTAACACGTTAACTGCCAAGCGTATTTTACTATGTTAGAACGGCGATGCTATGAAATACTACAGCGTTCGACTGAATTATGCAAAATGTAAATAATGTGTAGGTATTGGAGACCAAAGGATTGCATCATTATTCTAATAACAACTGCATTTATAAAATAATAATTGCTACCCATTGCGAATATTTTGGATCTTCAGTAAAATCACTTGCGTCGGTCACCGGTGACCATCATGGCAGTCAAAGTGTTAATAAAGAGCGGTCGATGCGTGCATTTTTTAGACTCCGCACTAATGATTGCCGCCAGTGTGAATTTGGCGGGGTGACGTTAACGGGTCGTTGCGAAAGAAAGGGGCGGTGATATTGCGGCCTGGAACGGTACATAAAAGATTTTGGGGTAACGGAAAATGTCACTTTGCATATAGTTGATAACGCACGTGTTAATTTCAGACCGGCATATTTAATAAAGAGCGGTCGATGCGTGCATTTTTTAGAGTCCGGACTGATGATTACCGCCGCGAGTAGATTTGGCGGGGTGACGTTAACGGGTCGTTGCGAAAGAAAGGGGCGGTGATATTGCGGCCTGGAACGGTACATAAAAGATTTTGGGGTAACGGAAAATGTCACTTTGCATATAATTGATAACGCAAGTGTTAATAAGCTTCCGACGCACGAATTCGCATGCACTCGCACCCGGACAGAGTCGATCACGCTGCCGATTACGGCGGCGAGCTGACAACGCGCGCGTTCAGTTGGCGCGTGAAAAATGGCCAGTGACGCTCGATTTTTTAGAGTCGGCGCTGATGATTGCCGAAGCGAGTGGATTTGGCGGGGTGACGTTAACGGGTCGTTGCGAAAGAAAGGGGCGGTGATATTGCGGCCTGGAACGGTACATAAAAGATTTTGGGGTAACGGAAAATGTCACTTTGCATATAGTTGATAACGCACGTGTTAATTTCACACCGGGATGTTTAACACGTTAACTGCCAAGCGTATTTTACTATATTAGAACGACGATGCTATGAAATACTACAGCGTTCGACTGAATTATGCAAAATGTAAATAATGTGTAGGTATTGGAGACCAAAAGATTGCATCATTATTCTAATAACAACTGCATTTATAAAATAATAATTGCTACCCATTGCGAATATTTTGGATCTTCAGTAAAATCTCTTGCGTCGGTCGGTGACCATTATGGCAGTCAGCGGTGACCATCATGGCCGCCAGTGTGTTGAATAAAAAGCGTCGAAGCGTAACCGAAATTTTTTAGTTGATAACCGTGTTAATTTCACACCGGCATATTTAATAAAGATTGCCGCCAGTGTGATTGGCGGGGTGACGTTAACGGGTCATTGCGAAAGAAAGAGGCGGTGATATTGCGGCCTGGAACGGTACATAAAAGATTTTGGGTAACGGAAAATGTGGCGCGTGAAAAATGGCCAGTGACGATTTTTTAGAGTCGGCGCTGATGCATATAGATTTTGATAATGCATATAGTTGATAACGTGTTAATTTCAGACCGGCATGTTTAATAAAAAGCGGTCGATGCGTGCATTTTTTAAACTCCGCACTAATGATTGCCGCCGCGAGTGAATTTGGCGCTGACGTTAACGGGTCGTTGACTTTGTGCTATAACTTCGACTGTAAACAGGGTATTTAACTTTCCTTTTAGTGGTCTCTGTGAAAAATTGAATATGCAACTTTCATAGTCTATATTTATAATTTTTGTCTTTCAGTATTCAAACTTATTAATTGACCTTTCTTCGGAGGATGGCTGCCAAAATAACTCAGAATCGTAATCATCAATTACATTGATTCTTTCCATAATTAACAAACGATTGCACGAATTCAATTATCGACAGTATGCCCAATAAGTGGATGTATTGGTAATATTTGGTTCACTTTTGTAGTTGATCGCATTATAATTTCCGAAGAATCCCTGCTGACACCGTATAAATGAACTTTGACATTCTGATGTTGGCTCACCGGTGCGACCGAAATGTTCTTCTAATTCTGTTATTTTTGGACGCATTAATATTTCCTGATCGACTAACTGTCCAAGTGGATTTCAACTACACTGCATTTACCATCACCTTGCGGCGATTTTTATTTCCGCTTCATCACTCTGTCTATTTAGTATCTCCCGAGCACGTAACTATCCGATACCAAAATAAATCGAAATAGAAATATATTAAGGCACGCACAAAAAATTGCAATATATACTTTAAATAAATTGAAAAATTTTAATTAACACTCTAAGGACCACTGAGAAATCTGTAAGAAATACGCCTGGGACCGCACGTTTTTGTGCGTTACAAAAAAACATAACTTTGTTATTTATGAAGCAATTTTTGTGAAACTTTCAGAAATTGTATAATTGGAAGTATTTTAGGTATTATTAAAAAAATTATGTTTTTTAATCATTATCATAACTTTTTTACTGAAAAATAAGAATACGAAAAAAAACATGAAGCCAATCGAGTTTAATGTATTAAATATAGATGTAAATACTTAAATAAACAAAATAGATACAATGAACCAAAATAGGTGACATCTAAAGACAGCGTGTAAAAAACACGAGAAAACTCGCGAGCGGTCCTTAAAGTGTTGACTTAATTCCTAATTAAACCCTTCAATAGTCTCACTTCTCCAAGCGACCCCTTCGCTCCCAAAAAAAATCATTTTACATCCATCCCACCGCATGTCGCCGTGGCGAAAATTTCTCACCCTCCTCCCGACCGTCGTGTGGCTCGCCATTACACGTCACAATACCGCGAAAATGGCCGCGTGACGAGTTCCCGCCGAGAATCCGCCGTGAAAAGGCACCGAGTCTGCGGCGCAAAGCGAAGGGATCGCCGTCGAATTGCGGGCGCGCCTGATCGAGAACTTCCGAGTGACATTTTGCGAGAGGCATCGTCGGCCGAGCTTAGCGCGGCTGCTGATACGGGAGAACGTACGTTATCGCGGCAAGGAGCCACCATTCGTCAGAGCTGACCGAGCTCCCTCACGGCGAATGGCGCCCATCAGACTTTCGGGATTGGCCTTTTCAATCCGATGAAAGCGCGTCGCGTGGCAGTGATCAAGTGGAGAACGAGACGCAGACGGCGCCGATGCTTTCTCGGCCAGAAGTTTTCTTTCCTCGCGCCGCCTTCGGCCGCGGATGGCTGAGCTGCGGGGAACCAGCGAAATCCGGGGGTGGATTTTGCGGTGGGTGAGACACGCGAGACCAGGTGGCGAAGTCCGAAGGCAGGTGGCAGGGTGTTTTTTAGGAAAACGGTGGTGTTTGCGTGGGATGCGACGCAGGTGATGGGAATATCGGTAGTTTTGTTATGAGAAAAAATTATAATGGTGCGCCGTGGATATATGTTTTTTAGATTTATGAGTGTAATGGTTGCATCAATGATGATTTGGAAGGTATTGCGTCATTTGATGCATTTAGGGAAGAAATGTGGCATTTGTATCGGTTGCAGCTCAAATGACGGGAATATTGGTAATTTATCGTGAGGAAATATTAGGGTGGTGATCCGTGGATATATTTTTTCTAGATGTACAAGTTCGATAGTTGCAGTAATGATGCTTTGGAAGGTATTGCATTATTTGGTGTACTTAGAGAAAAAATGAGGTATTTGTATCGGTTGCGGCTCAAGTGACAGGAATATCGGTAGTTTTTTCATGAAGAAAGAATTATGGTAGTGATCTATGGATATATTTTCTTTAGATGTACGAGTGTAATGGTTGCATTAATGATGCCTTGAAAAGGTATTGTGTCAATGCATTTAGAGAAAAAATATGACATTTGTGTGATATATGACAAACAATATGACATTATTAGGCTCAAATGATGGGAATTTTGGTAGTATTGTCATGAGGAAAGATTATGGAGGTGATTCGTAGACATATTTTTTTTAGATGTACGAGTGTAATGGTTGCATCAATGATGATTTGGAAGGTATTGCGTCATTTGATGCATTTAGGGAAGAAATGTGGCATTTGTATCGGTTGCAGCTCAAATGACGGGAATATTGGTAATTTATCGTGAGGAAAGATTAGGGTGGTGATCCGTGGATATATTTTTTCTAGATGTACGAGTTCGATAGTTGCAGTAATGATGCTTTGGAAGGTATTGCATTATTTGGTGTACTTAGAGAAGAAATTAGGTATTTGTATCGGTTGCGGCTCAAGTGACGGGAATATCGGTAGTTTTATCATGAAAAAAAGAATTATGGTAGTGATCTATGGAAATATTTTCTTTAGATGTACGAGTGTAAGAGTTGCATCAATGATGCTTTGGAAGGTATTGCGTCATTTGATGCATTTAGGAAAGAAATGTGGCATTTGTATCGGTTGCAGCTCAAATGACGGGAATATTGGTAATTTATCGTGAGGAAAGATTAGGGTGGTGATCCGTGGATATATTTTTTCTAAATGTACAAGTTCGATAGTTGCAGTAATGATGCTTTGGAAGGTATTGCATTATTTGGTGTACTTAGAGAAGAAATTAGGTATTTGTATCGGTTGCGGCTCAAGTGACAGGAATATCGGTAGTTTTGTCATGAAAAAAGAATTATCGTAGTGATCTACGGATATATTTTTTTTAGATGTACGAGTGTAATGGTTGCACCAATGATGATTTGGAAGGTATTGCGTCATTTGATGCATTTAGGGAAGAAATGTGGTATTTGTATCGGTTGCGGTTCAAATGACGGGAATATTGGTAGTGTTGTCATGAGGAAAAATTATAATGGTGTTCCGTTGATATATTTTTTTTAGATGTACGATTGTGATGGTTGCATTAATGATGCCTTGAAAAGGTATTGTGTCATTTGGTGCATTTAGAGAAAAAATATGACATTTGTGTGATATATGACAAACAATATGACATTATTATGACGGTTGTGGCTCAAATGATGGGAATTTTGGTAGTATTGTCATGAGGAAAGATTATGGAGGTGATTCGTAGACATATTTTTTTTAGATGTACGAGTGTAATGGTTGCATCAATGATGATTTGGAAGGTATTGCGTCATTTGATGCATTTAGGGAAGAAATGTGGCATTTGTATCGGTTGCAGCTCAAATTACGGGAATATTGGTAATTTATCGTGAGGACAGATTAGGGTGGTGATCCGTGGATATATTTTTTCTAGATGTACAAGTTCGATAGTTGCAGTAATGATGCTTTGGAAGGTATTGCATTATTTGGTGTACTTAGAGAAGAAATGAGGTATTTGTATCGGTTGCGGCTCAAGTGACAGGAATATCGGTAGTTTTGTCATGAAAAAAAAATTATAATGGTGCTCCGTGGATATATTTTTTTTAGATGTACGAGTGTAATGGTTGCATCAATGATGATTTGGAAGGTATTGCGTCATTTGATGCATTTAGGGAAGAAATGTGGCATTTGCATCGGTTGCGGTTAAAATGACGGGAATATTGGTAGTGTTGTCATGAGGAAAAATTATAATGGTGTTCCGTGGATATATTTTTTTTTAGATGTACGATTGTGATGGTTGCATTAATGATCCCTTGAAAAGGTATTGTGTCATTTGGTGCATTTAGAGAAAAAAATATGACATTTGTGTGATATATGACATTATGTGATATATGACAAACAATATGACATTATTATGGCGGTAGACATATTTTTTTTAGATGTACGAGAGTGATAGTTGGATTAATGATGCTTTAAAAGGTATTCCGTCGTTTGGTGCATTTAGGGAAGAAATGTGGTATTTGGGGAATATTGGTAGTTTTGCCATGAGGAAATATTACAGTGGTGATCCGTGGATATATATTTTTTAGATGTACGAGTGTGATGATTGCATCAATGATGCTTTGAACATTTTTTCGTGCATTTAGATTTCATTTGGATGCTTCAAAAAAAAGCATTGGTACATTTTTTTTATTAGCTACTAAGACGTCACAGTCGACAGATATTCATGTCCGAAATATTCGCTATTGACCGACAAGCGTATATTTTTCCATTTACAGCGAAACCTGGCAATTGCATCGACCGTGATTAACTGCGTTAATTTTCTCTGTAGCCAATTACTGCAGTGAAATCGTAATTGAAATGCATTCTCGTTTGGACATTATGCTCGCAGCCACCTATTAACTCAATGCCTAACGCTGACAAAAATCCGTTCTAACGCGCGTAAACAAGTATTAGTCACCGTCGACAGTAAACTTTACAAACGACGTCGACTTTGTAAGGAAAGTAACGAGTCTTTAATTTAATCGATCTCCCTCGATGACGGGAGATATTTCACGAGCAATTCTCCTTGAATCGCTCCTTCCGCCTCATCCTCGTCGTCGTTTCGATTACAGACGAGCGAGTCGCGACACTTAAGAAACGAACGATGCTGCGTTCGCTCATTCTTAAAGCGCTTCGTTCGAGGCAAGCGCTTTCCGTAATTACATAAATCTCTCTCGTCAGGGGTACTGCCACGCCTCGTTTGATACACGATTCCTAATCGATGCTAAATCAGCTGTTTTCCGCGGGTTCGCATTATCCGCATCTCCATACTTACACGCCCGCGTATAGTGCATATTTGAACAACCGCAACCTGCATTTAACGCGATATTTTTATTCCACGCTTTCCCTAAAGCCAGCACTTTCAGCGCAACCGGCAAACAGCTCAAAGGTCGCAAAACTCCATTTTTGCGACTTTGACTTCCATCCACGCCAATTAACGTATTTTTGGCGGTTGCTTGCACATCCGTATTCATATAATACCGCATTTTGTGCCACCGTCGATGTTCACTGCGTTAAAAATAAACGAAAAGCAGACTGTAAAGAATCGAAAATGTCGCGTGTTGCGTTGAACGCGAGATTTTGCCGGCGACTTTTGTGTCGTACAGAAATCAGAGCGTGACGGAAGGTTGCAGAGAAGAGAATTTTACGCGTCTAGGCCTCGGCCGAAGGGGGTGAGCGACGTGAATTTTGCATTGGCCCAGTCTGCTGTCCGGCACGAACCCGTTTTAGGCGCCCTTTTTGTTTTCCCATCCACGCGAGCCCCGCATTTTTTCCCTGCTGATGGAAACGCGCTCGTAATATCGGCGGAACCGACGGGTGGCTGTTTGTAATATCTGAGGACGTTGATTACGTGCGATGCTACTTCCCGCGGCGTTTCGCCGCTCTAAGCGATAATTTGCAAACCGTGTTATGGAGGTTGTCATTCTTTCATTACAATAATTCGAGCACTTTACGCTGAAAATGTAATATATGTATGTGTAGAATCACCTGCTCTATTGTTGCTTTTTTCGTTTGAATAATTGCTTGTATTACTTTATGTTTAAAAAATTCCTTTTTGCATAGACATTTTAAAATGAAACGCCGATACATGGGGGTTTGTAATATTCGAAGACGTTGATTACGCGCTTTGTTATTTTTCGCGAATATAAACGATAATTCGCAAACCACGTTATAGAGTTTGTCATTCTTTCATTGCCATAAATCGAATATTTTACGTGAAAACTCTTATCTATAGAATGTCAGCTCATATTATATTAATACTTAATTCATCCTTACTTACTACTTTTAAGAATGAACAGCGAATTTGGAAACCATGTTATGGGGGTTGTCATTCTTTCATTACAATAATTCGAGCACTTTACGCTGAAAATGTAATTTATATATGTATAGAATCAGCTACTCTGTTGTTGCTTTTTTCATTTGAATAACTACCGCTTGTATTACTTTATGTATAAAAAATGCCTTTTGGCATAGACATGTTAAAACAGAATACCTATATGTGGCTTTTTGAAGATGCTGATTTTAAACGATCATTCGCAAACCATTATATAGAGTTTGTCATTCTTTCATTGTTGTAAATCGAACATTTTACGTGAAAAGTCTTATCTATAGGATGTCAGCTCATATTATATTAATACTTAATTCATACCTACTTACTACTTTTAAAAATGAATAGCGATGCTACTTCCCGCGGCGTTTCGCCACTCTAAGCGATAATTTGCAAACCGTGTTATGGAGGTTGTCATTCTTTCATTACAATAATTCGAGCACTTTACGCTGAAAATGTAATACATGTATATATAGAATCACCTGCTCTATTGTTGCTTTTTTCGTTTGAATAATTACTACTTATATTACTTTATGTTTAAAAAATGCCTTTTCGCCTGGACATTTTAAAACGGAACCGTGTTATGGGGGTTGTCATTCTTTCATTACAATAATTCGAGCACTTTACGCTGAAAATGTAATGTATATATGTATAGAATCAGCTACTCTGTCGTTGCTTTTTTCGTTTGAATAACTACCGCTTGTATTACTTTATGTATAAAAAATGCCTTTTGGCATAGACATTTTAAAACAGAATACCTATATGTGGCTTTTTGTAATATTCGAAGATGTTGATTATGCGCTTTGTTATTTTTTGCGAATTTAAACGATAATTCGCAAACCATGTTATAAAGTTTCTCATTCTTTCATTGCCATAAATCGATCATTTTACGTGGAAAGTTATATCTATAAAATGTCAACTGAACTATCTTTGTGTTTTGTTCTGAATATTTGTTGCTCGTATTACTTAAATACTTAATTCATGCGTATTTGTACGCATATTTTAAGAATGAACACCGACACGTAGATATTTGTAATATGAAATAGTGAATATATAATACTTCCCGCAGGGTTTCACGGATTCAAGCGACCATTGCAAACCGTGTTATAGAAGTTGCCATTCTTTTGTTACTGGAGGACGGTGGGCCGTACGGAATAGACTTCTCGCGTGTTAAATAAAGCATATTTATTTAATAATACAAACGATAGAAGTATGAGTCACACAGGCATACCTTGTCGCGTTGCCAATACATCAGAACGATCACTTTTGTCAATAGCAAGAGAACCGTAGAAAATAGGACTCGTAGAAGAGCCCCAGTCTAACAGCTATAATAATTCGAATATTTTATGCTTCAGCATTTTTTCTGCGACGTGTTGGTTGACCTATCTTTCCCTTATTGCTCTAAATATTTATCGCTCACATTACTGTTATTCTTAGCAATGTCTATTTGGACAGATGTGTTAAAAATACATGAAAATAAATGATTAAATTGATTAGATCCGATGCTGTTCTCCGTGGCGTTTCGCGAGTTTAAGCGATAATTTGCAAATCGTTTTACAAAGATTGGCATCCTTCATTGGAGTAAATTTAGTATTTTATATGGAAAGTTGTGTGTGTGTGTGTCAATTTGGCTGATCTGTTTTTGCTATTTTATCGCGTATATTTATTGCTTGCTTTCTTTTAAATCTTCTTAGTCAAACCTTCTTAATTCCCCGGCGATGTGTATAACGTATTTTAACAAGGAATTAAAGTTCACATTTAATAAGTCTCCAATTTATATAAATGTGTGGAAAAAAACCGATGCCGTTAATCTATGTGTTTTCAGACTCCGTTTTCAGTCAGAAATAAAGTCTCACAGTAGAAACATCTAGATTTTCGTGGTGTACGTTTATTATGTGTTGAATGCGATATTTTTTGTACCAGGGGTCTATTGAGAGTGCTGAAAAATTGGTTGGCGATATTTAGGAAATCTTGACTGAAGAATGGGGTTTAGTAGGAAGGATACTTAAGAATGGGGGTTGAGTTGGAAGGAAATGGCGGTGGAATGGTCAAAGGAAGTAAGGACAATGAGGTGCGTTTTAGGAAAGGAACACGTGTGCGGATTACATTTATCGTCGGGACAGGTAGAAGTAGGGAAAGGTAAACGGCTTATCTTTGCGTCGCAACAGCGAGTCTCAGCGATTATGTGCAAACCCCCTTATAGAGGTTGTCATTCTCTCATTGCAGTAATTCTAGCATTTTACGTTTAAATAATGCATCTATAGCTTCTCGGCTGATCTGTCTTCACTTTTAATTTTGAGCGTTTATCGCTCGTATCGCATCAATGCTTAATTGGGAGGTATTTGCAGAGAAACGTTAAAAAGCAGCGCCGATATGCGGGTGTTTGTAGTATCTGAGGACATTAATTACGTGCGATGCTATTTTCCGTGGCGTGTCACGAATCTGAGCGACAATTTGTAAACCTTGTTACGTAGATTGTCATTGCTTCGTTGCAATAATTCCGACATTTTCGCTCAAGACCTTTATCTACGTCATGCTATCTGATTTATGTTTCTTTTTTAGCGTGTTAAAATACAGAACTAACGCATTGCGCTGTTACTTGCGTTTGTCATAATTTACATTATTCTTATATTTCGTCAACGCGTATTCTGTACATACGTTAAAGAATCGGCCATCGGTCATGCTATCTGATTTATGTTCTTTTTTTAGCGTGTTAAAATACAGAACTAACGCATTGCGCTGTTACTTGCGTTTGTCATAATTTACATTATTCTTATATTTCGTCAACGCGTATTCTGTACATACGTTAAAGAATCGGCCATCGGTCATGTTATCTGATTTATGTGTTTCTTTTTTAGCGTGTTAAAATACAGAACTAACGCATTGCGCTGTTACTTGCGTTTGTCATAATTTATACTATTCCTATATTTCGTCAACGCGTATTTTATACGTACGTTAAAAAATTGGCCATCTTTCAAGAAACAACTACTGATAACGACAGCGAAACGGCGTCTCATTAAAAATGCACACTACGCGTGCTTGCGGCACACCATGCTTTTTCATAAACTCGGGATAATAATCGCACGGTGGTAATTGAACGCGGACCATAATGAATGTAATAAATACAATACAGCGTAACAATGCAATACAACATAATATGGCAACTACAGTTCCAAACAATCTGCCGACAGCAGCCGCGAGAATAATTATAGCAATATTATTTTAGTAAGCAACGCAATTGTGGATACATCGTGATGACGAATCAACGTTATCGCAATGGAATCGGAATAATGCACGACGTCATTAGAGTTATTGTAACGGTTTCCGTGCGCAAACTAAAACATCGTCGATTCCGATCAGATTTCTCACTTTCAATTCGGGTTCGCATTTGTTCCGGCGCGCTGACCAACTGTTGAGAGTGAACGTGATGCGCTTCCCGCTGAACACTGCACGGCTAATTAATTTCGCATGTTTCTTTCCGAAATGAGGCGAACTTTTCGTAACGTGTAATTAAAGTGACGCCGCGGAACCTAATTTCCTCGCTGGCGACGCATAATGGGGAGCCTCCGACGTAATTTCCGCAAACTTGGCCCCGCGACGAGACGGTTCGCTTAACGTGTAAATTCTGGTAATCGGTTACCGATAAAAGAGAGCAAAGGTGCATTGTCTACGTATTTCATTGTGTGCATCGCCAGTGGTTGGTCAATTATTTTTAGAGCGCAGCGCGTATTTTAATGTATTAGATACTAATGAAGAGTGGGTAATATAATAATAATACTAATAAATAAGACTAAATAATGTTTATACCAAAGAAACTTAGGGCAATAAGTAGAAATATTGCATACTAATAAAAAGTATAGTAGTATTATAATAATATTAATAAATAAGAGTAAATAATGTCTTGTACGAAACTTACGAATACTGGGAGTAGGAAAATTGGATAAATTCTGTAGTAGCTTTAAAAAAAATGGTGCGTGATCTCCACTTTTAAAGCCTAGTCCATAGGTACAAGTATTAGATTCTAATGAAGAGTATGTAATATAATAATAATACTAATAAATAAGACTAAATAATGCCTTGTACGAAAGAAACATTGAGACAATAAGTAGAAATATTGCATACTAATAAAGAGTAGAGTAGAATTATAATAATATTAATAAATAAGACTAAATTATTTTGTAGCGCAGCGCGTATCTAATGTAATAGATACTAATGGGAAAATTGGATAATATAATAATAATACTAATAAATAAGACTAAATAATGTTTGTACCAAAGAAACTTAGGACGTTAAGTAGAAATATTACATACAGCAACATGCAGTGGGTAATATAATAGTAATACTAATAAATAAGACTAAATAATGCCTTGTACTAAATAAACATTAAGACAATAAGTAGAAATATTGCATATCAATAAAGAGTATAGTAGCATTATAATAATATTAATAAATAAGACTAAATAATGTCTTGTACGAAACTTACGAATACTGGGAGTAAGAAAATTTGACAAATTCTGTAGTACCTTTAAGAAAGATAGTGTGTGATCTCCACTTTTAAAGCCTAGCCCGTAGCTACAAGTATTACATTCTAGTGAAGAGTATTTAATATAATAATAATACTAATAAATAAGACTAAATAATGTTTGTACCAAACAAACTTAGGGCAATAAGTAGAAATATTGCATACTAATAAAGAGTATAGTAGTATTATAATAATATTAATAAATAAGACTAAATAATGTCTTGTACGAAACCTACGAATACTGAGAGCAGGAAAATTTGATAAATTCTGTAGTAACTTTAAAAAAGATGGTGCATGATCTCCACTTTTAAAGTCTAGCCCGTAGCTACAAGTATTAGATTCTAGTGAAGAGTATTTAATATAATAATGATACTAATAAATAAGACTAAATAATGTTTGTACCAAAGAAACTTGATGCGGAATTATAAGTAGAAATATTGATACTAATAAAAGATAGTAGTATTATAATAATATTAATAAATAAGACTAAATAATGTCCTGTACGAAACTTACGAATACTGGGATTAGGAAAATTGGATAAATTCTGTAGTAGCTTTAAAAAAAGATGGTGCGTTATCTCGACTTTTAAAGCCTAGTCCGTTGCTACAAGCATTAGATTCTAATGAAGAGTATGTAATATAATAATAATACTAATAAATAAGACTAAATAATGTCTTGTACGAAAGAAATATTAAGAAAATAAGTAGAAATATTCCATACTATTAAAGAGTATAGTAGTATTATAATAATATTAATAAATAAGACTAAATAATGTCTTGTACGAAACCTACGAATACTGGGAGTGGGAAAATTGGATAAATTCTGTAGTAGCTTTAAAAAAGATGGTGCGCGCTCTCTACTTTTAGACCCAGCCCGTAGGTACAAGTATTAGATTCTAATGAAAAGTATGTAATATTATAATAATACTAATAAATAAGACTAAATAATTTCTTCGTCGCTATAGTTACTTATTTACTTTATTTTATTGGGCTCGTCCACTCTGTCACGATTCTATGTCTCTATGTGTCAACTTACTCTACCGCGAAAAAAGAATTTTCGCTTCGATAAATACAATTCACGAAGTTACGCTAATTAAAAACCCTTTCGAACAGTCATTATATACAGTATGCTTTCAAACAGTCATTGCGTGATGTATTGGACAATTTCCTATAATTAGTCCTTTGTCAAATTTTTTGAAAAGCCGGTCTCTCGTTAACTTTTCTAATTACTGCATACCCTTTTGTTTACCAATCACGTCATTGTACCTTCAACCATTTTTACGTTGCAGCCTTGCGATCATTCCCGCCTACCAAACAATTAAATTAACACATTACCAACCCGCTATTTTACGCAGTCCGTCTCATGCCACCGGCGATCATTTCGTAATTGAATGTGAACGTGGAACAACCTAACTAAACTGCATTTCTCAATAAAGTACATTACTACATAATGACTTAAGGGGTTATGCCTACTTGGGTTGGTGAAAAAAATCGATTTTTTTTATTGCATTTTCTTAATGTACATCATTTTAAGAATATTTCCTCAAAAGTACATAAGAATCGGAGCACAAGTTCAAAAATTATAAACATTTATCTGGAGCGCTACTATGTATGATTAATAAAGTGCTTGAAACTCTAAACGCGATTATGTCGAAACTGTGTTTTTTAAAACATACGTTTGCGGTGACCACGATTTCTCGAAAACTACTTCACCGATCGGACTCTAATTTTATATACTTATTTGTCATTACAATAGGCAGGACCTGAACGAAGGATTTTTTATTTCGGTAATAAAAAAAAAGTTACAACATAAAACGAAAGTTAATTCACCTCGAAAGACGGATTTTTTCGTAAAAGTGTTGTCATTCTTATAAAAATTCAAATTTTTCCAAATCCTTCGTTGAGGCCCTGCCTATTGTAATGACAAATAAGTATATAAAATTAGAGTCCGATCGGTGAAGTAGTTTTTGAGAAATCGTGGTCACCGCAAGTGATGAAAATAAACGGAAACTCTAGGAGAAGAGCTATGTTTCCCCCATTTTTTAATATTTTCTTATAAAAAAATTTATACAAGTACCACTAAATACGTACTTTTTGGTGGTATTTTGCGAATTTTAATTAGTACTCACTAAAACGGAAAAAAATCTTAAATAGCATGTCATTTCGCCGACCCCAAGTAGTCATAACCCCTTAACACGTTGACTACGGGAGCGTGTTTGCCGTATTAGAACGGCGATGCTATGAAACACTACAGCGTTTGACTGAATTATACAAAATGTAAATAATGTGAAGTATTGAATAAAAGAATCATCACTATTCTAACAATATATTTACATTTTTATAAAATAATTCCAAAATTTTTAAAATGCAAATATTTTAGATCTTCAGTGAAAATCTCTTGCGCCGAGTTAAAAATTATACATGACCCCCACGGCAGCCTAACGTGTTAAAACCAAATATGTAAAATTGTTTACATAAGTGAATGGATTTTTTATATTGATAGAATATATATTGAAGAATTTTATTTATATTATTATAAAGAATTTATAATTATATATTATTTATAATTAACTCTAATAAATGTTCGGTATAAACTCACTAAACGCATTCGCTGATAATCTCTAAATATTCGTAATACGTATGATGCACACACTGTTACGCTTGAAGGTAATATAAGACTAAAATCTTTTATTATCGCGCTCAACACTTTTATATGATTGGTTTCTATAACATTCCTAATAACAAAATAGATACATGCATTCTTTCTCACTCTCTCACTCTCGCTTTCTCTCTCTCTCTCATACGCACACTTTCTCATTACTCGTTCGTACAAAATCACACATCCTACATAAGTTTTAATTTTTCCCACTCGTCATCGCTCAACAATTTGTTAGTACAGCCCACTGCCTCCCACACAAAGTATCTGCATGCTCTTCCCTCACTTACTTCGACGCCCTCGGCTTTTCGCATCACGAAATCGGTCGCATTCCGCCCGCTTCCCGCGAATTAAATTCCCAACCGCCTTCTTCTCGACGTCGTTCCAATTCCCTCGTCACCGAACTAAATGTCATCCTAAGTCGTCACAGCGGGAAATCGCTTGACCCCGCGCGCGCTCGAAATTATGCCGAATCCCACCCGTTTTCAGTTTTCAACCGCATCGAGCGGTAACAAGCTCGCTCTTTGCCCCCCTTTCATTTGTAGCCTATAATTCGCCCGCGCCCGACCCAATATTTCCTCGCGAACATGCCTCAAGACGTAACGAGCACGCGAGAGTACAGGAAACGACCAGAAAAATGAAATAAAAAGTCGAGATGGTGGTTAGCAGGTGAACGGTATTTGGCGACTTATCGTCTGGGACTTTTTAATTGGTCAGCTGATCAGTTGATATGTTAACACATTGTTGACCGGCAATTTTCGGCAAAAACTATCTCAAGTCACCGGCTATTATTTTGTAAGTGAACATGGAAGTGAAACGATATAAATAACCTTCAATAAAGTTTGTTCGTGCATAATGAATTCAAATTGAACTTTGGACATAAATTTTTTGTAACTTCTAATATTTTTTCATACGATTAACTGTACAGCAGTCATTTACGCGTAGATGTAGACAACAGGTTTTGCACATACATCTTGTTTCGTTGCGCTTTCCTTTTAAAGAGCTAGATTATGCCCTTGTTATTTCATTTTCAATAATCATTTTCCAAATTGACTATAACTCATTTAAAAATCACTCGGGCAACTATATAAAGCATTCACGTATAATTGATTGAAAAATGCTTCACCGTCACGTTCCGTCGTTCTTGACACTTTCTAATACTAGAATTGTAATAAAAGCCTCAGTGCCAAGAAAAGTATACTTTTTTATAATAAAGCAGACGGTATTGACCACAATGAACAAAATTTTGCTATATTCTATATTGCCCTGCGTTTCAAAAATTAAAATAGCCGACGCAAATGCAAACACGAGTTAACTCGTGGCCGGTCAACAACGTTTGGCCATGAAAACACGAGTTAACTCGTGACCGGTCAACAATGTGTTAACACATTGCGGAAGGATGACGAGATATCTCCTCATTGCTATTTCGTCGTTCGGGGCCATTGACGAGATATATCGTCTTGCATATTCTGTCGTTCGAGGCAGGTGACGAGATATCACACAGTTGCTACGTGATTGTCAGCCGCAGTTTTTCGTAATTTGTGTTGCGAATTAATTATTTGAAGCTCTGAAATATGGATAGCGACAAAACGATTAGCAATATTACAGAAATATTTGTGGACAGTTTAACACTTTGACTGCCAAGCGTTTCTTGTGTATGTTAGAACCGCGATGCGATAAAATACATTTTTACAGAGTATAATTAAATCGTTAAAAATGAAAGTAATGCAGATTTTTTGTTAGAAGCCAAACGTAGTATTGAAGCGCCGTTCCAATATCAATTGCTTTTACAAGATTGCAAATAGGCTTCACTGCGAATTTTTTGCATTTCTAGTAAAATCTTTTGCGCCGGTCACCGCGTGTTTTGCTATGTTAGAACCGCGATGCGATGAAATACTGCAGAATATAATTAAATCGTAGAAAATGAAGGTGACGCCGAGTTGTCAGAAACCAAAGTATTGAAGCGTCGTTTCAATATCAATTGCTTTTATAAGATTGCAAATAGGCTACATTGTGATTTTGTCATTTTCGTATTTATTCTCGTATTTATTTTCGGCCCCGTCACGTGCTTGAATTCGAATTAACGCGTTGCCAAGCGTATTTTGCTATGTTAGAGCTGCGATGCGATAAAATACTGCCGGGTATGATTAAATGGCGCAAAATGAAAGTAATGCAGAGTTGTTAGAAGCCAAAGTATTAAAGCACCGTTCCAATATCAATTGCTTTTATAAGATTCCAAACAGGCTTCATTGCGAATATTTTGCATTTTTAGTCAAATGTTTTGCACCGGTCACCGGTGACCACCGTGGCAGTCAACGTGTTAACTACTAACAAATCATCACTAATTTAAAAATATTTTACGCAAAAAAATACCCGGCCATTGGGTACGATTAGCAATAGAATGCCCGGTCCGCAAAGTGTTAAGGGGTATGAAAATGGAAGTATGTTTGGCGGGTAGTGGTCAAATTATTTGTTGCGTATGCCATCTTTGGCGAGGTTTACAACAAAATATAAACGTTTTTTTGCAGTACAAATATTTTCTTTGTGATGGAAAAATATATTTTTTTTAAATGTGTTGGTCAAAGAAATGTGATGTGCTGGCGTATGTGCGTGTTGTTAACACGTTGACTGCCAAGCGTATTTTGCTATGTTAGAACCGCGATGCAATGAAATACTGCAGAATATGATTAAATTGTGCAAAATGAGGGTAACGCAGAGTTGTTAGAAGCCAAAGTATCGAAGCACCGTTCCAATATCAATTGCTTTTATAAGATTGCAAATCGGCTTCATTCCGAATTTTTTGCATTTTTAGAAAAATCATTTGCGCCGGTCACCGGTGACCGCCGTGGCAGTCAAAGTGTTAATAGTAAATACTTTGTGCTGTACACACTTATTTTCGGTGCACAAATATTTTCTTTTTGTACAGTTTTTTATGTCTGGGTCAAGCATTTATTTGTAGCCCAAAGATAGACTCATTTGACGAGTGCATGCATTTAGTATTGAAACGTCAGGTTTCGTTGAATAATAAGTACTAACACAATAATAATTTGACCGCCGTGGCAGTCAAAGTGTTAATAGTAAATACTTTGTGCTGTACACAATTACTTTCGGTGCACAAATATTTTCTTTTTTTACAGTTTTTTTTCTCTGGGTCAAGCATTTATTTGTAGCCCAAAGATAGACTAATTTGACGAGTGCATGCATTTAGTATTGAAACGTCAGGTTTCGTTGAATAATAAGTACTAACACAATAATAATTTGACCGCCGTGGCAGTCAAAGTGTTAATAGTAAATACTTTGTGCTGTACACAATTATTTTCGGTGCACAAATATTTTCTTTTTGTACAGTTTTTTATGTCTGGGTCAAGCATTTATTTGTAGCCCAAAGATAGACTCATTTGACGAGTGCATGCATTTAGTATTGAAACGTCAGGTTTCGTTGAATAATAAGTACTAACACAATAATAATTTGACCGCCGTGGCAGTCAAAGTGTTAATAGTAAATACTTTGTGCTGTACACAATTATTTTCGGTGCACAAATATTTTCTTTTTGTACAGTTTTTTTTCTCTGTGTCAAGCATTTATTTGTAGCCCAAAGATAGACTCATTTGACGAGTGCATGCATTTAGTATTGAAACGTCAGGTTTCGTTGAATAATAAGTACTAACACAATAATAATTTGACTGGTACACTCTACATGACTTTTTAATGTCATTAACAACTATAGTCGGAATAAAACACGTTAACGACCATGTCCCCGACCAACATTAAAATTTCCTTTCACAGGCAGACAGTTTCAAATTCAATTATAAAAAATATCTTCGCCCTGACTTTTGTTTGTATGCAGACGTAAAGCCAATCAAAATCATATCTGCGTTTAACGGTTTAAAACCTCTTGATTGCCTGATGCAATGAGCTGTAGCGACAATTACGGATATATAAGGACCGCCCGAGGACACTCTTCTTCACTATCGAAGCACCCACCCCTGTCGATTGAGACTGCAACGTCTGCGAAACGTCGGTACGAAGCTGAAAACAGACGCGGCATCCATCCGGAAGCCATTAGTTCCAATAATTCTGGCCGCGAAGTCTTGAAATGTAAAACAGACGCAGTTAGCTCAAATGTAAGACAGACGCTGTCGTAATACGGCAAATTAAAAAGAACGATACCAAATAAGCAAATAAACAGACTATGAAAAGAAACCACAAGTGCCGGCAGATTTAGAAACTATATTATCCGACGTTAATCGCGTCGAATCTTACACCATCGTGGAACAAAATGTATAATAATTGCAATCCCGAAGAAGAGCTTGAATTTCACGATGGACGTTGGATATTGTTCTTTTCAATGAAAACGCGAAATATCAAAGAAATGAGCCGTTTATTTTGAAAGTGGCCTAATTCCGTTTTTCAATATTTTCTGGTTACCATGGTTACATGTACAAATTCATGTTATTTATCAGTAAATGTTATTTATCTCGATTTGAAGATAAATGGAGTTAGGCCACTTTCAAAATAAACGGCTCAAATATTAATTTCAGACTAGTAATGCGTTTTCAGCTTTTAACAGTGCGTGACGAATTTCGGTAAAAGTGGATAGAAGTAGCAGAAAGAAATGTGGGGGTGAAATACAGATAATCTGAAGTTCACTGTTTTGAGAAACCTCCTGTTTTGAGAGTTGGGGTGATTTCCATGTGCGCGTTCTATTGCGGTTCTTGGCGTCGGGCTGATTATATTACATAATATCCACAAAACGGCAAGCTTCCAAACGGTACTTCCATGATCCGCAGGACGCATTCTGAAACGTGCAAATGTCCAGCACCTGCGCCGTACATAAACAATCACACTTGCGACCGGCCAGCAGTATTTCCGCTTTTGACCACCTATCGGACATACTATTATATGTGACGCCGAGTCGAAACTCGACGCACATGCGACCTACCAAGAATGGCATACTCAACAATCTATCCGCACACCCTTCGTCTCGACATTCCATTTAACCCTTTGACTGCTGAATACTTCTGGCCGAAGCGATCGCTGTGGACGAAATACTTTTCGCTGGTGTGAACTCTATTGCTTGATTATGTAAGGCGTAACTAAGATTTAACGATAATTTTTCATTTGCGCCGAAGTAAATATGCGTAATACTAGTAAAAGGATTAACCCTTTGCACTCCTATGTCGAGTGTGACTCGACATCAGTTTTTATGGCAGGAGCTCCTTTGTCGAGCTCCACTCGACATTTTTTCATGTCTAAATAAATAGATATCGTGCACACGTTATCGACGCTCTCGCAATGTCACTAGAAGGGTTAGACATTCAGGTAATCGAAGAGGAATAAAAGAACTGGATGTGATCACAGATTATAATAAAAATATAGATGGTGTCGATGTGGCGAACCAATACGCGACATCTTACTGTTTTTTACGTCGAGCACTCAAGCGGTGGAGGGAATATTTCTTTTGGGGATTAGAAATCTCCATGGTAAATGCGTATATTTCATACAAAGAAAAAACAAAAAACCAAGGAACAGAACCTATAGCCCACAAAAAATTTCGCGAAAAGATTTTGTCAATGCTAATTCGTGATTGTCGTCATCCAAATATGAAATTGGGGAGGCCCGGAACACATGATAAACACGATCGCTTAGATGGAAAGCCTCATTTAATCTTCCTACATCCCGAAGGAAAACACAAAGACTGTGCAGTTTACTCAAATAGAAAAACATCTGGAGGGAAAAGAGAAACCACCTATTTTTGTGAAACGTGTGAAAGAAAATCAGGGTTACATCTTGCAAGTTCTTTCAAAAGATATCATACCCTTGAAAATTTCAATATACGACAATACTGTAAATAAAATTGGTATTTAAGTGAATTTGTTTCTTCCTTTATTTATTTAAATTGCTTTATATTTTTAGTTAAAGTAAATTTCAAATAAAACACTTAAAAGCGTTGGGAGCTGCTGGTGACAAAATTGAAATAAAATTCGGAGTGCAAAGGGTTAATTTTATTACCACATTTGAAATAGGAAACAGCTATTGCAAAATTCTCTAGTAGTAAGTTATAGTAGTAATTCTTCATTCTCGCCTCAAAGTATATGTCTTGTGCATTGATAATTGTGGCTGCAATAGGTAAGAAATCGAAACGATTGGGAAACGCATATATGCGCCCATAGTCGACACCGATAGATTTCGGTGGACGCATATATGCGTCCATAGCAGTCAAAGGGTTAAATCCGCAGGGTTGATCAACCGTGCTCCTTTTGATATACTTGTAGGATTTAGATTGGAATGATATATTAAACGATTTTAATCACAAAAGTAATGGTTATATTGTTACTCGCACTGCACTCTGTATTAAACGCTAACAAAGATTCGCCAAAAACTCGCTAAACACATTCGCTGATAATCTCTAAAGATTCGCTAAGACGCACACACTGTTACGCTTGAAAGATTCGCAAAGACTCACTTACAGGGTGCGTGGCCAAAATCCGGACAAATCAAACATTTTCTTGACACACAATTTTTATTGCAATAATAGAAAAGTAAAAATTTTTTTTTGTTACTGTATTGTTTGTTCGGTCATAAAGAAAACATTCACTCAATATGACCCCCCTCTGCTTCAATGACCGCCTCCATTCTCGGTCTAAATCTATCGCAGGTCCGTTTTAACGAGCGTCGGTTCATATCGGCGCATGCCACTTCAATAGCGGCTCTTAATGATGAGACGTTGGGATGTCTGGACTTGTTGGTGACCCTTGCAATCACGCTGCATACATAATAGTCGAAAGGATTTAAATCTAGGCTGTTGGGAGGCAGAAAAGCAGGTTACAGCGTTCAACTCGCTTTGTCCTGGCAGCTTCGGAAAGCATCTGTCTCACTTTTATCGCATAAGACTTGTAGCGGAGGTCCTCTTCCTAGATTCGACGCATAGTTTTTTCGCTTACACCCTAAATCGACGACAAATTTCGGATCGACTGCCCTGGATCCTGAAAAATGAGCCCGTTGAATGATTTCGGGCGTCCTAAAAATGCGCTCCTTCGAGTGACTTTTCCTGGCCGGTGTTGCAAAACCTTCGCTGGACTTCTCACACTCGTTATATCTCGCGACATCATACACAGTCGATCTTGGGTATCCGAAGAATCGAATCATTTCTGTCGCTGAGCGCCCAGCGCGAATACTTTCGATAATCGCGGCTCTTCGATTATACTCTGCACTTTGGTTTAACATAGTTACAGTTTCGAGGTTACGAATGTTTATTACATGCTTTAAATTATTTCGTTGCCAATAGCGACATCTCCAAGTGGTATAGAACAACGGGAAATTTCAATTGAATTTTGTCCGGATTTTGGCGACGCAACCTGTATCTTAACACTTGGCATGCGGGCAACGCATTTTTACGTTTTTGTAGTCTGTCACTGGAGCGCGGGTCACGTAAAAATACGTATTTAGTTGATTTGGTGTTGTTAGTGGATATCTCTCTCTCAAATCTACACAATACGTATAATTACATGAATGTGTGACATTATATACGTGTTATTTGCGTTGCTAGGCAACGCTTTGCATTTTTTTCCCATAAGTTATGATTGTTGAGTTACTCGATCTTTTGCTGAGTTATTTCGTCTTCAATCGAATTCTTAGCTCCAGAACGTGTTTTATCAATTTGAAGCTTGATTTTTTATTATTGATTACAAAATTGATCAAATGAGCCGTTGTGACAAAGATAGTGATGAAGAAATATGCGCTGACAAATTATCGGACTTTTCGTATGATAGTGTGGAAAACTTTAACAATCGCTTATTTTTATGATTTCGTGAAAATAGCGTCTGTTTTTTGTTAAATAATCATACAGTATATATTTAAGTGTGAAATAAAAAAAGTTTCGTTCATAAAAACGAAGTAGTTTTCGATTTACTGCGATTTTTCTGAATAACCAAACTTCCGCGCGATTCAACAAGAAACGCCCGCTGCACGCGAAATTCGGCGGCGAAGTATGCCCGCATGCTAAGTGTTAATATCGCGCTCAACACTTTTATACTGTTTGGTTTCCATGATTCCTAATAACAAATATAGACTCATGCATTCTTTCTCACTCTCTCACTCTCGCTTTCTCTCTCTCATACGCACACTTTCTCATTGCTCGTTCATACAAAATCACACATCCTACATACTACTTCCGAAAATTTTGTTTTCGCTCTCTACCAAATTCTGAGCAACACAAAAACAGCCAAGCGTATTCCGGAAGGATCCTTTCGTCCCGCGTAGCAGAATCTCCGTCGAAAAAAGGGCAAAGCGTTGAAGGCAGGTGACCTGCATCCGCTTACAACGCGAGGTTCGCAAGACACAATGGCTTCTCGCTTCTGTTCATTTCCAGACTTGTTTCCCCTCGCGCCCTCGTTCTCCCGCTTTTAACGTCTTCTTTCCGCGCCGAGAGGACCACTTTGAGTGCCGCCGGCAATGAGATTAATTTGCGGCGGAGCGTGTATAGACACACGCGGTCTCGAGGCTAAGTTCAGGTGGACGTGCGGCGGAACGCGACGTGATAAAACGCGAAGAACCGCGCGACGACGCTAATGCCGGGACTGTGTAAGTTAATTGCCAGGCTTCTGGGAAAGTTGTTTGGCGGAATATGAGCAGCTGTGTGTCGCTTACATATTTTCATACACAATTAAGTGGTGACGGAAGTACCATTAAAATCGCATGAATCTGCACAGTGAAGTAACTGCGATGTGATGTTGAATATGGCACTATCGTTTTACTGCGATGCTGAGTCACTTGATGAATCCGGAAGCCGCGTGGCTTATGGTGCGTTTGTGCGAAAACTCGGAAGGATGCAGTTAGAGTATTTGAGGGAGTAGGCACAACGATAGGGAGGGTTTGGACATTTATATAATATATATGTATATGTGGTAATGAGAACAGTCTAGAATGAATCCGTTGTCATAAAGAAGAAAACAGAACAAACGAACGAGGAGATGATCGGCAGTTTAGTTCAGTTCAGGTTCAACGCGAGAAGAACTACGACGCAAATTACAGAGACACTTACTCTCATCAATTCATTTATCCTTATTCATTAACCCATTTGCATCATTTGACGGAATAATCCGGAAACAAAAACTGCCCATTATAACCGTGAGCGGATAAATCCGCACACAATCATTTTTGTTTTCAGCTTATCAGCAATCGTTAAAGAGTCTATCGTACGATAAACAAAAAATAAAGAATTTTGTGTAAAATATTATTTTTCTTACTTTTATGGTTGTAAGTTCAAAATAATAAAATAATAAAAAAATAATAGATAATAAAATTTAACAAAATTAAGTTACCATAATGAATTACAGTTCGGATTCGGATTCAAGCATAGAAATGCAAATATCCCATAAGCGTAAACGTGCCACAGCTCTAATAGATAGTAGTGAAGATGACCAGCCCGATAATATTGAAACTGGAGATTTCTTATAGGAAAAACGAAATTGTATGTATGTCAACATTACATGATTTTACTGCCGTAAGTGGTATAACCATCAACGTCAATGGAGTGTCCACGATGTTTTTGAATTATTTTTCAACGTGGAACTAGTCCAAAAAATATTTCTGGAAACAAATAAATTTGGATCTAAGGACAGAAATTTGCGCATGCTGATATTGGTAACATTTAGTTGCGCATGTCGGATTTTTGAATACGACTGCGAATTTAGAGCGATGATGCAAATGGGTTAATTCGTTAAATAATTATTCTCTTAGTCGTAAAGAGATTACATATATATATCTACACGGTGTTGAGCTAGAATTTGGGTAGATATGTGATATCATTGCGCGACGAGAGGCAACGTGGTGAAACGCGAAGAAATGTATGACGACGCTAATGCTGGGACTGTGTAAGTTCATCGCGAGGCTGCTGAGAAACTTGTTTGGCAACGTATGAACCACTGTGTCGTTTACATATTTTCATATACAATTAAGTAGTGATAGTAGTATCAAAGCTCCGTGTAGGTATAACACTGAGTAATTGCTATTTAATATTGTTCTACTATCGGTAGTGCCATGTCACTTCATCGTGGAATTCAAGATTTGCATTACTTCTGCTGAATTTGGATTACATACTTTCTTTCATATTTTAAATGTATACATACATAATTAATTATAGTTACAGAAGCGAGAAACTGCTATTTAACAATCGTTTTTTGTAGTGCCGAGTCACTAAATAATAGTAATTATTTATCAAAAAATAGTGCAATCATAAAAAAATATTAAAACATAGTGAATTCCGAAACCTGCATGGCTTTTCCTGGATTCATGAAAAACTTCTAACAGATAGGGTTGAACTTTTCTCGAATAAAAGCAATTATAAAAAGTGTCTGAAGATTATTTGCAGAACAAACTGATGTCTTGGGAATCGTGATAGTATGGACTCGCCACTGTTTCCAAGACATCTGTTTCGTAAAAGTTTACTATTGCATTTATTATCATATGAATTTGTCACGTTTTATAAGACATCCGTTTTTTCGGCAACTACCAAATAACCGTCAAAGTATCTACTATGCGTATCTGAAAATTACTTTCTACATATACTACTAAACATACGGGGTCTTGAGCTTGAATTCAGCTAGACGCGTGACATCACTGTCCGACGAAAGGCAACATGATAAAACCTGAAGAAACGCATGAGGACGCTAATACCCGGAATATGTAAGTTAATTGCTCTTCCTCCTGGAGAACCATGTTTCGCAGCTTATGTATTCAGTGTACGTGCCTTCTGCATATTTCCATTTATAATCCAGTAAACACCCAACTATCATCAAACTTCCACGAAGACACCGCGTCACAAATACCATTCAACACTAAACACATTTACCCTCTATATCTATGGCGTAAACACACGTTGCGGACAAATCATTCATATAGGTTGTCTTGGGCCTGCCGATGGTAATTTTCCACCGGACACCGTCCCTTTCCACCGAACCTCCTATTCTTTACCTATCGATGGGTATTTAAGGGCGAGTCCGAATGGAGACCCCCAACGTTAAACTTAGATATATTGAGATCCGTAAAAAGTGTAAGCCAGTGTAAATAAAGTTCCGTACAAAACAGATCCGGCATTACCGACTTTTATATCCAGAACACTTCCATACATCATATTTATATTACAGCACTCCCTTAACACTTTGACTGCCATGATGGTCACCGGTGACCGACGCAAGAAATTTTATTGAAGATCCGAAATATTCGCAATGCGTAGCAATTATTATTTTATAAATGCGGTTGTTATTAGAATAGTGACTCGATCCTTTGGTCTGCAATACCTGCACATTATTTACATTTTGCATAATTCAGTCGAACGCTGTAGTATTTCATAGCATCGCCGTTCTAATATAGTAAAATACGTTTGGCAGTCAACGTGTTAACACATATTTTACTACATTAGAACCGTACCGCCACAAAATACTGCAGAATCTCGTTGAATTGTCTGAAATGAATATAATGGTTAGGTATTGGAGGCCAAATCATTCGTATAGGTTGTCTTGGGCCTGCCGGTGGTAATTTTATTAATGTGTACATAAAGTTCCGTACAAAACAGATCCGGCATTACCGACTTTTATATCCAGAACACTTTCATACATCATATTTATATTACAGCACTCCCTTAACACTTTGACTGCCATGATGGTCACCGGTGACCGACGCAAGAAATTTTATTGAAGATCCGAAATATTCGCAATGGGTAGCAATTATTATTTTATAAATGCAGTTGTTATTAGAATAGTGACTCGATCCTTTGGTCTGCAATACCTGCACATTATTTACATTTTGCATAATTCAGTCGAACGCTGTAGTATTTCATAGCATCGCTGTTCTAATATAGTAAAATACGCTTGGCAGTCAACGTGTTAACACATTGCGGACCGGGCATTCTATTGCTAAGCGTATCCAGTGGCCGGGTATTTTTTTGCGTCAAATATTTTAAAATTAGTGATGATTTAATAGTAGTTAAAAATCATGGTCGCGTGAAATATTTATTTCAACAATATTAAAAATGAATGATTCTTTAATATTTTTCAATAAGTAAAAATCTGTACAAACTAAAGTTTTCAAAGTATGATATTTCGTAAAACGTGGCACTCAGTGAAGTGGAACACCAGAGCGCTTGCAAATATTTCTGTAATATTAAAGTACGTATTTGTAGTAACGTTCTGTAATATTAAAGTACGTATCTATACAAAACCAGAGAAGGGCATTCGAGAATTATATTACATATTATTTGTCTGCTTTGAATCACTTCGCAAAGAACAGAACTAAGCAAAGTATGATATTTCGTAAAACATGACACTCAGTGAAGCGGAACACCAGAAAGCTTGCAAATATTTCTGTAATATTGCTAATCGTTTTGTCGCTATCCATATTTCAGGGCTTCAAATAATTAATTCGCAATACAAATTACGAAAAACTGCCGTTGACAATCACGTAGCAACTGTGTGGTATCTCGTCACCTGTTCCAAACGACAGAATATGCAAGACGATATATCTCGTCAACGGCCGCGAACGACGAAATAAGAATGACGAGATATCTTGTCATCCGTCCGCAATGTGTTAACACATATTTTACTACATTAGAACCGTAACGCCACAAAATACTGCAGAATCTCGTTGAATTGTCTAAAATGAATACAATGGTTAGGTATTGGAGACCAAAAGTTTGAATTACTATTCCAATGCGAAATGCATTTATAAAATTGCAAATTCGACTAATTTCCGGTTTCTTGAAATTGTAACGAGACCTTTTGCGCCGATCACCGGTCACCACGGCACTCAACGTGTTAAAAAAAAAAATCACCCATCCCCAAACAACTCTTCACCGAACGTCCCACTCACTTCCCATCCCCGCACATCCGCACCCGTACGCAATAAACAATAAATAACAAAATAAATATAACAATCCCCGCCGCAAACCAGCTTTCTGCTACCAATCCACTTAATTACCTTATCTACCCCATTACCTTAAACTGTCCCATTACCGACACACCGAGCCCCGCTCAACACATACGCGCCGCAGGCATTACGCCGTCCAGCGGCGCGATAAATTAGCCTCGCATTTAAAAAAAAAGAGCCGACAGATAAGGAAACAGCACGGACGACTCAAGCCTATTCCAAGAAAACAGCCATTCGTTCGGGGCGGGACGTGGGCGGCTTTCGCCGAGGGGATCTGACGAGGGATCGCCGTGGGGCCTGAAACGTTGACGTCCTGGCACCGCGAGGGGGTGAAAGAAACTGCCGCGGAAGGGTAGGGCGGACGATATGTAGCGGCAATGTCATTGTTGGCGTGTTAAATGGGGGCCGACCGGAAAACGGCGTTTTAGCGTTCGCTGCACGCGAAACCGCTCGCACACGCTTTTTAACGAAGCGATAAAACTGAATGCGCGCGGATATTCTTCAGCTGCGCGACGCTGGGTGGTTGGAAAGATAATTAAGGGAAGCGTATCTGGCGGTGTCGTAAGGGATTGCGTTTATGCGCGGAGTGAATGGCGTGCGTGGAATCTGGGGAGTCGCGAAGAAATTCGAGCTGGACAACGGGTGACAGAAAGGGGGGGTAAATGGTTTCGGCATTTTTATGCGTTTGGTATAAAGTCGTCAGGCCGGGTGTATGTGTGGTGATGTGTAGTGTTTCGGTATGATCGTGCTTTTGATATGGTGTGGATAAAGGGTGACAGGGTACAATAAAATGTGTTAAGGTATTATTATTCTTTGGTGTGGTGTGCTCGAGGGGTGCATCTGGATAATGAAATGTAGTGTTTAGGTACGATTATTTGCGTTTAATGGTGTAATCAAGGAGAGCACTGTATAATAAAATGGGTGTTTGGGTATTCTTAATCTTTTATATGGTGTACCTGAGGGTGCACTTATATGGTAAAATGTAGTAGTAGGCATGATTATGCTTTTAATAATTCGTTATGAAGGGGTGCACCTCCATAATAAAATGGGTGTTTTGGTATTCTTATTTTTTGATGCGGTGTGGTTAAGGAATGTACCAGTATATTAAATTATAGTATTTAAGCATGATCGTGCTTTTGAGATGCTGTGGACAAATGGTGACAGGGTATAATAAAATGTGTTAAGGTATTATTATTCTTTGGTATGGTGTGGTCAAGGTGTGTATCTGGATAATGAAATGTAGTGTTTAGGTATGATTATGCGTTTGATGGTGTTATCAAGAAGAGCACTGTATAACAAAATGGGTGTTTGGGTATTTTTAATCTTTTATATGGTGTGCTTGAAGGTGCACATATATAGCTAAATGTAGTAGTAGGCATGATTATGCTTTTAATAATTCGTTACCAAGGGGTGCACCTCCATAATAAAAAGATATGTTTTGGTACTTTTATTTTTTGATGTGGTGTAGTTAAGGAATGTATCAGTATATTAAAGTGTAGTATTTAGGCATGATCGTGCTTTTGAGATGCTGTGGACAAATGGTGACAGGGTATAATAAAATGTGTTAAGGTATTATTATTCTTTGGTATGGTGTGGTCAAGGTGTGTATCTGGATAATGAAATGTAGTGTTTAGGTATGATTATGCGTTTGATGGTGTAATGAAGGAGAGCACTGTATAATAAAATGGGTGTTTGGGTATTCTTAATCTTTTGTATGGTGTGCCTGCGGGTGCACATATATGGTAAAATGTAGTAGTAGGCATGATTCTGCTTTAAATAATTCGTTACCAAGGGGTGCACCTCCATAATAAAAATATATGTTTTGGTACTTTTATTTTTTGATGTGGTGTAGTTAAGGAATGTATCAGTATATGAAAGTGTAGTGTTCCGGTATGATCGTGCTTTTGATATGGTGTGGACAAAGGGTGACAGGGTATAATAAAATGTGTTAAGGTATTATTATTCTTTGGTATGGTGTGGTCAAGGTGTGTATCTGGATAATGAAATGTAGTGTTTAGGTATGATTATGCGTTTGATGGTGTAATGAAGGAGAGCACTGTATAACAAAATGGGTGTTTGGGTATTCTTAATCTTTTATATGGTGTGCCTGAGGGTGCACATATATGATAAAATGTAGTAGTAAGCATGATTATGCTTTGAATAATTCGTTACCAAGGGGTGCACCTCCATAATAAAAAGATATGTTTTGGTACTTTTATTTTTTGATGTGGTGTAGTTAAGGAATGTATCAGTATATTAAAGTGTAGTGTTTAGGCATGATTATACTTTTGATAAATCGTTATTGGGGAGTCGGCCTATATAATAAAATGGGTGCTTAGGCATTTTTATGCTTTCGATTTCATATTGTCGTGAGCTGTACCCCTAAATCAAGTAACATCTAAAATATCTACATTACATGCCTTAAAACCATACGGAGAAAAAAGGGAATAACAGATAAGCCGTTCCAATTTCCTAATTTCCTGCAGATACAAAACAGAACATATAATACTCCTAAAACTTGCACCCACGTCCCAAAATTATTAACTCTACACGACACAGGGAAAACTGGTCTAATTTGATGACACTTCCAATTCGCGATACTTATTAAATAAACCCCATTCACGGAGCTGCTGTCGTAATTTCAATTTAAATTCAAGATCTACTGTTGTAATTTCAATTTAAATTCGAAAGCTGCCGTTGTAATTTCGCAACATCCCACGGTAACAGCCACGAATAATTCACACATTATCCACTTATTTCCGCGTTCGATTCTTTGGCATCGCAGACCGACTTCCTCCCGCGTCGAAAAACAGACGGAGTCTGAACTATTTTGCGTTATCCTGCTTAGGGTTTCAAGAAAAGCACGTCTATCGTCGCAATTGTTACTAAATCATTAATCCAGCAGCAACCTGCTTGCCCTTCGTTTCCCATCGTTTCACGCCATTTCCAACAATTTCCAACGTTCGACCCCGACAACGCGAAATGTCGACCGCGAATCAGCCTGTAACGCGAAATTATAGCCATTGTCCGGATCATTTTGTACAGCGCACACGCCGTCCGCCGTACTTTCCGCCTGTTCATGGCAGAGGAAAACGCTCATTTCCATGCGAAACGCGATTTACTCTTTGCGTGTTCCGCTAGGCTATTTATTGCCCTTCTGTCTTTCAAAATTGCAACCGGCGGAAAGCAATATTTTGACATCACTACTGCAAATTGCACCACCGCCGGCCGCCGCACGAATTTCACGTTCGAACGTCATAGCACTGGGACCTCTAGTTAATTATAATCGAGCCGCACGACGTTCGACATAATATTGATTCGTAATTAAATTCATGCCGTGTCAGCGATCACGTTTATTGCCGTTCGATCTTGATTAATACCTTTATACTGTAATTGATACCATTTGTTGTAATGAGCCAATGGACTGCGCCGTTTTATGGCGTACACCCGCGTTCAGAAGTTATGGGGTGCTTACTGAACGTGCAGCCGTATGGCGAATGGGGTGACTCATAATTGCCGTTCGAAAATAAAAACGTTAGTCATGAATTATTTGCTGCGCATTTAGACTGTCGGTGCAGTCATAATATCAATCGGGACGGTTATAGTTCCCATCGGAAAATAAAATCATTAGCCGTTAATTACTTATTTTGCATTTAGACTGTCAACGGTGAAACACACTGAACGTGGCATCGCAAGAAACTTCGAATTCTCTTCTCATCCGCGTACTCGAATTAACTTTAGAGTTGGCAAACTGAGTTTTTGCAGCATTACGTGACTCTCGAGGATCATTGTAGCTATTCTCACAAATCAATTTCCGCAGTTAGACTTTGTTTTTCCGTACTCACACTGCCCGTAGCAAGGATTCATATAATGAAAATATTCTTTTTCGCGTTTAAGGCTCTCACGGCCAGAATTATGAAAATTATTTTATTTCGTAGTGGCATTTTTAATCACGTGCAGGTGACTAATAAAGTTATGTTGTCATTTCATAAAAGTGCAATTAATCGCGTGATGTAAATTAGAATATTTTCGAAAAATATTTTTAGTAACGTCTAATTGTCTACTACTTTAGACGTCTGCATTTGTTTGAGTTTAGATACAATATCGCTTTGAAAGTATAATTATTTTCATTATGTGATTAATTGCACTTTTACTAAACCACAATGTGCCTTCTCTAGCTTTGTCTAAATTTCTAGTTTTCCGGACGTCTAATTATTAGAACTGCCAGTCATCTGAAAGTCAACGCTTTCATAAATATTCTCATTCACACCCCGCAAATAATTGCATTTTTACTAAATCACAACTTTCCTTTTCTACACCTGCGTAAAATTCCAGTTTTCCAGACGTCTAAATTCAACTAAATTATGACAGATGCAGACGACACAGTCTGTATCTGACTAAGTTTAGAAGCGGCAACTACTTGAAAGCCAGCGATTTCACAAATATTCTCATTCACACCGCGCGATTAATCGCATTTTTACTAAATCACAACTTGCCTTTTCTAGACCTGTGTAAAATTCCAGTTTTCCAGACGTCTAAATTCAGCTAAATTATGACAGATGCAGACGTCACAGTCTGTATCTGACTAAGTTTAGAAGCGGCAACTATTTGAAAGCCAGCGATTTCACTAATATTCTCATTCACACCGCGCGATTAATCGCATTTTTACTAAATCACTACTTGCCTTTTCTAGACCTGTGTAAAATTCCAGTTTCCCAGACGTCTAAATTCAGCTAAATTATGACAAATGCAGACGTCACAGTCTGTATCTGACTAAGTTTAGAAGCGGCAACTACTTGAAAGCCAGCGATTTCACAAATATTCTCATTCACACCGCGCGATTAATCGCATTTTTACTAAATCACTACTTGCCTTTTCTAGACCTGTGTAAAATTCCAGTTTTCCAGACGTCTAAATTCAGCTAAGTTATGACAGATGCAGACATCACAGTCTGTATCTGACTAAGTCTAGAAGTGGCAACTACTTGAACGCCAGCGAATTCACAAATATTCTCATTCACATCGCGCGATTAATTGGATGTTTACTAAATCACAACCTGCCTTTTCAAGACCTGTGTAAAATTCCAGTTCTCCAGACGTCTAAATTCAGCTAAATTATGACAAATGCAGACGTCACAGTCTGTATCTGACTAAGTTTAGAAGCGGCAACTACTTGAAAGCCAGCGATTTCACTAATATTCTCATTCACATCGCGCGATTAATTGGATGTTTACTAAATCACAACTTGCCTTTTCTAGACCTGTGTAAAATTCTAGTTTTCCAGACGTCTAAATTCAGCTAAATTATGACAGATGCAGACGTTATAGTCTGGATCTGACTGAGTCCAAAAGCGGCGACTTGAAAGCGAGCGATTTCACAAATATTCTCATTCACACCGCGCGATTAATCGTATTTTTACTAAATCACAACCTGCCTTTTCTAGACCTGTGTAAAATTCCAGTTCTCCAGACGTCTAAATTCAGCTAAATTATGACAAATGCAGACGTCACAGTCTGTATCTGACTAAGTTTAGAAGCGGCAACTACTTGAAAGCCAGCGATTTCACAAATATTCTCATTCACACCGCGCGATTAATCGCATTTTTACTAAATCACAACTTGCCTTTTCTAGACCTGTGTAAAATTCCAGTTTTCCAGACGTCTAAATTCAGCTAAATTATGACAGATGCAGACGTCACAGTCTGTATCTGACTAAGTTTAGAAGCGGCAACTACTTGAAAGCCAGCGATTTCACAAATATTCTCATTCACACCGCGCGATTAATCGCATTTTTACTAAATCACAACTTGCCTTTTCTAGACCTGTGTAAAATTCCAGTTTTCCAGACGTCTAAATTCAGCTAAATTATGACAGATGCAGACATCACAGTCTGCATCTGACTAAGTTTAGAAACGGCAACCACTAGAAAGCCAGCGATTTCACAAATATTCTCATTCACACCGCGCGATTAATCGCGTTTTTACCAAATCGCAACTTGCCTTTTCGAGACCTGTGTAAAATTCCAGTTTTCCAGACGTCTAAATTCAGCTAAATTATGACAAACGCAGACGTCACAGTCTGAATCTGACTAAGTGTAGAAGCGGCAACTACTTGAAAGCCAGCGACTTAACATTCTCATTCACACCACGCAAATAATTGCATTTTTACTAAATCACAACTTTCCTTTTCTACGCCTGCGTAAAATTCCAGTTCTCCAGACGTCTAAATTCACCTAAATTATGACAGATGCAGACGACACAGTCTGTATCTGACTAAGTTTAGAAGCGGCAACTACTAGAAAGCCAGCGATTTCACAAATATTCTCATTCACACCGCGCGATTAATCGCATTTTTACTAAATCACTACTTGCCTTTTCTAGACCTGTGTAAAATTCCAGTTTCCCAGACGTCTAAATTCAGCTAAATTATGACAGATGCAGACAGCACAGTCTGCATCTGACTAAGTCTAGAAGCGGCAACTACTTGAAAGCCAGCGATTTCACAAATATTCTCATTGATACCGCGCAATTAATCGCATTTTTACTAAATCGTAACTTGCCTTTTCTAGATCTGTGTAAAATTCCAGTTTTCCAGAGTCTATATTCCACTAAATTATGACAGATGCAGATGTTATAGTCTGTATCTGACTGAGTCCAGAAGTGGCAACTTGAACGCCAGCGAATTCACAAATATTCTCATTCACATCGCGCGATTAATCGGATGTTTACTAAATCACAACCTGCCTTTTCTAGACCTGCGTAAAATTCCAGTTTTCCAGACGTCTAAATTCAGCTAAATTATGACAGATGCAGACGTCACAGTCTGTATCTGACTGAGTCTAGAAGCGGCAACTACTTGAAAGCCAGCGATTTCACAAATATTCTCATTGATACCGCGCAATTAATCGCATTTTTACTAAATCGTAACATGCCTTTTCTGGACCTGTGCAAAATTTCAGTTTTCCAGACGTCTAAATTCAGCTAAATTATGACAAATGCAGACGTCACAGTCTGTATCTGACTGAGTCTAGAAGCGGCAACTAGTTGAAAGCCAGCGATTTCACAAATATTCTCATTGATACCGCGCAATTAATCGCATTTTTACTAAATCGTAACTTGCCTTTTCTGGACCTGTGCAAAATTCCAGTGTTCCAGAGTCTATATTCCGCTAAATTATGACAGATGCAGACGTTATAGTCTGTATCTGACTGAGTCCAGAAGCGGCAACTTGAAAGCGAGCGATTTCACAAATATTCTCATTCACACCGCGCGATTAATCGCGTTTTTACTAAATCACAACATACTCCCGCTAGTCACCCACAACCGGTGGCATCGTTAAACGCGGTGCATAGTGAATGTCGGGCGAGTGAAACGTCCGAAGACTTATGTCCGGGCGTGTGGATCCGCAGAGAAACAGTCGTCCCGGCTGTAACTACGAAAGAACCTCGGACGCAACAACGCGCCGAGCGAAAAGTCGGGGCAATCACGTAAAGAGGAAAGTTTCAGTCGTCCGTCGGTCGGGCGCGGAATTTATCAAACGAAAGATTAATCGTACGATAAAGCAACTAACGCCACTATCGCGTCGTCCGCGATGCGCGCCACCGGAAATTCTCTTTTCAACAATGAGATTGGAATTACAGTTACGGCGGATAATTACGCGAAATAATGGCTATACGTTTGCGGTACATTTATTAGATTACGATCTGGCCTCGCCCAGCGAGTCTCTCTCTCTCTCTCTCCTTCTCTCTCCCTTTTTTTCTCGCTCGCCCGCACGTCTAACCGACCGGTGCTCGGCGAAGGAAATTATCAGAGGGTCAAGCCCTTAGATTATTAAGGGCCTAGCGACGGCACGGAATTAGGGTAACGCGTGGCCCGCTACAAAACACATCTGACAAAACAATATTCGACATGCAAGAAGGCAACGAACGTGTGTTTATGGTGGGTAGGGCGTAATTGAGGGTACCGGCAGGGAAAAGGGTGATTCCGTGGGAGAAGATAAAACGAAATTGTAGGGTGAATTTTCGTCCGACAGCTATGCAAAGAGCGCTATATTAGCGACTAGGCAGTTTTATGTATAGACGCCTGGATATTTGTTACGTTGATATTTGTACGGCGGGTTTTCGGCGTGGATGCACAGAAATTGATACAGAAATCGATTGTGCGGGACTACGGAAGCAGAAGCGTCGAGTTAGCTAAATAGGAATATGTCATTTAGCGTCTGATAGGGCTAATTATTTAGAAATTGCACTAACAGCCCACTGTATGCCATTCATACAGCCATATTATCTACGTCAATCAATTTACCATGCACGCAACCTTGTGCATCGAATCACACTTTCAACCAGCATTTTCCGACACTCTACGCAATATAACGTCGCTACTCCATTTTTTCCAACCTGCTTACGCGCATAAAATCGTCATTGCTTCTGTGCACTCCCATGGCAAAAATCGTCGTTCCCTCGTAGCCCCCGTAGATTTCACGCCGTTCGGTTTTCGCCCGCCTACATATGTTTATGCATGTTCACGCATGTGATATACGCCCACGCTCCGTTACGTGCATTTACCCGCATTCGCGTATATTGTAGGTACCGCAAAATGCACGGCATCGAATTTACGACGGTATTAGGGATCGTAATGGACAGAGTATTGGGATCGAAACGCGCGTCGCGTCAAAACGAACGACGACTGACGAGATGGATACGGACGATGGTTAAGGCCGGAGCCGGCGGGGGAGACTGCGTTATTAAAAATCTCGCGCGGTCGCTGTAACGCTGTTATGATCGGGTGTAAGTGGCGTCGAATGGAGGTTCGAAAGCGTCGCTGCTGATATCGCGCGCGTGTGCGCACGTCCGGCCCCGGAATGCGAAATATTGCCATCGAGGAGTGGAAAATTTGTGCGCGCGGAAATGGAAACGAGAGTGGCCTCTGTGAGTAAACTAATGGTTATTAAGTCAACGTCATTCGAACGTTCATGATTGTACGCGCGTGGGGATCCGACGAATTACGACGATTAACGTGAGGGGCGCCAATTACGTTTGAAATCCTTTCGCTATGTGCAAACGGAGAACAGGGGGAGACGGTTCAGGTTTTTTTCGGGATTTATGGTTAATACGGTTTTTAATATTGAGGAATGAATTTATGGGCACACGTATTTATTATGCGTGTTTTATGTTTTTGTTTGAATTCTCGACTTGGCATCTTGTAAACATACGTGATGATCTGCTACTAATAAATTTATATATATTAGAAATAAATTTATTTCTGCACATATTTATTATATGTGTTATGTTTTCATCGGAATTCTCGACTTGACATTGAATAAACATTTGTAATCGATTAATGTGAGGGGCGCCAATTACGTTTGAAATCCTTTCGGTATGTGCAAACGGAGAACAGGGGGAGACGGTTTAGGTTTTTTTCGGGATTTATGGTTAATACGGTTTTTAATATTGAGGAATGAATTTATGTGCACACGTATTTATTATGCGTGTTTTATGTTTTTATCTGAATTCTCGACTTGGCATCTTGTAAACATACGTGATCATCTATTAATAATTAATTCATATATACTAGTAATAAATTTATTTTTGCACGTATTTATTACATGTGTTTTATGTTTTCATCGGAATTCTTGACTTGGCATGTTATAAACATACGTGATCATCTATTAATAATTAATTTATATATACTAGTAATAAATTTATCTTTGCATGTATTTATTATATGCGTTTTATGTTTTCATTGGAATTTTCGACTTGACATCGAATAAACATTTGTGATCATTTGTGATCGATTAACGTGAGGGGCGCCAATTACGTTTGAAATCCTTTCGCTATGTGCAAACGGAGAACAGGGGGAGACAGTTCAGGTTTTTTTTCGGGATTTATGGTTAATACGGTTTTTAATATTAAGGAATGAATTTATGTGCACGCGTATTTATTATGCGTGTTTTATGTTTTTTTCTGAATTCTCGACTTGGCATCTTGTTAACATACGTGATAATCTATTAATAATTAATTCATATATACTAGTAATAAATTTATTTTTGCACGTATTTATTATATGTGTTTTATGTTTTTATCTCAATTCTTGACTTGGCATCTTGTAAACATACGTGATCATCTACTAATAATAAACGTATATATAGTAGTAATACATTTATCTTTGTACATATCTATTATATATGTTTTATGTTTTCATCGGAATTCTTGACTTGACATCGAATAAACATGACGCAATTATGCGTATAATGAAAATTACGCTTGACATCCTTTTAGTACGTGCAAACTGAGAACAAGAGGAGTTAGTTCAAATTTTGCCAGAATTAGCGATTAATACGGTTTTTAAAATTGGCGAAATAAAATTGAATATAAATATATACGGACGTATACAGCATGTGTGTTATGGACAGATATTACACGCACTTTGTGTTCCAATCAAAATTGTTAACTTGATGTCATGCGAACATTCATGATTGTCCGCATGATATAATTACGCGAGTTACGACGATTAACGTGAGGGGCGCTAATTACGTTTGAAATCCTTTCGGTACGCCCGAACCGAGAACAGGGGAAGACGGTTCAGGTTCTTTCGGGATTTATGGTTAATAGGGTTTTTAATATTGAGAAATGAATTCGTGTGCACTTATTGTTTATTATACGTGTTTTATGTTTTTATCTCAATTCTCGACTTGGCATCTTGTAAACATACGTGATCATCTATTAATAATTAATTTATATATACTAGTAATAAATTTATCTTTGCACGTATTTATTATATGTGTTTTATGTTTTCATCGGAATTCTTGACTTGACATCGAATATACATTCGTGATCATCTACATGACGCAATTATGCGTATAATGAAGATTACGCTTGATGTCCTCTTAGTACGTGCAAACTGAGAACAAGAGGAGTTAGTTCAAATTTTGCCAGGATTAACTATTAATACGGTTTTTAAAATTGACGAGAAATAAACTTGAATATAAGCATATACGCGACGTAGACAATTTGTGTGTTATTGACAGGTATTACACGCACTTTGTGTTCCAATCAAAATTGTTAACTTGATGTCATGCGAACATTCATGATTGACCGCATGATATAATTACGCGAGTTACGACGATTAACGCGAAGTGCGCCTATTACGTTTCAACCGTCGCCATTTCAATACATCCACACAAATCAAATTGCCTCAACAAAAATCGTTGCAAACCTGCCGTCAACAAACTTCCTAACATTGACGAGAACAAAAGTTCGATCCCGTAACTATGCAAATAACGTGCCGCCCTGTCGCATTAATTTTCCGTTATTCTCTAATCTACACGACTAAGTCGATGACTCAAAGCACACCGATTATATCGCCAACAGCGAAACCATCGTAATACCGAAATAACTGCGTTAAAGATCCATGAAGATTTACTGTTAATACGCTTTTTGCATCGCCAAACAAAATTCGCCACGGTGCGCACACATACGAGGTATATCATTGAGCGGTATTAAATCTGCGGGAAGAGGATTATGAATTAATTCGATCATAAGAGATGAGGTTCGACCGCACTTCGTTATAAATTTATAGTCGGGGACTGTCAACCCTTACTCGTTGCCCGTCTGTGGTCTGAAAACCGTGTGATGGGGTGGCCACATCCCTACCCCGCATATAAGTGAATATAGAATACCGGCGTCATTGACTTTAGCAACCGTAACCGCAGCGAGGCTATCAAATGCGTCGCGTAGACTCGAATTAAATATATCGGTTAATGTAATCATGTTGCAGTGTAAATGTGACGTTTGATGGGTGGACTCGCATAATCAATATCCGCCGTCGCCTATAAGCATCCACGTGATGAAATGTAAATGTGTTTTTATGATGCGTTGTTTGTTGTCGAATCATCGACGTAGGGTATTTAATATCCTGCTGTTGTAGGTAAAAATCTTCGAATGACGACAGAGGAATTTATGTAGAGAGGGTTATTTGAAATTACTAGGCATTTGATATCTGAACTCGCGTAATCAATAATGCAAATATTTTTATGGTGTGTTGTTTTGCCGTGGAATCATCGACATGGTAGCCTTAATATCGTGCTTTTGTAGATTGTTGTCGAATCATCGATGTAGTGTATTTAATATCCTGCTGCTGTAGGTGAAAAATCTTCGAATGAGGATAGTAGAATTTATGTAGCCTTAATATCGTGCTTTTGTAGATTGTTGTCGAATCATCGATGTAGTGTATTTAATATTGCTGCTGTAGAGAGGGTTATTTGAAATTACTAGACATTTGATATCTAGATTCGCGTAATCAATAATGCAAATATTTTTATGGTGCGTTGTTTTGCCGTGGAATCATCGACATGGTAGCCTTAATATCGTGCTTTTGTAGATTGTTGTCGAATCATCGATGTAGTGTATTTAATATCCTGCTGTTGTAGGTAAAAATCTTCGAATGACGACAGAGGAATTTATGTAGAGGGGGTTATTTGAAATTACTAGACATTTGATATCTCGATTCGCGTAATTAATAATGCAATTTTTATGGTGCGTTGTTTTGCCGTGGAATCATCGACATGGTAGCCTTAATATCGTGCTCTTGTAGATAAAAATTCTTCGAATTTTTCACGAGTTTTGTGTACAACGGTTCACTATAAATTAATATATAGCGCCCGTGTTTGTGTATCAAATAACGCGGAAAGCCGTAGAAGCCAAAACCAAATGTTTCCTGCCAAAAAACGCCCGCGACCGACGTCGTGTAATTTTCGAACAATGCGACAGTCCGAAAATGTCTATCCCCTTCGCGCAAAAAAATCCCCATACGAAAAATATTAACGGCCGTATCGAAATATTAATATTATCCCCGGCACTCTTCCGCATCGCCGAAAAGCGAAAAATTGCAAGTGAACGACGGTCCGCACTCTGTGTACCAAATTAATATGCATCAGCGTTTCAAATGATGCCGCAAATAAAACTTTCCCAATATCATTCCCGCGGCGTGCGCCGTATGAAAAAACCTCGCCTATCATTCCCCGTCCGATTTCATTCGTGCCAACTATGCAGGACATAACTTCGTGCGCCGGCCATAGTGCCGACCCCGAAAGTCTGTGATAATCCAAACTTTGGTTACAACGCACCCAAGTGCAATTCGCGAGAGTTTAATTCGCTCGATTATCTTCGAGGCTTGCCAAGTGTTCTCGGTCGGCGTGGGCGGACAGGCAGAAAGTAGGAGAGAGCTGGAGAGCGAGAGAGAATTTCCAGCCGCCATTCCAAGCTAAACTCACCCGTGGCTCATGGTCAGATTATCGCCGCGAGATAGATAGTCGGGAAATTGCGCTATTTTCCTTTTGATTTTTCGCACGCTCACCCCTTATCGTGCCCGCGACGTGTTCCATTCACTCTTACTCGGCAGGAACTCGAGACATTTATGATGCGTTTTCTGCGCTCGTGTGTGGGACGCGGTCAATTGTAAAATTGTCAGTTGTTGAGTTATTATTGTAATTTAACAGATATTTCGGATAGACTTTGTATATTCGTGCGTTAACACGTTGACTGCCGAGCGTATTTTATTATATTAGAACAGCGATGCTGTGAAATACTATAGCGTTTGACTGAATTATGCAAAATGTGAATAATGTGCAGGTATTGGAGACCAAAGGGCCGCATCACTATTCTAACAACAAGTGGATTTATAAAATAATTATTGCTACCCATTGCGAATATTTTGGATCTTCAGTAAAATCTCTTGCGCTGGTCAGTGGTGAAAAAAATTAAAAAAATACCCAATCGGTAGCATTTATAATTTTGTACATGCAATTAACACGTTAGCTGTCGTGAATATTTTGCTGTATTAGAACAGCGATGCTACGAAATACTACAACGTTTGCCTGAATTATGCAAAATGTAAATAATGTACAGGTATTGGAGACCAAAGGATCACATCACTATTCTAATAACAACTCCAAAGCGGAGAAGTGCAATTCCGCAGAGAATAAGGAATGGTAGGTTAGAAATTGGTAACTGAAGAGTCATCGCGATGAGTTAAACATGAATTTTGTTAACTTGGAGTAATTTTGTATCTAGATATTGGAAACTTTAGTTAGTGGTATCTAATAGATATTGATGATAAATCTCCTATATTTGGGTGTTAAACACGATGAATTATAAAAATGTCAGTTGTGGAAATTGGAATCTTGAGTTATTATTGTAATTTAACAGATATTTCGATGCTATGAAATACGTATTTTATTATATAGCGTTGGACTGAATTATGCAAAATGTAAATAATGTGCAAGGTATTGGAGACCAAAGGATCGCATCACTATTCTAACAACAACTGCATTTATAAAATAATAATTGCTAGCCACTGCAAATATTTTTGATCTTCAGTAAAATTTCTTGCGTCGTTAACCGGTGACCATCATGGCAATCGGTGACCATTCATAAATGCAGAAACAACAGAATAGAAAGTTATATTTGGCGGATCAGGTATAGTGGGTTTGAAGATATGCGATTTTGTATTAAACTAATTCCATTAAGGAGTGAACTATTATTGCAGTATAAATGCAGAAACAACAGAATAGAAAGTTATATTTGGCGGATCAGGTATAGTGGGTTTAAAGATATGCAGTTTTGTATTAAGCTAATTTCACCTAAACACGGTGAATTGCAGAATTACATGTGAATTACACAATAAATTGTGGAAGCGCTTGGAGTAATTTCATATATAGACATTGGAGACTCCAGTTAGTGGTATCTAATAAATATTCATGATAAGTCTTCTATAATTGGGTATTAAACACGATAAATTATAAAAATGTCAGTTGTGAAGGTGGTTCGTGTAATTTTAGGCTTGGAAACTGGAAACTTGAGTTATTTGTGTAATTTAATAGATATTTAGGACAGATTTTCTATCTTCGTGCGTTAATCACAGCGGTATCTAATATATATTTAGTATAGATTTTCTATAACTGTAGAAATATAAATTGTGGAGCCGCTTGGTCTAAGTTCAGTTTCGTAAACTGGAAAGTTGAGTTATTAGTATAATTGAATAAATATGACGGATCTGTAGGATTATTATAATTTTTAAAATTCGCCGGCCAATCACGATAAATAGTGAAAATGCATAGGGTAGAGACGATAGATGCTATTTCTGTGGATTGAACCATTTTTGTTGGTAGCTTAACATAATACTAAATATAATGTGGCTTGTAAATTTATATGAAATATAAATGTATATAGCATATTTTTGAAACATTCAAGACAAGTCTTTAGAACATAACAATACAAAAACGTTACAAGACAATAATTCGTCAGTCTACTTCTTCCGCTAGTTAGTCGAAATAATTTTGAGCCGCCCGATAGAAACGCTCCGAATGGCTTGAAGCGATTTTGCAGCAGTAAAGAAAAAAATGCCGGAAGTGACAGTCGCCGAGACGGTGTTAACGCGATACCGAGACTATTTCGAAATTGCGAACTAAAGATTCGTGAAACTTCCGCGAAAGCGAATCCGATTCTGTCCGATTAGATTCCGGGTTAATTCCGGGATCGTCCGAGGACCTCGTTTGTTCCATAAATTTCGCAACGCCCTAATTTAGGCCGCGAACGCCCTCGTAAATTCGTTTAGAATCTTCGCGATCTCTGAAAGGCGAAGGGCGAAAGAAGAGGCCGCGTGAAATAAGAAGGCCGAGGCCCCGCGCGAAAGAAACAGCCGACCGTCCAGCGGGGAGAAAGTAAGAAAGGCACGACCGTGAATATTCTATTTCTCTTAATTAACGGCAGCGTACAATTTGGCGGCTTGTCGATGGAACATCGACCGGACGAGTCTCGATGCGCCAGTTTATCTTAATTACAAAGTGTAAAGGCCTTATCTCGTGCCCTCCGTTTCTCTCTCTTTCCCTTCACACTCACACACACACGCAACACTCACTCGCTCGGCTTCTACCCTTATCCCGATATCGACCTTTTTCTCGGCAGGGGATACAGCCCACCACTACTTTGTTTCGTAACGTACCACTTCGGGGGCTACATGCGAACCTTACATTTATCTTCCTCCGCGATTCAACCAGGTAATCTTCCACGAGTGGCTCGGCCATTCAGAGAGAATAGCGCTCGAATCTCCACGTCGTAACGATATTCAAATTTTCACGTTGAAACTCGCCAGTCGGCGGGCCGCAGAGAGGGGGGGCGAGAGCTCGAAAAATCGTCGGAACGGGAAAATATAATCCCTTTTGCCACCTTCGTGTAACGTATATAGCGGATTGAGGCTCTCAGGGGGTGGACGAGCTTTCGGTAAATTTATAAACGCGTGACTTTCTGTATCTTTACGCCTCGGCTGCTAGTTTCAAATTATACCGTACGTACGTAACGTACTTTTAACGAGGGGAGATAATATTTGGTTGTAATAAATTTAACGGGTACGTCACGATCGTGTATAATTTCATGAACGTTATCTCGCACATCAGAAAAAGTGAGGTGCGTAAATATGTACGGTATCAATTTATGCAAAACCAGTTAAGTGCCCATACTTTTGATCGGTAACGTACGTATTTTTAATAGACGAGGATAACGTTTGCATATTGTACATTTGTAAAATATGTAATAATCACTTATAATTAACGTCATCGCGCACATGAAAAAAATGACATTCATAAATATGCGTATTTACATTTTTATGGAGTCAATTATGTAACCAAAATTTTGACCGGTATACCAATTTTTTATAAGTGAAGGTAATATTTGCATAGAATGAATATATAAAATACATAACAGTCACACGTAAATAACCATATCTCTTTTAACGGATACCAGACCTATTTTTGATAAATGAAACTAACGTTCGCATGTAATGAGTATATAAAATATTTAACAATCGCCCGAAATTAACTTTATCTCGTGTGTCATAAAAAAAGTCCCATCCCCGAATATGAACAATATGAATTTACGCGGACCCAATAATTTGTGTATTAACCCTTTTCGGACGTATTAAAGTTGGTCATGGGTGTCGTACTGGTCGGAATTAATTTCCGTTGAAAAAGTAGTAATACATAACATGCATGATTATGAAAAATAAACAAGATTTATTAATTCTTTCGACAACTTTAGTTATATGTGTTTTTTCATGTAAAAATGATATTTTGTAGTTCTCCATTGTGTGGTATTTTTCAAAACAATAAAATTCTGTCGGTAACTTTCTTTTGGCCATATTGGAATATTGTTTTGAAATATTTTAAGAAGCGGGAATGACTATTTGCTGTTAAATTCAATTTGGGAAATATTATTTGGAATTTTACGAAGTACCTTCGAACTGTGTCAATATCTTTACGCACAAGAGGCGGTTGTAAGAGGTAACAGCTATTGTTCGCACTGAATTTCGTTATCTCCGATTGATAAGAGCACCGCATAAGTTCGTGAATAGGTCCATTAGATATTTATGATTGTACAGATAAATTGTAAACTGATACATGGATGAATACAGTATAAGATTAGTACGGTTTCTTGTCGTGGTGGCTGAGAGCAGACATACAACCGGAATGGTATAAAGGCTTTGGTGGCTGAGAGTAGATATACTGTTATGCCCTATCACAATGTATTAGTCATAGGTCTACTAGTCGTAGGTAAACACAGACCCAAGTACGTCACGTTCCAGTCCTACCCCAAAAACCCTTGATCCTTAGACATACTTGTTCCCAAAAAGTATGTTTCCACCATCTGAACCTTACCCCGTACTCATCCCTTCCACTTTTCCTCAAGCCTATATTAACATTTCAACGACCGCTAGCCGATTAATCGACTCTTCGATTCCAACTGCTTTTTACCGGTAGCCGATTAATCGGCTTTTCAGTGGTCAATGGTTATATTAGATAAAATAAATATCAGATGATATTATGGCAATTCTAAATGACAATAAAATTACATTGCTTTGAAACCAAAGGATTCTCAACAACACATTCAGTATATTTTAGTTATAAAGCTTTACAAATAGGCACATACACAATTCCTGCGCGATATCCAAAACAGAGTCGGTCGTTAGTGAGTGGCATCTTTAGTCAATAGCGGTCGGTAAAGTGTTAAAACAGTTCGTTAAATTTAGAAAACACGATGAATTTTATATACAAATAAAACAGTTCTTTCAAGCGTATCTTTGCTATGTTAGAACCGCGATGCGATGAAATAAGCGGAGTATAATTAAATCGTGCAACAATGAAAATAACGCCGCGTTGTTTGAAACAATAAAATTACACTGCTTTGAAAAGCATAACATTTCAGTATATTTTACTTTTATAAGATTGCAAATAGGCACCACTGCGCGATATCCAAAACAGAGTCGGTCGTTAGTGAGTGGCATCTTTCAGTCATTTTTAATAGTTCGTTAAATTTAAAAACGACTAGAGTTAGTGCGTATTTTGAATTTTATATAGTCAAATAAAACAGTTCTTTCAAGTATCTTTAATTAAGTACCCAGAACCAGAGGAGGCCGCTCTTGAAATAGTTGAGATTTCTCGATCACGGCATAACAATACGACCGCAAAGGGTTAACGCCGCGCGTTGGATATTATGGCAATTCTAAATGACAATAAAATTACACTGCTTTGAAACCAAAGGATTCTCAACAACACATTCAGTATATTTTAGTTATAAAGCTTTACAAATAGGCACATACACAATTCCTGCGCGATATCCAAAACAGAGTCGGTCGTTAGTGAGTGGCATCTTTCAGTCAATAGCGGTCGGTAAAGGGTTAAGGGCCGCTTGGGATTTTCCAAGTTCGTTAAATTTAAAAACTAAAGCAATTTTATATCACTATACAAACTGTAATACAACGTTAACGCCGCGCTGACGCAATGACAATAAAATTACACTTCTTTGAAACCAAAGGATTCTCAACAACACATTCAGTATATTTTAATAAAGCTTTAATAGGCACATACACAAAATCCGTTAGTGAGTGGCATCTTTCAGTCAACGCGGTCGATTTCATCTTCCCGTATTTTGAATTTTATTATTCCCAACCCTTATTAATTCTTTTGACAAAGGGTTAACGCCGCGCGTTGGATTTAGCAATTCTAAATTATATGCTTTATCAACAACACATTCAGTATAAGTTATGCTTTACAAATGCACATACAGAATTCCTGCGCGATATCATCGGTCGTTAGTTATGGCATCTTTATCAATAGCGGTCAAAGTGTTCGCTTGGGATTTTCCAAGTTCGTTAAATTTAGAAACGACTAGAGTTAGTGCGTATTTTGAATTTTATATAGTCAAATAAAACAGTTCTTTCAAGCCTATCTTTAATTAAGTACACTTAGTCCAGAGCCAGAGGACTAAGAAGTCAGGCCGCTCTTGAAATAGTTGAGATTTCTCGATCACGGCATAACAATACGACCGCAAAGGGTTAACGCCGCGCGTCGAAGGGTCGACCTTCCGCAACCCGCTTCGCCTTTCCGCGAGCGTTAATCGAATTTCCGCGAGACCGTTCATGCATCATCGGCAGCCGAGTGTTTGACGTTGTTGCTCATGATTGGCAACAGCGCGCGGCCGACACTCGGACACGCTAAATCACAAACCGGCCCCCGCCTAAACTACGACTCGCCCGGGCGAAATTATACATCAAATCGCCGAAGCCATAAATAGCCCGGCGCTAAAATATAAATCAGCCCCCCGGCGATAAATCACGCGCGCCAAACTATACGTCCCGCCCGCTAAATAATAAATCGCATCCACTAAACGCTAAGTCAGCCGCCGCGAGCTTAGACGCGCCCGATAAATTATTGCCGATCGCCTCTTTATACTTTCTCGGCCGCTCAGATATTTAGCGCGCCATCTCCTTTTAGACCCTCCGCCGGCCGTTACAGACGCGATGGGGAATTAAGAAATTTTATCACCAACCTGGAAATGGTGCACTGCAGCGTGCGCGTGCTCTCTCTCTCTCTCTCTCTTTCTCTTTCTCTCCCTGTGCTACTCACTCTCCACGTATCTGCCCATCTCATTGGCCGTCTCTCTCTCTCCCAGGCATTCGTAAATGTTGCCGTTACAGGATGGGCCAGGGTATATGTGAGTGGGCACGTACGTATTACTGCATCGCCCTAACGAGGTAGTAAATTCTACATGTTGGGCCGGTAATGATTACGTGATATCACCAGTTAATGGATGCGGCAGATGACGCCGCTCTTCCGAAGGGCGTATTTACGTTTAGGCTAGCGCTAATTGCGAGGCTCAAATATCATTTGGCCACTATAACTTTTGGATGCGCCTATCAGTATGCCGGCCGTCCGGCGAATGAGGCTTCCGCGACAGGCTGCGGAAAACGCGCTTTGTACGTTTCTCGTTTTAGCGTTTCTGCATTATGCGGTTATGGTCGTCGGCTTGACGGTACGTTTTCGGCGCTAAACTTAAAAGTCGACGAGTGTGCGCATTTTCAACAGCTGTGGGTCTATGGTGATCAGAGATGAGGTGGTCAGTAAAACGGTGAGTGCGGGTGCAAAGTTATTGTGGTTGATTGCGAAAAATGGTTCAATGATGGTAGGATGAAACTGAGTTCGAGACTTGTACTCTATGACTGGTATTTGAGAAAATTGATGATTATTGGGATTCCCGTGAATTCCCGAGGATTTGGATTATTTGTACATGCGTATCAAAATTCATGCAGGCAAAAATTACTTCATAGATGATACAGTAAAAGTAGGTTCAAGATTTATGTTCTTTATGGACGGTATGGCTCGACGGTAGTTTTCGGCGCTAAACTTAAAAGTCGACGAGTGGCCGACGAGTGCGCGAAATTTCAACAGCTGTGGGTCTATGGTGATCGAAGATGAGGTGTTCAGTGAAACGATGGGTGCGGGTGCAAAGTTATTGTCATTGATTGCGAAAAATATACCTGGTATTGGGGAAAATTGATGATTTATGGGATTCTTGTGATTTTTTCACTTAAGCAAAGTTTAAAAGCATAGATTTCGAGGATTTGGATTATTTGTACATGCGTATCAGAATTCATGCAGGCAAAAATTACTTCATAGATGATACTGTGAAAGTAGGTTCAAGATTTATGTTCTTTATGGACGGTATGGGAGAAAGTTACTGAGTAATGTCACTTCTGCGAATTTTTTATTTGAAGGAGTTTTAAAAGCACGAAATATAAGATTTCCGTGAATGTAAACTATTTATTAAATATTTGTACTTTGTATTATATTTTATATGTAAATCTATTTATTAAATGTTTATATATTGAGTATCGAAATTCTTGGTTGCATAGACTCCCGAGGATTTGGATTATTTGTAGATGCGTATCAAAATTAACGCAGACAAAAATTACTTCATAGATGATACAGTGGAAGTAGGTTCAAGATTTATGTTCTTTATGGACGGTATGGCTCGACGGTATGTTTTCGGCGCTAAACTTAAAAGTCGACGAGTGGCCGACGAGTGCGCGAAATTTCAACAGCTGTGGGTTTATGGTGATCGGAGATGAGGTGGTCAGTGAAACGATGGGTGCTGGTACGAAGTTATTGTCGTTGATTGCGAAAAATGGTTCAATGATGGTAGGATGAAACTAGGTTCGAGACTTGTACTCTATGGCTGATATTTGAGAAAATTGATGATTTATGGGATTCCTGTGAATTTTTCATTTAACCCATTTGTATCATCGCTCTAAACCCGCAATCTTACTAAAAAATCCGACATGCACAGCTAAACGTTGCCGATACCAGCATACGCAAGGAAGACTTTTAGTGTTTATTCCCATTAGAAATAGTGTTATAGGGTTATTAAAATTATTATATATTCCTCGTATTTTTCAGAACTATTTTTTTTAGACTAGTTCCACGTTGAGAAATAATTCGAAAACATTGCGCCTGGACAATCCATTGACGTTGATGGTTACACTATTTACGGCAGTCTCATCATGTAATGTTGGCATACAATTTCGTTTTTCCCGTAAGAAATCTCCAGTTTCAATATTATCGGGCTGGTCATCTTTACTACTATCTATTAGAGCTATGGCACGTTTACGCTTATGGGATATTTGCATTTCTATGCTTGAAACCGAATCCGAACTGTAATTCATTATGGTAACCTAATTTTGTTAAATTTGTATTATCTATTATTTTTTTAAATATTTTATTATTTTTAACTTACAACCAGAAAAGTAAGAAAAATAATATTTTATACAAAATTCTTTATTGTTTGTTTATCGTGCAAACTCTTTAACGATTGCTGATAAGCTGAACACAGAAATTTCAGTTTTTGTTTGCGGATTATTCCGCCAAATGATGCAAATGGGTTAAGCAACGTTTGAAAGCATACATTCCCGAGGATGTGAATTATTTGTATATGCGTATCAAAATTCATGCAGGCAAAAATTACTTCCTAGATAATACAGTGGAAATAGGTTCAAGATTTATGTTCTTTATGGATGGTATGGGAGAAAGTTACTGAGTAATGTTACTTCTGCGAATTTTTTTTTAAGCGACTTTTGAAAGCATGGATTATAAGATTTACATGAATGTAAACTATTTATACTTGAGTACCGAAATTCTTGGTTGCAAATGTTCTGTACGATTATTAAAAATACAGCGACGTCAAACAATGTGAGTCACAATAATAATTAAAAGTGGGTATATTACAAGTAAAGCGTGACAAAATGTTGATAAGATCTACAAGTACGCCAGACTTACAACCGATTCCGCGTACCACGTCGCAACCCAAAAATTATAAAAGGAATTCAAAGTTTGCGTACGCAAACGAAGAGTGCAATACCCGCGAGTCGACTGGATACAATCCTGCCGAAAAAATCTTCTAGATAAAGACTTCCCCGAAAGAAGTCACAAAGTGTGTCAGCGTAGAAACTTCCCGTATTCTGTGCGCCCTGTTCGCGTATTTATTCGCTTCACCGTGAATCTGCCGGGTTGCCGGTCAAAGGTCGCGCTCTCGCCCTTTCGGAGATTATTAATCTGAAGTAGAATTTAGCCAACAGGGGCGGACTGAAAAGTTAGTCTCCCGCTACGCCCGGCGCAGGCAGGGAATAGCGTTAACGATCGCTTTTGGGTTCTTGCTACTAGCGACTGGGATCGGCTAACCGCTAAGTAGCTCGAGTGCTCGTCGATGTAAACCACTTTCCGCCGTTGCAATTAACCGTTGCCGGTCGTAGGCCGTGATATTCCCGGCAATGCACTTTTAATGTTTTACCCACGACCGACAAATTCCGCTTATACGCGTCATAGATACAATTTCTCCAGTTCAAGCCCACGGTCGTTTGCAAAACGTATAATTCGTTGCGGAGGAAAATTTGTCGCTACCGAGTTACCTATGATACGTTATTTCTTATTTTGCTTTAGATTTACCTTTAAAATGTGACATTCTGTCAAGTGAGATGAAGGAATTTCAAATTTATTGGAATCGAATCGTTCAATCAATGTCATCAAGTGAAACCTTGTGATTCTCGTACAAATCCTTCTTACTTGCAACTTTTCTTCTGTAGAATAACAAATAAATCAAATCGTACATTATCATTATACCATATTTTATATAATTTTCTTATTTCATCATACAGAAAAACCAATGGATCTACCTGTCCGAAACAAACAAATAAATAAAATCGCATGTTTCCGTCACATCGCATCTTACCTAATTATCACCCGTCATCAATTCCGTCAGCAGATTGCCACGCGCGAACTTCGCGTACGTCAGGAAATTTCACGAATTAGCACCCCGTCGTACGTAATTACATAGAATCGATCGTTGTCACATCTTGGTATTCCAGCGTCCGGATAAACGACTAATTGTTACTATCACATTACATCTCACATAATTATCATTAGCAAAATGATCGCAAACATGATACTCTTAATACTTTTTCTTATTTTATCGTACCTACAAACTAATTGATACCAACCTCCGAAATAAACGAATAAATGAAATGAACCGTTTCCATCGCGTCAAATCTCACATACTTAACTATCACACTTCGTATACTTCTTATTTCATCGTGCCCATAAACTAATTCAAATTAACCTCGCAAACATGATACTTTCTATACTTTTCCTTATTTTATCGTACCTACAAACTAATTGATACCAACCTCCGAAATAAACGAGTAAATTAAATGACACGTTTCCATCGCATCAAATCCTACATAATTATCACACTTCCTATTCTTCTTATTTCATCGTGCTCATAAACTAAATCAAATTAACCTCGGAAGTACACAAATAAATGTAATCACGCGTTACATAATTATCATAACTTCTTATTTATCATTCATTTTAAGCAAATAAATGTAATATACATAATTATCATACTTATTTCATAATCACTAATCACAAACTAATTGGTACCAACCTCCGAAACAAATAAAGTCATACATTCCCATCCCATGGTACCTTACCTAATTATCACATTTTCTATACTTCTTATTTCATCATACTTACAAACTAATTGGTACCAACCTCCGAAACAAACAAACATATAAAGTCACACATTCCCATCCCATGGTACCTTACTTAATTATCACATTTTCTATACTTCTTATTTCATCACACTCACAAACTAATTGGTACCAACCTCCGAAACAAATAAAGTCACACATTCCCATCCCATGGTACCTTACCTAATTATCACATTTTCTATACTTCTTATTTCATCATACTCACAAACTAATTGGTACCAACCTCCGAAACAAATAAAGTCACACATTCCCATCCCATGGTACCTTACCTAATTATCACATTTTCTATACTTTCTATTTGATCATACTCACAAACTAATTGGTACCAACCTTCGAATCTAATAAACTCACATGTTCCCATCCTATGGCACCTTACCTAATTATCACATTTTCTATACTTCTTATTTCATCATACTTACAAACTAATTGGTACCAAGCCCCGAAACATATAAAGTCACACATTTGCATCCCATGGTACCTGACCTAATTATCACATTTTCTATACTTCTTATTTCATCATACTCACAAACTAATTGGCACCAACCTCCGAATCAAATAAAGTCACACATTCCCATCCCATGGTACCTTACCTAATTGTCACATTTTCTATACTTTCTATTTCATCATACTCACAAACTAATTGGTACCAACCTCCGAATCTAATAAAGTCACACATTCCCATCCTATGGTACCTTACCTAATTATCACATTTTCTATACTTCTTATTTCATCATACCCACAAATTAATTGGCACCAACCTCCGAAACAAACAAACAAATAAAGTCACACATTCCCATCCCATGGCACTTTACCTAATTATCACATTTTCTATACTTCTTATTTCATCATACTCACAAACTAATTGGTACCAACCCCTGAAACATATAAAGTCACACATTTGCATCCCATGGTACCTTACCTAATTATCACATTTTCTATACTTCTTATTTCATCATACTCACAAACTAATTGGTACCAACCTCCGAAACAAATAAAGTCACACATTCCCATCCCATGGTACCTTACCTAATTATCACATTTTCTATACTTCTTATTTCATCATACTTATAAACTAATTGGTACCAACCTCCGAAACAAATAAAGTCACACATTCCCATCCCATGGTACCTTACCTAATTATCACATTTTCTATACTTCTTATTTCATCATACTTACAAACTAATTGGTACCAACCCCCGAAATATATAAAGTCACACATTTGCATCCCATGGTACCTTACCTAATTATCACATTTTCTATACTTCTTATTTCATCATACTCACAAACTAATTGGTACCAACCTCCGAAACAAATAAAGTCACACATTCCCATCCCGTCGCAACTTACCTAATTATCACCCGTCATCAATTTCGTCAGCAGATTGGTACGCGCGAAGTTCGCGTACGTCAGGAAATTTCACGAATTAGCACTCTGTCGCGTGTAATTACATCGAGCCGGTCGTTATCGCGGCCCGGCATTCCAGCGTCCGGATAAACGACTAATTGTAATCGCCGGGACTTTATCATATCTCACGGACAACCCCGCCGAACTTCCGACAGTCGGAGCGTCTGGAAACTACTCGTCGCTGGCGGAACTCGACCGTCGCCCGCCCGAAGATTTTATCGACGCACTCGTCGTTTCACTCCGACCGTGTCAAATCGCGCATTATTTTCCGAGCGTGCCGGCCCGCTATCTTGACGCTGTCATCTTAACAGAAAGCGAAAGCGAGTTTCGCCAAACGGAGATCAGACGATCGGGCCCGATGTAAGGACTTGTAAACCGGTGGGTGGCCAGACCTTTCACGAACGCACGCACGAGCGAACGTCGCTTCGAAAGATAGACGGGCAACGAAAGGAATTGGACGGACCTGCGAAACGACGAAGAGGGACGAAGCTGAGACGCCGAAAAGTTCGTGGTTGGATCGAGAAAATGGGAAGGAAGGGTTGTGCAGGAGTTAACCCTTCTTTGCATGATTTTTTCTTTATTGGTGAAATAAATCAAGGTGGTATAAGTCGTGTTCAAAATGAAAGGAAAAATGGTTTAAAAAATCTTAGTGTATATTTATAGTATAAATTTAGCAAAAAACAATATGATGGAAATTTCCATCATCATGCAAAGTTAGATCAAAGTGAACTTGTTCTTTTATATAATTTTTGGGCATTCAATGTTATGATGGAAATTTCCACCATCATGCAAAGAAGGGTTAAAGGGTGTGGTATCACCATTTTCTATATGTGCGAATGCGCGATGATATTTAATTAATACGGAAGAAATGCTGGTATACAAACTCCTGGAACAGCGTTTACTTCAAACCTGAACAAGAATTACTCCACTTACATTACTTCTGAGCCCAGGCACCGAATTAACCTACGACATTCATACTTCATAAGCCACAGTAACAGTAATCGAGCGGGGCGCCATAACAATTTAACCCACTTACTACATTTATAAACGTCAAAAGAAACGTTCTCTCCGCAAAATCATGGTTTATATCAAACGATAATACGAATTACCGCACTTAACATTGCCTCTCATTTAACGGATACCACATTCGGTACATCAGGTGCACATACCTATGCACGCTAACTCCTTTTTCAACTATGCCACCTTACAATCCCCTCGTGTCTCTCTTCACTATGCAGTGTCGTCAGAAATCAACAAGCAGCCGCGCCGAAAACGTACACTGTCCAGAAAAATCAAGAGGAACCCGCCAAACGCAGCGCCGCGCAAAACAAGTGATAAAAGTCAGCGCGGAGTCAGACGCGCGAGAAAAATCTCGGCACTCGTCACTCTTCGGTCAAACGCGGGAAGTCTTAAATGGTCAAGTGCGATCCGAAATACTTGTTTAGATCCGAAGCGAGATATTCAGGGTTTCTGGTGACTGTGTCTATTATTATTATCTCAATAATCGCTAAATGTTTCGCGGTTCTCGGGTTTTTTTGTTCAGGAGTAACATTTTTATACGCGAGATTTGCCTGGAACAGTGTGTAGGATAAGATGTTAGGTGTCGTCGAAGCGGATGCGGAATTATATTAAGTTGAATAAATTTATTTAAAGATAAATAAAAGCACTAACATATAAATATAAATATAAAATAAAGGTAAAACTATTGCAATTCGACTACGATTCGGTCAATGGCAAGAAAACGCATCTATACTGGACTGAACTATATCGAACTGGACTGAACTTGACTAAACTAAAAACTGAGTAAAAACTGAGCTAAGACTAAGCTCGCATAGCAAATCGGGCCGGCTTTTATACGAACCGCTGCCGCCTTATCTTAATAAGTTTTATGCGACACATCTACGGCCGTTTCCCTGATACTACAGGTGTTTATTGAGGAAACGGATACAGTACGTGGATGAACTTTTTTCCCGGTGGAAAAGCTCCAAAGTCCATGAAACATGATTATTGACGTTTGATGAGTGACATAATTAAATGGTAAGAAAGAAAGTTTTTACATCCAGTCCAAGCACTGTCTTATAAAAAGGCGATGCGAATTTTGTACCCCGTTTCCCATGAAAAAGCTGGTAATGCATTTTGATTATTTGTGAAAAAGACGAAAACCTACGTTGGACTGAATATTGAAAGTATGGGGAAAGGTCGTTACAAGATGTGCTAGTTTCCCTTAAATGCGAAATTCTTGAGATTTATGTTGCATGTGAGACTAATAGAGCGACACATCGAGATTATTGGCGTAATTAAACGGTGAAAAGGAAAAATGACCCGTTTCATTCCAATTATAAATTCTTAAGATTGACACTCAAGCGATAAGAGAACCAGGTATAAAGGTACGTGATGTTAATGGAGAGATACGTCGAAATTATTGGCATAATTAAATAGGAACTAAGACGGTCAACTGAGAATCTGGCGATTTTCTCCAAATTCTGCATTCTTGACATTAAAACCAGTTTAACGAGAGTAACCGTTGTTGACAGCATACGAGACCAATAATGCGACACGTTGAGATTATTGACATTATTAAACAGTAAGAAAGAAAAATAACCTGCTCCCCTTCAATTTAAAAATCTTGAGATTGACACTCAAGCAACCAGAGAAACATCATGAAAGCATGTGATACTAACAGAGGGATATGTCGAAATTATTGACACAATTAAATAGGGACAAAAGCAGTCAATTCAGAATCTGGTGTTTTTTTTTAAATGCCGCATTCTAGGGATTGACGCCAGTGTAATAAGAGTAACAGATATTGAAAGCACGTAAGACCAGCGATGCGATACGTCGTGATTATTGACAGTACTAAAAAGTGATAAAGGAAACCAAAAATATCAACGGGAAACCGACACTTTTCTTTCAATTCTGCATCCTTGCGATTGACACCAGCGGAACAGGAGACCGGGCTATTAAAAGTACGTGACACCAACAGCACGGCATATCCGGATTATTGACATTACCCAATAGTAACAAAGGAAGTGAACTGAAAATCTGTCCGTTTTCTCATAATTCTGCATTCCTGAGATTGACACCAAAATAGCCCGAGAAACAGATACTGGGGTGTACCAAATTAACAAGGCTACGCACCAAAATAATTTATATAGTTAAAGCGTATTGTATCTTGAGGTTGACACCAAAATAATACGAGAACAGCTACTGCAGCATACGAGACCAACTCAGTGACATGTCGAAATAATTTAAATAATTAAATAGCAATAAAGCAATTCAATAAAAAAACTGGCTATTTTCTTTCAATTCCGCATTCTTGCAATTGACAGCAGCATAGCAAGTCAAACAGCTTTAGAAAACATGTGACACCAACTGAGCGACAAATCGAAATTATTGATATAATTAAATAGCAAGAAAGGAATTGAAGCAAGTAACCAGCCATTTTCTTTCAATACCGTATTGTTGCGATAGATGCTAGTATAACAAGACAAACAGCTGTGGAAAATATGTGACACCAACTGAGCGACAAATTGAAATTATTGATATAATTAAATAGCAACAAAAGAATTCCACCAAATAACCAGCCATTTTCTTTCAATACCGTATTGTTGCGATAGATGCTAGTATAACAAGACAAACAGCTATGGAAAATATGTGACACCAACTGAGCGACAAATTGATTTTATTGATATAATTAAATAGCAACAAAATAATTCCACTAAATAACCAGCAATTTTCTTTCAATTCCGTATTGCTGCGATACATGCTAGTATAACAAGACAAACAGCTATGGAAAATATGACACCAACTAAGCGATAAATTGAAATTATTGATATAATTAAATAGCAACAAAAGAATTCCACTAAATAACCAGCAATTTTCTTTCAATTCCGTATTGTTGCGATAGATGCTAGTATAACAAGTCAAACAGCTTTAGAAAACATGTGACACCAACAGAGCGACAAATTCAAATTATTGATATAATTAAATAGCAACAAAAGAATTCCACCAAATAACCAGCCATTTTCTTTCAATACCGTATTGTTGCGATAGATGCTAGTATAACAAGACAAACAGCTATGGAAAATATGTGACACCAACTGAGCGACAAATTGAAATTATTGATATAATTAAATAGCAACAAAAGAATTCCACTAAATAACCAGCAATTTTCTTTCAATTCCGTATTGTTGCGATAGATGCTAGTATAACAAGACAAACAGCTATGGAAAATATGACACCAACTGGGCGACAAATTGAAATTATTGATATAATTAAATAGCAAGAAAAGAATTGAAGCAAATAACCAGCTATTTTCTTGCAATTCCGCATTGTTGCGATAGATCCCAGCATAACAAGTCAAATAGCTATGGAAAACATGTGACACCAACTGAGCGATAAATTGAAATTATTGATATAATTAAATAGCAAGAAAAGAATTGAAGCAAATAACCAGCTATTTTCTTCCAATTCCGCATTGTTGCGATAGATCCCAGCATAACAAGTCAACCAGCTATAGAAAACATGTGACACCAACTGAGCGACAAATCGAAATTATTGATATAATTAAATAGCAAGAAAGGAATTGAAGCAAATAACCAGGTATTTTCTTTCAATTCCGCATTCTTGCGATTGATACCAGCGTAAGAAGTCAAACATTTATTGAAATGTGAGCTCAACTGGGCGACAAATCGAAATTATTGATATAATTACATAGCAAGGAAAGAATTGAAGCAAATAACCAGCTATTTTCTTTCAATTCCGCATTCCTGCGATTGACACCAGCGTAAGAAGTCAAACATTTATTGAAACGTGAGATCAACTGGGCGACAAATCGAAATTATTGATATAATTAAATAGCAAGAAAAGAATTGAAGCAAATAACCAGCTATTTTCTTTCAATTCCGCAGTCCTGCGTTTGACACCAGCGTAAAAAGTCAAACATTTATTGAAACGTGAGATCAACTGAGCGACATGTCGAAATTATTGATATAATTAAATACCAACAAAAGAATTCCACCAAATAACCAGTCATTTTCTTTCAATTCCGCATTGTTGCAACAGATCCCAGCATAACAAGTCAAACAGCTATGGAAAACATGTAACACCAACTAAGCGACAAATCGAAATGATTGATATAATTAAATAACAACAAAAGAATTCCACCAAATAACCAGTCATTTTTGCGCATTGTTGCGATAGATCCCAGCATAGCAAGTCAAGCAGCTATAGAAAATATGTGACACCAACTGAGCGACAAATCGAAATTATTGATATAATTAAATAGCAAGAAAAGAATTTCACCAAATAACCCGTTATTTTCTTTCAATTCCGCATTCCTGCGATTGATACCAGCGTAAAAAGTCAAACATTTATTGAAACGTGAGATCAACTGAGCGGCATGTCGAAATTATTGATATAATTAAATAGCAATAAAAAAATTTCATCAAATAACCAGCTATTTTCTTTCAATTCCGCATTGTTGCGATAAATCCCAGCGTGACAAGTCAAACAGCTACAGAAAACATGTGACACTAACTGGGCGACAAATCGAAATTATTGATATAATTAAATACCAAGAAAGGAATTGAACCAAATAACCAGCTATTTTCTTTCAATTCCGCATTCCTGCGATTGACACCAGCATAGCAAGTCAAACAGCTATTGAAAGCCCGTGAGACCGACAGAGCGGGATAGATAGAAGGCAAAATCGCCTGGGGCCACCGACACCACCGTACCCGAGGGCTTCTCTTCTTATCGTCGGAGAAATATATTGGGTTCCGGTTCGCGTTACGTACGATCTGAAACCTCATATAGTAGGCGTGTTCGCGTAATTAAGCCGCAAGAGATTTGCATACGATCCGACAGATACCAGCATGGCTCGAGCCTTAAGCAAGCCCGTCGGTGGTGTAAAGCTTGGAGAGAAGGACAAGGGGTGCGGTGGAAGAAAGCAGAGGGATGGTTGGCAAGGGGGGAGGGGAAGAAGAAGGCGCGGTGTTAGTTGCCGCTGCCAGACGTCTGTTTAATCCTTTTTTGCGAGCGACTTATCTGCAGACAGACGACGTCGACGCGAAAAAGGGAACGTCTTGAGACGTGGCGATGAGAGGGTGGGTCTTTGGTTTCGGAGAGCTTTGTCGTGAAGTTCATGTTCGGCCGGAAGTTACTGCCTCTGCGTATGTCTTTGGTGCATAACAGTTTGCCTCTGAATTATTGCGGTGAAGGGTGATCAGTGATGCGGTGCATGTGTGAGAGGTGAGATCCGGTAGATGTTTGGATTTAAAATTAGGTTTACGGGACCCGTCAATTTGACGGATTTCAAACATTGAAATGAAACACGCAAAAAACCATAGCAATAATCTTAACTACTTTGCATCGTAAATTCATAATTTCATTAACACTAGATTGCCCAAGGCAGTCATTTTGACTGTTTTTTAATTTCAATTAGAAAAACAATTATGAAATTGATGACACAATTTCTTAGAATTTGGTGACTTTTTCTATAACATATAAATGGGTTTATGAATAATTGTAGTTACTTCCGCCCTCCTTTATTTCCGTATATATATATATGTGTTATACCTAGCAGGTATAGAAAATATGTGACACCAATTGCCCAGAAGCAGTCATTTTGACTGCTTGGTAAATTTTAAATAATCAAACAATTTTTATTTATTGAATTGAGTAAATTTCTTATATGACCTGTCCGGCTTTGTATTGAAATATGATGCATGATAAATTGTCGATTTGGGCGTATACTTGATAAGTGTCAGTTGCTCAATAAGCTAAAGTAGTACTAATTATTCGAATCTTTATAAAGTGTTGTTCTAACAAGTTGTTTATTTTATTTCTTTTTAACTTTATGAAAAAAATGTCGAACAGAAATGAGTTCTTGGAAAAGCTAACGAACATAAGTGAAGAGTGCTCCGATATAGAATCAAATGCAACAAATTCTGAACTATCATCTGAAGATGAAGCGGATTATATTCAAAGTGAAACATCTGACGCTGAAGATAGTGATGAAGAGTCGATCACCAATGATGAAAATGAAAGTGTCATCAATATGCCCAGGAAAATGTAGGGTGCTAACTAGTTCAGATTCTGATGAAGAAACTGAAAATACGTTTCAGGAGGTCGAAACAGCTGCTGATGGTACTGTGTGGACAAAAATTGACGAAGGTGGTATTCCTGGAAGGATATCATCTGCTTGTATTTTGAAGAGTGTGAAAGGGCCAACAGGCTACGCAAAAAGGAACATTGTGGCAGATAATCTTATCAGTGCATTATCGTTGATAATAGATAACTATATTATCAAACATATAAGAAAGTGCACAGAAGAATGTCGCCGAATTTTGCGGAACGGTTGGACAATATCATTACCGGAAATACGTGCATTTATTGGGATTCTATATGCTCGTGGAGCTTATGAGGCAACAAATTTTAAATTGAGTTATTTATGGTCAGCGAAGTGGGGTCCCGAATCTTTTAGAAAAACTATGGCCAGAGAAAAGTTCAAGCAAATCCTACGATTTATTCATTTTGACAAAAGAACCGAATGCAGTAAGCGCCTACAATCAAATAAATTTGCCTTGCTTTCGGAAATATGGGTTAAGTTCATTGAAAACAGTCAATATATACAGTTAATATTTACTAATAACCTGTTATATAACTGTAAATAACATAAAAAATATTAAAAATTAATTTTAAACAAATTTCTTTACATATTTGTTATTTTTTCACAATACAGTCATTTTGACTGTTTTTGGGCAATATAGGTATACAAGAAATCTCGGGCAATCTAGTGTTAAAAGAGTATATACACACAATTATTATTTTCTTAAGCTGTCTAAATTTTGAAATTTGTATGTGATATACCTATCTCTACGAAACCCGTCAAATTGACGGGTTAGCTGATTACGTAAGCAATCCTTATATATTTGCTTCGTTTGTAAAATTATTCCTCCAATAGTAAATATAAGAGTGAAAGAAAATTCTAAGATGCCCCCAACTTATTATCTCAATATCGCCTCAATAATGTGACACAAAGCGAATTGTGTGGCCCGGGTGTAATGTTACTTCGTATTGAACAAACTCGCTTACCAGAGTGATCCTCGCGTCATTCGAATCTCAAAGCATGCAGCAGACTAAATGTCGTATCGAAAAGATATTCGGAAAAAAAAATCTTGACTTATTAATATTTTGTTTTTACGTGAAGCCTTATATTGTTCAACTCAGAGTTTGAATACATTTATTTTTTAATGTAAATACGTATTTTCACCTACCCGTCAAATTGACGGGTGCTCGTAGAGATAGGTATATAAGAAAAGCCCGTAAACCTAGTGTTAATATAGTGGTTTTACTTTTTATTCTTTGAATTTAAATATTAGTTTGAGAATTACTTTGTCATTGTCTGTTTTGGGGAAATTTGTCGTGAAGTTCATGTTTGGGGGAAAGTTACTGTCTCTGGTGGTGCATAACAGTTAATCTGAGAATAATTTTATTGAAGGATTGTGCTGTATGATAGGTTGTAATATATGTGAAATGAAGTCTGGCAGAGGCTTCGATTTAATGAATTATAATCTGCGATGCAAATGTAAGCGGGTGGCTATTACTTTATTCGATAGGAAGAGTCTTGTTAGAAAACAGTTTGTGCGCGAATTATTTAATTCAAATTTGGTACTGCGTCATAAATTAAGTTTGAGCGAACACATCCTCGTTCATAGACCATGAAATATCTGATTCTTTTGTACGTCTATTCCTAAATGTATTTTATGGATCAAATTCAATCATTGTATGCGAATATCAATAGTTTGTATGGGAATTATTTAATTCAAATTTGGTACTGTATCATAAATTAAGTTTGAGCGAACACATCCTCGTTCATAGACCATGAAATATCTGATTCTTTTGTACGTCTATTCCTAAATGTATTTTATGAATCAAATTCAATCATTGTATGCGAATATCAATAGTTTGTATGGGAATTATTTAATTCAAATTTGGTACTGTATCATAAATTAAGTTTGAGCGAACACATTCTCGTTCATAGATCATAAAATACCTGATTCTTTCGTACTTCTATTCCTAAATGTATTTTATAAATCAAATTCAATAATTTCCATCGATTTTGATATTTAATTTTAATCAAGTCATGTATTTGTATTGATTTCTTAATAATAACTTACTATAAATAATATACTAACTCCTATAGAATATCCAAATTATTATACATAATGTACCAAAAGAATGTGCGATCTGCTTTATTTCATGAATTTTATATCCGTTCGTTTTAAATATTTAGCTGAGCTCAATATGCGTTCCATAATTCGTGAATGAGCGTATAAGCGTACGAACGAATGAAACGGAATAGCTAGTGCGTATAATTGAAATCTGAATTCATCCTACGCCACATTCGCGTGACCAACTTTCAAAGACATCAAAGATATTTCATTTGACCGGAAACGTGCGAAGTTGAGCTAATAAAAAAAGGACTCCCGTCCTTTATATAACGCGTTAAATCGAAATTATCTTCCGCCCGCGCATATTGCGCGCCGCCACTGTAAATAGTTCAATTTTCGCCGATGATCCGTTTACGTATCCTAATTATGATGGAAACGTGCCCGGCAAAAACGGGAAAGGCCGCAACTCTTTTTTTTCATTAAGCGACACGTCCGCTGCACGAATTTTAATTAATTTATTCGCGCTGCAGCGAACTTTTTATGGAGCGATAAAGTACGCATTGATAAAAAAAATATATATATATTACCGCGACTAAACGGCGTATCCGACTGATTGAAACTGATTCGGGGGCAAGGGAAACAATGACGGTGGGTAAATACGGTAACGTCCGATACGTAGTCCGGGAAATATTGTAGAATAACGATGAATATCGCGCGCATACATCGTTCGATCTTTTCTCTCCTCGCCAAGCGATACTTTACACGCCAACGTTGTTTCAACGGGCAGAAATTAACGCATTTCCGGCGGCCGTGCGTTGACGGTGTTAAATATTTTCTCAACAAACGAAACATTAAGCGGGTATTCACCTTTCCGCGCTCGTTTCAAAGCGCGCGTTTCAGAAGCAGTTCTAAACAAAGTGTTCAAGCAAAGTTTTAACATTTTTTCCACAGGTGCGGTGCGGTCTATGGAACTCTTTTTTTTCCCGTTACTCGCGCGGGGATGTGTAGTGCGTAAGATAGCACGCGAGCGATTTGTTGGTAGAGTAGTTAACGGAATCGGGATCTTTCCGGCCATTTAAAGCAAAAACGTCAACAATTTTATCAAAAGTTAGGAATGTGTTTTATTCGGCGTTACACGAAATGAAGAGAATAAATTTTCAGAAAAATTAGGTTAGTCTAGACGACAGGCGTAAATTCGAAAATATTATCTCGCTGTAAAACTTGAAGTTGATCGAATTAACCAGTTGCGAACTAAGGAAACCAAGTTTTACAAACCCGATACGAGGTTAAATAACAGACTTTCATTTTTAAATATTATTTCGTGGCCGAACTTCAAGTTGTTCGTACTAGACACTCGCGAAATAAGGAAAACTAACTTTTGCAAATATGAGACGAATGCAAATAATAGACTTTAATTTTTAAATATCATCTCGCTGCAAAACAAGTTGATGGTATTAGCCACTCGCGAAATAATGAAAACTAACTTTTACAAATACGATACTTATTTAAACAACAGACTTTAATTTTTGAATATTATCTCGCTGCGAAACTTCAACTTGATTGCAGTGACCAATTGTGAAAAAAGGAAAACTGAGTTTTGCGAATACGATGCGCATCTAAATCGAAGTCTTTAATTTTTAAATGTATTCTCTCTGCAAAACAAGTTAATAGTATTAGCCACGCGCGAAATAAGGGAAACTAGATTTTACAGATACGATACTTATTTAAACAACAGACTTTAATTTTTGAATATTATCTCGCTGCGAAACTTCAACTTGATTGCAGTGACCAATTGTGAAAAAAGGAAAACTGAGTTTTGCGAATACGATGCGCATCTAAATCAAAGTCTTTAATTTTTAAATATATTCTCTCTGCAAAACAAGTTAATAGTATTAGCCACTCGCGAAATAATGAAAACTAACTTTTACAAATACGATACTTATTTAAACAACAGACTTCAATTTTTAAATATTATTTCGTGGCCAAACTTCAAGTTGATCGTACTAGACACTCGCGAAATAAGGAAAACTAACTTTTGCAAATATGGGACGAATGCAAATAACAGACTTTAATTTTTAAATATCATCTCGCTGCAAAACAAGTTAATGGTATTAGCCACTCGCGAACTAATGAAAACTAACTTTTACAAATACGATACTTATTTAAACAACAGACTTTAATTTTTGAATATTATCTCGCTGCGAAACTTCAACTTGATTGCAGTGACCAATTGTGAGAAAAGGAAAACTGAGTTTTGCGAATACGATGCGCATCTAAATCAAAGTCTTTAATTTTTAAATGTATTCTCTCTGCAAAACAAGTTAATAGTATTAGCCACTCGCGAAATAATGAAAACTAACTTTTACAAATACGATACTTATTTAAACAACAGACTTTAATTTTTGAATATTATCTCGCTGCGAAACTTCAACTTGATTGCAGTGACCAATTGTGAAAAAAGGAAAACTGAGTTTTGCGAATACGATGCGCATCTAAATCGAAGTCTTTAATTTTTAAATGTATTCTCTCTGCAAAACAAGTTAATAGTATTAGCCACGCGCGAAATAAGGGAAACTAGATTTTACAGATACGATACTTATTTAAACAACAGACTTTAATTTTTGAATATTATCTCGCTGCGAAACTTCAACTTGATTGCAGTGACCAATTGTGAAAAAAGGAAAACTGAGTTTTGCGAATACGATGCGCATCTAAATCAAAGTCTTTAATTTTTAAATATATTCTCTCTGCAAAACAAGTTAATAGTATTAGCCACTCGGGAAATAATGAAAACTAACTTTTACAAATACGATACTTATTTAAACAACAGACTTCAATTTTTAAATATTATTTCGTGGCCAAACTTCAAGTTGATCGTACTAGACACTCGCGAAATAAGGAAAACTAACTTTTGCAAATATGGGACGAATGCAAATAACAGACTTTAATTTTTAAATATCATCTCGCTGCAAAACAAGTTAATGGTATTAGCCACTCGCGAACTAATGAAAACTAACTTTTACAAATACGATACTTATTTAAACAACAGACTTTAATTTTTGAATATTATCTCGCTGCGAAACTTCAACTTGATTGCAGTGACCAATTGTGAGAAAAGGAAAACTGAGTTTTGCGAATACGATGCGCATCTAAATCAAAGTCTTTAATTTTTAAATGTATTCTCTCTGCAAAACAAGTTAATAGTATTAGCCACTCGCGAAATAATGAAAACTATAATAACTTTTACAAATACGATACTTATTTAAACAACAGACTTTAATTTTTGAATATTATCCCGCTGCGAAACTTCAACTTGATTGCAGTGACCAATTGTGAAAAAAGGAAAACTGAGTTTTGCGAATACGATGCGCATCTAAATCGAAGTCTTTAATTTTTAAATGTATTCTCTCTGCAAAACAAGTTAATAGTATTAGCCACTCGCGAAATAAGGAAAACTAAATTTTACAGATACGATACTTATTTAAACAACAGACTTTAATTTTTGAATATTATCTCGCTGCAGGACTCCAACTTGATTGCAGTGACCAATTGTGAAAAAAGGAAAACTGAGTCTTGCGAATACGATGCGCATCTAAATCAAAGTCTTTAATTTTTAAATGTATTCTCTCTGCAAAACAAGTGAATAGTATTAGCCACTCGCGAAATAATGAAAACTAACTTTTACAAATACGATACTTATTTAAACAACAGACTTTAATTTTTGAATATTATCTGGCTGCGAAATTTCAACTTGATTGCAGTGACCAATTGTGAAAAAAGGAAAACTGAGTTTTGCGAATACGATGCGCATCTAAATCGAAGTCTTTAATTTTTAAATGTATTCTCTCTGCGAAACAAGTTAATAGTATTAGCCACTCGCGAAATAATGAAAACTAACTTTTACAAATACGATACTTATTTAAACAACAGACTTTAATTTTTGAATATTATCTCGCTGCGAAACTTCAACTTGATTGCAGTGACCAATTGTGAAAAAAGGAAAACTGAGTTTTGCGAATACGATGCGCATCTAAATCGAAGTCTTTAATTTTTAAATGTATTCTCTCTGCAAAACAAGTTAATAGTATTAGCCACTCGCGAAATAATGAAAACTAACTTTTACAAATACGATACTTATTTAAACAACAGACTTTAATTTTTGAATATTATCTCGCTGCGAAACTTCAACTTGATTGCAGTGACCAATTGTGAAAAAAGGAAAACTGAGTTTTGCGAATACGATGCGCATCTAAATCGAAGTCTTTAATTTTTAAATGTATTCTCTCTGCAAAACATTTAATAATATTAGCCACTCGCGAAATAATGAAAACTAACTTTTACAAATACGATACTTATTTAAACAACAGATTTTAATTTTTGAATATTATCTCGCTGCGAAACTTCAACTTGATTGCAGTGACCAATTGTGAAAAAAGGAAAACAGAGTTTTGCGAATACGATGCGCATCTAAATCGAAGACTTTAATTTTTAAATGTATTCTCTCTGCAAAACAAGTTAATAGTATTAGCCACTCGCGAAATAATGAAAACTAACTTTTACAAGTACGATACTTATTTAAACAACAGACTTTAATTTTTGAATATTATCTCGCTGCGAAACTTCAACTTGATTGCAGTGACCAATTGTGAAAAAAGGAAAACTGAGTTTTGCGAATACGATGCGCATCTAAATCAAAGTCTTTAATTTTTAAATATATTCTCTCTGCAAAACAAGTTAATAGTATTAGCCACTCGCGAAATAATGAAAACTAACTTTTACAAATACGATACTTATTTAAACAACAGACTTTAATTTTTGAATATTATCTCGCTGCGAAACTTCAACTTGATTGCAGTGACCAATTGTGAAAAAAGGAAAACTGAGTTTTGCGAATACGATGCGCATCTAAATCGACGTCTTTAATTTTTAAATGTATTCTCTCTGCGAAACAAGTTAATAGTATTAGCCACTCGCGAAATAAGGAAAACTAAATTTTACAGATACGATACTTATTTAAACAACAGACTTTAATTTTTGAATATTATCTCGCTGCGAAACTTCAACTTGATTGCAGTGACCAATTGTGAAAAAAGGAAAACTGAGTTTTGCAAATACGATGCGCATCTAAATCAAAGTCTTTAATTTTTAAATGTATTCTCTCTGTAAAACAAGTTAATAGTATTAGCCACTCGCGAAATAATGAAAACTAACTTTTACAAATACGATACTTATTTAAACAACAGACTTCAATTTTTAAATATCATTCCACTGCAACACTTCAAGTTGATCGTATTAATTACTTGCCAGATGTGCTATGGTCAGAAATAAACGCTTAAAACCTTGCCAAACCACTTCCCGGATTTCACACAGTCATCTACCGGAATGCGCTACTCATTTTTCCTGATAGTAATTAGCAGGAAAATCACTTATTCGAGCCGACAGAAGCTAAATACAGTCTTTCCCGAAGTAGTCGACCTATTCGTTCGTCGAAAATTTTATACAATCCTCCCAATTGAGAAAGTGAGAGACGAGGCTGAACTGTGAAACGTTCGCCGACGAAAAACTCGATACCCATCCTCGGACTGTTCGACGCGTTCGCAGCTCTCGCAGTGAATAATAACTCCATTTGAGAGATTAATATTTCCCGGCGCTGTTTTGTAATTGATCAATTCGATTCGCCGAGTTCGCCAGTATGGACTCGCGAACCGCGCGGCTGTCACGTACCGAAACTCCCTTTCTGTTGAAAATTAGTTACCTCGGGTCCATAGCTCTTAATGCAGCGCTTTCTAACGCGCATTGAAATTCAACAGAATTTCCAATAATCTTCTAGCGATCATTAACGAGCGGTTTTTTAGTCGAATGAAAACGCGATTGAATGGCACGGATGAAAGAACACAGATTTGGGTGGTTATGTGATTAATGATTTGTACGGGGTGAATGTTGCTTTACAATATCGTGGCTTTCGAATTCGGAAATCGCTGAAGATAACGTCAGGCGTTTGTGTTTAATAAAACACCGGTGCAAACAACGACTATAGCGAATAGTGCATCAGCTACACATAAAATAATGGGGGCGTTTACTAATCATCAATTTTGCATACTTAAATTAAGCATGCTGCTGAAAATTAGTTAGATCCGGTCCATTTGTGTTTAATAAAACATCGGTACAAACAATGACTATAGCGAATAGTGTATAGCTACATGTAAAAGAATGGGGACACCCACTCATCATCACTTTTGCATACTTAAATTGAGCATGCTGTTGAAAATTAGTTACCTTCGGTCTATAACACTTACGGCACTGCTTTGTAACGCACATTGAAATTCAACAGAATTTTCAATAATCTTCTAGCGATCATTAACGAGCGGTTTTTTAGTCGAATGAAAACGCGATTGAATGGCACGGATGAAAGAACACAGATTTGGGTGGTTATGTGATTAATGATTTGTACGGGGTGAATGTTGCTATTTACAATATCGTGGCTTTCGAAATCGCGAATCGGTAAAGATAACGTCAGGCGTTTGTTTTTAATAAAACACCGGTGCAAACAACGACTATAGCGAATAGTGCATCAGCTACACGTAAAATAATGGGGGCGTTCACTAATCATCAATTTTGCATACTTAAATTAAGCATGCTGCTGAAAATTAGTTAGATCCGGTCCATTTGTGTTTAATAAAACATCGGTACAAACAATGACTATAGCGAATAGTGTAGAGCTACATATAAAAGAATGGGGACTCCCACTCATCATCGCTTTTGCATACTTAAATTGAGCATGCTGTTGAAAATTAGTTACCTTCGGCCTATAACACTTACGGCACTGCTTTGTAATGCACATTGGAATTTAACAGAATTTTCAATAATCTTCTAGCGATCATTAACGAGCGGTTTTTTAGTCGAATGAAAACGCGATTGAATGGCACGGATGAAAGAACACAGATTTCGGTGGTTATGTGATTAATGATTTGTACAGGGTGAATGTTGCTATTTACAATATCATGGCTTTCGAAATCGCGAATCGGTAAAGATAACGTCAGGCGTTTGTGTTTAATAAAACGGTGCAAACAACGGTTATGGCGAATAGTGCATAGCTACATGTAAAAGAATGGGGACTCCCACTCATCATCGCTTTTGCATGCTTAAATTGAGCATGCTTCCTGAAAATTAGTTGGATCCGGTCTATAAGACTTAGAGCACTGCTTTGTAACGCGCATTGAAATTCCACAGAATTTCCAATAATCTTCTAGCGATCATTAACGAGCAGTTTTTTAGTCGAATGAAAACGCGATTCAATGGCTCGGATGAAAGAACGATTTGGGTGGTTATGTGATTAATGATTTACACGCTGTGAATGTTGCTATTTACAATATCGTGACTTTCGAAATCGTCAATCGCTGAAGATAACGTCAGGCGTTTGTGTTTAATAAGACATCGGTGCAAACAACGAGTATAGCTACATGTAAAAGAATGGGGACCCCCACTAATCATCGCTTTTGCATACTTAAATTGAGCATGCTGCTGAAAATTAGTTGGATCCGGTCTATAAGACTTAGAGCACTGCTTTGTAACGCGCACTGAAATTCCACAGAATTTCCAATAATCTTCTAGCGATCATTAACGAGCGGTTTTTTAGTCGAATGAAAACGCGATTGAATGGTACGGATGAAAAAACACAGATTTCGGTGGTTATGTGATTAATGATTTGTACGGGGTGAATTTTGCTATTTACAATATCGTGGCTTTAGAAATCGCGAATCGCTGAAGATAAGGTCGGGCATTTGTGTTTAACAAAACATCGGTGCAAACAACGAGTATAGCTACAATAAAAGATTGCGGGGATAAAAATATATAATCGAAATAGATACTTAAATTGAACATGCTGAAAATTAGTTATCTCCGGTCTATAACACTTACGGCACTGTCTTGTAACGCGCATTGAAATTCAACAGAATTTCCAATAATCTTCTAGCGATCATTAACGAGTTTTTTAACCATAAAACGCGTGAATGGAAACGTGAAAGAACACAGATTATATAAAATATATATTGAAATTGCTCTTATTACTATAACATTTTCATTTACAATATCGTGGCTTTCGAAATCGCGAATCGCTAAAGACAACGTCAGGCATTTGTGTATAATAAAGTATCGGTGCAAACAACGGTTATAGCCGATACTATATAACCACACGCAAAAATGTGATTTTCCAGTAATCACCGTTTTTTCAAACCTTAATTGAAATCGCCGTTGAAAGTTAATTACCATCGGTCTCTAATATTTAACACTACTTTTCGAACGAGCGTTGAAATTCCACAGAATTTCAGGTAATCGTCTAGCGAGCATGAACAAGCGGTTTTTTTAGTCGATTAAAACCGTGATTGAATGGCACGAATGGAACAACCCAGATTTCGTCGGTTGTGCGGATAATGATTTGCACGCTGCGAAAGTTGCCATTTTCAATATTGTGCCTTTAATCATCGCAAATCGTTGAAGACGGCCATCAAGTACTTAACTAATTAACAACGTTAAAGCACCCCGCACGACATCGCTGCCTACAATAACACTTTGCTATTGCGGTGGATAAAAATATATAATAGAAACAGATAACACAAAAATACTTGAAAAACGGGAAGAAGGTATAAATATCACTTTAACGGTTAAATTATGCTTAAATGATGTGATAAAGTATTTTTGTTGTTTATGCAAAAAATAAGTTTAACCATAAATTACGTAATTGAAACGTGACAACGTGAAAATTATATAAAATATATATTGAAATTGCTATTATTACTATAACATTTTCATGTATATAGAAAACGTGATGAGGTTTCCGGTTAACTTCAACTAAATTTATGTGACAAGTTTCATTGACAATTATGTTATGCAAAAGTATAAAAGGTTTGCGAATTTGCGCATGATTTCAACACAACACTGCCTAAATAACACGGGAAAAAGTAAATATAATAAAAAGCAACGCGTTGTTAAGGAAAAAGTGGGAAATCTGGTCATGTGGCGACTTACTTCAAATTCGGTTGAGATATCAAAAGTGCCATTCGCCTTACACTATCGAACAAAAGGGACCCACAAGGCAAGAAGATCTACCCGCGGCACTCCACCATAAAATCCTCTTGGGACGGGTGTTGACACAAAACCATTCACGCTGTTAATATTTCGCCGTGGCTGTTTTGTAATTGATCCACACGAATCGGCAGCAAGCCAGTGCGGACTCTCGGACTGCAATGCTGTCACGTTTCGTGCTGCACGCCTGCCTCTCCACCCCGATCATCCACCCCATACGACCCCCTGCGCGCCGTTGAACCCTTCTCTTCGACCCCGGGTTCGATGTGGTGCCGGCAGATTCGGTTACAAGTACGATCGATCGCGGAGCCTATCTAATTATCGACTCGTAACACGGTGCTAATATCGACAAACCACAATGATGTTCGGTCCACGATACGCGGATGCTTTCGTGTCTGCGCTTGCGTAAAATCGCATGCCATTCGCACGGCGTATGCTCGCGGCTGCTCGAAATGCCAATTATTTCCGATTGGCGAGAGTCTGGAAGAATGACGCCGGTTACACGTGCAACGTGACCTCTGGGCTGCGTGTAATTCGACGCGGAAATGCGGGAGTGGGAGGGTAAAAATGGTTTTTGGGTAAGATGGGGGTGGAGGGGTTGCACTTCTTGTGGTTTGATTCGGAAGATTTAGGTTGAAGAACGTGTATAATTGTGTGGACGTTGTGGAGCGTTCCGAAAAATCACACGAATTGTACGTGGAATGTATGTATATGAGTTGTAGAGAGTAATCTGCGTGATTTGTTTTAATCGCGGGTAAGTTGAAAAATTGGAAGTCTCGCAGTTGAAATTTTGTTTATGGTAATGTCTTAAAATGTCTGCATGTTTCAAGACCCTCGGATTTCTTTCGCAGGAGTCTGCAAATATTGAGTGTAATTCCAAGTTGCATGTAGATTAGTCGTTGTTTTAAAATAAGTGATATGTAATTCGACGCGGAAACGCGGGAATGGGAGGGTAAAAATGGTTTTTGGGTAAGATGGGGGTGGAGGGGTTGCACTTCTTGTGGTTTGATTCGGAAGATTTAGGTTCAAGAACGTGTATAACAGTGTGGACGTTGCGGAGCGTTCCGAAAAATCACACTAATTGTGCGTGGAATGTATGTATATGAATTGTAGAGAGTAATTTGTGTGATTTGTTTTAATCGCGGGTAAGTTGGAAAATTGGAAGTCTCGCGGTTGAAGTTTTGTTTATGGTAATGTCTTAAAATGTCTGCATGTTTCAAGACCCTCGGATACTTTCCGCAGGAGTCTGCAAATATTGGGTCTAATTACAAGTGTTTGGAGTTCGCATATACATTAGTCGTTGTTTTAAAATAAGTGATATGTAATCGACGCGGAAATGCGGGAATGGGAGGGTAAAAATGGATTTTGGGTAAGATGGGGGAGGAGGGGTTGCACTTCTTGTGATTTGATCGGGAAGATATAGGTTGAAGAACGTGTGTACTTTACGGAGCGTTCCGAAAAATCACACGAATTGTGCGTGGAATGTATGTATATGAATTGTAGAGAGTAATCTGTGTGATTTGTTTTAATCGTGGATAAGTTGAAAAATTGGAAGTCTCGCAGTTGAAGTTTTGTTTATGGTAATGTCTTAAAATGTCTGCATGTTTCAAGACCCTCGGATTTCTTTCGCAGGAGTCTGCAAATATTGGGTGTATTTCCAAGTGTTTGGAGTTTGCATATAGATTAGTCGTTGTTTTAAAATAAGTGATACGTAATTCGACGCGAAAATGCGGGAATGGGCGGGGTAAAAATGGTTTTGGGGTAAGATGGGGGTGGAGGGGTTGCACTTCTTGTGGTTTGATCGGGAAGATATAGGTTGAAGAACGTGTGTACTTTGCGGAGCGTTCCGAAAAATCACACTAATTGTACGTGGAATTTGTGTATATGAATTGTAGAGAGTAATCTGTGTGATTTGCTTTAATCGCGGGTAAGTTGAAAAATTGGAAGTCTCGCGGTTGAAGTTTTGTTTATGGTAATATCCGAAAATGTCTGCATGTTTCGAAACCATCGGATACTTTTCGCAGGAGTCTGCAAATATTGGGTCTAATTACAAGTGTTTGGAGTTTGCATATACATTAGTCGTTGTTTTAAAATAAGTGATATGTAATTCGACGCGGAAATGCGGGGATGGGCGGGATAAAAATAGTTTTTGGGTAAGATGGGGGGTGGAGGGATTGCACTTCTTGTGGTTTGATCCGGAAGATTTAGGTTGAAGAACGTGTGTAACAATGTGTACATTGCGGAGTATTCTGAAAAATCACACGAATTGTACGTGGAATGTATGTATACGAATTGTAGAGAGTAATTTGTGTGTTTTGTTTTAATTGCGGGTAAATTGAAAAATTGGAAGTCTTGCGGTTGAAGTTTTTTTTTATGGCAATGTCTTAAAATGTCTGCATGTTTCGAGACCCTCGGATAATTTTCGCAGGAGTCTGCAATTATTGGGTCTAATTACATGTGTTTGAAGTTTGCACATATATTATTCGTTGCTTTAAAATAAGTGATAAGGGTACTTCATCGGAAGGTAAAGGAAAAATCTGGGGAAGATCGTCATTACTTATTATAAAAAATCATGTAAGTTATTTAATCATAACAGAGGTTTTGGATTTTGTAAGTATCAAAAATATAAATTAATAATTACAAAACATATAAAATAAAACATATAGAACTTTGAAATATTACAATAATTAAAACTTCAACCAACAAGGTTTCGCATTTCTTTATCGTAAAAAATACAAATTATAAGATATACAAACTTAAAAAAATATAAATTAGAATATAAACAAGTGATGACAAAACACATAAATTATAACATACAGAAACTTGTACAACAAAAACTGTACAAAAAGAAACAAAAATAGAAATTCGGAAACCTTCCAGTAACCAAAACTTCAACCATAAGGAAGTCTCTCGATTTCTCAACGACCGTCAACATAAATTACGCGCGGCGAACATTTTTCGAAGCACACCCTTTCGGCAGCGCTCCCGTAAAAATACGCCAACCCCCCGCGTCAACATTCCAGGCAGAACGCACGCTAACTTCCCCCGACGGCAAAGTAAACCCGTTAACCGCCGCATTTCCGTCTTCGCCTTCTTCAACCGCGTCCCACGACTTTCCGTACCGCCTCGTCCCTTTGAACTAACACCCTCCGCGGCGAAAGTGAAATTCCGTCCCTTCTTTTCACTTAGCCCGAGCCACGGCGTCTTTAAGGGATGACGTCGACGGCCGGCAGGGTGGAGGCCGCCTCAATTACATCCAATGGCGGTTAAATTCCTTCGGATCAACAGTCTGCGGGCCTGGCAGGACGCCATAGAAAGTTAATTCGCCTCGGCGCCGAATTAATTCCCGCGTATAAATATATCGCGGCCTTCCCTCGCGGCTTCCCTTCCCTCGTCCCGCCACCAAGTCGGCCGCACGCAGATTCTACAGCGTTTTCAACGCATGCCTTCTCCTGCCCGCACCCCAACAGCTGCGGGTGTCTTCGTTCCACTGCCGCTATCTCGGTCCCTCGTTCTTGCCCGGTTCAACTTGGAAGGTACGGCCAAGAACGGGAAACGCGAGTGGCGGCGTACAAACGTGGCCAGAAGTTTCGGATGTGCGAGAGATTGTGGATTTTGGTGGTGTTTCGGAGGGTGTTGTCGAATTGTGAAAGAGGAGGCGTCAGGCGTAGTACTTGGGGAATATGACATAAATTGTGTGGTTTCGGTATTTGCAGTTTTTGATGCTGCTGTTAGCGTAGACAGAAGGACAGAAGTGTCTGTATACAAACGTGATCAGAAATTTCGGATGTGTGAGAAATTGTGGATTTTAGTAGTGTTTCGGAGGGTGTTGTCGAATTGTGAAAAAGAAGGCACCAGGTGTGGTACTGGCGAATACGGTATAAATTGTGTGGCTTTGGTATTTTAAATTTTTGATGCTGCTGTTAGAAGGATAGGGGTATCAATGCACAAATGTGGGCAGAAGTTTCGGATGTGGGAGAGATTGTGGATTTTGGTGGTGTTTCGGAGGGTGTTGTCGAATTGTGAAAGAGGAGGCGTCAGGCGTAGTACTTGGGGAATATGACATAAATTGTGTGGTTTTGGTATTTGCAGTTTTTGATGCTGCTGTTAGCGAACACAGAAGGACAGAAGTGTCTGTATACAAACGTGATCAGAAATTTCGGATGTGTGGGAGATTGCAGATTCTGGTAATGTTTCTGTGGGTGTTGTTGAATTGTGAAAGAGAAGGCGTGAGGCGTGTTATTGGGAATGTGGCATAGGTTCTGTGGCTTTGGTATTTGCAATTTTTGATGCTGCTGTTAGAAGGATAGGAGTGTCTGTATACAAACGTGGCCAGAAGTTTCGGATGTGCGAGAGATTGTGGATTTTGGTGGTGTTTCGGAGGGTGTTGTCAAATTGTGAAGGAGGAGGCCTGGTATTGGGGAATATGACATAAATTGTGTGGTTTTGGTATTTGCAGTTTTTGATGCTGCTGTTAGTGTAGACAGAAGGACAGAAATGTCTGTGTACAAACGTGGCCAGAAGTTTCGGATGTGTGAGAAATTGTGGATTTTAGTAGTGTTTCGGAGGGTGTTGTCGAATTGTGAAAAAGAAGGCACCAGGTGTGGTACTGGCGAATACGGTATAAATTGTGTGGCTTTGGTATTTTAAATTTTTGATGCTGCTGTTAGAAGGATAGGAGTATCAATGCACAAATGTGGGCAGAAGTTTCGGATGTGGGAGAGATTGTGGATTTTGGTAGTGTTTCGGAGGATGTTGTCGAATTGTGAAAAAGAAGGCACCAGGTGTGGTACTGGCGAATACGGTATAAATTGTGTGGCTTTGGTATTTTAAATTTTTGATACTGCTATTAGAAGGATAGGAGTGTCGATGTACAAACGTGGCCAGAAGATTCAGATGTGTGAGAGATTGTGGATTTTGGTAGTTTTCGGAGGGTGTTGTCGAATTGTGAAAGAATTGGGAAATGCGGCATAAGTTGTGTGGCTTTGGTATTTGCAGTTTTTGATGCTGCTGTTAGTGTAGACAGAAGAACAGAGTTGTCTGTATACAAACGTGGCCAGAAATTTCGCATGTACAATAGATTAGTATAATTTCGCATGTAGAATAGATTGTGGATTTTGTTAATGTCATTTTTTGTGACTTGCTGTTGAATTCTGCAGAAAGGGTGTCAGACATGTTACTAGGGAATGCGGCATAGATTAATGTGTGACATAGCGTAGTGTTGTGCGGTTTTAGTATTTCTAGTTTTTGACGCTGCTGTTAGTGCAGATTTAGAGAAACACGAGTCACGGTGTACACCCGTGGCCATAAGTTCCGGGAACACAATAATTTCGGCTGTGGGATTTGTTAATGTCATTTTTCGCGTTTTGTTATCGAATTTTTAGACAAGGGGCGTCAGGCGTGTTACTAAAGAACGAGATAGAAATTAATGCGTGATTCCCAGTTTCCCTTGTACGTTAACACATTTTTAACGCGGAAAATATTTTCCACCCACTTGCAGCAACAATAAAAATAATACCCTTTCTCAAAATCTTGCTAACCAAAGATACTTTCAACAACCTTCCCACGTACATGTTCTCAACATTTGTATTGATCCAAAAGCAGGAAAATGCTGCAAACTTTTGACCGTGGTTGTAGAAGGAGACAGAATTGGAAGGTGCGTGTGCGCGAAGCACAGAATGAGAAAGAGACAGAAGGCACCGGACTAGAAGATAGACACGCTGGCAAAAGGGAAGGGAGTGGGTTGCTTGGCTGCGCTTGCCCAATGCTCGTGTATATCACTGAATTCTTAATCACCTACCATCTAACCTCGTCCTGTCCAACCCCTAATCCCAGACGTGCTAACGATTACGGCTAATACCGCTAACGAATCTTCTCGCGCGTTATACCGGGCACTGGGCAGATATAACGAGAGTCTTCTTGTGCCAAGAGACCTTATATGAGAATACCGGTGGAATGAAGGAGCCGTGTTGCACGATCGTAAGTTTGGGTATCAGCTTCGGTAAAACAGTTTCGTCACGAGAGCCGCTGACAGTGCAAATACTCTGCCCGACGAAAATGTACCGATCAAATATGGGATGGACGAAGGAAAACGTCGTATGGTAATGTGATAGTTGGTAATAAATGCGCAACCGGATGCACGTTGCTGTTTTTCGATGTTTATAAGGCTGCGGAGCGTTGGTTCGCTGAGAAATAATTAATAGTGCCTTGTACGGGGTTCCTTTGCCGGAACTTATGGACTTTAACATTTCCCCCCGGAGAGTTAGTTTCGCCTTTTGCGCACTGCTTCCTGTACAAGTAATTATTATGTTGCAGAGCTTAACATGCAATCGTTTTATTCGTAGTTGCGATGAGCGGATCGATTTCCTTGTAATTTATTGTCTAATTTTTGGAAACTGGCTCAACAGTATTGTAGGTGAATTGAATTTTTATTTAACAGTTTAGTTAGGTATTATACTTTTATATTTACGAAGTATTTAATTCGATATGCCGTATCCAATTAATGTTGGTGCAGCGTATGTTGAATTTCATTTATCACATGGGCACACCATATATTAAATAAATAAATAAACAAACAATACAGGTATACTTATACATCGTCACAATTATCAACAAATGTGGTGCACAATATTTACATATTCTGCCACTAAATATTGCGTTGCATTTAATTTCTTATTATTACATCATTAGCTGACTTTTCTCTACTTGTTAACGATCAACAAAACCGAAGACACCCTTATTACAGCTAACCCTTCGCGCCTAAATGGCTCAATAAAATCACCAAAAACTGTTCAAAGGTTTAATGTATTTAAATAACTAATAAAGCTTATAAACAATAACATATTTCACTGTAATGGTCGCTCACGTAAACGCAACATTTATGATCGTCAATCCTCAGAATACTGTTTCAAAGAGCAAAGGAAAATTTGCGCGCAAAAGTCTGAATAAAATCCGCTAAAATGACATAAACACTAAATCTTTCAAAATTACTTATAAAGCATAAACCCAACAGAACCTCCCACCGCAGTCGTCGGTCAAGCAAAAGCAGCGTTTACATCTGCCAATCCCGCGAACACCGTTTGAAACTGCGAAGATAAATTCGCGCCACAGCCACCCGAATAAAATCTGTTAAAACGACGCAAACATTTAATCTACGGAATTACTTATATAGTACAAAACCAGCAATACATTCCATCCCACTCATCGGCCACGCAAACGCAGCGTTTACGTCCGCCAATCTTGCGAACACCTTTTGAAATCGCAAAGATAAATTCGCGCCACAGCCGCCCGAATAAAATCTGTTAAAACGACGCAACATTCAAAATCCAAAAATGACTTCCAAAGCAGCCAGCCAACAAAAGTCCCGCCGCAATCATCGGCCACGTATCGCCGCCAGCCTCAGCCCGTCGTTTCAAAGAGCAAAGGTAAAGCCGCTCGCGAAAAAACGCGGTACCCTCGCGAATCCGCTGTATACCAGGGCTAATTATGGACGAGCCGCGGGCGTCACATAAATTTTGACAGGGCGCGCGCGAACAAGGCAGCGCCGCAGTGCCTGTCCGACGTAAGGGCCGGAAAAAGGAAGAAGCGGAAAGGGGCCCTGAAAAAAGAACGACAGCGGCGAAGGCACGTATTAAAATTCCGCGCGCCCGGTGAAATAGTGATATGCGCGTGGGTGGGGAACTAGGTGGGGTGGTTCGCGGGGGGGTCGAGAGGGGCACAGCGACAAAGGTGGCGAGTGCACGTGAGCAGGGGTGGTCGGGAGTGGTTTGGGTCGAAGGTGGGCCACGTTGGACGAGGGGTGAACCAGTAGTGGGAGCGCAGAGGGGCGGGCGGGGGTTGAAGGTGGTGAGATGCACCGTGGCACTGCCAGCTCGTGCCCCGAGGGATTAATCACGGGGCATTATGGCGGCGCTGGCTCAAAAGCGTCCAAGGAACGAGCGAGCGGGCTGAATCATAACTCAACCTCCTCAATCTCCAACCCTATCTGCTAGGACTCGCATTAATAAGCGCATAAACGCTGTATAATTTCAAAGTAGGCACTGCCGGGAGCCACGTCGTGAGCCTTTGCGCACCCCGCTAGACACTCTTCGCGGCAAAACGACGGGACTGCACGGTGGGTGTCCGAGTTATCCAGATTTTCGGCTCGTACCATCTTGATCAAAAAGTTTTAGGACCGGCCGCCGTATGGCACTCTGAGTCACTCGATTGAAGTTTTTTTTTTTTTTTGTTAGGTTGCCACATCTGTCAGTAACGTTTCCACCAAATTTCAGCGTCATAGCTTGACATTTATAAAAGTTATACCGTATTGAGTACATCCACCTTTGTGCGTGTTTTCGATTTTTTACATATTTGAAAATGGCATCAACTTTGGATCAACGAATTTGCATAACATTTTTGCGTGAAAAACGGATTTAACGGTCCGTAGACCTCGGAAATGTTGGAAAAGTGTTTCGGCGTCGATACTCTTTCGAGATGAAACGTTTTTCGGTGGCACGAACGCTTCCGAAGAAACCACGTTGTTTTCAATCGAAAAAGAAGGTGATGCTCACGGTTTTCATGCATTAACACTTTGACTGCCAAGCGTATTTTGCTATGTTAGAACCGCGATGCGATAAAATATTGCAGAATATGATTAAATCCTGCAAAATGAAGGTAACGTAAAGTTATTAAAAGCCAAAGTATTGAAGTATAATTTCAATATCAGTGGCTTTTACAAGATTGCAAATAGGCGTCATGGCGAATTTTTTTGCATTTATAGTAAAATGTTTTGCGCCGGTCACCGGTGACCACCGTGGCGGTCAAAGTGTTAAAACGGTGTTGTGCATCATGAATTCTTGTCAGAGCAACAGACAGTCAACAAAATGTATTATTTGGGCGTTATGAGACGTTTGCGTGAAGCAATTCGCCAAAAAAGACCGAATGTGTGGGTAAAAGTTATACCGTGGATTTTGAGTACGATCCACCTTTGTGTGTGTCGATTTTTTCCATATTCGAAAAAGTTTTTGACTAAAAATAATACGAATACTATTTGATAAAAATTCACCTGATTTAGCTCCCTGCAACGATTGACATTTTTTTTTTTGTTAAACCGACTTTCAAAAACTTTTCGCGGAACAAATTACAGCGTCTGAAGGATCTTATGGAAAAATCGAAGACCGCTTTGATGGACATGCCAAAAATTGAACACCAGCGATGTTTCATTTTGGATCAACTTTGGATCAACGAATTTACAGTCGATAACATTTTTGGGTGACGAATAACGGATTTAACGGTCCGTAGACCTTGGAAATGTAGGAAAAGTGTTTCGGCGTCGATACTCTTTCGAGATCAAACGTTTTTCGGTGGCACGAACGCTTCCGAAGAACCCACGCTGTTTTCAGTCGAAAAAGAAGGTGATGCTCACGGTTTTCATGCATTAACACTTTGACTGCCAAGCGTATTTTGCTATGTTAGAACCGCGATGCGATAAAATATTGCAGAATATGATTAAATCGTGCAAAATGAAGGTAACGTAAAGTTATTAAAAGCCAAAGTATTGAAGCATAATTTCAATATCAGTCGCTTTTACAAGATTGCAAACAGGCTTCATGGCGAATTTTTTTGCATTTATAGTAAAAGTGTTAAAACGGTGTTGTGCATCATGAATTCTTGTCAGAGCAATAGACAGTCAACAAAATGTATTATTTGGGCGTTATGAGACGTTTGCGTGAAGCAATTCGCCAAAAAAGACCGAATGTGTGGGCAAACAACGCGTGGATTTTGCACCACGATAACGCACCGTCGCACAATGCAATCCGTATTCGCGAGTTTTTGACTAAAAATAACACGAATACTATCCACCTGCCTCCGAATTCACCTGATTTAGCTCCCTGCAACTTTTTTCTGTTAAACCGACTTTACAAAAAACTTTTCGCGGAACGGGTTACAGCACTCGGAAGGATCTTATGGAAAAATCGAAGACGGCTTTGATGGACATACCAAAAATTGAATACCAGCGATGTTTCATTGATTGGATCAAGCGCTAGTACAGGTACATTACAGTCGATGGGCAGTACTTTGAAGGGGACGATACCAATTTTAACACGTTCACGCCGGGGCCGATTTTCATGTTTTTCGCTGTGAGGCGGCGCTCGAATTCATGCAGCACTTAATTTGGTGGCGCACGATTGTTGCTTGTTTCAATTATTTAAAATTCAATTATTTATATGTTCAACTATACGGCAATTTTGTCCACTTACTAAACGAACTATATTTTTGATGGTGAGCGGCGTGTAAACAAATGTTCGGTGGGTCACGCCGGCGTGAACGTGTTAGTGGACAAACCTGTATTTTCGATTTTATGAATAAAGTCCTAAAACTTTTTGGTCAAGGTGGTGGTCAAACTTTTGGTATAGCACACGACGCCGGGTAATCGCAACTCGCTTCTGTGTCTCAGTGGGCGAAATCAGCCATGCACGTTTCCTATCCACTTCGGCACCCGCGATCAACCTATTCACGTTCTCGAGCCAGTGCCAAGCCCGCTACTATATCCACGCGGCGAGCGTGCCGTTTAGGGCTTGCGAACTCGACTATTCACGTTTCCGAAGCATTTACTCGTCAAGATTACGTATCCGAGTGCGCGATGCTCAAAACTGCGGAGAGGCTCTCTTTATGCATCGTAGAGTCGCTCGTTTTAAGGCGACTTTCGTCCACTTTCGTCCACTTTCGACTCACGGTGGCAAATGTCTGTCGCGAGAAGAGAATAGGACAGTCAGTGACGCTTTTGAAAAAATTTTAGTGAGCGGGCGGCATGACTAGTGTAGAAAAGAACGTGTAATTGCACGTTCTGAGTAACCTGCACGGGTTTATTGAGAATAATGATGAAGATAGACGGTGGCTTTGCCGTTTAAGTATAAGTAGAGGGATGTTTGCGTTTTGGTGTAGATGGTTGTTACAGTATTTTGTATCTAGGGTACTCAGGTTCTTGTAGTTTAAGGTTGTATGTTAAATTGACTGGCACTTTTATTCGATATTGCGCAATATCGACTCACGGTGGCAAATGTCTGTCGCGAGAAGAGAATAGGACAGTCAGTGACGCTTTTGAAAAAATTTTAGTGAGCGGGCGGCATGACTAGTGTAGAAAAGAACGTGTAATTGCACGTTCTGAGTAACCTGCACGGGTTTATTGAGAATAATGATGAAGATAGACGGTGGCTTTGCCGTTTAAGTATAAGTAGAGGGATGTTTGCGTTTTGGTGTAGATGGTTGTTACAGTATTTTGTATCTAAGGTACTCAGGTTCTTGTAGTTTAAGGTTGCATGTTAAATTGACTGGCACTTTTATTCGATATTGCGCAATACTTACTTAGGTGGAAAAGATATTAAGCGTAAATAATGACGAACTGTTGATTTTTATCATATTTTTTTGCAGAAGTATTAAATAATGTTAATGCGACATGGTAGTTGCTGGTAGATGGACTTCCAATTTTTATCATATACTTTGCAGAAGTGTTAAACAACGTTAATGTGACACGGTAGATATTAATGCCCTCCCAAAGTTTATCATATTTTTCGCAGAACTATTAAACAAATTTTAACGCCACATATCATACGATCTTCCAATTTTTACCATATATTCTGCCTATCCCTACAAATCAATTTTGCGCAATCAGGCGATATCGGTTACAAACTTAAAAATTACCATCCACCGTACACCGTCATTCGACTTCATACTCATACCCACACATATGTTGATTTTTATCATATTTTTTGCAGAAGTATTAAATAATGTTAATGCGACATGGTAGTTGCTGGTAGATGGACCTCCAATTTTTATCATATACTTTGCAGAAGTGTTAAACAACGTTAATGTGACACGGTAGATATTAATGCCCTCCCAAAGTTTATCATATTTTTCGCAGAACTATTAAACAAATTTTAACGCCACATATCATACGATCTTCCAATTTTTACCATATATTCCGCCTATCCCTACAAATCAATTTTGCGCAATCAGGCGATATCGGTTACAAACTTAAAAATTACCATCCACCGTACACCGCCATTCGACTTCATACTCATACCCACACATCTACATAAAATACACAGATTACCGATACTCGCATCGAAGAGCACTCGCCCATAAAAATTACCTATCCACGCATTTACGCTCGAAACTACCTCGTGCTTATCCTTACACGTACTCTCGCTCTTGATTCATCGTCCGCCTCAACACGTCTTCCATCCACTTTCGACTCTCGGGCGCAAACGCCTACCACGCGAGGAAAGCCATACTGCCTGCCGACGCTTTTCAACTCTTCCCAAGCTGCCTCTGCTCGCAACACACTGGCGAAAGCTCGGCTTGATCCTCAGACTGACTCGTACGAGTCTACTATCCTTAGTTCGACCCCACCCCCGCCGTAGCTGCACCACTGTTCGCCCACCTTTCGGCGCACCACCACCCCCGCAAGCCCGGATGTCTGCAATGCCGATGCGTGCACCTGCCGTGCAACTACGGAAACTCTACCACAGAGCACGTCTTGACGCTTCTTCGCCGCGGATCGAAGCCGATGGACTTCGTTGCGGCGAGTTAGCAATGCGCACAATTGTGGCTTTATGGCTGGTCATAGTCAAACGTTGCTGTTACAGAAACGGGACAGCCGATTCGTGAAAGTAAAAGTATGTATGGGATAGTTATATTTGATGGATCAGGTATAGTGGGTTTGAAGATATGCAGTATTGTGTTAAACTAATTTCATTAAGGAGTGAACTGTTATTACAGTATAAATGCAGAAACAACAGAATAGAAAGTTATATTTGGCGGATCAGGTATAGTGGGTTTGAAGATATGCAGTTTTGTATTAAACTAATTTCATTGAGGCGTAAACTATTATTAAAGTATAAATGCAGAAATAACATAATAGGAAGTTATATTTGGCGGATCAGGTATAGTGGGTTTGAAGATATACGATTTTGTATTAAATTAATTCCATTAAGGAGTGAACTGTTATTACAGTATAAATGCAGAAACAACAGAATAGAAAGTTATATTTGGCGGATCAGATATAGTGGGTTTGAAGATATGCAGTTTTGTATTAAACTAATTTCATTAAGGAGTGAACTATTATTAAAGTATAAATGCAGAAATAATAGAATAGGAAGTTATATTTGGAGGATCAGATATAGTGGGTTTGAAAATATGCGGTTTTGTATTAAACTAATTTCATTGAGGCGTAAACTATTAATAAAGTATAAATGCAGAAATAACATAATAGGAAGTTATATTTGGCGGATCAGGTATAGTGGGTTTGAAAATATGCGATTTTGTATTAAACTAATTTCATTAAGGCGTAAACTATTATTAAAGTATAAATGCAGAAACAACAGAATAGAAAGTTACATTTGGCGGATCAGGTATACGTACATAGTAGGTTTGAAAATATGCGATTTTGTATTAAACTAATTTCATTAAGGCGTAAACTATTATTAAAGTATAAATGCAGAAACAACAGAATAGAAAGTTACATTTGGCGGATCAGGCATAGTGGGTTTGAAGGTATGCAGTTTTGTATTAAACTAATTTCAAAAGGGAGTGAACTATTATTGCAGTATAAATGCAGAAACAACAGAATAGAAAGTTATATTTTGCGGATCAGGTATACGTACATAGTAGGTTTGAAAATATGCGATTTTGTATTAAACTAATTTCAATAAGGAGTGAACTATTATTAAAGTATAAATGCAAAAATAACAGAACAGCAAGTTATATTTGGTGGATCAGATATAGTGGGTTTGAAGATATGCAGTTTTGTATTAAACTAATTTCATTAAGGAGTGAACTGTTATTACAGTATAAATGCAGAAACAACAGAATAGAAAGTTATATTTGGCGGATCAGGTATAGTGGGTTTGAAGATATACGATTTTGTATTAAATTAATTCCATTAAGGAGTGAACTGTTATTACAGTATAAATGCAGAAACAACAGAATAGAAAGTTATATTTGGCGGATCGGGTATACATACATAGCGGGTTTGAAGATATGAGATTTTGTATTAAACTAATTTCAAAAAGGAGTGAACTATTATTAAAATATAAATGCAGAAATAACAGAATGGGGAGTTATATTTAGCGGATCAGATATAGTGGGTTTGAAGATATGCAGTATTGTATTAAACTCGTTTCGTTAAGGAGTAAACTATTATTAAAGTATAAATACAGAAATAAAAAAATGAAGAGTAAATACAATACACTGAGATTACTGAAATGTATACGATGGTCTGTTACGTATGGTGGGAAAAACGGAGTACTCCGAGTTCCAAAGCGCACCAGCTTTTATTTGCATCACGGATGGTCCCATTCTAATCTGATGACCGATCGCCCGGTGCATTCGCAAACGATGTCCGATCCTTTTCTGATAACACATACGTGTACTGAAGAAAACGCATGTTTCTACGAATTTTGGTTTATTGATGAAAAGGATAGGAACGAACGCGTGAAAATAAATTATTTAATATCAAAGCGGAGCATCTGGTAATTTCAGGTGAGACTATGAATACTCAAGAAAACGCGAACCTTGACAGTTTTTGTTTATTAATGAAACGAAGAGAAAGGGACACGTGAAAGTAAAGAATTTATGTGGTCTCGTATTCGTTTGACGAACAAATTTGCTGCAATGTACTTGGCGTTGATCTCAAGGAAGAATGAAATTCTTGGCAGGATTTCTTAGAAGTTACTTCGGTGATTAACATTGCCGAAAGAACTGTGACTCGCAACTGGGGTTTTCCACTCGTCTACAACTTATTGATTATAGTATCTTCCGGCATAGAAATAAGAGAGCGTCACCGCGATGCTTGGCATTTTTTGCAATTATACTAAGTACGCGTTGTCGCGCAATCTGATGCAGTTTTTGAAATTGCCATTCACAATAAAATTGTTAACTTGACCAAAGATTACCATAAACGTGTGGAATATTATATATTTTTAAAGTGCGAAGTATTTGTCGATCTAAGGTATAACTAGATGAAAAAATTGTCGTGGGTTCAATATGTTAAGTTCATGGAAAGTCTAAAGCAAGAAGGCAAAATCCAAAATTATCGTACAGCAGTTGCGATGCGGTTATTTTGAAGTCTATTTCTGACGATGTATGAGTGGATGAAAGAGAAACAAAGAGACTGGTCACTGAAAGATGGCTTGTGACTCTTGTCGGTTAATACCGTTGATTTATCACATGCTAAACGTCCGTCTAGTAGTAGATGACCCGTGAATGTATGGATGTGTGAACATAGTACTTTGCAAGAGTACATTTTACACTTAGTTTTTAATATCCGTTCGAATATTCCATCCACACGAAATAAAAAATCTTGATGCATTCATCAGTTTGCATAAAATACAAAGTAATGAACTGCTAAATTGCCCAGATGCGTGAATAGTAAAAGGACGTTAACCCTACAATATTAGGTACTACTATGAAATTAAGTAAAACCGTATAAACTTTACGCCGCAAAAAATCATAAAAACCTGAACTACAACCAGTGTACAAAAAATATCTCGATGTATTCATAAATCTGCATAAAATACAAAAGTAATGAACTGCTAAATTGCCCAGATGCGTGAATAGTAAAAGGACGTTAACCCTACAATATTAGGTACTACTATGAAATTAAGTAAAACCGTATAAACTTTACGCCGCAAAAAATCTTAAAAACCTGAACTACAACCAGAGTACAAAAAATATCTCGATGTATTCATAAATCTGCATAAAATACAAAAGTAATGAACTCTCAAGTTTCCCAGATGCACAAACAATAGAAATATATTAAACCTACAATATTGAACAGTACTGTGAAATGAAACAAAACTATATAATGTTTGCGCCACGAAAAATTAAAAAATGTCAGCCACAACCCCCGTACTGAATTAACCCGTTAGTAGATGACCCGTGAATGTATGGATGTGTGAACATAGTACTTTGCAAGAGTACATTTTACACTTAGTTTTTAATATCCATTCGAATATTCCATCCACACGAAATAAAAAATCTTGATGCATTCATCAGTTTGCATAAAATACAAAAGTAATGAACTGCTAAATTGCCCAGATGCGTGAATAGTAAAAGGACGTTAACCCTACAATATTTTGTACTACTATGAAATTAATAAAAACCGTATAAACTTTACGCCGCATAAAAATCTTAAAAACCTGAACTGCAACCAGAGTACAAAAAATATCTCGATGTATTCATAAATCTGCATAAAATACAAAAGTAATGAACTGCTAAATTGCCCAGATGCGTGAATAGTAAAAGAGCGTTAACCCTACAATATTAGGTACTACTATGAAATTAAGTAAAACCGTATAAACATTACGCCGCAAAAAATCTTAAAAACCTGAACTACAACCAGAGTACAAAAAATATCTCGATGTATTCATAAATCTGCATAAAATACAAAAGTAATGAACTCTCAAGTTTCCCAGATGCACAAACAATAAAAATATATTAAACCTACAATATTGAACAGTACTGTGAAATGAAACAAAACTATATAATCTTTGCGCCACGAAAAATTAAAAAATCTCAGCCACAACCCCCATACTGAATTAACCCGTTAGAAACTTAAATCCTTTTCCGACATTAACGTATTGCGACAGCAATTTTTCTTCTTGCGTTAAATTTGCCACGAATCCAGCACCAATCGACTCTGCCCCACGTTTCCTCGATTTCACCACCAATACTTCCGTCTGCGTCTATGTCTTTCTACTTGGCGATCGGCCGCTGTTGACGCATGCCGCGCTATTTTGACGACCGCGACTCCGATTTCTCTTCCGCGGCCGCTACAATGTTTCAACTTAAAAGCCCAAGAGCGCCTCGAGTTACAGCGGCTTGCCAGAATCCGTAACAAACCGTTGCCGGTTAAAGAACTCGTAATTACGAGCGCGCGAGATGTATTTATGGAAGCGACACGGGATCAAAGGGAATTATAAATCGGCGAGCTGAACAAAGAGCTGTCATCGTCGCTCGGAGTACAACGTAATTTCGAAAACATTTAACGATCGCGGTAATTAATATCGCAAAAGGCACGATGTAAAGGCAGCGAGCGAAATTTCACGGTGCAATCGACGAGGCGGTATTGATTGTATTAATTTCGCGGATGACAGAGGTAATGCAGATTGCGCAAGAGCGTGGGTGGAGAATTCGAAAAGCGACTAACGATCGGTAATGTTGTTGCTGCGCAAAAATACGAGCGATAATGGGACAATGGCTTGAGGACGGAAGTATCGATCGGAGAATGTTAGTTAGTCAGGTAGCTGTCCCGATGTCTTACACTCATTTACTTTCCTCACTTTGCGTAAAAACTTCGGAAATTAAAACATGAGTCTATATTCGCGCCTTCACATAATTTATATACATTTTTCGAAACTAGTATAATATAACGTTTGCAATTGTAATCCATTATTATGAAATGTATATTATATATTAAGTATCGATCGGAGAATGTTAGTTAGTCAGGTAACTGTCACGATGTCTTACACTCATTTATTTTCCTCACTTTGCGTAAAAACTTCGGAAATGAAAACATGAGTCTATATTTGCGCCTTCACATAATTTATATACATTTTCCGGAACTAGTATAACGTTTGCAATTGTAATCCATTATTATGAAATGTATATTATATATTAAATATCGATCGGAGAATGTTAGTTAGTCGGGTAGCTGTCCCGATGTCTTACACTCATTTACTTTCCTCACTTTGCGTAAAAACTTCGGAAATTAAAACATGAGTCTATATTCGCGCCTTCACATAATTTATATACATTTTCCGAAACTAGTATAACGTTTGCAATTTTAATCCATTATTATGAAATGTATATTATATATTAAGTATCGATTGGAGAATGTTAGTTAGTCAGGCAGCTGTCCCGATGTCTTACACTCATTTACTTTCCTCACTTTGCGTAAAAACTTCGGAAATTAAAACATGAGTCTATATTCGCGCCTTCACATAATTTATATACATTTTCCGAAACTAGTATAACGTTTGCAATTGTAATCCATTATTATGAAATGTATATTATATATTAAGTATCGATCGGAGAATGTTAGTTAGTCAAGCTGTCCCGATGTCTTAAGTCATTTACTTTCCCACTTTGCGTAAAACTTCGGAAATTAAAACATGAGTCTATATTCGCGCCTTCACATAATTTATATACATTTGCCGAAACTAGTATAACGTTTGCAATTGTAATCCATTATTATGAAATGTATATTATATACTAAGTATCGATTACATTTACTAGTAGTTCCGTGACCATTAAGTGGACGACGCCAGTGTTATAGTGTTTAGACTAATAAACGTGAATCACCTCAACAATTTTAAACATTATAAAAGAATGGTCGTATAATCTTATTAACCCTTATCGGTCGCTAGCTTTTCATACGTGATTATCACTAGGTTGTAGCTGGTTTCAGTAAAAATGCGACAAATCTTCAGTATTATAAGAATAATATTTTTATTGAATCACTTTTTTGAACAATTTTAAAATATATAGTTTAAAATAATTATTTATAAGTTTTTAACGTAGGATATTTTTTGAAAGAATCTTCAATATGAAGAAACGGTTTTCTGTCGACGACGCGTAATAGTTTTTAGCCGAGTAAACAGGAATCCTCTGAGCATTTTTTTTAAATGTGAATCATATAGATTTTTTTCTAATTAATATGACGTCTATACTAGCGATCCATTAGTACAAACTGCAGAACATTAAATATCGACCACGTTTACCAGTTGCGTGACCGTTAAGTTGACGACGTGCGTGCTGTAGTCTCCAGTCTAATAAACGCGAACGGCACACCTACAAACGTGGTAAACGTCGTACGAAGGGTGGGATAAGTATGCGCGACGCGTATTTTAGCCAGTCGTCGATTCGTCGAAATTCGGACGATACAACGATCACATCTGCTAATCGAAAAATTGCCATTAACGCCGACGTAAAAAGTTTTTGACGAGTAAACCGCAATCGTCTGAGCATTTTTTTTAAATGTGAATCGGACGGCGTTTTAATTAATATGACGTTATTAAATGCATTAAAATTGATATGTAAAATCGACCACGTTTACCGTTCCGTGAGAATCGGTCGAAAGCGTTAAAAGTTTAGCTAATCGCAATTCAACCTCGCGCGTTTTTAAACATTATAAAAAATGGTCGTATAATGTTTTGGCGTAGGCGCGCACTTTCAATCGGATTATCACTAGGTTGTAGCTGGTCGCGCTAAAAATGCGAAAATCTTCGTATTATAAGAATAATATTTTTATTAGCCCAACCTCTTTGAAGACGTATTACATATATGAGTGTTAAAATAATTATTTTATTTAATGTGAGCAGTTATTTTTTTAAATGATGTCAGTTCATTTTTCTGCGTTTCGAAATGTTTCACGTTTTTTTCCAAAGGAGGCATTTATGTGTTACGGAAATTAAATATAACCCAACAGCGACGAATAAATGGCTCATATTATCATCGGCGTACGTGATTACGCGTAACACGAGGAATTTCAGCATAAATCTTTACGTTTGGTTACATCCGTAATAAGCATAAATAATAGCTTCAACAGCCCTTGTTCAGTATGTCCATATGTAAGAGGAATATAGAGTCACCACTTTTGGTCTAGACTTCAAGGCGTCTCGTTTTTCCACTAAATGCCAATATACCCTTCAAGTTTTTCAAATGAACCTGCAGACGGCTAAACTCCTTGTTTACTTATCAATCGTCTTAAAAATAGTCGTTTATTTTTTCCCTTCGCATGAGAGACAGTCTTGAGAATACTCTTGAGACATTCTCGTTTGGTCCAGCTATACCAGCATTTTCTCTCCACATACACTATTTCTTGCCTTTTCGGAAACGTGTATGAAAAGTAACCGTGCATTTATGAATTCCCACTCAAAAGTTAGGCACACTGCTCAATATATTCACGCTTGGGCCTGCTGTATCAACACCCTCTCCTTGCACGCACTATTGCTTACATTATTGAAAACGTGGAACAACACCTAACAAAAAAAAATTGTGAAGAACATAAGTGAGAATAAGTAACCATCAATTCATGACTCCTTTTCCCATACGCAAATTACTCAATTCGTCCATTCTCGCTTGGTTCAGTTATACCACGACCCAATTAACACGCACTATTGCTTACATCGTCAAAAACATGAAATAACAGCTAACGAAAAAAAATGAGAAGAACGCAAGTAAGGATAAGTACCAATCAATTTATGACTCATCTTTCCCATACGCAAATTACTTAATACGCCCATTCTCGCTTGGTCCACCTGCACCACCACCCCCTCTTTACACGCACTATTGCTTCCATCGTCGAAAACGTGGAACAACAGTGTCAAGACAGAATTTTATCGAAGTGAGCAGTTTTTTTAAATGATAACCATCCATTTTTCTGCGTCTCCCATATGCGTTTTTTGCCCAAAAGGAGGCATTTATGTGTTGGAAATTAAATATAACCCATCAGCGACGAATAAATGGCCTATTTATCGGCGTACTATTACGCGTAACACATTGTCGAAATCTTTACGATAAAATAACAGCATAAATAATAAAAAAAATGAGAAGTCCATATGTGAGAGGATATAGAGTCACCACTTTTTTATGACTCAAGGCGTCTCGTTTTCCCATATGCCAATATACCCTTCAACGTTTTTCAAATAAACCTGCAGACGGCTAAACTCCTTATTTACTTATCAATCGTCTTAAAAATAGTCGTTTATTGCTTCCATCGTTGAAGACGTGGAACAACATTCTCGTTTGTCCAGCTAAAATTTTCTCTGAGAAGAATTTCGCAAAAAGGATAAGAAATCCATGCATTTATGAATTCCTCTCAATTACGCGTACCTGCCTCAAAACGTGTTCGCTTAGTCCAGCCTATATCAACACCCTCTCCTTACACGCACTATTGCTTACATCGTCGAAAACATGAATTAACAGTTAACGAAAAAAATCAGAAAAACGCAAGTAAGGATAAGTAACCATGCATTTATGACTTCCCTTTCCCATACGCAAATTACTTAATACGTCCATTCTCGCATCGTCCACCTATACTACCACCCCCTCTTTACACGCACTATTGCTTCCATCGTTGAAAACGTGGAACAACAGTTAATGAAAAAAAATGAGAAGAACGCAAAAAAGGATAAGAAATCCATCCACTTGTGCCTCTCTCTCCAATACGCGTACTGCCTAAAACGTCCACTTTCGCTTAGTCCAGCCATACCACCACCCACTTTTTACACGCACTTTTGCTTACATCGTCGAAAACATGAAATAACAGTTAACGAAAAAAATGAGAAAAACGCAAGTAAGGATAAGTAACCATGCATTTATGACTTCCCTTTCCCATACGCAAATTACTTAACTCGTCCATTCTCGCTTGGTTCAATTATACCACCACCCACCCTCTACACGCATTATTGGTTACATCGTCGAAAACGTGGAATAACAGCTAACGAAAAAAAATTAAAAAAAAATGAGAAGAAGGCAAGTAAGGATAAGTAACCATCCACTTGTGCCTCCCCTCTCCAATACGTGTACTGCCCAACACGTCCACTCTCGCTTGGTCCAGCCATACCACCAGCCGCCTATTTACGCGCACTATTGCTTACATCGTCGAAAACATGAAATAACAGCTAACGGGGAAAAAAAAATAAAACAAAATGAGAAGAACGCAAGTAAGGATAAGTAACCATCCACTTGTGCTTCCCCTCTCCAATACGTGTATTACCGAAAACGTTCACTCTCGCTTGGTGCAGCCATACCACCAGCCGCCTATTTACGCGCGCTGTTTCTTTCGGCCGTTACTTGCATCGTCGAAAATGCGAAACAACAGCTGGTTATCCGGCGATAGCGTACCGATGATTGGATTATCGACGGATGGCCGACCGTGATAAAAGCGGGGCAAACGCAATTTGTCCGGCCGCCCCTTTCCGCCCTCCGGCCGGGCCAATATTTTCGGCCCTTCCGGCTGTCTACAAGAATTAGCGCTCTCCATAACGAATTTTTCTGCAAAGCGTCGCTGGGGGCGTGAGAAAAATTGATCGGGCATGCTCGCGTCAAAGGGCCGACCGTTTGCGCCATTGTGCATTAACGAGCCAGGCCCAGGCCGGCTGCTCGCCTTCTCGTCCTGCCCGGCTACAATTTATATCGGATAATCCGACCGGGCTCATTTTTGTCCGGCGGCGTCCCGAGCGAAATTACGTCGATCGCGACGTTAATCGTTATCGATGCGCGAGTTCGGATAAATTCTATCGGCCGGGCTCGCGGATAAAACGGCTAATCGTCTGCTTTTTCCGCTTTGGCGTACCGTGCCGCGTCCACTGCGGAGTGATGAATTTTTCGGCGGATCCTGCTACCGCGGATGTTCTGCCGCTGGACGTCGGATACGTCAGTCGTGGTTATTAACAATGTAATGAGGCTATTGCCTGTACGCCTTTCGCTACTACGGGTGACTATGGTCACCCGTGAGAAAAACAACCCCCATACACGCCGGGTGACTATAGTCACCCGCCATAAGATGACGCCTATACACGACGGGTGACTATAGTCACTGGCTATAGAATGATTGCTCAGTATTATGTTATAATTATATATTTGTTGTGCAGTGTACAAATATCAACTTTATTGTTGAACTAAAAACAGGCTATTGCCTGTACCCCTTTCGCTACTACGGGTGACTATAGTCACCCGTGGGAAAAAAACCCCCATACACGCCGGGTGACCATAGTCACCTGCCACAAGACGATACCTATAAACGACGGGTGACTATAGTCACCGGCTATAGAATGATTGCTCAGTATTATGTTACAATTATATATTTGTTGTGCAGTGTATAAATATAAATTTTATTGTTGAATTAAAAAGAGGCTATTGCCTATACCCCTTTCGTTACTACGAGTGACTATGGTCACACGTGAGAAAACAACCCACATACACGCCGGGTGGCTATAGTCACATGCCATAAGATGACATCTATGCACGAGGGGTGACTACAGTCACTGACTACAAAATGATTGCCCAGTACTATATTATAATTATATATTTGTTGTGCAGTGTATAAATATCAATTTTATTGTTAAATTAAAAACAGACTATTGCTTGTACCCCTTTTGCTACTACGGGTGACTATAGTCACCCGCAAGAAAACAGCCCCCATACACGCCGGGTGATAATAGTCACCTGTCATAAAATGATGCCTATACACGACAGGTGACTATAGTCACCGGCTACAAAATGATTGCTCAGTACTATATTATAATTACATATTTTGTTGTGCAGTGTATAAACATCAATTTTATTATTGAATTAAAAACAGGCTATTGTCTGTACCCCTTTCGCTACTACGGGTGACTATAATCACCTGCGAGAAAACAACCCCCATACACGCCGGGTGACTATAGTCACTTACCACAAGATAACACTTATACACGACGGGTGACTACAGTTACCTGCCACAGAAAGATTGCTCAGTATTATGTTATAATTATACATTTGTTGTGCAGTGTATAAATATCAATTGTACTGTTGAATTAAAAATACATTCACGAGAAAATTATGAACACAAATAATTTTCCTTCTAAAAGTAATGTCACAAAGTCGTTTTCGAGACAAAAGTCTGAAGAAAGGGATACTTGACCAGTAGTTGGTCGCAAACGACGCTTAATCGGATGCACCTCGTTCATCTAAGGCGGATAGGTGATGCGCTCATGTTCTGACATAATTTATTATAATGAAGTCGATTTCCGGTATACAAAAATGAATAATGCACGTCATACTTCTCGCGATGGTGTTGTTCTTAGACTCAAACTGGTACATAGGTGTGGACGATTAAATACGCTAGTTCTGGAAGAGGTAGTAGAAATTAGGTGAAGGTGATTGGTGGAAAGTGGCTTCGGAAGGAGGTTACAACTGAGGTAAATTTCGGGGAATCGATGGTACCTGGAACAGGAGGGAACTTTCCGGGAATATTAATTAGGAGTGCGAAACGGTTTTTAATGAGCGGTGGTTAATGATGCGTGAGGTAACGGGATTAGGGTTTGGGCCTGGTATTGCGGATTAGGACCTCGGTAACACATGTAGCGATAAAACTTGGGCTCTGGGTCGCGTTTTCATTGGTCCGTTAGCTCCGAACACGTCAATTGCGACTGACTATTCATTTGCAATTGAGACTATCGCGGTGGATGTTACTTTGATTATTCGCTTCCGAATGACTACTGAGAATATTGTCGACTACTTGCCGACGTTTCGTAGACGTTCGGTTATCTGAATTTGGGTGGTTCGATACTGATAAGCCTATAGGTGCGATGACTATTCGGAAGCCACTAAATGCAATGTGAATAGTTTAACTAAATCATGTTGAATAGTTTAATTGTGTGGAAATTTACTGCGAACTGATAGCGAGGGTTGGTTATTGAATTTTGTGTCAAATGTTCCTTTGCGTTTGTCATGCTAGTTCGTACTTTTGAGTAAACGTTGGGATTTTTTAATATAGTTAATAGTAGTTGTATTATTAACGTAATATTGTTAAATAATTGAAGGCGCCAGTGTCCATAGTATATGATATTCTGGAAGTCGAACCACTATTACCCTATGTACTAGCAAAACGCATAAAAAAATTGTTGACTACACAGACACTTTCGTCCACAACGACGAAAGCAAATGCACAAAATAAATATCCGCAAATATAATATTTAACAGTTCCAGTAAAAATAACCACGTAACATTAACAAATAATCTTTTAAAAACTGCACTCGGTATGCTGTCCTTAAAAGTAACGAATCGCACATAAGCCAGGCGTGTGTAGACATTCGTCACATCGAGCCGCTATTATCCTCTGTACCAGCAAAACGCATAAAGACATTTTCGATTGCACAGGATTAACTTTTCACGCCACAATCAACGGCAGGCCTCTGTCATTCCGATGCCTGGCTATCGTCTACACCGACGAAAGGCAAATGCACGAAATTGATTTCCTGCCATTGAATGGCATCCCTTCCCACTGCCACCCACCGTGCCAACCCCTCTCACCTGACAACTTCGCGACAACGCGTGTAACTGACGTTCGATGGGCGACAACGACGTGGGCCGCCTCAAAACGCGAGTGTAACCAATTTCCTTGCCGAAACGCGCGGAAGAGCGTATTTCGACGCTAAACGAACGCAAAAAGTCGCCAGGCGCCGGCGGTGCTCATAAACTATAGAGGATATTATGTCGGACGCGTGCGTGCGCTGGTGGAATCGCGCGAAATTGAAAAGGGACTGTTCATTTTTCAAACTCTATCTCGTTTTATGGAGGCGTTAAAAATGTAAATGTTGGCGGCGTTCCTTTTTTTCCGAGCCTTTTTGCTCGACGTTCGCCTATTCTATTATTCTAGTATTTTTTATTTCTCCCAGAGTCCCGAGCGCGCGCCGTTTCATTCGGCGGTATTTCGTTTCGTGTACTGGGTGGTCCGTAACTGCCTTTGAAGCGGCACGGTGCGAATCTGGGTGGAAACGTAAGACCAGAGTGTATGGGGCGTTTTGGTATGAAGTGTTGCTTTTAACAGAGCCAAACGAATTGTCTTTCGGGGGTTTTTGGGTTGGGAAAAATTGATTTAGAAATGTGTTAAATTCACACATCGATGAACTCTCGCATTTATCACACTACTGCTGTCTTTTGGATACTACTGCTGTTTTATGCATTTATTTTGTTATATACGACGCGGTTAGCTTATTACTCGTTGCAGCGGGATCATCACAAAGCAATAAGGTGTTCATGATTTTAGTCATATCACATTCTGCTTAAATGAGATACAACATATTGTATATATGTAACACAATTTCGGTAAATTCTTTCAACTCGCAATTTATCCAACCGCATCCGTCTATTACATATAACCAACATTGATTTTTTAACTTATTTCGTAAGATGAGTACAAAGTAGTAATCATTATGTATATGTAACACAATTTCGGTCAATTTTTTTCAACTCGCGATTTATCCAACCACATCCGTCTAATACATATATTCAACATTAATTTTTTAACTTATTTCATGAGATGACTATAAAGTTGTAATAATTATCAACCATCAACCTTCTTTAACTTGCAAACTATCTAAATGTATGCGTCTCTTACAGGTATCCAAGATCAATTTGTTAAGCCGTATTTTCTGATACAACCCCAAAGTCGTAAGGTGTCTATGATTTTAGTCATACCATATTCTGCTTAAATGAGACACAACATATATGTATGTAACACAATTTCGGTCAATTTTTTTTAACTCGTGATTTATCCATCCACATCCGTCTATTACATATATTCAACATTAATTTTTTAACTTATTTCATGAGATGACTATAAAGTAGTAATAATTATCAACCATCAACCTTCTTTAATTTGCAAACTATCTAAATATATGCGGCTCTTACAAGTATCCAAGATCAATTTGTTGAGCGTATTTTCTAATACGACCCCAAAGTCGTAAGCTGTCTATGATTTCATTCATACCACATTCAGCTTAAATGATACAACATATTACGTATATGTAACACAATTTCGGTCAATTTTTTTTAACTCGCGATTTATCCAACCACATCCGTCTATTACATATATTCAATATTGATATTTTAACTTATTTCTTGAGATGACTACAAAGTAGGAATCATTACCAACCATCAACCTTGTTTAATTTGCAAACTATCTAAATGTATGCGTCTCTTACAGGTATCCAAGATTAATTGGTTAAGCGTATTTTCTAATACGACCCCAAAGTCGTAACTGTCTATGATTTCATTCATACCACGTTCTGCTTAAATGAGATACAACATATTATATATATATATGTAACACAACTTCGGTCAATTTTTTTAACTTGCGATTTATCCAACCACATCCGTCTATTACATATATCCAACATTGATTTTTTAACTTATTTCGTAAGATGATTACAAAGTAGTAATCATTATCAACCATCAACCTTCTTCAATTTGCAAACAATCTAAATGTATGCGTCTTTTACAAGTATCCAAGATCAATTTGTTAAACTTACTTTCTAATATGACCCCAAAGTCGTAAAGCGTCTATGATTTCATTCATACCACATGCCGCTTAAATGAAATACAACATACCCTATACATGTACCGCAATTTCCGTCAACCTTCTTCACCTCCCGACCTATCCAACCGCACGCGCCCCTTAAACACACCCCCGTTGATTTTTTCAAAAGCCGCGGCCCATCAAAAACTTCATTTTACGCTTCCGTCTTAGTTTCTCCACGCGGCATTGCCACTTCGTCGGTCGTACCGCCAGTTCGTAGCGTCTTTTCCCTCGGTTCAGACTCCCGTACACTTCTCCGCCGGTTTTCGTTCCGGCACCTACCCTCGGATACGTCTCGTACGCAGAATTATTCGTTTCCCGGCGAGACATACACGGCTCGAGCGCGAGCGGCAGTCGGCCGGCAATATTTTCCGCTGTATAAGACTCGTCCGAGTCGTACGAGTCTGTATTTTATTTTGCACCGCCGCCTCGGCGTCTCCCTTCTCTCCACGTCCGGAAGGCCCTTACGTCGTAGCCGGGACCAATATCCCCGATACACTCGGTATATCGACACTTTTACGTATCCATAATAACTTCTTACGTACGTGGGGGACACCTTTCGAACTCCCCATCGCCCACCCCCAACTCAGCCTTATACGTGCCTACGCGCCGCGGGTAAATAACGTCGGATAAAATATGATGCACTTCCTCCGATGAGGATGAAAAGCGAAACGGGCATATTGATATTTTTAAGGCGCATTCCGCCTGGCAGGCGAACGACGACGGGAACTTGCTCGATTCTCTGACGAGATATCCGTATCGCTTTAAATATGAATGCCGGGGTCGCTCATCTCGCAGACGCCCGAGAGGCTTCGGATGTTTCGATGAAACGATTCGTTGAACGCGAAATGACGAGGCCTACGTTTCGGGTCAACCGTCCCGATGCGAAGATATTAACCCTTTAACTGCTATGGACGCATATATGCGTCCGCCGAAATCTATCGGTGTTAACACTTTGACTGCCATGGTGGTCACCGGTGACCGGTACTAAAGATTTGACTAAAAATACAAAAATTCGCAATGAAGTTTGCAATATTTGATTTCGTATGAATTGATATTGGAACGGTGCAAAATATTTTCTAAAGATGCTTCAATGAACAAGTCTAAAAGCGTGATATCGGAACTTTATTTTGCGCGATTTAATTATACGCTGCAGTATGTCATCGCATCGCAGTTCTAACATAGCAAAATGCACGGTGACGGGTGCAGAAGATTTCACTAAAAATGCAACAAATTCACAATGCAGAACACTATTTGCAATCTTGTAAAATCAATTGATATTGGAACGGTGCTACAATATTTTGGCTTCTAACAAGTCTGCGTTACCTTTATTTTGCACGATTTAATTATACTCTGCAGTATTTTATCGCATCGCGATTCTAACATAGCAAAATACACGGTGACCGGTACAGAAGATTTCACTAAAAATGCAAAAAATTCGCAATGAAGCTTATTTGCAATCTTGTAAAAGCAATTGATATTGGAACGGTGCTTCGATACTTTGGTTTTTAACAACTCTGCGTTACCTTAATTTTGCATGATTTAATGATACTCTGCAGTATTTTATCGCATCGCGATTCTAACATAGCAAAATACACGGTTACCACTGCAAAAGATTTTACTAAAAATGCAAAAAATTCGCAATGAAGCGTATTTGCAATCTTGTAGCAAATTGATACACGGTAACCAGTGCAAAAGATTTTACTAAAAATGCAAAAAATTCGCAATGTGGCCTATTTGTAATCTTGTAACAGTAATTGATATTGGAACGGTGCTTCGATACTTTGGCTTCTAACGCGGTGCAAAAGATTTTACTAAAAATGCAAAAAATGCAAAAAATTTATATTGAAACAGTGCTTCGATACTTTGGCTTCTAGCAACTCTGCATTACCTTTATTTTGCACGATTTAATTATACTCTGCAGTATTTTATCGCATCGCGATTCTAACATAGCAAAATACACGGTGACCGGTGCAGAAGATTTCACTAAAAATGCAAAAAATTCGCAATGAAGCCTATTTGCAATCTTGTAAAAGTAATTGATATTGGAACGGTGCTACAATATTTTGGCGTCTAACAAGTCTGCGTTACCTTTATTTTGCACCATTTATTTAATTACACTCTGCAGTATTTCGTTGCATCGCGGTTCTAACATAGCAAAATACGCTTGGCAGTCAACGTGTTAACTCTGGATGCATATATGCGCTCCCAGTTGTTTCGATTTTTCTCCTATTACAGTCACAATTATTATTGTACGAGATGAATACACGTGCGTTGTTTATCAAATCATTTTCTTGCGTTATTTAATTTGGCGTAAATGAAGAATTATCAGTAAAACTTAGTTGCACCTTACATGATCAATCAATACAGTTCACCCTAGTGAAAGGTGTTTCATCCTCAGCGAACGTTTCGGCCGGAAGTATTCAGTTAAAGGGTTAATTGGCGGTGTGGCCTTTCGCTCGGCGACTTGCGAGGTTAAGTCGCTGGCAAATTTCAGCTTCGTTTCGAGCTGTGCGATGTGTGTAATTGGATTAGGTCGTGCCATTATGGCGCATATGTACGTGCCAGTACTGCGTGTCATTATTGCCGTGTGGAGATAACATGTAGTACCGCGTATTTAGTATTATGTGTTATTAGGATAGGCTAATAATTATATACGTCGCGATGCTTGGATATTAATAGACGGCGGTGAGATCCTTGCGAGGTTAAGTCGTTGGTTTTGGGCTTCGTTTCGAGTTGTGCGATGTGTGTAATTGGATTAGATCGTGCTATTACGGGGTATATGTACGTACCATTATTACTGTAGCGCGATGACACATAATATTATATATTTAGTAATCCGTGTTATTACTGTAAGATAATAATGATGTATATATGTATATACATATATATATATAATTACGAGATTGAGTTGTTGGTAAATTTTAGCTTTATTTTATTCTACGATGACATCATTTCACGATGTGCGATGTGTGTAATTGGATTATATCGTACTATTATGACGTACATATACATACTATCGTATTATCGTGTTATTATGCTACACACATATATTATTACTATACCGTAACAATGCTATACGATATGATGTAGTAATCGCCGGTAATACATTACCTCTGTAGCTACTACATTATTTCTGCGGCATCTTTTTGTTTCCTGTCACTTGATATAATCCCGTACATACTGAACATTACAATATGATACTTGTTACTTCATAAATTAGCGTTATTCGTGTATTTCTACCAAGGAACTAAAAAGTGCTGGCTAGGTTCGTTCGAAATGTGACGAAACCAATGCATTTTTAACGGATATCTGCTCGAGGCAGAGTATCAGTTACAGTCAATTGTAACAGTATCCCTAATTGCTCTTATTGTTTTCACGCATAACGGGAACATTTGCCTTTCTGTTTCAGATAACGGTGAGCAGAACGTTAACCGCACGCCGATCTCCGGTTTCTCAGGTCGTGAGTGATGCTTCTTCTATCTATCTCCCTATCCGCGTTAACGAGTCTACCTTGGATACAGAGGCGCACCATGTTATGATCTTAGATCATAATATCCTGCGCTGTAAACCGGTATAATTACTACGCGCGCACTTATAAGAAAGCCTGCCGGCTTTTCTTTCGGACGATAATAAAAGGTGCGCACGCTATAACAAGCGTTTGGACTATATGCAAATTACGCCATCCGACAGAGTAGCGTGTCGTGAAAAGTTTGGCGCATTAACAAATTTTGGAGTACGGAAGCACGATGTTCCGCGTTTCGCTAACTCACGGCTAAATAGGGTGCATTTTTCTTTACTGAGGTCTGAACGCGGGAGAGGTAAAAAATTCCTAAGAGATTTGTAATAGTTACAGCGTTTTTCCTTCTGCATTTAATATTTGTCGAAACGAAATCTTGCTCCGCGAAGTAACTAACAGTGACTTATAAATATATACTTGATGAAGATGTAGATTTGGAGCTAAAGTCAGTATACCGCATAGTCGGATTCTGAACATGCACAAAATAGAAAAATATCGACAGATTTGTAATAATGACAAAATTGATTTCTTTGATATGTATCTTGTATTTGTATATGTATATTGTATTTGTATGTTATCTTACATTTCTCAAAACAAAATTTTGCCATATACAAAAAACGGATAACGGTTCAAAAGCAGCCGTAGTTGACAAAGTCACTGGACGTTAAGAAGTAAAATCGACACATCTCTTGGCTGGATGCCGTTCACACACAAACAAAAAAATTTTCAGCGGCTTTGTAACTTTTACAATTTTTTTTCGTCAATATCTAATGTTTCTCAACATAAAATTATGCTCTATACAAAAAACCGATAACGGCCCAAAAGCAGCCATACTTGACAAAGTCACTGTACGTTAAGAAGTAAAACCGACACATCTCTTGGCTGCATGCTGTTCACACACAAACGAAAAAATTCTCAGCGGCTTTGTAACTTTTACAATTCTTTTTCGTCAATATTTAATATTTCTCAACATAAAATTTTGCTCTATACAGAAAACCGATAATGGCTCCAAAGCAGCTGTACTTGACAAAGTCACTGTACGTTAAGAAGTAAAACCGGCACATCTCTTGATTGGATGCTATTCACGCACAAACCAAAAAATTTCAACGCCTTTGTAATGCTTACAAATTTTTTTCGTCAATACCTAATATTTCTCAACATAAAATTATGCTCTATACAAAAAACCCATAACGGCCCAAAAGCAGCCATACTTGACAAAGTCACTGTACATTCAGAAGTAAAACCAGCACATCTCTTGGTTGGATGCTATTCACGCACAAACCAAAAAATTCTCAACGGCTTTGTAACTCTTACAAAATTTTTTTTCCAATATCTAATATTTCTCAACATAAAATCTTGTTCTATAGAGGAAACCGATAACGGCGCAAAAGCAGCCGTATTTGACAAAGTCACTGTACGTTAAGAGGTAAAACCGGAACATCTCTTGATTGGATGCTATTCACGCACAAACCAAAAAATTTCAACGCCTTTGTATGGCTTACAAAATTTTTTCTTCAATACCTAATATTTCTCAACAGAAAATTATGCTCTATACAAAAAACCCATAACGGCTCAAAAGCAGCCATACTTGACAAATTCACTGGACGTTAAGAGGTAGAACCGGAACATCTCTTGATTGCATGCTGTTCATGCACAAACCAAAAAATTCTCAACGCCTTTGTAACTCTTACAAAATTTTTTCGTAAATAAATAATATTTCTCAACATAAAATTTTGCTCTATACAGGAAACCGATCACGGCTCAAAAGCAACCGTATTTGACAAAGTCACTGTACGTTAAGAAGTAAAACCGGCATATCTCTTGACCGATTGCTGTTCACGCATAAACCAAAAAATTCTCAACGCGTTTGTAACTCTTCCAAAATTTTTTCGTTAATATCTAATATTTCTCAACATAAAATTATGCTCTATACAGGAAACCGATCACGGCTCAAAAGCAACCGTACTTGACAAAGTCACTGTACGTTAAAAAGTAAAACCGGCAGATCTCTTGGCCGGATGCTATTCACGCACAAACCAAAAAATTTCAACGCCTTTGTAAGGCTTACAAAATTTTTTCGTCAATACCTAATATTTCTCAAGATAAAATTATGCTCTATACAAAAAACCCATAACGGTTCAAAAGCAGCCATACTTGACAAAGTCACTGTACATTAAAAAGTAAAACCGGCACATCTCTTGATTGGATGCTATTCACGCACAAACCAAAAAATTTCAACGCCTTTGTAACGCTTACAAAATTTTTTCGTCAATATCTAATATCTCTCAACATAAAATTTTGCTCTATACAGAAAACTGATAACGGCCCAAAAGCAACCATACTTGACAAAGTCACTGTACGTTAAGAAATAGAACCAGCACATCTCTTGATTGCATGCTGTTCATGCACAAACCAAAAAATTGTCAACGCTTTTGTAACGCTTACAAAATTTTTTCGTCAATATCTAATATTTCTCAACATAAAATTATGCTCTATACAAAAAACCCATAACGGTTCAAAAGCAGCCATACTTGACAAAGTCACTGTACGTTAAGAGGTAAAACCGGCACATCTCTTGGCCGGATGCTGTACGTGCACGGGGTAAAAAATTGTCGACAGACTTATACGCGAACGGGAAGGGTCAATTTAAAGTCCGCGGCCGACGAGGCTTCCCATAATCAAGCGGCGTAATTATAGGACAGCTTCGAAACTTCCGACGACGCTGAAGTTTGGCTCTTACAATTAGCCGGCTAAAAGGCTAACATCGTCTGGCAGACTGTGGGCGGTGCACGAATCTTATTTCAGGCTTAACCGGTCGTAATTACTGGCGTGGGTATATTTTTTTGCGGAAGGGGGGCTGGGTTCAATGGTTGCGGTGAGGCGAAATAATTTACCGTGTTTGGAACGGAGGACATGAATGTGATCGTGAAATGGCGGAGTTTCGCGAAAGTTGCAACATTTTCTTTCAGGGAGAATTCAGCGTTGCGGTGAACATGATAATTAATTACGCCATGGAGACTTAGGGAAATTTTCGGGCGATGTTAGGTATTTCGATGATTATTAATCGGGGCTGAATTAATTTAATCGTTATGAAGAATGTGTGTTGCTGTGGCTCTGTGATTATTTTTATCCTCATCGTTATTATGGTATATGCATAGTTTGAGAAAAGCTTGCAAAATAAGCGAAACGGTGTATAACGGTGTTCAATGTTCAACATGAAAAATGTGTAAGTTTTATTCTCGTGACTCGTATGCTTTCCAAAGTACAAAAAAGACAATTTTGTGAAGTCTTCGAAACTTTGGGGTTGCTGAGGCAATAGGATTTCCACTTCAATTTCTGAGGCATCAGAATTCATAAGAATCACGCAGCGGCCGGTGGGAAACAGAAAAATCATAAAAATATATTGGATGCTGTTATCGATCTGTGCTTTTATGGCACTACGTAATTGCACGAACTTGTTACATCCAGAAAGAAATGTTTGTTCCCGTCTATGTTTCCGGTGAAAATTGCAGCATATATCAACCGTCAGCCAAAATTCACTGATGTCATATTTTTAGATTCTTAAGGAAGGGGCGAGTTTCGAAACATGCAAAAATTTTGGAACATTATAATAAATTAAACTTCAATCTTAACAACGCTTTGAACTTTCAAATGCTCTGAAGATTACAATAAATTAATTAAAAAATAAACTCTTCTTTCCCAGTTTGGCATGCCAAATTATTTTGCATCACAACATAAGTAAATTCTCTCTTAAAATTACTAAACATCTGAGGTGAGCAAATAATGCACGTTCTTACAAAGAGTAATGTATTTAAAAACTTTAATTATAAAAATCTGTAATTATAAAAATACCGCCACTATCGGTTCGAGTGCATCGAAATTATATCATAAGAACACATTTAGCCTCTACGGGATAATCCCTTGTGCTTTCAAAACAATTTAAGCAAAGACGTATTTTAATAAACCGAAATAATAATCAAAGTCCCTTCAATTTCATGGAACCAGAAACTGTGCAAAAGCTACAACATATCTGTAGATTCGTGAGGATGGGATTCGACTGTCGCGAAACATCTGGAGACTTCAAGACACTATAATAATACGTAATTGCATGAACTTATTACATCCAGAAAGAAATGTTTGTTTCCGTATATGTTTCCCACGAAAATTGCAGCATATATCAACCGTCAGCCAAAATTCACTGATGTCATATTTTTAGATTCTTAAGGAAGGGGCGAGTTTCGAAACATGCAGAAATTTTGGAACATTATAATAAATTAAACATCAATCATAACGACGTGTTGAATTTTAAAATGTTCTGAAGATTAAAATAAATTAATTAAAAAATAAACTCTTCTTCCCCAGTTTGTCATGCTAAATTATTTTGCATCACAACATAAGTAAATTCTGTCTTAAAGTTACTAAACATCCGAGGTAAACAAATAATGCACGTTCTTACAAAGAGTAGTGAATTTAAAAAAAACTTTAATTATAAAAATACCGCCACTGTTAGTTTGAGTGCATCGAAATGACACAATAAGAAAACATTTAACCTCTACGAAATAATCCCTTGCGCTTTTAAAACAATTTAAGCAAAGACATATTTTAATAAACCGAAATAATAATCAAAGTCCCTTCAATTTCATGGAACCAGAAACTGTGCAAAAGCTACAACATATCTGTAGATTCGTGAGGATGGGATTCGACTGTCGCGAAACGTATGGAGACTTAAAGACACTGTAATAAATCAAACTTCAACCATAACAAGACTTCGAATCAAAAATTTCTTTTTGACGACGCTGGCCGCTGGATCGAGAAGTTTCGCAGAAGTTGCTATATTGATAATGCACCTTCTTACAAAGAGTAATGTATTTAAAAAAACTTTAATTATAAAAATCTGTAATTATAAAAATACCGCCACTGTTAGTTCGAGTGCATCGAAATTATATCATAAGAACACATTTAGCCTCTACAGGATAATCCCTTGTGCTTTTAAAGCAATTTAAGCAAAAACGTATTTTAATAAACCGAAATAATAATCAAAGTCCCTTCAATTTCATGGAACCAGAAACTGTGCAAAAGCTACAACATATCTGTAGATTCGTGAGGATGGGATTCGACTGTCGCGAAACATCTGGAGACTTAAAGACACTGTAATAAATCAAACTTCAACCATAACAAGACTTCGAATCAAAAATTTCTTTTTGACGACGCTGGCCGCTGGATCGAGAAGTTTCGCAGAAGTTGTTATATTGATAATGCACCTTCTTACAAAGAGTAATGTATTTAAAAAAACTTTAATTATAAAAATCTGTAATTATAAAAATACCGCCACTGTTAGTTTGAGTGCATCGAAATTACACAATAAGAAAACATTTAGCCTCTACGAAATAATCCCTTGCGCTTTTGAAACAATTTAAGCAAAGACATATTTTAATAAACCGAAATAATCATCAAAGTGCCTCCAATTTCATCAAATCAGAAACTGTGCAAAAGCTACAACATATCTGTAGATTCGTGAGGATGGGATTCGACTGTCGCGAAACATCTGGAGACTTAAAGACACTGTAATAAATCAAACTTCAACCATAACAAGACTTCGAATCAAAAATTTCTTTTTGACGACGCTGGCCGCTGGATCGAGAAGTTTCGCAGAAGTTGCTATATTGATAACCGTTTCTTTCGAAGCACCGATGACCGACGCGACCGACGCCGCTTTTTGCACGTTCTACACGATACGTGCCCACAGCTCTCTTCGGTCAGGGCAAAAAGATCGTTAGCGGAATCTACGAGTGCTATAGCGTGGACGGCGCTTATCGATTCTAATTTACCGGAAAGTCATTATCGGATAAAAATTGTATCGACGAACCATGCGAGCAAAACGGCACGGCACGTAGCATTTATTTATTTATTATTATATATTTACGAGCTGGAACATGGATACGTGACAAACTACAGAGCTGAATGCAAGGGCTGCACAAAATTTGATTGAGCTAGAAATGTTGGTAAATAATCGATCTGAGAAAAAGGTTGGTTTTTATATAAATAGAATTCATACGATGAAATCTTCTAAATAATGTTCAAGGATGTTCTATGAAGTCTTATTCAGTCGTTGTTAACCCTTCTTTGCATGATTTTTTCTTTATTGGTGAAATAAATCAAGATGATATAATTCATGTTCAAAATTAAAGGAAAAATGGTTAAAAAAAATCTTAGTATATATTTATAGTATAAATTTAGCAAAAAACAATATGATGGAAATTTCCATCATCATGCAAAGTTAGATCAAAGTTAACTTGTCCTTTTATATAATTTTTGGGCATTCAATGTTATGATGGAAATTTCCACCATCATGCAAAGAAGGGTTAATGACAGTGGAAATTCAATTGGCGCATCTGGACAATTAATCGGTTTGAAATTATATTGCAAAAAGATTCTAACGTCGCAGCACTGCTTTTATACTAATTAAAATAATTAATAATTTTGTTAGGCTGTATGATCATAACTATTATACATGCAATCTTGTAACAACATAATTTCAAATGAATTAACCGGATACGTCAATTGAGTTTGCAATATCATCAATAACGTTCTATGTAAAACTTGTGTAAAATTGTTTACTCCGAGAAAGAAGGTGCGGACAATTAAAACAGTTTCAAAATGGTTTTATTGCATTATATGACAACGTCGGGTCAATCACCCTCCTTTTTCGCTGCGCGATCGTTACCTTCAAATTAGTTATTATTGACCGTTGATTATGACGCCGCATTGATATGCATGCGCACACACAGCAAAACGTCACTACACGTGCAATCATTCTGTTGAAAAGCGAATCGGATGATCGAACCATGTAACAAACGAGTTTAAATTAAAAAGCAATATCATGAATTACAGCGTATAAAATATCGCCAATGGAAGAACACTGTACACCGCATGGGGGTGTAGAATTTGCGGGGCAATTTCCACTCACTTAAATGAAGTAAATTTGCATATCTCCTTTGTTTTGCAACCAGCTTCAGAAATAAAATCTTACGATACGTCGTTAATGCCGCAGAACGCCTAAAGGGTTTTGCACATTCGTTCGTATCGTACAGAAATACCCTGCTCAATTTCAGCGGAACGCGCCGGATAGGTTAGATGAACGTAGTCTCTGCTTCCTTATTTGAATTTCCTGCACGTATGCGAATCACGCGTCGTGATAAGAGCAGAATTAATATGACTGTTCCTGGTTCATTAGATCTTTGCTAGTGCACAATGAAAGTTACACGAAACAGCTCACAAATGTACCGAGGCAACTTATTACTTCGTTAATAGACGTTTACGTTTTACATTTATTTAAAGCGCCTATTAAACTTTATACTTAGAAACTGCGAATGGTGGGGGATTATTCGTTTTAAACGGAATCTTTAGCTGAAGGCACGTTTTTCATTTAATAGTTCTGTATTAATGTGTAAGAGAAGCTATCCGGAGCAGTTTGCAGTTACAACGTAGCGATATTAAATACTTTTATAAGGAAGTAAAGATATTAGAAGTCAATTGGCAACAGATATAGCGATTAAAACAGTTTAATGCGAAGCGGCACGGGAATATCCTTTTCAAAAAAGATAAAATCATATTACAGTTACCCACAACAGTTATAAGCGCACGCACACAATTCATGTTTCTCTTAATAGACGCGCATATAATTTAGCCGAAATTTCCAAAAATAAATTGCAAGTGCCAAGCATGCCAAACGATTCAATCCTAAACATCATTCCCTTAACAGACATGCTCGTGATTAAAAATTGTACCGCCCGCAGCTTAAAAATTAAGATTAGAATAAAATAAAAATTAGATTAAAAACAGCTGAATGCAAAGCAGCGCGGGATTATCCTCTTAAAAAACGAGAAAATCGAAGGATATCGATCGCCGCGAGTCGACCACAACCGAGTGCAAAACAAGCCAAATTATTCAATCCTAAACATCATTCCTTCAATAGATATGCTCGTGATTAAAAATTGCACCCCCCGCAACATTACTCGAAAATTCCATCCCAAACATCATCCGACAGGCAAGTAAGCGGTTGAAAACAGCTGAATGCAAAGCGGCGCGGGATTATCCTCTTAAAAAAGGAGAAAATCGAAGGATATCGATCTTCACAGCGCGAGTCGACCACAACCGAGTGCAATTCAAGCCAAACGATTCAATCCTAAACATCATTCCCTTAATAGACATGCTCGTGATTAAAAACTGCACCGCCCTCAACATTACCCGAAAATTCCATCCCAAACATCATCCGACAGGCAAGTAAGCGATTAAAAACAGCTGAATGCAAAGCGGCGCGGGATTATCCTCTTAACACGTTGACTGCCACGGTGGTCACCGGTGACCGGTGCAAAAGATTTTACTACAAATGCAAAAAATTCGCAATGAAGCCTATTTGCAATCTTGTCAAAACAATTGATATTGGAACGGTGCTTTAGTACTTTCGCTCCTAAAAATTCAACACTACCTTTATTTTGCACGATTTAATTATATTCCGCAGTATTTCATCGCACCGCGGTTCTAACATAGCAACATACGCTTGGCAGTCAAAGTGTTAAAAGACGAGAAAATCAAAGGATATCGATCGCCGTGAGTCGACCACAACCGAGTGCAATTCAAGCCAAACGATTCAATCCTAAACATCATTCCCTCAGTAGATATGCTCGTGATTAAAAATTGTACCGCCCGCAACATTACCCGAAAATTCCATCCCAAACATCGTCCGACAGGCAAGTAAGCGATTAAAAGCAGCTGAATGCAAAGCGGCGCGGGATTATCCTCTTAAAAAAGGAGAAAATCGAACGATATCGATCTTCATAGAGCGAGTCGATCACAACCGAGTGCAATTCAAGCCAAACGATTCAATCCTAAACATCATTCCCTCAATAGACATGCTCGTGATTAAAAACTGCACCGCCCTCAACATTACCCGAAAATTCCATCCCAAACATCATCCGACAGGCAAGTAAGCGATTAAAAGCAGCTGAATGCAAAGCGGCGCGGGATTATCCTCTTAAAAAACGAGAAAATCAAAGGATATCGATTGCCGCGGCGCGATTCGATCGCAACCGAGTGCAATTCAAGCCAAACGAGTCAATCCTAAACATCATTCCCTCAATAGACGTGCTCGTGATTAAAAATTGCACCGCCCGCAACATTACCCGAAAATTCCATCCCAAACATCATCCGACAGGCAAGTAAGCGATTAAAAACAGCTGAATGCAAAGCGGCGCGGAATTATCCTCTTAAAAAACGAGAAAATCGAAGGATATCGATCTTCACAGCGCGAGTCGACCACAACCGAGTGCAATTTAAGCCAAACGATTCAATCCTAAACATAATTTCCTCAATAGACGTGCTCGTGATTAAAAATTGCACCGCCCGCAACATTACCCGAAATTTCCATCCCAAACATCATCCGACAGGCAAGTAAGCGATTAAAAACAGCTGAATGCAAAGCGGCGCGGGATTATCCTCTTAAAAAACGAGAAAATCGAAGGATATCGATCGCCGAAGCGCGAGTCGACCACAACCGAGTGCAATTCAAGCCAAACGATTCAATGCTAAACATCATTTCCTCAATAGACATGCTCGTGATTAAAAATTGCACTGCCCGCAACATTACCCGAAAATTCCATCCCAAACATCATCCGACAGGCAAGTAAGCGATTAAAAGCAGCTGAATGCAAAGCGGCGCGGGATTATCCTCTTAAAAACGAGAAAATCGAAGGATATCGATTGCCGCGGCGCGATTCGATCACAACCGAGTGCAATTCAAGCCAAACGATTCAATCCTAAACATCATTCCCTCAGTAGATATGCTCGTGATTAAAAATTGTACCGCCCGCAACATTACCCGAAAATTCCATCCCAAACATCATCCGACAGGCAAGTAAGCGATTAAAAGCAGCTGAATGCAAAGCGGCGCAGGATTATCCTCTTAAAAAAGGAGAGAATCGAAGGATATCGATCTTCACAGCGCAAGTCGACCACAACCGAGTACAATTCAAGCCAAACGATTCAATCCTAAACATCATTTCCTCAATAGACGTGCTCATGATTAAAAATTGCACCGCCCGCAACATTACCCGAAAATTCCATCCCAAACATCATCCGACAGGCAAGTAAGCGATTAAAAGCAGCTGAATGCAAAGCGGCGCGGGATTATCCTCTTAAAAAACGAGAAAATCGAAGAATATCGATCTTCACAGCGCGAGTCGACCACAACCGAGTGCAATCTTCAGTCAAATGCGGCGGCCTGTCATTATTCTAATACGAAATAACGGAGAGCCGGGCCGCGCGATCGATTCGACTTAATATCCATCCACGGGCGGCTTACAAATTGCACGCTCAATTTTCATGAAGATAGCGAGCATCCCTTCGTGAAAGCGAGAAATCAGACGCGAGGCGCCGGATGATGAACGGTGCGGAGGCAGGGAGGTTCTTATCGTCGAGTGCCTCTATCGCCCTGTGTATGTGGGAAAAGAATGGGATAAAGGGAAGAAGATGGAAGGCGGCACGGGTATTGAGACGTTGGGCCGGGAAAACGAGGGATCCCGCGCTCCGAAGTGGGAGAAAATCGGACGAGTGCAGGAGCGATTGGGCAACGAAGATTCGGGGAGCGAGGACAAGTGAATAAAAAATGCCCGCGAGAGAGATGAAGATTGAAGATGAAACGGGAACACTTTTGAAGGCTGTCGCGCGATAAAAATGTGTTAACCGTGAAATATGTTAAGCCAACAGAATGGGTTTGAAGTAAGTCGCTAGATGATTTTTCCTTAACAACACGTTGCCTTTTATTGCGTCTACTTTTTCGCGTGTTATTTAGTACTTTAATTCGATGGTGCTGAGATTATACGGAAATCGTCAAGCCTTTTAGGCTTTTGTAAAACATCATCTCCGACTTTTTCGTTGACAACGTGTTGTATGTTATTACGTCTACTTTTTCTCGTGTTATTTAGTATTTTAGTTTGATGGTGTTGAAATTATACGGAAATCGTCAAACCTTTTAGATTTTTGTTAAACATCATCTCCGACTTTTTCGTTGACAACGCGTTGCATTTTATTACGTCTACTTTTTCGCGTGTTATTTAGTATTTTAGTTTGATGGTGTTGAAATTATACGGAAATCGTCAAACCTTTTAGATTGTTGTTAAACATCATCTCCGACTTTTTCGTTGACAACGCGTTGCATTTTATTGCGTCTACTTTTTCGCGTCTTATTTAGTATTTTAGTTTGATGGTGCTGATATTATACGGAAATCGTCAAAGCTTTTAGGCTTTTGTAAAACATCATCTCCGACCTTTTCGTTGACAACGCGTTGCCTTTCATTATCTTTACTTTTTCGCGTGTTATTTAGACGGTGTTGTACTGGAATTATGCGAAAATCGTCAAACGTTCTCTGCTTTTGTAAAACATAATTTTCAATGAGACTTGTTACATAAATTCAATTAAAGTTAATAGGATACTTTATCACGATAGCTATGTACTCAGAAATATTATATTAATAATAGAAATTTCAATATATATTTTATATAATTTTCATGGTATCACACTTCAAAAAAATACTAAAGAACGTGCACATGCACACACATTCTCTGGCTCATTCATTCTCACTATCCTATATATGTTATAAGTGCGGATTTACCCATACCTATATAAATACAACATATATAATATATATCCGTATTAATGTTTAATGCCTTGCGTTTATGACTCTTGCACAGATATCAATACAATAATTCAGTCCACCGACAATAAGGCACTAACTAATATACGTACGTATACGTGTACAAATATAAATACAACATATATAATATATATCCGCATTAATTTTTAATGCCTTAGTTTATGACTCTTGCACAGATATCACTACAATAATTCAGTCCACCGACAATAAGGCACCAACTAATATACGTACGTATACGTGTACAAATAATTGCATTTACAACATTAACTTGATACAAGACTCAAAACGAGTAGACCGTTAAATCGTAGCACCAGCTATTACATCCATCTTCCAGCGTCCGTGCTGTTGATTTAAGCCACGCTTAAGAAAATTGTCGGGGCCGTGTCCGCCATCGACGGAAGGGTAGCTCGTTCATTATCCGCGGCCTTCGATTGGCGACCGAGGGCGCGTTTCACGAGAGAAGCGAGCACACTTTGTCTCGATCGAGTGCCTGGTAAATTTGTCCGGAGACGGCCAGCAGGCCGGATATACGACTGTAATGTTAATAGAAGCTCGAGTGTTTGAGACACCTTCGCTGTCTTTCGTTTCCGTCCGCAAATACCAAATTTGCATTGGGCCGGGCGCGATGTATTATTCATGAGGAGACGGAGGAAAAAATATGGGTGATAATATTGGGTTAGACGAAATTCGCGAAGCTTGGCGAGGCAGGGAGTGAAACATGAAAGGATTGATCGACTTCACCGGGTTATTTTCAGATCTATTTACGATTGTCAACTTTGCGTTATATTAATTGGGCATAGATAGAATATTTAACCCCTTGGGTACGGATTTATTTGAGAAAATATTTGCATGTGGAACGGATATAATTTTGGGTTGCTTGGAGTAGTATGTAAAAGCAGTACATTTTACGTAAGTATTTATTTATTTCTAAAATATTGATGACATATGTAGTATTAAGATGTCTTCAAGTAATTAGAATTGCAAAACAAAAATATATTAATGACAACAAAATAAAACTAAATGAAATAAATTCAAGCATATATAACTATAACAAAAAACCAATTACTAACAATTATGCAGAATGTGATATTTTTCTAAGCAAGTAGGTAAATGCAGTGCTACTTTGCATTGTTTGCAGTGCCACGTAGTCTCTTTCTTAATATTATGCTTATAACAAACACGGCACCTTTTGTCACGGTGATGAACCTCAAATAACGTTTTAAACACGTCATTCACTCCTGGGAAAAACAAGTGAATGACGTCTCTCAGACGTTAAATGTACCCAATAGTTTAATTTTTGGTTTGACGTCTTAAACACGTCATCCGCTCCTAGGGGAAAAAAGTAAATGACGTGTCTCAAACGTCAAATGTACCCAAGGGGTTAATGATCAAACGAATTTACCTTAAGTGAAGTTCGATCACAATTATGTTCGATCACAATTAACAACACCGCGCGCTCCCAAACGAACACGGTTTCATTTTTTTAACGCGGACTGATATTCACTATTTGAAATCAAAGAAGTCTGAAAATTATTTAAATGGTCAATTATATCTTGCGATAACAATTTCGTTTAACGATTTCAAATATAGTTTACACAAAACATGAAATTAAAAGTATATAACAATTATTATTTGGAAGTTATTCCAAAACAAATTAAGAACATTAAAGATGAATAAAAATAAACAGTATGATTCCAACGTGAAATAAAAAAAATGTGTTTAATATTTTTCGACAATCGTATCATTCATAGCATACCAGTTTATACAGTGGATTGTGCATTTTTTAATACTTTACCTCAACATAAATGTCCCAAATGATTCTGTAACTTTTTAAGTGATTTTCACTACTAGACAAAAGTAACCGATAATGACATCACATCGGTCGCGCACCGACTTCTTTAAAATGGAGACCGCGCAGTGTTAACAGCTTCATTCTTTGCGATTTACAACCCACCCTGGGTCATATGTACAAACATGCACCTTAATGACACAAATAATCGACTTACCCATCCCATAGAAGAAAAAAAAATGAAATAAGGACTTTAGATACTTTAAACAAAATATAAATACATATTTGGAAACGCGCAGTGTTGCCAACAATATAAGTACAATATGTAAATATAAATACATATTGAGTACAATATGTAAATATAAATACAAATCGCAAAGAATGAAGCTGTGAAACATAATAAGTGGTATGATGTGCACATATTAGAGACGGTGTACAGGGACAGATGTACCTTTGTAGGAATTTGTTTTATACTTGAGAAGAGTGGCAGTTGAAAACATTCATTAATCATATTGAGTTTAATCGGTTTTATGTCTGTTTAAATGTAGTTAGAGACACTGATATATCTGGGATAAATATTTAACACAAACCACCTCTAGGTAATTAGAAACAAGGTTAATCAAGTTTTCCGAGTATTCCACGAAAAATAATTAACGATAACAGAAGAGATTAAATTTGCAATCAAGTCAATCCAATGAATTCTTATTAATTATGCTCTAATCATAATGTAGTATGAAAAAATATTCTCCCATAACCCTCTGAAACAATTATAAATAGTAAAGATCACCAAAAAGAGACTCATATTTTCGACGTATGGCCAAAGTACGTGAAAAATGTTACCATTCTTTTGCGCCGGACCTGCGCTATTCGGTGGAAGGTAATTTGCAGGGAAAGCAGACCACTATCCGTTGACTGAACTCTCTATCGTTTCGGAGATAAGGCGATTTGTCTAGGTGTACAAAAAATGTTGTTTGAAGTAGCTCATCGGCCTTAGTCTCATATATGTCGAATAAATCTTAAGATATACACCTTGTCATTTTTGCGCCAGAACGAAGGCTCTGAGATTTAATCGCGCTTTTAGTATATCAAAGGGGGTGGAAAATTACCCTGAACGGGGCAAGAAGTGTAAAATTCGCCCTAGTTTCGGAGATATGATCAAAAATACGCGAGAAGAGGTGAAAATAAGCTTAATATCGGATCAAAAATTGGCGAAAAATTTCAAAATTCTTCTCTGCCCCCGACCTCTGCCATTTGACACCGGGAAATTTGCGCTGAAACGAGATCACTATCCGCCCACTGAACGTACATACTGAATTTTTTGAGATAGCATCCGATTAAGATACGCTATTAACACAAATAATCCCACCACCATCTCTACTGTTCTCCCTCTTCAACACTTAAAATGCGCACCGCGCTAAATAAGATCCGTTAATTATACGAAATCGGGATAATAACGCGTCGGATAATATTCAATGGAGCTAAATGCAGAGGCGTTAATAATACACATAATTAGAGAGAAAAAATTTAATCTGACACGCCCGCGATCTTTCGTTCTCGTTCGCGCGTATGAAGCTTGCCCCGCGTCAAACGGCGTTTATCAACTATGCAACGCAGCCGGATAAAAAATGCAGGCGATAATATTGAATCCAATTAGTTGCCATTTAGATTCAGCGCGACCGATAATGCTGTTGACGAGAGTGAAAAAAATCAGCCAGACACCGGCGCTCTCCTTCGATTCAATTTGCGAATATCGAGATTGCATCGCGTCAAATACGATCTACTAATTACACGCGGACCCGGGATAAAATATACGGGCGACAATGCCGAGTCGAACTAAATTGGCAAGGGTTGACAATCCTGTCAATGAGGGAGAAAAAAATGTATCAGACACTTGTCGCGATCGTTAGTTCGCGGACGGCGATCGGAGCGTATAATGTTGCCGGCGAGTTAAATTTAAAGGACACGTAACGCGGCGCTCGTTAACCGGTAATGAAACGACTGATACAGTTGTTGCCGATCGAAAGTTCGAGTGGCGAACGATAAATATTAATTCGCCGGCGCGTCAAATTGGAGGTGACGATTATGAGAAGGACACTCGTCAATGTCCAGACGAATCGAGGAATTGCAAATGCACTCATAACCATGTTATTATCGAAACAAAATTAAAACACGTGGCGGAAGGGCCCTATAAAGCGGCCGAATATAGTGAATGTAATGGCGTGATAAATGTTTTATTAAGAAAAAGAGGGTGTTGGAGGAATAATGTATTACAATAGCGCATGAGAATGAATCTATGCTTAGATATTGGAAAATAAGATAATCTGTGTGCTTGGATAATAGACGCAACCATATCCAAAGGCATAAAATTTGGAATGTCGGAGAAATGAAAATCTGTCATATGATTTTTCTTTTGAATGTCACAAATACTATTTGCTATTTTCACGTTATATTATGTTGGTAGAAATAAGGAGTGTTTCGTAAATGAACGCTGAAAATGATGGGCAGGTTTAAAAGTAGGTAGAATATATTCTATAAAGCGGCCGAATATAGTGAATGTAATGGCGTGATAAATGTTTTATTAAGAAAAAGTGGGCGTTAGACGAATAATGTATTACAATAGTGCATGATAAAGAATCTATGCTTAGATATTGGAAAATACGATAACCTGTGTGTTTGGATAATAGATGCAACCATATGCAAAGCCATAAAATTTGGAATTCCGGAGAAATGAAAATCTGTTATATGATTTTCCCTTTGAATGTCATAAATACTATTTGCTATTTTCAGGTCATATTATTTTGGTAGAAATAAGGAGTGTTTCGTAAATGAACGCTGAAAATGATGGGCAGGATTAAAAGTAGGTAGAATATATTCTATAAAGCGGCCGAATATAGTGAATGTAATGGCGTGATAAATGTTTTATTAAGAAAAAGAGGGTGTTGGAGGAATAATGTATTACAATAGCGCATGAGAATGAATCTATGCTTAGATATTGGAAAGTACGATAACCTGTGTGTTTGGATAATAGACGCAACCATATGCAAAGGCATAAAATTTGGAATTCTGGAGAAATGAAAATCTGTTATATGATTTTCCCTTTGAATGTCACAAATACTATTTGCTATTTTCACGTTACATTATGTTGGTAGAAATAAGGAGTGTTTCGTAAATGAACGCTGAAAATGATGGGCAGAATTAAAAGTAGGTAGAATCTATTCGGTATTTCCTGTGAAATCGCTGTGACTGCAATAGCATAATAAATCTTCTGTTAATAAAAATAGGCTGCTACATAAATCAGTTACATAAAACCGCCATACTTTAAACCCAGGAATGCTACCAAAAATACCTAATTGCAATGAAACGGAAGTCCACGACACATTGAATTGCCATGAAAAGATATTCTTTCATGGACGGACGTTGGAAATTGTCGCGACGAACTGAATTTAAAATGGGTGTAATCGATTCGATACTTTTTTTTAAATCGTTATCATTACAACAGTGTAATAAATCTTTCATTAACAGAAGTAGATTATAACCAGAATCAGTTATTTGAAACCGCAATACTCTAATTCCGAAAGTACTTCTATAGTACCGATAGCACATCTAATTACATTAAAATGAAAGTCTACGTCATATTGAATTGCCCTAAAGAGACATCCCTTTATTGTCGGACACTGGAAATTATTGTCTCGGACTGAATTTAAAATGGATGTAATCTATTCAATTCTTTCCATTAAATGGCTCTCATCATAGCAACGTAACATATCTTTTATTAACAAAAATAGCCTACTTTAAAAACCCACTATTAAATAGTCAAAATTCCCTAATTCAAAGATTCTTTATAAAACGTCCAGTCATAGTAAAATGAAAGTCTACGTTATATTGAATTACCACAAAAAAATCCCTTTACAGGCGGACACTGGAAATTATCGTGTAGGACTTAATTTAAAATGGATCTAATCTATTCAATTCTTTCCATTAAATGTCTCTTATCGCAACAATGTAACATATCTTTTATCAACAAAAATAGCGTACTTCAAGAACCCACTATTAAATATAATAGCCAGAATTCCCTAAGACAAAGATTCTTCATAAAACGTCCAATCACAGGAAAATGAAAGTCTACATTATATTAAATTGCCACAAAGAAACATCCCTTTATAGGCGGACACTGGAAATTATTGTCTCGGACTGAATTTAAAATGGAAGTTATCTATTCAATTCTTTCCATTAAATGGCTGTTAGCGCAACAACGTAACGTATCTTTTATCAACAAAAATAGCGTACTTCAAGAACCCACTATTAAATAGCCAGAATTTCCTAATCCAAAGATTCTTTATAAAACGTCCAGTCATAGTAAAATGAAAATCTACGTTATATTGAATTACCACAAAAAAAACATCCCTTTACAGGCCGACACTGGAAATTATCGTATAGGACTTAATTTAAAATGGATCTAATCTATTCAATTCTTTCCATTAAATGGCTCTCACCGCAACAATGTAACATATCTTTTATCAACAAAAATAGCGTACTTCAAGAACCCACTATTAAATAGCCAGAATTTCCTAATCCAAAGATTCTTCATAAAACGTCCAATCACAGTAAACTGAAAGTCTACAATATATTGAATTGCCCCAAAGAGACATCCCTTTATAGGCGGACACTGGAAATTATCGCGTCGAGCTGAATTTAAAATGGATCTAATCTATTCAATTCTTTCCATTAAATAGTTTTCATCGCAGCAACGTAATAAATATTTTATCAACAAAAATAGCCTATTTCAAGAACCCATTATTAAATAGCCAGAATACCCTAATCCAAAAACACTTCATAAAACGTCCAATCACAATGAAATGAAAGTCTACGTTACATTGAATTACCACAAAGAAACACCCCTTTATAGGCGGACTTGGAAATTATCGCGTCGAGCTGAATTTAAAATGGATCTAATCTATTCACAATTCTTTCCATTAAATGGTTTTCATCGCAGCAACGCAATATATCTTTTATTAACAAATACAGCCCACTTCAAAAACCCACTATTAAGTAGCTGGAATACCCTAACCCAAAAATACTTCATAAAACGTCCAATCACAGTGAAATGAAAGTCTACGTTATATTGAATTTCAATTATTTCCATTAAATTATTTCCATATTCAATTATTTCCATTAAATGGCTCTCATCGCAGCAACGTTACATATCTTTTACAAAAAGAATAGCCTCTTTCAAGAACCTACTATTAAATAGCCAGAATACTCCAATAAAAAAATACTTCATAAAACGTCCAATCACAGTGAAATGAAAGTCTACGTTATATTGAATTACCACAAAGAAACACCCCTTTTTAGGCGGACACTGGAAATTATCGCGTCAAGCTGAATTTAAAATACGTGTAATCTACTCAATTCTTTCCATTAAATGGCTCTCATCGCAACAACGTAACATATCTTTTATCAACAAAAATAGCCTACTTCAAGAAAGCACTATTAAATAGCCGGAATACCCTAATTCAAAAATACTTCATAAAACGTCCAATCACAGTGAAATGAAAGTCTACATTATATCGAATTGCCACAAAGAAACACCCCTTTATAGGCGGACACTGGAAATTATCGCGTCGAGCTGAATTTAAAATGGGTGTAATCTATTGAATACTTCCCGTTAAATCGCTGTCGACGACGATTTGGATTCCGACGAATTACCGACTCCCATTCTGCCGTCTCGGCCGAATCTGTCAGCCTTTTCCGCTCGCGAGCTGCGCAATTTTCGCCGTCACGCTCGTGCATTACTCGTCGCCGTCGTCTGATATTACGCGATGAAATATGAACGTTCGTTGTGTGGATCTAGCGCCGCGACGCCGATAAGTCGAGATCGATGAGAGAATGGCGGAAAGAGATAGCTTCGCGGGATTCTTTCATATGCCACTGCGCGCGAATCTATGAACTTCTATGCGGACGTATACGGGGTGTCTTCAACGAATGTTATATCATTTTTATCGTATTAGACAGCGGCTTCCATAAAAGTCGGATAAATAATTTAGCGTTGAGTAAATTGTACCGGTGTGAATGAATTTTTGTTCATGATTGATGTGACAATTTATATACGGATGTAAATATGTACGTGTTGATGCGTAATGGAAAGTTGGTTGGTGGTCAAAACTTACCATCATTTTTATCGTATTAGACAGCGGCTTCAATAAAAGTCGGATAAATAATTTAGTGTTGAGTAAATTGTACCGGGGCGAATGAATTTTTGTTCATGATTGATGTGACAATTTATATACGGATGTAAATATGTACGTGTTAATGCGTAATGGAAAGTTGGTTGATGGTCAAAACTTGCCATCATTTTTATAATATTAGACAGAGGCTTCAATAACAGTCGAACAAATAATTTAGTGTTGAGTAAATTGTACCGGTGCAAATGAATTTTTGTTCATGATTGATGTGGCAATTTATATACGGATGTAAATAGGTACGTGTTGATGCGTAACGAAAAGTTGGTTGATGATCAAAACTTGTCATCATTTTTATCATATTAGACTGCGGCTTTAATAAACGCCGAATAAATAATTTAATGTTAAGTAAATTGTATTTGCGTGATGGAATTTGTAATCATGCCTAATGTAACAATTTATGTATATAAATGTGTATGTGTCTATGCAAAACGATGTAAAATAGTGAAAGCTTACGTGAGAAAGTATATGGGTTGTTTCATTAAACTGCAGTTCCACGAAAAGTATGTAAATTTAATACAATCAACACGGGATGAAGAATCATACTACTATTACGAACACGTAATATACACATCAATGTATAACGAAAAATTGTTCAATATTCAAAATTCGCACGTGAACGTACATAGATCATCTCATTAGACTGCAGTTTCACGAAGACTCCGTAAATTCAATACAATCAATACGCGGGCATCAATCGTCTTACCATCAGAAACATCTACCAAATCCCTTATTATTTCAGCACGCGCCTTTTACTGCACCTAAACTGCCAACAGGCACTGAACCGGCCCAACGCAAGCTCAAACAACACTAAAGACTCCCGCACAAAGCTCCGAACGTAACACACGGCGCGCGCGCGCTCGACACATGTATTTCCCCGAATAGAATCACTTTGCGCCGTATCGTCGAGCGATTCCCGTCTCAACCAGCCGGGGAAAAAAGCTGTCGCGAAAAAAGGAAAACGTCGTAAGTCAGGGAAAGAGAAAGCCGTGACCGTGGATAAAAAAGGGCCGGCCCATCCCTCCGGCCGGCGATCCTTCACGTGAAATCCACTTTCCTTCTTTCTTCTGGCCGGCCTGTACATGCACTCACGCTTGCCTGCTCAGCTGCGGTCAGTTTCAGCCGAAAGGAAGAACTTGTCCCTTGAAAGAGTCCGACCGCCATTTTCCCCCCGGTAGGAAGGGCAGATCGAGTGGGACGGGGGTGGACTTCACGGGGGTGGGCACCCGCAGACGCTATTCACCCGTAACAAAAGGCAATCACCATAGAAGTGGTAGAACTGGAACCAGCGGCGGTCATAAGTTATCGGAATCACGTCGATATTTTGCTGAGCATTTCGACAGACGGGGTGAGCCGAATGACAGAGGCACCGGCCACTCGGGATGTGTGCGGAGGCGTGTGTCTAAATGAAACTTGAGAATCGCGACGAATGAGACGCGTGGACGGAGTGCGGTATTAGACACGATTCCGGGGGGGTTTAGGTAGAAATTGAGAATTACGATAAATAAGGCGCGTGGGTCGAGTGTGAAGGGGGCGTGGAGACGGGAATGATGCGTGGAATTATGACTGGAAATGGAAATTGAGAGGTATATTGAGGAAGATGCGTGGACGGTGTGTGTAATTAAAGGCCGCGGTGGAATTGAAAACGCGAAACGAGGGGGTGGGGGAAAATCAAGGTGTGGCGAGTGTCCAATACATTTTTGGGGAAAAATGAACCTTTTGCCACATGGTGTATGTTACGTAAATAACTCGAATTTACAAAACATATGAATCACGAGATGCGCGGTTTTAATGATGCGACGATCTGGCGAATATTTTTTCGAGAGTTCTATAAGAAGTAATGTATGCGTATATTAATTTGTAAAGTGGGCATTTCTATTAATGTGAATAAGTATAGATTTCTTCTTAGATTTCTTTACAAGAAGTACATTAAACAACACGTGAATCGTAATGTGGATATTTCTACTTATATGCCGATTTTTTGACATTGGCTTTATTAAAGGATCGCCTGATAAGCATTTACGCATCTTACATACAATTCTTTAGAAATTTTGTATATTACACTTTAAACAACACACGAGTTGCGGTGTAGATATTTCCTGTGTAAATGTGTTAAGTAAATAACTGGAATGAGACGCGTGGACGGAGTGCGGTCTTAGACACGATTCCGGGGGGGTTTAGCTGAAAATTGAGAATTATGATAAATAAGACGCGTCGGCCGAGTGTGAAGGGGGCGTGGATACGGGAATGATGCGTGGAATTATGACTAGAAATGGAAATTGAGAGGTATATTGAGGAAGATGCGTGGACGGTGTGTGTAATTAAAGGTCGCCGTGGAATTGAAGATGCGAAACGAAGGGGTGGGGGAAAATGAAGGTGTGGCGAGTGCCCAATACATTTTTGCGGAAAAAATTAACCTTTTGCCACATGCTGTATGTTACGTAAATAACTGGAATGAGATGCGTGGACGGAGTGCGGTATTAGACACGATTCCGGGGGGGTTTAGCTGGAAATTGAGAATTACGATAAATAAGGCGCGTGGGTCGAGTGTCAAGGGGGCGTGGATACGGGAATGATGCGTGGAATTATGACTAGAAATGAAAATTGAGAGCTACTCGTATATTGAGGAAGATGCGTGGACGATGTGTGTAATTAAAAGTCGCGGTCGAATTGAAAACGCGAAACGAGAGGGTGGGAGAAAATCAATTTGTGGCGAGTGTCTAATACATTTTTGCAGGAAAAATTAACCTTTTGCCATATGCTGTATGTTACTTAAATAACTGGAATGAGACGCATGGACGGAGTGCGGTATTAGACACGATTCCGGGGGGGTTTAGCTGGAAATTGAGAATTACGATAAATAAGACGCGTGGGTGGAGTGTGAAGGGGCGTGCTCGAGGGTGAACGGCGTGGAGACGTGAATGATGCGTGGAATTATGACTAGAAATGGAAATTGAGAGTTACGTTGAGGAAGATGCGTGGACGGTGTGTGTAATTAAAGGCAGCGGTGGAATTGATGATGCGAAACGAGGGGGTGAGGGAAAATCAAGGTGTGGCGAGGGTCCAATACATTTCTGCGGGAAAAATTAACCTTTCGCCACATGGCGTATGTTACGTAAATAACTGGAATTTACAAAGCGTATGAATCACGACACGCACGGTTTTAATGATGCGACGAATTTTCGAGAGTTCTATAAGAAGTAATGTATGCGTATATTAATTTGTAAAGTGGGCATTTCTATTAATGTGAATAAGTATAGATTTCTTCTCAGATTTCTTTACAAGAAGTACATTAAACAACACGTGAATCGTAATGTGGATATTTCTACTTATATGCGGATTTTTCGACATTGCCTTTATTAAAGGACCGCCTGATAAGCATTTACGCATCTTATATATCTTTCTTTATACATTTTATACGTACATTACACTTTAAACAACATATGAGTTGCAGTGAAGATATTTCTATGCACGCGACGATCTATCGTAATAATACTTACTAAGCAGTTATTTTCGGCGCAGTGCATGTATTCATTATATCACCATATCACGTATTACCGCACACCCTATATACGGCTTTCTCTTTCCTTAAACGTCTCCATCCTTCTTTCCCGTGTCTCCATTCACCCTCACCACCCTCAGCACCCTCTATCTTCCCCCGCCGTTCTTTTTTCCCTTTTGCCAGCGTGGCTCGACCCTCGTGAAATTATCGGGAATAAAGTCAAGATCGGTTCTATACTATTGCCCATTCCATTCGACTCGTGAATCGTGGGACAGGAAGTGGCGACACGTTCCGTATTGAGGACAAAGTTGAGACTCTGTCTCGTTTATCGGTTTACTGGACATTCACTTGGCCTGGCAGTCGAGAGAAACGCCGACAAGATTCAACAGAAGGATTTTTCGGTAGACTTTTCTGCAAGTAGTTAAATGACATGTGCGGTTCGTACTCGCACGGATCACGTCAGAAATACGATACCAACAATATCTTTCCGGATTCTACGTATGACATAATAGAAATGCGCTCACGACACGTGAATAATTTTTATTTGCCACACACGACCACGGTAATCCATATTTCGTCAAGAACCAAACGATCCTCCTAACGGCCGAACAAAAATGTATATCAATACGCGAATCACTGTCATTCGAAAGCGTTGACAGTTGTAATCCATACTAAATCGGAAAATCTGTTATGGCTTTTGCAGAAATCAAACGATCGCGCACAATGTACCGTCTGTCCAATATCCACGTCCAGCCAAGCGCAAATGACCGTTTCGGTCAGAAAGAGGTCGAACTTAAAAATCGTCAACGCTCCCGCCATTCCGAAGAACGCACCGAAAATATTAAACCGAAATGCGCCGTGAATAATTGCTCCCGGCTCGAGCATCGAATTTAATCGAATCGCCTCGAATCGACGCCCGTGACGTCGCGCACTTTTTCCCGACGATCGAGAATGAGGAAGCGTGGGCGTGGCGGGGGCAGCGAAAATATCCGGAATGAGCGTTTTCAATTGCCGCGCGGTCATTCGTTACACACTCCATTTCGAGATTCTGCCCTGAAACGGCGTTCTGCCGTCCGAGCTTGCCCGCTGCTTCCGATAGCATTCCTTCGCCGGGTGCGTAACAAAATTAAATTCTCCGGCGACGGATTGCCGACCGCCGCATTCTTCCGCGTACGCAAAAACTAATTGCGCGGCCTCATCTTTAATGAATTCCCTGCGCGGACCGTTTTTCAACTCCGGATTATCGTGCGACCGGACACGTAGATGCATGCGGTCTGCTCCCCGGCCGACGTCGACTTTGCTTTAATGCTGCGCCGATTTTTATTCGTGTCGGGTGCCGACGGACGCCCGCGCGTGATTAATGGTTTTGTGATGTGCCTGATGTTGTGACGAGGCGAAGTAGTTAACTTGCGTTAATTCTGAGCCGGATTCGTATTTTATCGATTGTCGATAGGCGCTTACGTGTGATTAATGATTTTGTGATGCGTTAATTTATGTAATACATTAAGAGAGTTGGCGGTGAACCTTGTTTTAATTCTACGTACATTTTTATAGGTTTCGATCCTCGCGGGACACTTAACACTTTCACTGCCATGCGTATTTTACTATATTAAAACTGCAACCGAATGAAGTACTACAGAATACGATTGAATTGTGCAAAGTGAGAATAATGCGAAGGTATCGGAGACCAAACAATTGAATCGCTGTCTAATATTAATTGCATTTACAAAATTATAAATGCCACCGATTGTGCATTTTTTGAGTTTTTCGCGAGACCTTTTGCGCCGGTCACCGATGACCACCATGGCAGTCAACGTGTTAAACGTAATTAAGAATTTTGTGATTTGTCTGTCTATGTAATAAGGTAAAATACGTGACAGTCGAGTTTGTCAGAATTTTGCGCTGATTTTTGTTCTTCTAAATCCTATCCGATTTTTATTCATGTCTGGTGCCGACGGACGCCCGCGCGTGATTAATGGTTTTGTGATGTGCCTGATGTTGTGACGAGCTGAAGTAGTTAACTTGCGTTAATTCTGAGCCGGATTCGTATTTTATCGATTGTCGATAGGCGCTTACGTGTGATTAATGATTTTGTGGTGTCAATTTATGTGCTACAGTAAGAGACTTGGCAGTGAACTCTGTTTTAATTCTGCGTACATTTTTATAGCTTTCGATCCTCGCCGGACACTTAAACGTAATTAATAATTTTGTGATTTGGCTGTCTATGTAATAAGGTAAAGTACGTGACAGTCGAGTTTGTCCGAATTTTGCGCTAATTTTTGTTCTTCTAAATCCTATCCGATTTTTATTCATGTCTGGTGCCGACAAACGCCAGCGCGTGATTAATGGTTTTGTGATGTGCCTGATGTTGTGACGAGGCGAAGTAGTTAACTTGTTAATTCTGACCGGATGCGTATTTGGTGAATGTCGATAGGCGCTTACGTGTGATTAATGATTTTGTGGTGTGTCAATTTATGTGCTACAGTAAAGACTTGGGTGAACTCTGTTTTAATTCTGCGTCTTTTTAAAGCTTTGATCGCCGGAATATAAAATAATTAATAATTTTGTGATTTGGCTGTCTAATGTAATAAAAAAATACGTGACGGTTAGTTTGTTCAAATCTGATTTTTGTTCTTCAATCTTAAACGATTTTTACATGTCTGGTTGACGGACGCCCGCGCGTGATTAATGGTTTTGTGATGTGACCTGATGTTTGACTCTTCTGTTTTTGGACGTTAATTCAGAGCGGATTCGTATTTTATCGATTGTCGACACACACGTGTGAGAGAGTCAATTTATGTGCTACAGTAAGAGACTTGGCAGTGAACTCGGTTTTAATTCTGCGTACATTTTTATAGCTTTCGATCCTCGCCGGACACTTAAACGTAATTAATAATTTTGTGATTTGGCTGTCTATGTAATAAGGTAAAATACGTGACAGTCGAGTTTGTCCGAATTTTGCGCTGATTTTTGTTCTTCTAAATCCTATCCGATTTTTATTCGTGTCGGGTGCCGACGAACGCTCGCGCGTGATTAATGGTTTTGTGATGTGCCTGATGTTGTGACGAGCTCAAGTAGTTAACTTGCGTTAATTCTGAGCCGGATTCATATTTTATCGATTGTCGATAGGCGCTTACGTGTGATTAATGATTTTGTGATGTGTCAATTTATGTAATACGGTAAGAGAGTTGGCAGTGAACTTTGTTTTAATTCTGCGTACATTTTTATAGCTTTCGATCCTCGCCGGACACTTAAACGTAATTAATAATTTTGTGATTTGGCTGTCTATGTAATAAGGTAAAGTACGTGACAGTCGAGTTTGTCCGAATTTTGCGCTGATTTTTGTTCTTCTAAATCCTATCCGATTTTTATTCATGTCTGGTGCCGACGGACGCCCGCGCGTGATTAATGGTTTTGTGATGTGCCTGATGTTGTGAGGAGCGGAAGTAGTTAACTTGCGTTAATTCTGAGCCGGATTCGTATTTTATCGATTGTCGATAGGCGCTTACGTGTGATTAATGATTTTGTGGTGTGTCAATTTATGTGCTACAGTAAGAGACTTGGCAGTGAACTCTGTTTTAATTCTGCGTACATTTTTATAGCTTTCGATCCTCGCCGGACACTTAAACGTATTTAATAATTTTGTGATTTGTCTGTCTGTGACAGTGAAACACCGAAATTTGGAGAATGTCGACTTTCACCGGTGAATGTCAACATTCACATAGTCGCTTGGTGTATGTCCAAAATATTTGCTAAATACCCTTATTTCTGACTTACACCGGTAAATGTTGACATTCACCATGCACTAATGGTGAATGTTGAACATTTTGCGCTGATTTTTTTTTCTTCTACAATGTACGTTTTACATGTCGGGTGCCGACGAAAAAAATAATAGTAATAAAAAAATTACTTACTTATGTGATTCAAATCTTATTTATTGCAACAACTTAAACTATTATGACACTTTGAATTGTACAAGAGTCCCTTGCTTTTACATCTTAAACTATTATGACACTTTTTTGACTCTTCTGTTTTGGACCTCCATCAGAGCATATCTGTGATTGTCGACACACACCAGAGAGAGTCCGAATGTACAACAACGTAATGAAATATTCGATCTTTCACCGACGTATTTGGTATCTGTTGACATTCGCCGATAAAAGTCGACATTCTCCAATTTCGGTCATTCACGGTAACATGTCTATGTAATAAGGTAAAATACGTGACGGTCGAGTTTGTCCGAATTTTGCACTGATTTTTGTTCTAAATCCTTACCCGACGCTCGATTATAATTAGCGCGTCATAGCTTATGATTTTGTATTATATCTGTCTGTGCAATAAAGCGAAGTATTGAGTAACAGTCAACAGCCCGTTTTATCAATGTGGAATAATCTGAAGTTTCCATTTCATTGGGCACCATACAGGAAACAAAAATTAGCATTTTCCGTGCATTTCTCAGAAACCAATAACCCAAATATTTCATTTAGCATGACGCCTGGTCAATAGCTTATATTTGCTGATATACTTCTCAACTTTACCGTTACGATATTTTCATTCTTCCGAAGCGTCGCGCAAAATTTGACATTAGCTTTCGATTACATTTGACATCGTCGAAAAGGGGCCTTTAATCATTTTCCGCTGCTAATTGACATTTCTTGTCAGCGCGACTGCTCTCCAGTTGTGCGGGAATTTCTTCGTTTTCCAGCCAATTCTCGTACAATGCAGCCGATGGCATTATGCATAAGCCGATACGGCACTTCCGTCAATAGCGTCATAAATTTCCAAATGTATGCAATCCATACGGGTTCGCCATGCCGAGCGCGCATGAATGAATAAACCGGGTGGGGAGGGCAAAAACGGAACGGGCCAAAAGCGTTTGACCGAAGAAACTTATGTAAGCCGACTGACAAACATTTAGCGAGCCGCGATGAACATTCGGTCAAAGCTATTTTAAGGCGACGCGACCATAAAAAAACCATATATCAATCGTCATACGTCTGAAAAACACGTACGCAGCCAGTGCGGCATCGATATACACTGTATGTACAGCAGTGAAAACTCAAGATTCATAACTGTTGTTTCATAAATGTTACAACCTGCTAATCTGGTTGGCTACATTTGCTAGCAAAACGCGAGTATTATATGGACCGTTCTATTTGAAATGGTTTGAGTCCAATTTTCATAGACATTTACGTAAAAGAAATTTCTTGTACACACCACAGAACTATTATGACGTTATAAAACAACGTAGGAAAAGAATAAATTTATTTTACACGAAATGAAACGGAGAATTTCGTTTCAGCAAAAAATCTACGAAAGGCAATTCAAGAATGGGTAAGAAAAAATACTAACGGAGAAAAAGTAAACTGACTGAGAATATGTTGAATGACGTTTTGTAAAAGTGCATCGTATACTATTTTATACAAAACTTCGATGGAGGGCAGAAAATTTAAGACGTTAGATTTATCAGCTACATGTTGGGGAAGACTGCGAAAATTTGAAATAATCACCCTAGCACGTTTGTATAATGACGCCAGACCTATTACATACGAAAAATATAAGGATGTGGAGCAGTTCTTACCTTACCTCCTGTGCATCATGAACATTTTGAAACACTGCGACATAAAGAGCATAAGTTAATAATAGCAATAATTTATGTTAAGTTTTTAACACAAAATATATTTTAAGTGATACTTAACACTAAACGTACCGGTACTTTACACCTACCTATTTTTACCATGAGGAATCATTCGATCCCTTATGAAATAAACGGTAATTTTCAGAAAGAAATTCCTAATTTATTAAAGCAAGAAATTGAATAATCAGGTGATATAAGAATTTACAGAAAGTCAAATAAGCAAAAGAAATAATAATGAATGTACGATTACAAAGTAAATTTTGAAAGGGATTATTTGACCCCGTTTGGTACGTTTAGTGTTAATTTTTCATAATTGCAATCAAATGATTTTTACACTTGACTAATTATGAAAATGGTGCAACGCCATTTATTGCCCGTAAGTATATATTATGCCAGTTAAATTCGCCTAAAAGGAATGTATACAATCAACTGACACGTTGATAAATGAGTAGAAACATTGCCAAATTTGACAAAATTAATTTACATTTCTGAACCGACTATTACTCTAACCCTCAATTTTCTCGAGACAACAAAAACCGGACTTGCACCACTTCGAAAATAAACGGTCGACATTTCGAAACGTGACGATACGTCGTGCAATTTTACGACAAAATAACATATTTGTCATCGAAACATACATACAACCAAAATGATTCAAGAAACACTTCGATCTCGCACATATCGAATTTCATTTTCTTCCTTATCGCACTTTGCCCTCCGCAATTTCTTATCCGCACAATACGGCCGTAAAATTTGCGACGCGTTTCGCGATCGCTCGACGGGGAAGTCGAAAATCGAATTAATACAATATACATACAACACAATCACTTTACATTTCTGAACCGACTAATAGGCAAACCCTCAACTTTCTCGAAACAACAAAAAACGGACCTGAACCACTTTGAAAATAAACGGTCGACATTTCGAAACGTGACGATACGTCGTGCAATTTTACGACAAAATAACATATTTGTCATCGAAACATACATACAACCAGAATGATTCAAGAAACACTTCGATCTCGCACATATCGAATTTCATTTTCTTCCTTATCGCACTTCGCCCTCCGCAATTTCTTATCCGTACAGTACGGCCGTAAAATTTGCGACGCGTTCCTCTATCGCCCGACGTCAAGTGGCGCGAAGTCGAAAATCGAATTAATACAATATACATAGAACACAATTAATTTACATTTTTGAACCGACTAATATGCTAACCCTCAACTTTCTCGAAACAACAAAAAACGGACCTGCTCAACTTTAAAAATAAACGGTCCACATTTCGAAACATCACGATACGTCGTGAAATTTTACGACAAAATAACATATTTGTCATCGAAACATACATACAATCAGAATGATTCAAGAAACACTTCGATCTCGTACATATCGAATTTCATTTTTTTCCTTATCGCACTTTGCCCTCCGCAATTTTTTATCCGCGCAATACGGCCGTAAAACTTGCGACGCGTTTCGCGATCGCTCGGCGGGGAAGTCGAAAATCGAATTAATACAATATACATACAACACAATCACTTTACATTTCTGAACCGACTAATACGCAAACCCTCAACTTTCTCGAAACAACAAAAAACGGACTTGCACCACTTCGAAAATAAACGGTCCACATTTCGAAACGTGACGATACGTCGTGCAATTTTACGACAAAATAACATATTTGTCATCGAAACATACATACAACCAAAATGATTCAAGAAACATTTCGATCTCGCACATATCGACTTTCATTTTCTTGCTTATCGCACTTTGCCCTCCGCAATTTTTTACCCGCGCAATACGGCCGTAAAATTTGCGACGCGTTTCGCGATCGCTCCACGAGGAAATCGAAAATCGAATTAATACAATATACATACAAAAAACAATCACTTTACATTTCTGAACCGACTAATACGCTAACCCCCAATTTTCTCGAAACAACAAAAAACGGACTTGCACCACTTCGAAAATAAACGGTCCACATTTCGAAGCGTGACGATACGTCGTGCAATTTAACGCGTGACCAATTTCAGACGATATTAAGGTTTCCATTAAAGGCTCAATCCGGAAATTCGCCGCGTAGACCGTTATTCGGCGGCGCGCCTCAATGTTCGCTGTTTCCCGAGCTGCGGCAATCTCGTAAAAATGTTCGCCCGAAAAACGCAGCGCCCGCTTGCCTCACCCTATCCCTCTCCGCTTTAAAGTCGAAACTTCAGCGCGGCGCACACGGACGCACTGTTTTCGGTGAGTGCCCTAAGTCGCCGCAATTCTCACCTCTTCAGACGTCGGGAGTAGTACTCGCGACGTTTCTTCTCGCCGATTCTCGCCCCGTCCCGAAAAAAGACGCGCGCCGCGTCGTGAGAGAAATCACATCCCACGAAACGTCTGCCCGACGAGGAAGTAGGCGGAGATTCTTTCTCCCGGGCCCTTTCTTTCGCCGGTCTTAAGAAAAGCTGCAAACATTTCTACGCAACTTCCCTGACTAAGTTACTCCTGTGTTTCTAAGTTTCCTCTTCGTAAACTTTTACCTTGACCCAGCGGCAACGAAACGGGGCGGACGGGGTGGAAGAGGGTCAAAGGGAGCAGGCAGGAAAGCGCAGTGTGAATGTGCGCAACTGGTTGACCGAGACGGAGTTCTGGACGTGAGAATCTCAAACTCTTTCTGCATTTTTGTCCGGTACGGAGTACGTGCGGATTTTTTTACCGTAAGTCGGGATTCCTGGCGGATTCATTTTGCAGGTACTGATTGTGTAAAGAATCATATACTGTGTAACCTATTATTATATATAATCATTAGAGGATATGGGAAGTAGTTGTAGAGCGTGTGTAACTAGTGTGCACGGAATATGTGTTGATTTAATTAAAAGAGGCAGCATTGTTTAATGATCAATTTTTCGGGTACCGATTGCGGGAAGAATTATATATTGTGCAACTTATTATTATCATTAGAGGATATGAGAAGTAGTTGTAGGGCGTGTGCAAGTAGTGTGCACGGAATATGTGTTGATTTAATTAAATAAGGCAGCATTGTTTAATGATCAATTTTACGGGTACTGATTGTGTGAAGAATTATATATTTTCCAACTTATTAATATTTATAGTCACTCTGAGATATGAGAAATAGTTGTAGAATGTGTGTAATTAGTTAACCGAGACGAAGTTTGTCGGGGTATCAGAATATGATATTTTTTCTATACATTTTTCGTGGGTCCGGAAACGCGTAAAATACGTATTATGGGGTTACTGATTGTAACAAAATTATTCGTTACACACGATTATATGTATACATATGTATATTTATATATAATTACCACGCAGTGTGAATGTGCGCAACTGGTTGACCGAGACGGAGTTCTGGACGTGAGAATCTCAAACTCTTTCTGCATTTTTGTCCGGTACGGAGTACGTGCGGATTTTTTTAGCGTAAGTCGGGATTGCTGGCGGATTCATTTTGCAGGTACTGATTGTGTGAAGGATCATATACTGCGTAACTGACTATTATATATAATCATTATAGGATATGAGAAGTAGCTGTAGAGCGTGTGTAACTAGTGTGCACGGAATATGTGTTAATTTAATCAAATAAGACAGCATTGTTTAATGATCAATTTTACGGGTACTGATTGCGGGAAGAATTATATATTGTACAACTTATTATCACATATAGTCACTCGAAGATATGAGAAATAGTTGTAGAATGTGTGTAATTAGTTAACCGAGACGAAGTTTGTTGGGGTATCAGAATATATTTTTTTTATACAGTTTTCGTCGAACGCGTAAAATACGTATTATGGGGTTACTGATTGTAACAAAATGATTGATTACACACGATTTACATATATATATGAGCCGTTTATTTTGAAAGTGGCCTAACTCCGTTTTTCAATATTTTCCGGTTAACATGGTTACATGTACAAATTCATTTTATTTATCAGTAAATGTTATTTACCTCGATTTGAAGATAAATGGAGTTAGGCCACTTTCAAAATAAACGGCTCATATATGGTATATATATACTTATAATATATGTATATACTTGCAATATAATTGCAATATATACTTGTAATGTACATGTAATATAATTACCAAGCAGTTTAATTATATGTATATATATAACAGATTTTTTCGGTATGAGTATTCATTTTTCAGAATACATAAATAACATTTTACGTTCAATGAAATATCAGATTGCTGCCCATAATGAAATATGATTATCTGCACTGCACTTGACATTTCTATATGAACATTTACTATGTACTGTTATATTGCGTAGCAAAGATTGGAGACATAATTTTGATATGCGTGTTTGTCAATGTCGGTATGCCTGGGCAATCGTGCGTATTTGTACAGCATGGTGGATCGCTGTTCCACGAATCCGTTTGTCGTGCCAAAGGAAACTAGAATCCCCAGACGGTGTCATGACGAAAGTTTTAGAGCACCGTCTGCGGAATGTCATTGAACTGTCCGTGTGTGTCATATGGTTGTTTGGACTGTCACGCATGTGGCCTAAGATGGTCGCGTTGAAGGAACAGGAATGTTCTCATATGATAAAGTATATTTACGTACGGACCGATCTACGAAGCAATATAACCCATGCAAGAAATAATAAAATTACGCTGATGACGCGTTAATCTCATAAGTAACCATTTATTTTCCGTACTCCCTCTAACGCAATTAAATGCTCTTACAGATAAACACGAAAATGTATAAATTGAGTCCATTATATTTACACAGTTTGTTTAATGTTTCATAAATAGTACTGTTTAATTTATATTTATATATCAATAAATCGCAATGGATCGTGTCAGTTTAATTTGCGCTTGCCTTCATTAATTTATCCGCGCGACCGTTATTTTTCAATGCGTACAAACTGCTGCGAGATATCAGGCATGCTGTAATTTCAGTTAACACGTGATAAATGATTAAGAACAGTAGGTTCGGATTAAGTCATTATATGTTAACCAGAGCGTGCCGTCTTAAAATTCGCAACAGTCTAAGTCACTGCTTATGGGCCGACATAATGTATGCATAAATTCCGCCAGTCATCCGGTCATCACCGCTTTCCCATTAAACGCGGCCATATATTTTATTTAATTCCCTCACTATATCGTTGCCAAAACATGTTTGCGTTTTAAATTACGTGCAGCGACATGAGTCAGCCACGAATCACGCGAGGTCTGCTGTTTTCGGCACCTTTCACACCTGCGCGACCGTTGTCACACGTGACGACAATGTGTGTATGTCATGGGCAACGTATAAAATCGATATCATATTCAAGATGTGAAATCGATCCATTAAAAATAAAAGTTATGTAAAATTTGCGGTGCATAGCGTGAACTACTTTCTACCGTGTGTAGTTTCATGGCCGTATGATTATATCGCGAAATATTGCCGAAAGAGAAATGTCTCGGTACGATGGTTTTTAGATAGGTAGTATTTAAAGTCGTTGTTGATTATACCATAAATCATGTTCTGCTTTTTATAACTTCTTGTTCATTCAATCACAGCCAAGAGTATTTGCGGTGAAAGCAGTCGCTGGCCACGAATCCGTATTGAGTAACACATCAAATCATTCAACCTTCATTTTCATTTCAGAAACGGAAGTCTGTTAAAATTGCTCTATATTTACTCAGTTCATGTTGTAATTCACACTTCTTTCGACCCAACCCTCGTATTCGGATAATTATATCATAGACACCGCAACTACGAGCATAAATTGTGCTCTAATGTAAATTGCCCAACCCACAAAATGATTCAAGAAAAACTTCGATCTCGCACATATCGAATTTCATTTTCTTCCTTATGGTACTTCGCCCTCCGTAATTTCTTATCCACACAATGCGGCCGTAAAATTTGCGACGCGTTCCGGAATCGCTCGACGTCGAGTAGCGCGAAGTCGAAAATCGAATTAATACAATATACACACAACACAATTAATTTACATTTCTGAACCGACTAATACGCTCACCCTCAATTTTCTCGAAACAACAAAAAACGGACTTGCACCACTTTGAAAATAAACGGTCCACATTTCGAAACGTGACGATACGTCGTGCAATTTTACGACAAAATAACATATTTGTCATCGAAATATACATACAATTAGAATGATTTAAAAAACACTTCGATCTCGCACATATCGAATTTCATTTCTTTCCTTATCGTACTTCGCCCTCCGTAATTTCTTATCCGCATAACATGGCCGCAAAATTTGCGACGCGTTCCGGAATCGCTCGACGTCGAGTGGCGCGAAGTCGAAAATCGAATTAATACAATATACATACAACACAATTAATTTACATTTCTGAACCGACTAATACGCTCACCCTCAATTTTCTCGAAACAACAAAAAACGGACTTGCACCACTTTGAAAATAAACGGTCCACATTTCGAAACGTGACGATACGTCGTGCAAATTTACGACAAAATAACATATTTGTCATCGAAACATACATACAACTAGAATGATTCAAGAAATACTTCGATCTCGCACATATCGAATTTCATTTTCTTCCTTATCGCATTTTGCCCTCCGCAATTTCTTATCCGCATAACATGGCCGCAAAATTTGCGACGCGTTCCACGATCGTCCGACGTCGAGTGGCGCGAAGTCGAAAATCGAATTAATACAATATACATACAACACAATTAATTTACATTTCTGAACCGACTAATACGCTCACCCTCAATTTTCTCGAAAAAACAAAAAACGGACTTGCACCACTTTGAAAATAAACGGTCGACATTTCGAAACGTGACGATACGTCGTGCAAATTTACGACAAAATAACATATTTGTCATCGAAACATACATACAACTAGAATGATTCAAGAAATACTTCGATCTCGCACATATCGAATTTCATTTTCTTCCTTATCGTACTTCGCCCCCCGTAATTTCTTATCCGCACAATACGGCCGCAAAATTTGCGACACGTTCCACGATCGTCCGCCGTCGAGAGGCGCGAAGTCGAAAATCGAAGCGCAGATAGAATGCTAGATCGACAGAACGCCGCGTCCGTTTTACTTTAATTATTCCGCGGCCCGACAACTATGGGCCACGCGCCCGATCATCTCCGCCCAGTGGCATATTTGCTCCGCTGCCAAATTGAACGCGTGATTTACTCTACGCAACGCGTTAAACGCGAGTTTATTCGCGTCGAAAGATGACAAGCCAATTAAACAGCAGCGCCGACGTTCGCGCCCGCCGATGATCATTAACTCGCGGAACGTCGCGGATAAATCTCGCCTGTGGAATGCCGTGTCGCCTGAGAAAAAAGCCCCGTCTGCCGCGATATTGGAAATAGAGACGGTTCGAGGTTAAACGCGACGTCAAATATTTCCCACCGCCGTTCTTCCACGAGACTTCAGGCTCGGCACAAATTTGAAAACGAACGCTGCGCTTGCGGAGTTGACGGTTTTTCGTTACCAAATGTGGACTACTGCTGACATGGGATGTTTTTTGAGATCGCTTTATATCTGGTGGCATATGCGTGTATTTACGTAATATTCCGTTCTGGTTCTTTATGTATGGATTTTCTTCTCGGTACAATGCCGCTGTTAGCGGTTTATATGTTATGTTCACGACGTAGAAATTTGTTTGAATGATGGGTAAGGTTTGCATTAGTTTTTGTTTGCAATAGAATGTGACATTTGCTGTAATGATTGCCGTATGTTTTTTGTTTGTTTTGCCTCCAGTGCCGGAGCAAAAATGTCTATATTAGAAGCGCATTGTGTTGAAATTTTATAGGGTATGATTAAATTGTATGCATCTAATATAAGGCGAGTACATTAGAGAGCAAAGGAATTGAACCTCTATTCTAATATTACACACATTGACTGCCGTGTGTATGTTGCTGGTTTTGTCTCCAGCGCCGCAGCAAAAATGTCCATATTAAAACCGCAACGCGAATAAATTTTATGTCCATATTAGGAGCGCATTGTGTTGAAATTTTATACGATATGATTGAATTGTATGCACCTAATACATTAGAGAGCAAAGGATTGAACCTCTATTCTAATATTAACACGTTGACTGCCGTGTGTATGTTGCTGGTTTTGTCTCCAGCGCCGTAGCAAAAATGTCCATATTAAAACCTCAACGTGAATACATTTTATGTCCATATTAGGAGCGCATTGTGTTGAAATTTTATACGATATGATTGAATTGTATGCACCTAATACATTAGAGAGCAAAGGATTGAACCTTTATTCTAATATTAACACGTTGACTGCTGTGTGTATCTTGCTAGATTTGTTTCGAGTACCGCAGCAAAAATGTCCATATTAAAACCGCAACGTGAATACATTTTATGTCCATATTAGGAGCGCATTGTGTTCAAATTTTATACGATATGATTGAATTGTGTGCACCTAATACATTAGAGAGCAAACAATTGAACCTCTATTCTAATATTAACACGTTGACTGCCGTGTTGTTGGTTTTGTCTCCAGCGCCGTAGCAAAAATATCCATATTAAAACCGCAACGTGAATACATTTTATGTCCATATTAGGAGCGCATTGTGTTCAAATTTTATACGATATGATTGAATTGTGTGCACCTAATACATTAGAGAGCAAAGGATTAAACCTTTATTCTAATATTAACACGTTGACTACCGTGTTGTTGGTTTTGTCTCCAGCGCCGTAGCAAAAATGTCCATATTAAACCCGCGTCGTGAATAAATTTGATGTCCATATTAGGAGCGCATTGTGTTGAAATTTTATACGATATGATTGAATTGTATGCACCTAATACATTAGAGAGCAAAGGATTAAACCTTTATTCTAATATTAACACGTTGACTGCCGTGTGTATCTTGCTGGTTTTGTCTCCAGTGACGCAGCAAAAATGTCCATATTAAAACCACAACGTGAATAAATTTTATACGATATGATAGAATTGTGTAAACTAATATAAAGCAGATACGTTAGAGAGTAGAGTTGAATCTCTGTTCTAGTATTAGTTGCATTCACAAAATGATGAGTGTCATCGTTTCGAAGTTTTACGCATTTATATCGAGTTCAGTTGCGTCAGTGAGCGACCACCACGGCACTCAACGTGTTAACACTTTACTGACCGCTATTGACTGAATGTGCCACTCACTAACGACCGACTCTGTTTTGGAAATCGCGCAGGAATTGTGTATATGCCTATTTTTAAAGCTTCATAACTGAAAAATACTGAATGTGTTGTTGAGAATCCTTTGGTTTCAAAGCAGTGTAATTTTATTGTCATTTAGAATTCTTCTATAAGAGAGATTTCTTCTATAAGAATCTAATATAACCGTTGGACACTGAAAAGCCGATTAATCGGCTACCGGTAAATAGCAGTTGGAATCAAAATTAGGAATTTTTGGTCAAATGCTTGATCTTTAAAATCGTATGTTCATTTTCTCTGAAAATCTTTCGTTAATTTTATATCATCTGATTATTCAATTTCTCGCTTGATCAAATTAGGAATTTTTCTCTGAAAATCGATACCGATACGTTTTGTGTTAATCGGCTAGCGGTCGTTAAAGTGTTAACCCCTTGCCATACTTTGACGAGTCTGACTCGTGATGAGAATTTCGGGCCAAATATGAATGTCACGAGGCTGACTCGTGATGAAAGTTTCGGACTATACATGAATATTACGAGTCTGACTCGAGATGAAAATGTATATATTGTATCAGAAATATAGATATGAAAAAGAATTAAAGTACTTTTCAAAATTGTTAGTTTTAAATTCATTTCAACTCCACAAAAGCATCATCGCATGAAATGAATAAGCAGACGACTACTTCAGACGCAAACGTAAGATATAATTTGTTTCAAGTTCCGACAATACGTCTCAGCCGCTTTGGCTCCTTTCGTGAACATTTCTACGCATTGTTTGAGCCCAAATTCTTCCGAGTTAAATGGTACGGCAAGGGGTTAATTTGCGTGGCGACGGAATGAAACGTGCAGAGCGATCGAGATTTCTAGGACGCATGTGTGTACCGATGTTCACTTTGGGGACGCGTGATTGCGTGAATGCGAACTTCGGGCATGCGGATGTCCGTCAAAATTGCTGGAGCCGCCGGTTTGCGGCGAGCAAAATTGTCGAGGCCGTCTTGCGGTGATTAACAGGCAACATACTTTGATATCGGACCGGGCTACTCTAATTTCCTCACGCTCCTGGACCCTCATGTTGGCTCATCAGTCACACGTGACTGTATAATGTCCGTTATACACGGGGTGCAGGCGAATGGATTAAGCAAATCGGCCCACCACGCGCGTAATGCATGTGTACACGCGGCTATACACGTTGTGTACCGAGGCACACATGCAGTAAGACAAATACGATGACGTATACATGGATATTATACAGGATGCGACGGAATACGCATAACCCACTTGCGAAATGCCATCAACAGTTTGGAACCACAACGAGGAAGTGGCTAATATACGGAAAACAGAGGCGGCGTAATATAAATGCGGCCGATTCGGGGTTTTTTGCGATCAGCCCTTCGGAATACATTTTTCACGATTATTCGACAGATTGAATATTAAGCGAATGCATTTTCGAACGAAGGGATGAAGTTTTTGGGTATGCGCGGGTTGCTTTTTTGTTTCCATGCGTTGATGGTACTGTATGTATGTGGGATTGTGTCTTTTGACGAACGAGATAAATGGGAAAATTTTAAAGCTGGCGATATAAAGTAAAATGTGTACTCAAGTTATTTAGAACGAATATGCAAATGTGGTATGCGTATAATTATGCGTAGCTGATTATTCGACAGGTTGAATATTAAGCAAATGCATTTTCGAACGAAGGGATGAAGTTTTTGGGTATGCGCGGGTTGCTTTTTTGTTTCCATGCGTTGATGGTATTGTATGTATGTGGGATTGTGTCTTTTGACGAACGAGATAAATGGGAAAATTTTGAAGCTGACGATATAAAGTAAAATATCTACTCAAGTTATTTAGAACGAATATGCAAATGTGGTATGCGTATAATTGTGCGTAGCTGATTAGACGATTTGAACACGGACTTATTTTCCGAATAGCTTTGATCAAGTTACTGAAGTACGCGTATATTCGATAAATCTACCTGCATTTATATCATTGTATCACCCAATCACACCTGTCTTCTAACTACTGCCACATACACAACTAAATATAAATGCTATCATATTTTAACCCTTAGCGCTCCGTAGGCATCGCTGCGGAGCCGAATGTTTTTAACATGATTGCGCTTAAAATGCTGCGGTGTCGTCGGCGTTGGCAATTGATAACTGTAGTTAAAACGTGATCACTCCCTGCACTGTTACGATTAAACGATTTTTTGACCTTTTTTATAGTTAGCAACATAGAGAAAAATAATTATTATGATGAGAATTTAGAGTTGAGCGGTAGTGAAGACGTGTTTGATTTTAAAATGTTAAAAGGTATTGCGAAAGACAATGTTGATTATAATTTTGACACTTCAAATAGTGGTTCCGAAATTATACTACATATAAGAGGGACTGTGTTGTATCTTCTACCAGGAAACAAAAGGATGGCAGACGTCACACATATATGGACACTTGCCCAAGTAAGAGGATGCACATGAGTTGTTCAAAGATATCACACCATAGTGAATTACAAAATTTAAAATATATCTTTCATTTCCAAGAAGAAACTGCATATGTATAAAATAAATATAATTAAAAACATTCAAACATTCTTCTCACTTAAAATAAAACTCCGTTTCACTCGTTCCGTTGCGAAAATGTGCCGGAGCGCTGAGGGTTAATGAATGTCAAAACACCTGAGAAGAAATTTCGAACATTACGAAGAGTGTTAGGGAAAGCAGCAATACATCTATTAGGTTCTGGTCTTTGCTTACGGTCTAGGAACATGGTCTGGAAACAAGCGCGTGGAAAATCCATTTTTCACAGCGCACTTATGTCAGATATCACACCATGGTGAATTACAAAATTTAAAATTTATCTTTCATTTCCAAGAAGAAACTGCATATGTATAAAATAAATATAATTAAAAACATTCACAAGCACGTGTAATTCTTCTCACTTAAAATAAAACTCCGTTTCACTCGTTCGGCTGCGAAAATGTGCCGGAGCGCTAAGGGTTAAAAATAAATCGTGTCTCTTCCGAATCATCTCAGATAACCCACTTTTTTAGTCAAAAGCATTACTATTTTCGCAAAAAAATGCCCCCTTTCTTGTCAGATCGACTGAAAACGTAATGTAATCTCCGCACGCCGCAAAATTTGAACTGATCAGACGAAAATGACTAAAATTTGGTGATCTAACGGGACACCCTGTACATGCACGCAGTGTGTTTTGTGTGCAAGCATAAGTGCACGCGACCTCCGGCCGGACGGGATATCGGTTAGAATTTCTCAACGCGCGCAATAATTTTAGATACCGGTGACCATAAATATCTCTCGGGTTGCAGGTAATTTTAGTTGCAGTGTAGTCGTCGCCTTCCTGAATATTTGAGCGGGAGAATGGGCCGGTGGGGCTGGTGGGAAGGAGAGAGACAGAGAGAGAGAGAAGAGGAGCGTTAAGTGCCTTTGCTAAAAGGCATTTGCGATGGCCGTCCCAGCCTTTGAGACCGGCGAACCCGCAATTTCGACAATCGCGCTCTAAGTCCCGTCTCTGTGTACACTTTCCTTCGTTTGTTGTCACTGTACGATTACTCACGCCTTCATTTTCTGCAACTCCCTCTTTGCGAGAGGAAAATTCTTCCAAATTGCATGTCACGCGTACTTCGCGCCCGTAGAGTTGCAGGGTAAAATGTCGATAATTGCGATCTCAGTCCTGTATTTGCCTACACTTTCTTCGGTTTGTTGAACACTTTTGATTACCGACGTCCTTGCCTTTTAGAAACGTTTAACCGTCAAAAGAAACTTCTTTCAGAATTTTATTTCAGGCAAATTTTGCGCTTGTAAAGTAGAAAGGTGTAATTTTGATAGTCGCACACTAAGATCTGTATTCGTGTGCACTTTCTCTCGTTGATTGCAAATTTCGGATTATCGAAAGTTATTATTTTCTAGTTTAATTTCACACATCTTACGTGCCTTTAAATTTCTAGGTACTTCTTGGCCAAAAGAAACACTTTGCCAAATTTTTTTCAGGCATACTTTCTATCCTTAACACGTTGACTGCCAAGCGTATTTTACTATATTAGAACAGCGATGCTCTGAAATAATACAGCGTCCGAGTGAATTATGCAAAATGTAAATAGTGTGCAGGTATTGGAGACCAAAGGATCGCATCACTATTCTAACAATAACTACACTTATAAAATAATTAATGCTACCCGTTGCAAATATTTTGGATCTTCAGTAAAATTTCTTGCGTCGGTCATCGGTGACCATCATGGCAGTCAAAGTGTTAACGTGGCAGGGTAAAATCCCGATTGCTGTGCTCTAGGTCGTGCATCTGTATACACTTTCTTCCGTTTATTATAACTTCATTACATTTACCCTTTCGTGAGAAGAAAGTTCTGTCTCCTATTTGATCCCCAAAAATACACAGTGAAGCAAAATCTCGTCTTCCTCGGCGCACCCACCTTAAAGCATCTTCACCGATCTATAATTTCTACTGGAACAAAAATACGAGTTCCAATAAAACCGTGTGTTATCCCAAGCCAAAACCCAATCGGACGAACGTTTGATGAATTCAGACCAGGACCTTAATATCAACCGCACCGAACACAAAGTATCATTTACTGCCTGCACAACCCTCTTCCTCCAGCAACTCCTCAAACACGCCGCTCCCCAGATCATCCCCAAATATTTGCCATTTTCCACAGTACCTCCCGAACGTCAAGTGAACCCACTCCGCGCGTTTCAATTGACACAGCACCGTCTCAGAACGAAAAGACCGAAACTGCAATAAGAAAAGAACCTAACGGTGTCGTGCGCCGTCTCGTCTACGTTATTTCCTTATTCTCATCTCTGCAGTTATCACGATTCTCCTGCGACTGTTGGAAACTGTTATTCTCAACGACCGGGAGATAGCTGGAGAAATGGACAATACATAAGAAACTTGTTGATCGATAGTTCAGCCTTCGTCCGAATACCCTTTTTTTGTTTGGTTTTAATAGCTTCTGTGTATTAATGTTTCTGCGTTAGTAAACAAAGAAACTGATTTAAAAGTGGCGGACGTTGAACTACGCCAATGGTCTTTGAGATTAATTGAACGTTTATCACAATGAACTAAAATAATTTTGGAAATGTCAATGTAATGAGTCTCAATATGGAATTGCAACGACATGAAGATAGGACAGTTCATCTAAAGAACTGTCGCTGAGTAATAATACAGTATAGTGTCATACAGAAACGATGTATATATACAAGACATATTGATTTCTCTTCTCACAAATAATGAGTATTTTAGAAATATTAATTTTAGTTATTCAAACATAAAAGCCTTTAAAGCACTTTTCTTATGAATAAGAATGAATAAAGAATAATATGAATAAAGAAAATGCAAAATGAAATAAAACAGTAAAAGCAAATAGTTGTAAGATGCTTTATTTAAGTTATTCTAACGTGAAAAGCTCAGAGACTCTTTCGTTATTCCTCAATTCGCATACCCTATCATTTGTATTAATTGTTACTAAATATATAAAACCCGTAAGTAAAGTCAAATATTCCTGAAGTATCAATTCCGGTTACTACCATTATAGTCCCGAGGCTCTTTTCCTAGATCGCCATTCGAATATTCCATCACTTCCACCAATGTCGCACTATCAGTAATAAAATAAACCGCCTCAAAAAAGTAACATTTCAACATCATTAATTCCAACTATTCCTTTAACATCCGTTATAAGCCTCTTCCAATTTTTCTTTCTCCGATTTCATCACTTGCATACCCTGCAACCCAGCTAGCCTGCCTTTTCTACCGAATAAACGAACTGGTCCAAAAAAATCTCAAATATCTCAGAATCCTTAAACTCGCTTTCTCACTCTTCTATCCGTTTGTCGCAAAATTATTCTGCCCATCGTAGGGCAGCGCTTGCTTGCGAAAAGGCGCGGTCTGTGATTCATTTATAAAGCAGCGTCTTGCGGGGGTGGTCCCCTTAAGAAATTGAATTTCGTATTGAAGCGTGCAATGTTTCGCGCTCGTCGGACGAGGAGTCTTTGCAGAGAAAGTGCCGCAGGGTGGGATGTGCAACGTGAGATAGTTAATTAAGTCGCGCGCGGGGGAGGCAAAGGTGGGATCTATATTTTGTGCGGAAATCGGTCGGCTCTCGGCTGCGGGAAGGCGGTGGAAACAAACGCGTTGAAAGGAGTCTGATAGTTGCGGGGGTGGGCGGGGAGAATGCGTTAAGTGATGTGCAGTTTTGAGGGTGGCAGGGCGATCGGTGTGGGATGTATTGATTTAACGGGTGTTACGGATTGCGTGGCTGGAGTTGCGGAGGTACTTAAGCCTGGCGCGAACATCGTTGCCGGACGATCGAAAGTTCCAAACGTGATTGAGACCCGTTTGCGAGGTGCAGTAGGGCTACCAGGGTGGGCATATACGTCTTTTAACCCTTTGCACTCGGACATATTTCTTCACGAAGTGGCGAATAGCGCAACATTTCGTTTATGAATGATGGTGGAAATTTCCATCATAATACTGAATGCCCAAAAATTATATAAAAGAACAAGTTCACTTTAATCTAACTTTGCATGATGATGGAAATTTCCATCATATTGTTTTTTGCTAAATTTATACTATAAATATATACTAAGATTTTTTTAACCATTTTTCCTTTAATTTTGAACATAAATTATATCACCTTGATTTATTTCACCAATAATGAAAAAATCATGCAAAGAAGGGTTAAAATACTCTGCTCAAATCATGTTTTGCATACAACTTCACTGATACATTTATGTTGAAAGAAAATCGAAATTTTATAGCCTATTCTTTTCGAATGCGTCATAGTTCATTCACCAATGTGCATTACGGGTTTATTCAAACATATATCGCAGTGATAACTTGTTTATGATCTTTTACGTGTCATTTTTTCTTCCGACCATTATTCCGAGTATATACAATGTTTATACAATAACTTGCAGTTTATCATTCAACCTATTGCAGGAATATATAAAAGGTTGTTCTTGCAGTCACTAGAATTCTCCTGTCAGTTTATTGACCACGAATTTACTAAATACTAAATAGCACACAGATTATTAACACTTTGACGTAATTTTATTTTTCGTTTCGGCGGGCTATGAAATTTTTAATTTTCATTTACGTTTTTTAGAAATCAGATGCAGTATAGGTTCTATGTATAATAAAAAAATATTTAAACTCCGAAGTTTTATATTATTACAAAAACGAAAACACAAAAGGTGTTTTTTATTTGAACAAACGTTCATCTGTTGCTTTTTTGTAACAAAATGACACCAATGTGGTGTCACCGGCCGTCAACCGATATTTTGCAAATGACACCAATGTGGTGTCACCGGACGGCAAAGTGTTAATTTTATCTCACTGCATTAGCTTGTAACTCCCCGGAAAAATCTTAAGGAAACAAATACTTGAACAAACGTTTTTTATACATACATTTTCCTCAGTAATAACCTTTGCACTCGGACATATTTCTTCACGAAGTGGCGAAAAGCGCAACATTTCGTTTAAAATACTCTGCTTGAAAAAAATACTCTGCTCAAATCATGTTTTGCATACAACTTCGCTGATACATGTATGTTGAAACGAAATTGAAATTTTATAGCCTATTCTTTTCGAATGCGTCATAGTTCATTCACCAATGTGCATTGCGGGTTTATTCAAACATATATCGCAGTGATAACTTGTTTATGATATTTTACGTGTGATTTTTTCTTCCGAGCATATATAATGTTTATACAATAACTTGCAGTTTATCATTCAGCCTATTGCAGGAATATATAGAAGGTTGTTCTTGCAGTCGCTAGAATTCTCCTGTCAGTTTATTGACCACGCATTTACTAAATACTAAATAGCACACAAATTATTAATTTCATCTCATTGCTTTAACTTGTAACTCCCTGGAAAAATCTTAAGGAAACAAATATTTGAACAAACATTTTTTGTACATACATTTTCCTCAGTAATAAGACAAAGTATCTTCGTGTCCCCTCAGAGGGAACAGTCGAGTGCAAAGGGTTAAATATGTTCTAATGTCGAAATATGGTCTGTAGTATTTTTTGGTCAGATTGCAGAGTGCTTTGTATTGTAAACACGGATATTCGTGGCTTGAATGTGTTATAATGCAAAGTTACAGTCTAAAATAGATGTTCTCGAGAGGAAATGACAGAACTTAGAAAATAACAGAACCGTTAAACTCATTTAGAGAGTGCTTTGTATTACCAGGATGAGTGTACCCGAACTTTAAATGTGTTCTGACGCAAAATTACAGTCTAGAGTGTATAAACGCACAAGAAAACAGAATTTAGAAAATAACAGGATTGTTAAACCCGTTTTTAGGATTCTTTCTATTAGCGAGATGAGTTATTGGTGTTTTGAATGTGCTCTAATGTAGATTTACATAATTTAATTACTTGCGACACCTACTTACAATAACTTAATTACGGTGCGAACTCTACGTACACACTACCGGTCAAAAGTGATGGAGCATTTGATTGGTTTTACGTTATTTCAAAGTATCTAAGTCAATACTACGATATTATTTTATCTCCAATTGAATCACTGCGCTCAAAATATAAGGACGTATGTAACCTACATGACACAGCGCGCGAAACATTCATAAAGTCGATACAATAATCATCGTGTCCCGCAAATTTATATTCGGCCACCCAAAGTACGGTTAACTTTAATTTATGCAATTGTAGAAATGGCTATTTAAATCATTTGCAAATGCCTTCTCGTGACTGATTCGTTGAACCGCTGCACAGACACGGTTTTTAAGATTTTGCGGTTGAGACGCTATTAACTCAGATTCATTCCGAAGGAAAATGAATCCATTTGCCGCCGCGGTAACGAAATTAACTTGAACCAGTTTAAGCGAGCGAGTGCCAAAGGTTAAACGACGGGACCAAAACGTAACATTCTAAGGACAGATGCCCGACGATACACCGATGGCCTTTATCTTTTCATGCCGTCTAAAAGAGGGCTGCCGGGGTGACCGACTTTACATTTTCAATGCGCGTTTTGCAAAACGTTAATCAGAAGCTCGAATAGACGCGATTGACGCTTCTGTGGATAACGGGTTCGAATACGGTTGAATAATCTGCGACGTTTTTCCAATCGGAAATGATGGACAAACGATGCTAGCAAGCTCAAGTCTTTTTTTATCGTATTAAATAAGTTTAACGTCGACTTTACGTACGTGTATTTTAAATACTGCAAATTTTGGCTTGGTATTAATCCGCTCGAATACTTATTTATGACACTTGGCACAGTCAATTTTTTTAGTCGAATGCAATGTCTGCGTACTTATATATGTGCCCATAATTATGAAAGTGGTCTAAGTCGAAATTTAAAAAAAATGAGTTTATCAGTTATTTCATACCACATTATTTTTAACTAAATTTATTCAATGTAATTTTTACGAAATTGTCAAAAATGAACCATTAGATAGTGGTTGTAATTTCAACATTATATGGAATTCATTTAGTTTTAATTATGAAAGTGGTCTAAGTCAAAAATTTAAATAAATTATATAAACAACTTGAAAATGGCACGTGGCCTTCTTTGACGCGTTTCTGAACTACATAATAAAATAAATGACAATCAAATTTTAATAATAACGACAACTTCATTCCGGTTTATAATCAATAACAAGAAGAGTAAAAAATACCGCGGGTGAATCTGTCTCTTGGCTACAAATTCAATGGATGAGATTCTTGAAAAATGAACCTTATAAAATGTTCTATAAAACATCTTTAGATGATTCTAAATTTCACGTTTTGGATCTTTCACCTAAAAAAGGAAGACCAAAAATATACGGAAATATTAAATTACTTCCATTATACACCACCATTAGACCAGTATCGGAAGAAAAACATAAAGATATTATGAGTTTACTACCGTACATCCCTCAGTTTTTCAGGAACATTTTAAGAATCTTAAATACTCGAAATAATGATAAAAATGGATTACTGTTTAAAAATAATTAATAAATGTAATAAATGTTCACGAATTATTTCAATCAAATTATTGTTTCAAATAAAACTCAAAGTTCTTTATTGCTTTAAGTCATTTATAGGACATTCAGTTAATTTTGAAAATGGTCTAAGTCAATTCAATCTTTAAAAATAATATTATCGTATAAAATTTACACAAAATTTCATATTCATAGTAAATTTCCATTAATTAAGACTAATAAAATTATAAATTAAAATGTCGCATAATGTAAAAATATTTTTTAATTTATTCAAATGCAATTCATTAAATATCTCGAAACAAGAAATATATGACTTAGACCACTTTCATAATTATGGGCACATATTAGGTGCGAGGAATTTTTTAGTGGTTTGAATAACATGGTTCAGGTAAGATGTAACCGGACAGTGGCAAAATAAGAATGTACATACCATTAGTAGTGGAATAATTATCTGTTGTGTTATTAGAAGCATTAATAGAATTTAAAATAGAATAGAAGCATTTAAAAAAATAGTATCTAATCGTTGTAAAAGTTGGTACAGAAATGATTATATACAAAGCAGTAAACAAATAACATAGTATTACAGGCAGCATCTTCAATAACGTATAGAATAATTGTATCATGCATACAATAAACCAACCTACACAAACAAATTTTCAATTACTCGAATTTCATCCCACGATGAAATCAGATTCGACAATTTTCGTGACATACACCATGCTATTTGTTTACTGGTTTGTATATAATCATTTCTGTACCAACTTTTACAACGATTAGATACTATTTTTTTAAATGCTTCTATTCTATTTTAAATTCTAATAATGCTTCTAATAACACAACAGATAATTATTCCACTACTAATGGTATGTTCATTCTTATTTTGCAACCTACACATAAACAAATTTTCAATTACCCGAATTTCATCCCACGATGAAATCAGATTCGACAATTTTCGTGACATACACCATGCAAGGTACACTTCGAAAATATCTTCGCTACTTTTCATGAATCGACTAAATATCTGCGTCGGACTTATGCACTTTTAAAGACCGGGAAGACGACAAAATTCGATTGAGTAGGAAAATTCTATTAAGCGATGTTGTTCGGCGATGGATCACGAGTGGCGAAAACCGCGTTCCACATTCGCGATCCTCTTCTGAACGAAAACACCATAGCCATCGGTCAAATAACACGCGCCCGCACCCAAACGAATGAGAACATTTTTTCACACTCCATTCGTCACTCATTTAATTTCGAATCATCGATACTCGATACTCAGCACGAGACCGTCTGGCATTCTATTAACATGTTTTGACTAGTTAAAAAGCTTGTCAACGGAGAACTTTCAATGCGATACTTCAACAATAAAAATTGAGTTTCGAAAAGCGAATTGATAATTTCAAGTGCAAGAGTTCGCTATTCAAATAAAAGCCGCAGCGTCGTTACGTCAATCAACCATACGTATCCATGGTTTTGTTCCAAATCATCACAAAGCACTTTCTTCACATAAGGGAAGGTAACCTAATTTGGACCGTAGCCTTATTTGGACCGCTATGATGTACAAAGACTGATGATATCTGCGAGATTTGAGATAGGCATTTTGTTATACGTAGATGTAGAAGAGGTTAATAGAATTGTGTTTTTAAAGAAACGCCTCGTGGTTACATTGAGAGAAGTGTTATTCGTTTGGCTAAGAAGAAAATCTGTTATTTCGACATAAGTGTGAAAGCGGTTAATTCGTCTAAACGTAATTACATATTTTATTATACCATCACAAAACTTGCTTATTTATCTACAATTTGCAATTATAATTTTGCGAAGTTATATTAGTTTGACGTTTCTGTACAATATCAAACATTTAATATTCAAGTTTCCCAAGTTGGACCGAAAACAGTTGCCGAAATTGAACCGGTCCAATTTTGGCAACGACATTTTTTTATAGATAAATTATAATTAAAAAAGTATCTTCTAGTACTGATGGTGATGAAGATAGAAGTGATAACGAAAATAATTGATTTAGGACAGTTCTTGAAAAAATATCACCGCGAGCAAAGAAAAATCGAAATTCGACTGGCCCTTCATCTTCTCGCAGTGCACCAATAGCCCAGAAAGCAGTGGAAATAACAAGCAGCCCTTATAAATCACAGTTATACCAAAACTTAAAAAAAAATCAGTTCACCAAAGTTTAACAAAATGCAGAAACATAAAAAAAAAACTGGTGATTCATGGTTTTGTATATTAGGTGAAGAAACCAAGGAAGAAGAAATGATATAATGCATGAAATGTCACGCTTGGATACATACTCGGTGTGCTGGAGTTACTGCTGCAATTAAAAGGTTCTTTTGTTGTAATTGCCGTTAACCTTTTAGATACGGCTGAATTCTACGTGTGGCTATTTCCCTGGACGGCAGAGTCTAACGTGAACTAAGTTCAAAAAAAATTTTTTTCTCTACACAAGTACATTACAAAGAAGTATTTACTTTAATAATTAATAATACAATTGGGTATTATATATTTTAAAACATGGTACGACACGTAGACCCACGTCACAATCTTCACACACATAGCTTGATCTTCGTATTACATTGTTTTTTTTTGAACGTACGATACAATTTCGTAACGCTTTTTTTTACAATACGATTGAAAATGTTTTTTGGTTATTCTAAGCAGCTGATCAACGATATATATTATGAAAGTGGTCTAAGTCATATATTTCTTGTTTCGAAATTCTTAATGCATTGCATTTGAATAAATTAAAAAATATTTTTACATTATGCGACATTTTAATTTATAATTTTATTAGTCTTAATTAATGGAAATTTACTATGAATATGAAATTTTGTGTGAATTTTATACGATAATATTATTTTTATAGATTGAATTGACTTAGACCATTTTCAAAATTAACTGAATGTCCTATAAATGACTTAAAGCAATAAAGAACTTTGAGTTTTATTTGAAACAATAATTTGATTGAAATAATTCGTGAACATTTATTACATTTATTAATTATTTTTAAACAGTAATCCATTTTTATCATTATTTCGAGTTTTTAAGATTCTTAAAATGTTCTGAAAAACTGGAGGGATGTACTGATCAACTCATATATTTATGTTTTTCTTCCGATACTGGTCTAATGGTGGTGTATAAAGATTTAATATATATTTTTGGTCTTCCTTTTTTAGTGAAAGATCCAAAACGTGAAATTTAGAATCATCTAAAGATGTTTTATAGAACATTTTATAAGGTTCATTTTTCAAGAATCTCATCCATTGAATTTGTATAGACAGATTCACCCGCGGTATTTTTTACTCTTCTTGTTATTGATTAAACCGGAATGAAGTTGTCGTTATTATTAAAATTTGAGTGTCATTTATTTTATTATGTAGTTCAGAAAAGGCCACGTGCCATTTTAAGTTGTTTATATAATTTATTTAAATTTTTGACTCACGGTCCACTTTCATAATTAAAACTAAATGAATTCCATATAATGTTGAAATTACAACCACTATCTAATGGTTCATTTTTGACAATTTCGTAAAAATTACATTGAATAAATTTAGTTAAAAATAATGTGGTATGAAATAACTGATAAACTCGTTTTTTTTTAATTTTGACTTAGACCACTTTCATAATTATAGGCACATATATTTACTGCAGCTAACGTGAAAGATGACATCAGCGAAAGCCACTATAGTGGCGTGTCGTTTTGAAAGATGATATTCGCGAAAGCCACTATAGTGGCGTGTCGTCCTGAAAATGATATTCGCGAAAGCCACTATAGTGGCGCGTCGTACCTAAAAGGTTAAGAAAGCTCACGGTCCAATTTAGGAAACTAGCGGTCCAAATAAGGAAACCGGTTTCCTAAATTGAACCGATGACACGATTTTTTTTAATTCATTTTTTACTGTTATAAATAATTTTTTAAATTTAACCCTTTGCGGACGAAGCGATTCGAAGCCGATGACACCCACCAAAATTACCAACTCTCGTTTAACACATGCCATTTGCAAAATACATACATATATGCCCGCCTCGGCTCTATTACTTATTTTTCTCGAACGCATATTTATGTCTCGGCTTTATCAGGTGTTTTCGCCGAACATAAGTATGCCTTCATCGGTTATAGGAATATCTTATGCTGAACGCACATATGCGTCGCTTGTCCGCAAAGGGTTAATAAATAGTTCTATTTTGAAGGTACACTTAGTGAGTTTATTTTCTACTACTTAATTTTTATTGGCACTTCTTCCGTCCTTCTACATTTGAAAAAATACAAAATTGGTCCAAATTAGGCTACTCTCCCCTATAACGTCAAAGATAACAATATTACATTAGCTCATGCAACAAAAACGGTTTTGTCAACTGCACGTAGACAGGCGCAACGAAAGTGTCTGTAATTCTTCTTAACGAATTAACGTCGGAAATAAATCCGCAGTTCTTTATTATAGAGTCAACGGGGCGCGTGGTGTGCGCGTATTATTTCATTAAACCTTCCACAGCTCGCACACCTACGTTGCCTGTGCGTTCCTACATGCGACGCGTCTGTGTTTTCAATGTAGAAGGGTACACGTTATGTCGAGAGCCGATATTTGCAGCGAGCCCGGATCGGCCGCCGTTGTTGTTGGGATATAATTAATTAACGTCCGCCTCATGCCGTTCGCTAAATCGTTTATAAACATTCGTGCATCGTGGGATGAACGTTCGTTACTCGCGGCGCCGCGAAAATTTACAAAAGGCCAATAAGCGTTGCGGTTGTAAAGCGACGTTTTTTTTCCGCGTAATTCTTGAAACGCGAGACTGATCCGCGCGCAGAAGCGAAGCAGAATAATCAGATGTGCTTACAGTATGCGCGGTTAATAGAATCCATTGTGAGCCGAGCACCGAACTGTAACCGGATTATAAAAGTGATAAGTTAAATAATTATGAATGGAAATTCCGCGAAGTGTAAAAATAGAATGTCTATGCCGAGCGGCAAATAGAAAAATGTCAATGGCAGGCAATTAAAACGTTTCTTTTATACGGCTACTGAGAGATTAATCAGCGTACTGACGCAAAGCGGAATAGTTAGATGTGCTTATAGTCTGAGGGGTTAATATGATGCATTGTGAGCTGAGCACCGAACGGTAACCGGATTATAAAAATGATATAATGTAATAACTCGTTCAATTGCGGAATCAATGGAGCATGAAACAAAACGTGCTTTTGTCGGTCGTGCTCTTTTCATCGGAGCACTTGAATGAAAATTCCGTGAAGTGTAAAAATAGAATATCTATGCCAAGCTGTAAATAGGAAAATATTGATAGCACGCAATTAAATGATTTCTTTTAAAGAATGATGCGTTCTGGCTGAACACAGAACTGCAATCAAATTACAAAAAATCTAGTACTAAAACTTCTTTCATGACGGAATTAATTAAATATGAAAGCGAATGTCGGGTCATACGCTTTTTACTAAAACAGCTAACATGCAGAATAAATAAAAAAAAAATCACGTCCCGAATAAACATACCATGCACGTACCAAGTTGTAAATATAAAAACATCGGCGATACGAAAAAATATCAAGCAACGTTGAACTCTTTAAGCACAATTTTTTTAATAGATATTTTCATATTTTCAACTGTACACTAAAAGCAGGTATTATCAGTGCTGCTACACGAACGGATTTTTTTTTTGTCGACGAATTCTGTAGTGAATAATTTATCATCGGATATTCATTTCTTTCACCAGTGAAATAATTTATAATTTAGAGAAATTAAAAGTACACATTTGTCAGGATGGTTGAAGAAACCGAGAATTCAGTATCAGAGTTTATTCTAGACAGAATTTTATCTGACGCCGGCAATAATTAGGATAATTGACCGCTTGCATTATTGTCATATTATCTGTAAAAACATCAGTGTGACATTTCAATCTTTCTGTACTTTTCTTTGAAAATTAATAAATACATGAAATCCTCTTATCGCTGAAAATGCTTGATATCAAAATCTTATTATGAAACTCATTACATTTTTCGGTGCCACTGACGCCTCCTGTTTACGTGTCAAGAAAAGACGTATGTGTGTTACAAAAGATGCATATGTATTGCTGCACAAAACAAATCATGTAACAGACATTCGTCCTTCTTCATAAGATATTGTACAAAACAATTCTTATAACACATATACACTTTCGTTATAAAACTTTGACGAAACAAATCTTATAACACACATACTTTGTTCCTTATAAGATATTGCGCTAGACAATTCTTACAATACACATACACCCTTTGTTATAAGACATTGTGTAAACCGAATCGTATAACACACACACATACCTTTTGTAGCCTCCTGAATAGGGGACACCAGTGGCGTCGAAATATGTCGAGTTTTAATAATACATTTCTGAAATCAAGCATTTTCCAGCGCAAGAGGGCTTTGCGCATTCCTTCATTTCCCAAGTAAACTAACATATTTAAGCCGCCCCATCGCCTTCTCGCCACTTTCGCCAGCAAACTATGCACGCACGGCGGCGAAATAAAAGTTGCAGAGGTCGATTAGTCGGGAAGAAAGGCGGATCCGATTCGGGCGGCGGGCGAGACTCGGTCATTTTTCTAACCCGGAGGACCTTGGGCTAAATCAAGGTAAGGAATACGCGTAGTTCGCGACGAGGGAGCTTCGTGCAGGACGTGAGCTGGATTCGCGAGTAAATTCGTTGATTAAAGTTGCATCGAGATTCGGGAAGAATGATTCGCCGCGGCGTGCAATCTTCCCACTTCCCTTTATTTTCCGTCCTCCGCTCCCTCGTCTCTTACTTTCTTTCCTCCCCATGCCTCATTCACGTCTCCTCGTACAGCAGGCAGATCCTTTCTCTCCTTCCGCTTCCCTTCCGCTTCCTTTCCTCGCACTGCGCTTTCGTGGCCTGCGTTTTGTGCTTTTCGCCCTGACCTCAGTCGCATCGGATGGCCTCGCGGTTTCTTTGCTTTTTTTTCGCTGCCGGTGCAGCCCTTTTTATGGTTTCCACCTACGGGGTCGCAGGGCGTTGGGTTCGGGATCGAACGGGCAGAGTCTCTGTGGTAACGTGTAAATAGCAGCGTGCGTCGCGTGTTCGTTATTAACACGTTGACTACCATGCGTATGTTGCTGTATTAGAACGGCGATGCTATGAAATACTACAGCGTTTGACTGAATTATTCAAAATGTAAATAATGTGCAGCTATTGAACACTAAAGGACCGCATCACTATTCTAACAATAACTGCATTTATAAAATAATTATTGCTACTCATTGCGAATGTTTTGGATCTTCAGTAAAATCTCTTGCGCCGGTCAGTGGTGAAAGAATTAAAAAAATACCCAATCGGCAGCATTTATAATTTTGTACACGCAATTAACACGTTGACTACCATGCGTATGTTGCTGTATTAGAACGGCGATGCTATGAAATACTACAGCGTTTGACTGAATTATGCAAAATGTAAATAATGTGCAGGTATTGAAGACTAAAGGATCGCATCACTATTCTAACAATAACTGCATCTATAAAATAATTATTGCTACTCATTGCGAATGTTTTGGATCTTCACTAAACTCTCTTGCGCCGGTCAGTGGTGAAAGAATTAAAAAAATACCCAATCGGCAGCATTTATAATTTTGTACACGCAATTAACACGTTGACTGCCGTGCGTATTTTGCTGTATTAGAACGGCGATGCTATGAAATACTACAGCGTTTGACTGAATTATGCAAAATATAAATAATGTGCAGGTATTGAACACTAAAGGACCGCATCAGTATTCTGACAATAACTGCATTTATAAAATAATTATTGCTACTCATTGCGAATGTTTTGGATCTTCGGTAAAATCTCTTGCGCCGATCAGCGGTGAAAGAATTAAAAAAGTACCCAATCGGCATTCAAAGTGTTAACACGTTGACTACCATGCGTATGTTGCTGTATTAGAACGGCGATGCTATGAAATACTACAGCATTAGACTGAAATAAGCAAAATGTAAATAATGTGCAGGTATTGAACACTAAAGGACCGCATCAGTATTCTGACAATAACTGCATTTATAAAATAATTATTGCTACTCATTGCGAATATTCTGGATCTTCGGTAAAATCTCTTGCGCCGATCAGCGGTGACCATCACGGCAGTCAAAGTGTTAACACGTTGACTACCGTGCGTATGTTGCTGTATTAGAACGGCGATGCTATGAAATACTACAGCGTTTGACTGAATTATGCAAAATGTAAATAATGTGCAGGTATTGAACACTAAAGGACCGCATCACTATTCTAACAATAACTGCATTTATAAAATAATTATTGCTACTCATTGCGAATATTCTGGATCTTCGGTAAAATCTCTTGCGCCGGTCAGCGGTGACCATCACGGCAGTCAAAGTGTTAACACGTTGACTACCATGCGTATGTTGCTGTATTAGAATGGCGATGCTATGAAATACTACAGCGTTTGACTGAATTATACAAAATGTAAATAATGTGCAGGTATTGAACACTAAAGGATCGCATCAGTATTCTGACAATAACTGCATTTATAAAATAATTATTGCTACTCATTGCGAATGTTTTGGATCTTCAGTAAAATCTCTTGCGCCGGTCAGCGGTGACCATCACGGCAGTCAAAGTGTTAACACGTTGACTACCGTGCGTATGTTGCTGTATTAGATTGGCGATGCTATGAAATACTACAGCGTTTGACTGAATTATACAAAATGTAAATAATGTGCAGGTATTGAACACTAAAGGACCGCATCAGTATTCTGACAATAACTGCATTTATAAAATAATTATTGCTACTCATTGCGAATATTCTGGATCTTCGGTAAAATCAGTCGGAAAAAATATTTACGCGTATTCACGATCTCGCGGTTTTCTGACATTTTGTCTTTCCGTGCTTCTCGCTGCTCTTGGTCACGCGCGCTTTTTTACTTTCGGAGATCGCTCGTGCTGTGTTGTCGCAAGGTAGTTACGGCAGTGACTCGTGTCTGCAGGGATCTTGGTTATTGCGCATGTGTATTGTTTTATAACATAAGAGCACGTACCATAAACTGACTCGAGCTTAATTAAAAGCCGCGAACCCGAGATACCATGTATTTCTGCGAGCCGCCTTGTGTTTAGTTACCCTATGATCGTCGCAAGCCAAAACACAAATCAGTGACCACGTATGACACACCTCTGAACTACGCTTGCAGGCTGAATTTAATCTGCAATGCCGCATTTCTACGCTCAGAGATGATGATACAGATAGCTTTATAGAACTATTCTGATAGTGACAGTCTGAACGTTCTCGGCATTATTGTGATCAACGTACTTGCGGAATTAATTAATCGGTATTGGGAAATAATGATACCTTGCCTCTGTACTGTGACAAAGAAAATCACAATTAACCGCCGCAACAATGCTTATAGTTGAAAAAGAATGAAAATCGTTTTCGTCGAATTATTAACCATAAGATTAGTCGACACTATTATAGATGTTATTTTTACAATTCGTCCATTTTTATGTGTGAGTGAGGTGAAAGAACGATCCAATAATTAGTATCCGTTAACGATGCATAAAATTACCATCTGCAACAATATCGATTGATCTCTTTGTTAGGGATCCAACGAAAACATGACTTTCACTGGTTTGGAATTATAAGCAAGTATAGTCACTAACCACAAAAATCGATGCACATGCTGTCCAGTCATCCAATTTATATCATGGGTCACTGAAGCAGTCAATCTATCAATGTTTTATGTACGGCATGTCACATTTTGTTCTTTCCCAGAAAGATGTATGATACAGATAACTGGCATCTGTAACAACGTCGACTTGTTGTTAGTGAAACGACAAAAATTTGGTCAAAACTTCTTTGCAACTGTAGACCAGTATAGTCCCTGACTACGAAAATCTGTCCAGGTACTGACCGGTCCTTCAATTTAAAGCATCGGTGTTTTGCATATATTTGCATATATGTAATTATTACGTTAAATATTACGTAACACTGAAATAACTAACACCATATACACGTTATTACATCCAATAATCCCTCAACTTACGCGGATAATTGGTTCCACGAAAACAGCGCGTACACGGAACCATGAAAAGCCGTCTAAAATAAGGATCCGTTCAACATTCTCAAGTACGTATTTAGCAAGAGCTCGCCCCGTAGCAACTGGGGCAGAAAAGTTTTAACTAGAGACCTCCGGCAAACTTACCGGCAACGTAAAAGCACTTCCCGCCGAAACTATCATTTATTCCCATACTTCACTTACTTATTCGAAATCACTCTCGCCATATCTAACACAGGCGCATCAGAGTGCGTCTGTATACCTGTAGTGGATACAGATGTTAGATGTCGTCGGAGCGGGACGCGGAATTATATTAAGTTGAATAAAGTTTATTTAAAGATAAATGAAAGCACTAATATATGAATATAAATACAAAATGAAAGTAAAAATATGGCAATTTGACTTCGATTCGGTAAACGGCAAGAAAACGCATCTATACTGGACTGAACTACTACAAACCGGGCCGGCTTTTATACGGACCTCTACCGCCTTATCTTAAGGGGTTATGCCTACTTGGAATCGGCAAAATTACATGATTTTCAAGATTTTTTTTTTGCCATTTTAGTGAGTATTCATTAAAATTCGCAAATTACTACCAAAAAGTACGTATTTAGTGGTTCTTGTATACATTTTTTATAAGAAAATATCAAAAAATTGAGGAAATATAGCTCTTCTCCTAGAGCTTCCGTTTATTTTCATCACTTGCGGTGACCACGATATCGTCGGTACGGCTTATCCGAAATAGAAATAAAAGAATACTGTGTTTGTATATTGCATAATAAAGGGCTTGAACGAAGGATTTGGAAAAATTTTAATTCTTTCAAGAATGACAACACTTTTACGGAAAAATCCGTCTTTCGAGGTCTTAATCCGGTAGGGCCCGATGGCTCAACGACAGTTTTATGCGACGCATCTACGGCCGTTTTCCTGACGCTACATAAAGCATTTAAAAAATATATTTTACTATTTCTTTAGTTATCACCGCAAAAGTCATTACACCATTTCGGAAAAAAAATGTAACATAAAGTAGAAATATTTAAATCAAACTGTAAAACCAGTCAAAATCACTGGTGCGGTAGTTCTAGTGTTAATCCGGTAGGACCCGATGGCCCCGCGACAGTTTTACGCGACGCATCTACGCCCGTTTTCCTGATGCTACATAAAGCATTTAAAAAATATATTTTACTATTTCTTTAGTTATCACCGCAAAAGTCATTACACCATTTCGGAAAAAAATGTAACATAAAGTAGAAATATTTAAATCAAATTGTAAAACCAGTCAAAATCACTGGTGCGGTAGTTTTAGTGTTAATCCGGTAGGACCCGATGGCCCCGCGACAGTTTTACGCGACGCATCTACGCCCGTTTTCCTGATGCTGCATAAAGCATTTACAAAATATATTTTACTATTTCTTTAGTTATCACCGCAAAAGTCATTACACCATTTCGGAAAAAAAATGTAACATAAAGTAGAAATATTTAAATCAAATTGTAAAACCAGTCAAAAGCACTGGTGCGGTAGTTCTAGTGTTAATCCGGTAGGACCCGATGGCCTCGCGACAGTTTTACGCGACGCATCTACGCCCGTTTTCCTGATGCTACATAAAGCATTTAAAAAATATATTTTACTATTTATTCAGTTACCACCGCAAAAGTCATTACACCATTTCGGAAAAAAATGTAACATAAAGTAGAAATATTTAAATAAAATTGTAAAACCAGTCAAAACCACTGGTGCGGTAGTTCTAGTGTTAATCCGGTAGGACCCGATGGCCCCGCGACAGTTTTACGCGACGCATCTACGGCCGTTTTCCTGACGCTACATAAAGCATTTAAAAAATATATTTTACTATTTCTTTAGTTATCACCGCAAAAGTCATTACACCATTTCGGAAAAAAAATGTAACATAAAGTAGAAATATTTAAACCAAATTGTAAAACCAGTCAAAATCACTGGTGCGGTACTTCTAGTGTTAATCCGGTAGGGCCCGATGGCCCCGCGACAGTTTTACGCGACGCATCTACGGCCGTTTTCCTGATGCTACATAAAGCATTTAAAAAATATATTTTACTATTTCTTTAGTTATCCCCGCAAAAGTCATTACACCATTTCGAAAAAAAATGTAACATAAAGTAGAAATATTTAAATCAAATTGTAAAACCAGTCAAAATCACTGGTGCGGTCATTCTAGTGTTAATCCGGTAGGGCCCGATGGCCTCGCGACAGTTTTACGCGACGCATCTACGCCCGTTTTCCTGATGCTACATAAAGCATTTAAAAAATACATTTTACTATTTCTTTAGTTATCACTGCAAAAGTTATTACAGCATTTCGGAAAAAAAATGTAACATAAAGTAGAAATATTTAAATCAAATTGTAAAACCAGTCAAAATCACTGGTGCGGTAGTTCTAGTGTTGATCCGGTAGGGCCCGATGGCCCCGCGACAGTTTTACGCGACGCATCTACGCCCGTTTTCCTGATGCTACATAAAACATTTAAAAAATACATTTTACTATTTCTTCAGTTATCACCGCAAAAGTCATTACACAATTTCGGAAAAAAAATGTAACATAAAGTAGAAATATTTAAATCAAATTGTAAAACCAATCAAAATCACTGGTGCGGTAGTTCTAGTGTTAATCCGTTAGGACCCGATGGCCCCGCGATGCATCTACGATCGTTTTCCTGATGAGCATTTAAAAAATATATTTTACTATTTCTTCAGTTATCACCGCAAAAGTCATTACACCATTTCGGAAAAAAATGTAACATAAAGTAGAAATATTTAAATCAAATTGTAAAACCAGTCAAAATCACTGGTGCGGTAGTTCTAGTGTTAATTAAGACCCGATGACATAAAGTTTATTTAAAGATATATTTTACTATTTCTTTAGTTATCACCGCAAAAGTCATTACACCATTTCGTAAAAAAATGTAACATAAAGTAGAAATATTTAAATCAAATTGTAAAACCAGTCAAAATCACTGGTGCGGTAGTTCTAGTGTTAATCCGGTAGGGCCCGATGGCCCCGCGACAGTTTTACGCGAAGCATCTACGATCGTTTTCCTGATGCTGCATAAAGCATTTAAAAAATATATTTTACTATTTCGTTAGTTATCACCGCAAAAGTCATTACACCATTTCGGAAAAAAAATGTAACATAAAGGAGAAATATTTAAATAAAATTGTAAAACCAGTCAAAGTCTCTGTGCGGTACTAGTGTTAATCCGGTAGGGCCCGATGGCCCCGCGACAGTTTTACGCGACGCATCTACGATGATTTTCATAAAGCATTTAAAAAATATATTTAACTATTTCTTTAGTTATCACCGCAAAAGTCATTACACCGTTTCGGAAAAAAAATGTAACATAAAGTAGAAATATTTAAATCAAATTGTAAAACCAATCAAAAAGTATACCCGATGGCCCCGCGACAGTTTTACGCGACGCATCTACGTTTTTTTTATTTAAAAAATATATTTTACTATTTCTTTAGTTATCAAAAAAACCGTTTGGAAAAAAATGTAACAGTAGAAATAATAAATCAAATTGTAAAACCAGTCAAAATGACTCTTGCGGTAGTTCTCTGTTAATCCGGTAGGGCCCGGTGGCCCCGCGACAGTTTTACGCGACGTTACATAAAGCATTTAAAAAATATATTTTACTATTTCTTTAGTTATCACCGCAAAAGTCATTACACCATTTCGGAAAAAAAATGTAACATAAAGTAGAAATATTTAAATCAAATTGTAAAACCAGTCAAAATCACTGGTGCGGTAGTTCTAGTGTTAATCCGGTAGGGCCCGATGGCCCCGCGACAGTTTTACGCGAAGCATCTACGATCGTTTTCCTGATGCTGCATAAAGCATTTAAAAAATATATTTTACTATTTCTTTAGTTATCACCGCAAAAGTCATTACACCATTTCGGAAAAAAAATGTAACATAAAGTAGAAATATTTAAATAAAATTGTAAAACCAGTCAAAATCTCTGGTGCGGTAGTTCTAGTGTTAATCCGGTAGGGCCCGATGGCCCCGCGACAGTTTTACGCGACGCATCTACGATCGTTTTCCTGATGCTGCATAAAGCATTTAAAAAATATATTTAACTATTTCTTTAGTTATCACCGCAAAAGTCATTACACCGTTTCGGAAAAAAAATGTAACATAAAGTAGAAATATTTAAATCAAATTGTAAAACCAATCAAAATCACTGGTGCGGTAGTTCTAGTGTTAATCCGGTAGGACCCGATGGCCCCGCGACAGTTTTACGCGACGCATCTACGCCCGTTTTCCTGATGCTACATAAAGCATTTAAAAAATATATTTTACTATTTCTTTAGTTATCACCGCAAAAGTCATTACACCGTTTCGGAAAAAAAATGTAACATAAAGTAGAAATACTTAAATCAAATTGTAAAACCAGTCAAAATGACTCTTGCGGTAGTTCTACTGTTAATCCGGTAGGGCCCGGTGGCCCCGCGACAGTTTTACGCGACGCATCTACGCCCGTTTTCCTGACGCTACATAAAGCATTTAAAAAATATATTTTACTATTTCTTCAGTTATCACCGCAAAAGTCATTACACCATTTCGGAAAAAGAAATGTAACATAAAGTAGAAATATTTAAATCAAACTGTAAAACCAGTCAAAATCACTGGTGCGGTAGTTCTAGTGTTAATCCGGTAGGACCCGATGGCCCCGCGACAGTTTTACGCGACGCATCTACGATCGTTTTCCTGATGCTGCATAAAGCATTTAAAAAATATATTTTACTATTTCTTCAGTTATCACCGCAAAAGTCATTACACCATTTCGGAAAAAAAATGTAACATAAAGTAGAAATATTTAAATAAAATTGTAAAACCAGTCAAAATCACTGGTGCGGTAGTTCTAGTGTTAATCCGGTAGGACCCGATAGCCCCGCGACAGTTTTACGCGACGCATCTACGATCGTTTTCCTGATGCTGCATACCTTTCTCCACTTCCCTCTCGTTCTTTCGATCCTCAGCCACCCTCCCACCGCGCGCCAACGAGAGCAACACTCGACCGTAATCCAATCCGTCAATTAGCTTCGGCAGCGGAAGGGGTAACGTACACTAGACTGCCAAGAAGAATGCGCGATTACGTGGTGACAATTGATCAAAGGCGCGCTTCGAGACTTATTTGTGGCCCGCGAGCGCAGCTGTGTGTAAAGTTGGAATGCGGCGTGCCCCGCGGACTGACTCATCAAGTGCGCGCGCTAAATTCGGACAAGCTGGCGGCAGAGACGGCTGGTCGGATGGACACGGCGAGCGTTTGTCAAAGCCCGTCGCTTTGTTATGCGCCGATGCGAGCGCTCGGGCAAATTGTGTCTATCGTTGCAGCGCACTGCGGCGATAGACGGCAAAGTAGCCGGTGATCGACAGTCGACCGATGGGCGACGGCTTCTGTTGGCGGCGGGACTAATGCAATTGCGCGCAAAAATGCCTCATCATCGCATAGCGCCGGTTACGGCCTGGTGCAATTGTAATGGGAAGTGTGCGTTTGAGGCAGCCGAGTGCGATTTCGTAGAATATTAATGGGCAATCGCAGAATATGGAGATTTATTGTGTATTATTGCGTGCGAGTGGCGGGTTCATGCAAGTAAATGCCAATGTTGCGGGGCAGCGGTGCTAGTGGCTCGGAGGAGGTACGGTGGAATTGGTAATGAAGTGGCGAGCCACGGTGATCGGTGGAAATTAGGAAAAATTGTAATGGGGAAATATTTGCTTGAGCTAATGCGGGTGGGATTTCATAGAATGTTAATGGGGGAGTGCGGAATGGAGATTTATTGGGTATTATTGCGGGTGATGTTTGAAATCGGCGCGAGTGGCAGGTTAATGAAAAAGGGTAATGCTTCTGACCCGTAAGAATAGTAAATAGTAATTAATCGACGAGGCAAGATGAAATACGTAAGAAAGTAAATTAGTGAAAATCGGAATGTGAAAATATTTGTCTGAAGCAACATGAGTGGGATTTAGTAGAATATCGATGGGTAATTACAGAACATATAGAGTTAGTTTATATGGTGGCGTTTGATGCTTGAAAGTAGCTGGTTAATGTAAGTAAAACTGAAGAAAGTTCAAATGGTAAGAAGGAAATATAAATTTGACAATAACATGAGTACGTATCGTACAATATAACGTCAAGTAGTAATTCCACATAGTCTGTGTATTACCACAGTTTAATTCACATAATACTACGGACTCCTAGCCATACCCGCCTAAGTACTGATGCTGAATTTATTTATTTTTCCAACTATCGATGAGCTATAACCTATTTTAATATTAGCACATTAAAAAGTACAATAATACTTCCTGTTCAAATATTCAATACATTTACCCCTCATTACTTTTCATTCTTCCCATTTAACACCATGCCTTCAATCTAACTTTTACACTATTTTTCCTACCATCAACATCACCTTCTAAATTCAATGCTTCTGATCCATAAGGATAGTACATAGTAATTAATCGACGAGGTAGGATGAAATACGTAAGAAAGTAGTCATTCACGGTGATTGGTGGAAATTAGTAAAAATTGTGATGTGAAAACATTTGTCTGAGGAAAGATAACTGGGGTTTAGTAGAATATCAATGGGTAATTATAGGATATATAGAATTGTTTTATATGGTGGCGTTTGATGCTTGAAAGTAGCTGGTTGATGCAAGGAAAAATTAAGAAAGTTCAAATGATAAGAAGGAAATATAAATTTGACAATAACATGACTACTTATCATACAATATAACATCAAGTAGTAATTCTACATAGTCTGTGTATTACCACAGTTTAATTCACATAATATTACCGACTCCTAGCCATACCCGACTAAGTACTGATGCTGCATTTATTTATTTCTCCAACTATCGATCACTTATAACCTATTTTAATATTAGCACATTAAAAAGTACAATAATACTTCCTGTTCTAATATTGAATACATTTGCCCGTCATTACTTTTCATTCTTCCCAATTTAACACCGTGCCTTCAATCTAACTTTTACACTATTTTTCCTGCCATCAACATCACCTTCTAAATTCAATGCTTCTGATCCATAAGAATAGTACATAGTAATCAATCGATGAAACAGGAGGAAATACGTAAGAAAGTAGTTATCCACAGTGATTGGTGGAAATTAGTAAAAATTGTAATGTGAAAATATTTGTTTGAGACAAGGTAAGTGGGATTTAGTAGAATATCAATGGGTAATTACAGGATTTATTTTATATGGTGGCGTTTGGTGCTTGAAAGTAGTTGGTTAATGTAAGTAAAACTGAAGAAAGTTCAAATGGTAAGAAGGAAATATAAATTTGACAATAACATGAGTACGTATCGTACAATATAACATCAAATAGTAATTCCACATAGTCTGTGTATTACCACAATTTAATTCACATAATATTACGAACTCCTAGCCATACCCGCCTAAGTACTGATGCTGCATTTATTTATTTCTCCAACTACCAATCATCTATAATCTATTTTAATATTAGTCCATTAAAAAGTACAATAATACTTCCCGTTCAAATATTCAATACCGTCATTAGTTTTCATTCTTCCCAATTTAACACCGTGCCTTCAATCTAACTTTTACACTATTTTTCCTGCCATCAACGTCACCTTCTAAATTCAACTTTCAAAGTCTTCAATAAGAGTCACCCAAAAATGTCGAAATGATCAGTCGACCGTTACCGTGCACTGTTCCACGCCCACCGAATTTTCCGGTTCCACCATAAAGCCGCCGAGCTCATAACCGAATTTCGTTCTTCGCCCAGCGTACCGACAAAACAAGCATGCGCCAAACATTTCTCGTTTGTTCAAGATAAGTTGACGTCAGTGCAGGTCTGATTTGTCGCACGTACCTCTTCCGCGCGCATTCGTTATCTTCAGCAAACTAGCGTGAGGCATCACCGAAATTTGGCGACAAAGTCGGGCGCGGCGCACGGTCAAAGGCAATTGCACGGTAACCCACGTTTTATCACCTGTGACCCATTTCGGCGCGCGCCATTCGGCTGGCGTTTTCGGTCCGCGACGAAATTTCGCCGCTGATCAGCCGACGCAGAAATAGCCAGGCAACAATTCCCACGGTCGTCGTCGGAACGAGGCTTCTGAAAGAATCGTTAATACGCGAAAAGTATCATAATCGAGGCACGACCGAGTGCGTATGAACACGCGTGCGGGCTGCCGTCTAACGGCAGAAACAACTAATTACCGGTGCACGGCGCTCTAATTAGCATTGAATTCCATTTAACAGCGTATTGCTTTTGCAATTAGAGCCACAATGTAATTTAATTAATGATTGAATTACAACGCGACCGTTTCATGATTGCCCGTATCTTTCGGCGAGCCGTTCGCCAGGATCGTTGTAACACGGTTAACGAATGAAACGGGCATGGGCATAGTCATCGTCGCAATATACATAAATACTTGCGCTAGTTTCCGAGAAATTTAATAGCTTTACATAATCAATGGCCCCGGCACCGTCTGCTGGCCGGGTTAGATGCAAATCGCCGGCCGTTTCGGTAGCGCGATCGGTCAGAATTTCTATGAATCGAACCGCGCTGGCTTCGCAAAAATCCGAATAATGCCGCGCGCGATGGTATTTGGTTAATTGGACGAATATCGCGTTCGGCGGGATGGACCGTTCGACGACGCGACGGTGTCATTATGCCGGGTGTAATTCGAAAATAATACTGTTGTTTTAATTGGTCGGCGGTATTATTAGCGTCTGGAGGCCACGTGAAAGAATGTTGCAGTCAATTTCAGTTACGGGATGCGTCTATGTTTAATGCTGGACGGGCAACGGTGTTCACCAAAAATTCCGTAGGAATGTTAACGATGTCCACTGCTGGCTTTATGGTGTCAGTGTAATTTGGGAATAATGCTGTTGTTTTAATTAGGTGAAAGAATAGCAAGTTTATTCCATTTTCTAAACGTATTCGCGTTTAATATAGGTGGTTCCCAAGTTACAGAAGGAAACGTTAATAATGTAAAATATGTACCTTAAGTGTCAATAGACATTACATAAACCCATATTTGCATAAGATAAACTAATAAGAAATTAATCCGAGAAAAACCGTATATCAGTATTTAAAATATGGGCTCTACTGAATCTCGAACCAATCTTGAGGCATGGCAAAGATTAAGCAATATGTTTCAAAGCAGGTATAAATGTAACAGAAACAATTAATATCGGTAATCTGAAATGTGCTCTATGGGAAAAGTTCGCAATTCGGATAAGTTTCAGACGTAAATTCTATTACTCTGCCCAATGTACCTTCATGACGTTATTCCTTCCTCAGTATTCTTATCTTCTTCTTTTTCACTCTGTCTTTACTCTTCTACTTCAACTCTTTCTTTTGTCTACAAACACCTCCATAAAACTCCAAAATAGAGTGACCACAGATCTTTTCTGGAAATCGTAATTTCCCCAAATCACCCCGGAAAACCCCTTTCTAGTTAGCACTTCAGTTTCTCCCTAAAACGTTGTAAGCGAAAGCGGTGTTTGACAGAATAAAACCTGTAGTGTTTGTTCTCTGCTTCTTTAACAGCATAATATCTTAGGATCACTGGAAAAATTATGTCGAATACCAAGCGTTTGTTTTCAATTATGGCGAAAAACGCCAAGCTGTAATGGAACTGAATGAAGCCAAATATAACTAAAAATAATTCTAGTTAAAAAATGAATTATCTTCAGGACCCCGCGGAAATAAGTTTATGTAAATGTTTGTGCGTTTTCAAATACCGCGTAACACGAAAGCACCCGACCAATTTTAAATACACCGTAAAGTAAATATACACGGAAAATTTTAAATACCGTGTAACGTATAAACACACGAGCAATAGATTTACAATAAAATTATCTGGGATGTGTGATTTTGTATGAACGAGCAATGAGAGAGGGTGCGGACGAGAGAGAGTGAGAGAGTGAGAAAGAATGTATGAGTCTATATTTGTTATTAGGAATGTTCTCGAATGAATTTATTATCATGGAAACCAAACAGTATAAACATAGAGAATTAGGTAGTAATCTTATTTGGTTAAATAATCGGCATATTTTCAGATCCTTGGGTCTTCCTCTTAGAAGTCTATCTTACAGGATAAATGCGTGCTAGGTGTAATATTATTTTCGTATCATTTCGACAGAAAGAAAATCATATTATGTCAGAATTATGTGGTATGTGTGATTTTGTACGAACCAGCAATAAAAGAGTGTGCGTATGAGAGAGAGTAAAAAAGAATGCATGAGTCTGTATTTGTTATTAGGAATGTTCTCGAATGAATTTATTATCATGGAAACCAAACAGTATAAAAATAGAGAATTAGGTAGTAATCTTATTTGGGTAAATAATCGGCATATTTTCAGACCCTTGGGTCTTCCTCTTAGAAGTCTATCTTGCAGGATAAATGCGTGCTAGGTGTAATATTATTTTCGTATCATTTCGACAGAAAGAAAATCATATTATGTCAGAATTATGTGGGATGTGTGATTTTGTACGAACGAGCAATAAAAGAGTGTGCGGATGAGAGAGAGAGTGAGAGAGTGAGAAAGAATGCATGAGTCTATATTTGTTATTAGGAATGTTCTCGAATGAATTTATTATCATGGAAACCAAACAGTATAAGACGGTTGAGCGCGATGTTAAAATAAGTGAGTCTCTGCGAATCTTTCAAGAATAACAGTTAATCTTTAGAGAATATCAGCGAATGTGTTTAGCGAGTTTTGGCGAATGTTTGTCAGCGTTTAATATAGAGTGTAGTGCGTGTAACATTATACCTATTACTTTTGTGACTAAAACCGTTTAATATATCATTCCAATCTAAATCCCACAATGATTTATGCACAACAGCCTCCTAAACAGAAGACCCACGCGCCTCAAAACGTCTAGAGTTTCTACGGGACAAAATAAACCACCTCAACCAAGCACTGTCACAAAAAATGATTACCACTACCAACTAACAAAGCGGCTGAATTCGCAGTGAACTCCTCCGAAATTAATAAACGCCCGCGACAATGCGCCGCCCGTCAACTAACAGAGTGTCTTTCAGTATATCGGACTTTTACTGCGCGTATCTGAGCGGGTCGCTGGCACATCCACTCCGGACGATTTTATATCTTCGCCGCCGCTTTCAACGGCTCTATTCAGAGCGTCGAACAGGAACGACCGGTGTTCACCGCCCGATACGGTGACAGTTACAAGCACCTAACGTCGAATTATCGCGATCGCGAGTCCGCACTAACTCACCCTGCAACTTTAAGGCACGCCGTCGCAGTCCTCTCATCCCTGCACGAGCACACGCATCATGTGAATGCCGCAGCTCGCGCAATAATATCTCTTTGTAGCCGGCATTACGAGTCTCACGTATCAGCGTTACTTCTATGCATCTATTCGCTCGTTACGCGGACGTGGCTTGATTTACTGTGGCGGGATTTTTTCTTATATTCCTTCTTGATGAATGTATTAGTGCGATTATAAAAGAACATGCGTTGGGGTGATTGTGGGTTTTTGGTAGAAGCTGATGTGTCAGGGTGGCGGAAGGGAGTTAGAAGTTTTTAAGGTTGATTTGCTGTTTTGCGAGATTAGTTCTTGTGTGCCTCGTTAATGAATGTATTGGTGCGATTATAAAAGAATGTGCGTTGGGGTGATTCTTGGTTTTTGGTAGAAGATGATATGTTGGGGTGGTCGAAGTGATGTATAGCTTCAAAGTGGAGTTGGATGAATTGTGAATTTCTTTGAGCGATATTTATTTTAAACGAGAATGCGAATGAAGATTATAGGTTTCTAAGGTATTAAAGTTTTTAAGGTTGATTTGCTGTTTTGCGGGATTCTTTTATGTGTTCCTTGTTGATGAATGTATTGTTGATGAGTGATTCTTGGTTTTTGGTAGAAGCTGATGTGTTAAAGTCGCCAAAGTGAAGTAGAGCGTCAAAATTGTGTTAGATGAATTATGAATTGCTATGAGCGATATTTATTTTAACGGGAATTCGAATGAAGATCATAGGTTTCTAAGGTATTAAAGTTTTTAAGGTTGATTTGCTGTTTTGCGGGATTCTTTTATGTGTTCCTTGTTGATGAATGTATTCGTGCGATTATAAAAGAACGTACGTTGAGGTAATTCTTGGATTTTGGTAGAAGATAATGTGTTGAGGTGGTCGAAGTAATGTAGAGCGTCAAAATGGAATTGGATGAATTGTGAATTGTTTCGAGCGATATTTATTTTAAACGGGGACGCGAATGAAGATCATAGGTTTCTAAGGTATTAAAGTTTCTAAAGTTGATTTGCTGTTTTGCAGGATTTTTTCTTTTATTCCTTGTTGATGAATGTATTAGCGCGATTATAAAAAGAACGTGCGATAGGGTGAATTCATGGATTGTGGTAGAAGATAATGTGTTGAGGTGGTCGAAGTGATGCAGAGCTTCAAAATGTAGTTGGATGAATTGTGAATTGTTTTGAGCGATATTTATTTTAAATGGGGATGCGATTGGAGATCATAGGTTTCTAAGGTATTAAAGTTTCTAAAGTTGATTTGCTGTTTTGCAGGATTTTTTCTTGTAATCCTTGTTAACGAGTGTATCGGTGCGATTATGGAAGAACGAGTGATGGGGTGATTCTTGGTTTTTGGTAGAAGCTGATATGTCAGAGTGGAGACAGTTAGAAGTTTTTAAGGTTGATTTACTGTTTTGCGGGATTCTTTTATGTGTTCCTTGTCGATGAATGTATTCGTGTGATTATAAAAGAACGTGCGTTGGGGTGATTCTTGGATTTTGGTAGAAGATGATGTGTTGGGGTGGTCGAAGTGATATAGAGCTTCAAAATGGAGTTGGATGATTTGTGAATTGTTTTGAGCGATATTTATTTTGAACGGGGATGCGAATGAAGATCATAGGTTTCTAAGGTATTAAAGTTTTTAAGGTTGATTTGCTGTTTTGCGAGATTAGTTCTTGTGTGCCTTATTAATGAATGTATTGGTGCGATTATAAAAGAATGTGCGTTGGGGTGATTCTTGGTTTTTGGTAGAAGATGATATGTTGGGATGGTCGAAGTGATGTATAGCTTCAAAGTGGAGTTGGATGAATTGTGAATTTCTTTGAGCGATATTTATTTTAAACGAGAATGCGAATGAAGATTATAAGCTTCTAAGGTATTGAAGTTTTTAAGGTTCATTTGCGGTTTTGTGGGATTCTTTTATGTATTCCTTGTTGATGAATGTATTAGCGCGATTATAAAAAGAACGATGGGGTGATTCTTGGATTTTAGTAGAAGATGATATGTTGGGATGGTCGAAGTAATGTAGAGCGTCAAAATGGAGTTGGATGAATTGTGAATTGCTTTGAGCGATATTTATTTTAAACGGGGATGCGAATGAAGATCATAGGTTTCTAAGGTATTAAAGTTTCTAAAGTTGATTTGCTGTTTTGCAGGATTTTTTCTTCTATTCCTTGTTGATGAATGTATTAGCGCGATTATAAAAAGAACGTGCGATGGGGTGATTCTTGGATTGTGGTAGAAGATAATGTGTTGGGATGCTCGAAGTGATGTAGAGCTTCAAAATGGAGTTGGATGAATTGTGAATTGTTTTAAGCGATATTTATTTTAAATGGGAATGCGAATGCAGACCACATATTTTTAAGGTATTAAAATTTGTAACCTAGATTTGCTGTTTTGCGGGATTCTTTGTTGGGTCCTCGTTAACGAATGTATCGGTGCGATTATAGGAGAATGTGCGATGGTGTGATTCTTGGTTTTTGGTAGAAGCTGATGTATCAGGATGACTGAAATGAGGTAGAGCGTTCTGCTATCTATTTCATTACGATTCGAACATTCTTCAATTCATCGTCAGAGCATTTTTCTTCGGACGCCCACATATCAGCTATACAGAATCTACGATGATATAATACTTGATTTTTGGTAAGCGCCGATACACTACGAAGTTACATACCGTACACCTTGTTTCGTGCAAATATTTATTTAAAACGACGCTACCAACGTACGACATCCTACAATTTGAAGGCGCAGCACCTTTCTGTTCTCACCGCTCGACGCGTACACGCACCATGCGAATGTCGCAACCTGCTGGCAATAATATCTCTTTGTCTCTTTGTATCCCGGCTCCTTCTGTCGGTCTTACGAGCCCGACGTATCAGCGTTACGACATCTATTCGCTCGCTGCCTGGACGTGTCTTGGGTAATCTCACCGGGTTCGCTGACGTATGCACGCGTGCTACCTTGTTTCGTTGCTTCGTGGGTTTTTTTTACTCTTGACATGCACATGTCGAGAGTACAGAAGAAATCGCGATTGTGTGGTACAAACGTTTTTCTTAGTTCGATAGGGTTTAGTGTAATTGTAAAGAGTCGAAGTGGCGAAGTGAATAAAGTCCGATCAAACCTTTTTGAAGTAGAAGTCGGCGCTAGTGAGATTAACTTCAGCAAACTTTCATTTGGGTTCAGGAGTGAGTTGTTGTCACACGCATATGCGTTATATCATTTTTTATTGGTGCGAAAATAAAATATTGAAGCGGTAGTTGGAGAAATGTAATAACGCGAAGTGTTTATGGGTCGACATTTTCTGAAGATTTACTCTGCGACGTTGAAATATTTAGGTGAGGAAGGATGAGCTGCTTAAGGGTGTGACAGTTTTCGTCAGGTAAGAGTCAATGGAGATTTTAGGTACTAGTGAAACGTTTTAGTTTCAATTTCAACGCAGTCTCCTGAAGAGGATATAATATTAAAGGTTGAAATGTTGGGACAGAGTATGAAAATTCATTGAGCCCGCTGGAACGTGTAACAAAATCATTGATATGCGGAGACCAACATAGTACACATCAATGATTTTCTTAAAGCTATTTCAAGATTTACAAGCACACGTATTAAAATTCCTAAATAGCCAAACTTTAATTGGGATACAATAATAAATTTCTCTATACTCAAACCCGCTACTTCCGTCATGAAAAATTCTATACATTAAAGATACTCGTGAGGTTATTTCAAGATGTATAAGTATGCACATATTAACGTTTCTAAACCATCAAACTTAAATTGAGATGCAATAATAAATTTCTATATTCTGAAACCGTCTACTCCCGTCATGGCAAAATTCCAACCGTAAAAATATCAATTTCTTCTTCCAAAAATTCATTCCCCCACAACCGTTTCTCAGCTTTCCAAGGTGCAAATGTTGAAATGTTGAAACTGAGTATGAAAATTCAATGAACCCGCCGGAACGTGTAACAAAATCATTGATATGCGGAGACCAACATAGTACACATCAATGATTTTCTTAAAGCTATTTCAAGATTTACGAGCACAGGTGTTAACATTCCTAAATAGCCAAACTTTAATTGGGATACAATAATAAATTTCTCTATACTCAAACGCGCTACTTTCGTCATGAAAAATTCTATGCATTAAAGATACTCATAAGGTTATTTCAAGATGTATAAGTATGCACATATTAACGTTTCTAAACCGTCAAACTTAAATTGAGATGCAATAATAAATTTCTATATTCTGAAACGGTCTGCTTCCATCATGGCAAAATTCCAACCGTAAAAATATCAATTTCTTCTTCCAAAAATTCATTCCTCCACAACCGTTTCTCAGCTTTCCAAGGTGCAAATAGCAACTTCCGAAAGTCATTTTGTCGATACCACAGACCAATCTTCCACGTCTAGCAGAAATTAACTGACGTCATCGCTTTCGCATTTTTCCGTACGCATTTCGACAATAGCCTGCAATTAGACGTCTGACGTTTCTCGTTGCACTACTCTGCCGACTTTCGTCTAATCCCCTCGCGAGCCCAAAAGCTGCTTCCTGACGTCTCACCTGTCTCGTACCGTCGCACTTTCACGCACTTTCACCCCTACACGCTCATGAGACATAATTGACGGCGTTTCAGCCGCGAGTTCGTATTGTTTGTCGAGTGCCGTGGAGAACGCAGGAAGCTTCAAGCCGGCGAACGGGAGAACATGCGTTGTTGGCAGCGATTGGCAACGATTCTGTTCTCTTTCCCGTCCCCCGTCTTCCCGGTCGCCTGCCTTCTTTCAAGTCTATTTTGCGTCCAATTGTGAATTGTCGCGGAATTCTTACGAGACTCGTCGATGTTCGGTCCCCGGACGATTTTCGACGTATTGTGCTATGCGCAATAATGGGTTATTTCGTTGATAGGGCATTAGCCGTTATACGTTATTATGCGGGCTAGGGGTCGTGATTTATAGGAATAAAGAATAAGGAGTGTCTCAATTGCATTGGGAAATACGGAGAAGCGGACTCTGAGAGTTTCCGAAATAGACACTTGTTTGGGACGCGCGCCGAAGGGGAAGGAAAATATTGCGCGTCAGGTGTAGTGAAAAGTCAGCCGTGGAAACGGAAATAATAGAGGTATAAAGATGAAAAGAAATACGCGTACGTAAAAAAACAAATCGAAGAAAAGTAGGAGAAGAAAGCTAAAAATAAGGATGCTGTCGCTTAAACTTTTAGTCTGAATTTGTCGAATTCTGAATTTATCAATTCTTTGAGTTTTTGTTTATATCGATTTTCCGCCTTTTCACCCATCTATGCCGGGTATGATAAAACTGCGATCAAAGAGTGTGCGCATTCACGCTTGTCGCACACACCGAATGTTACGCATCAGGAAGAATCGTAGATAGACGAGAGACTGATGGCGAAGAAGACGAATGAGAGCAGGAGGGGAGAAAGTGGAAGACGCGAGCGAAGAATGTTAAGGGGATTAGGATTGCAATAGACACGACTGGGCGATCCGCCAGCTGCGCTAATCGCGACGCATTCTTACGCCTTAACGGCCGATAGATCACAATTGAGAAATTAGGCTGATACCAGTTTATTATCGTCGACGTATTTCTTCGCCCGACGATTAACGGCGCTTCGCGCACTCGCAAGCTCTCGGGGAAGTGCGTCAATTAATTCCCTCGTCATTATCCATAAATTATCATGAAGATCGTTAGGTATAAATGTCTCACGCTACTACGGCTTCTTTTACATTCGACGAATGACTTCGGAGAATTAACCGGTAGCCTCAACCAATATTACGAAACGTTACTTGTGATGGCGTTTTAAGGTTTAACCATTTGCACTCGGAGATGTTTCTTCACGAAGTAGCGAATAGCGCAACGGTTTGTTTAAAATGGTATAGTTTTGAAAAAAAATACTCTGCTCAAATCATGTTCTGCATATAACTTTGCTGATACCTTTATGTTGAAACAAAATTAAAATTGTATAGCCTATCCTCTTCGAATGCGTCATAGTTCACTCACCGATATGCATTGCGGGTTTATTCAAACACATATCGCAGTGATAACTTGTTTATAATCTTTTACGTGTCATTTTTTCTTTCCGAGCATATACAATGTTCATACGATAAGTTCCAGTTTATCATTCAGCCTATTGCAGGAATATATAGAAGGTTGTTCTTGCAGTCGCTAGAATTCTCCTCTCAGTTTATTGACCACGAATTTACTAAATATTAAGTGGCACACAGATTATTAATTCTATCTCATTTCATTAACCCTTTGACTGCGGTGCACTCTTGGACGAATCCATCGATATGGACGGCGCGTTTTTCGCATGGTTGTCCACTGACTAGTGACCGAAACAGTACCCGGAAATTTGATAACATTCTTATATTTTAAAAAATAATACTAGCAAAAAAATTAAAAATATCAATTTTTTTATTTATCTTTAGTAACTTTTTGAACTATTTTAATTTACTTGACTTAATTTGTGCATTCCTTCAATAATAATCGGTAATTAAAAAAATAACGAATGGATAAATACAAACACTAATCATAAAATGAAATAAATAAATGCTTACATATACAGTAAAGAAACAGGTTTGCAGGAATCAATGCACGAAGCGATCATACGAGAGCGTACGTACAAGAGCAATGTAATATGAAGGCAATTGACTGAATGATATTGAAACAATTGCCGATATTTAGTTGCTATGTTACATAGGACGACAAACTGAATGTTGAAACAATCAGTAAAACAGTAATAAAGGTGTTATAGTACAAAAATAGAGAGGGCGTATATACACGCCTTTCGCAGTTAAAGGGTTAACTTGAAACTCCCCGGAAGAATCTTAAGGAAACAAATATTTGAACAAACGTTATCTGTACATATATTTTCTTTCTACTTATTACTACTTATCATTAACTATTTTATAGTTAATGATAGCAAAAAAGTCAAGAAGATGAAATGAGCGAAATGCGTGAAGTAGACAGTTCTCACAGTATCTGATGTTTCTCTAGGTTTTCAGAGAGTAACTACGCGAAATTTCGTTTGGGTCAATTGAAGGGCTCAGGCATTAATAGCAAACGCGTAATATATGATTCTAGTTTGTACGTGCGTATTATCGCACGTAATATATTTTATGTCAGCATTCACTGCTGTCAATGCGCATCAAAGCTCTGCTGCAAACAGCTGAATTTATCGTTTATCATAAAATACGTATTAAACCTAATTCATATGATGTACGCCGTACGTTCGTTTTCGCTCAAAATCCCGCATTGAGGGATAATCGATTCTCATCCTCTGCCCTTTTCGTTTCCCTCCACGGAACACCCGTTGAAGGTATGAAGGTACGCTAGAAAAGACGTTGTTATTTCCTCGACAAGGAGCCACTTCTAGAAACGAGGTCGACGTATTGACGACTCCGTGCGAGACGTAAATTTGTTGTTCACTTCGCCGTTGTAAAATCGTAGCTGTCGCGAGAACGAGAAGTCAAGTACTTTCGCAACCCGCGAACCCCAGGGGAGCTTGCGTGAAAATCGAAAATAGCGCGTGGATAACAACCGGCGACACAGTGGCGAGGATAAAACGGCCGATTACTATCAACACTGTAAATATAGGTGTGCATTAAACGACATTTTGCGAAAGTTGCACGCTATGTAAATAGCGACGACGCTAGTTTAGTTACCTTCTGTGTCAGGTAAGTAAATGATATCTGCAATAAAAGCTTAGAATTGCTACGTGTGTTTCGGATAGAATTACTTTGGCAATATACAGTTGATAGTAATAATCAGCGGTTTTACAATATTAATGAACATGTATCATCTAGTAGTAATCGGCTGTTTTATAGTATTAATGATAATCTAACACTGTAAATTTAGGTGTGCATTAAGCTACATTTTGCAAGTATTGCGCGCTATGCAAACAGGGACGCGAGTTCAGTCAAGTTTTGTCTCAGGTGTACTGCAGACACCTGATTTAAAAATTTGCAAGACTACATATAATTGGGCTAACACCATTTTAGCGAATGAAGAACAATATTCTGCAATTAGAAACCAAATCTACTTCTATAATTTTCTATTTTCTATTTCATTTCCATACATTTCTATTTCGACCTACCAATATATACGCAATATGCTTCTACAATATACTTCTACAATTTTCTAAAATGCTTCTACTACATACTTCTACAATTTTCTATTTTATTTCCATATATTTCTATTTCGACGTACCTATATATACGCAATATGCTTCTACAATATACTTCTACAATTTTCTAAAATGCTTCCACTACATACTTCTACAATTTTCTATTTTCTATTTCATTTCCATATATTTCTATTTCGATTTCCCTATACATATATGTATACGCAATATGCGTTTTAATTTCCATTTCTACTTCATACAATTTCCCTTCTTTCCTTACATTCAAATTCTACCATCACAAACGGTATACCATTCTACAATTCCATCGCCTCAAAAACGTCCTTCATTCCACCGCTCTCCACTTTTCTAAGCAGTCACCGAAGCAAACGGCACCACCGCAAGGGGCACATTTCCAAATTCCCACCTTCCTCCGCGCCACGCCCACAGAAGCCGCATTACCAATTCTATCCGTAACGAGATATGCCGACACCGAAAACCTTATACTTCATTAATCGCCCGCCCGTTCCCGCCGCCC